>JALIRH010000007.1:27819719-29019719 GCA_023055505.1 Callipepla californica brunnescens | reverse complement strand
GAGTGTTATTTAATTAAGTGCTTTCTTTGAAAACAAATCATTGATCTCAAACAAATTATCACACCTTAATCACTCTGAAACCTACAAGAAAAAAAAAATGCTCAAAACCTGCGATAGAGAATCTTATAACTATTTCTTTAATACTGAGCTGGAAACAAGAACAAAAGAAGGCTGACTGTTTCCTATTTTCAGTTGCTACTTGTGTCACAGGTATATTACCCAACACAAAAATATACTGCTATACTGAATATAAATGTAACAAGGTGCTCATTTGGAGCACCCAGATCTAAGCTCTTCCTGTTTCAAAGAAGATGACATCACTAAAAGCACTTCATTTATGGCATCCTATGAAGGAAATAAATCATTACACACAGATCCTCATATTTCATACTGCAGTATGCAAATATAATGGGAAAAAACAATCAAAATAAATCACAGTCTTCTCCTTTGCTGTAGTTTAAATGTGTTTCACCCAGGAAAGTAACCACTAGCTGATTAACTTGCAGTATCATCATGAGTAAAAGCATGTCATGTCACAGCTCATTTGGCAAAGCTGCAAGAATTGAGCTCCTCCTATGATGGACACCTACCTCTCTAAACAGAGGGAACAGGCACTCTCTGAAATACCCTCTCTTTGAGGTCTAATTTTCAGGTTCTTGATCCATAGCACCACTGCCACCACTTCCAGTTAGCCACAGAGCTTAGAGCATTAAAAAGAAATAAATCTTGGTATGAACTTGGGATTCTTACCCAGACCAGCTGATACAGCAGTAGTGTAGGTTTTGCAGGAAGATGCTGGGATCAAAGCTCACACTGCACTTAAATATTAAAAACAGATGTAAGACCAACTGAAAGGTAGAGGCAGATGTTTATGGCCACTGCTAACTTGATATTTAAGATGAAACTAGTAAATTTTGGGGTGGTACACTGCCAACACAGCAAACAGACAAGTGCCTTTCACGGAGAAAACAGTTCTGTAAACCCACTCTTGAAGTGCATTTCTCTCCATCCATATACTTCATGCCACCTGAGCTTATCTTGAGCCAGAAGATTTTCTTCTTGACCCTCATTACTGTCAGATACTGAATTCCCAGAAGCGCAGGTCTGTCAAGGCTGCCACGAAGGAAATGCAGAACCACATGAAGCAGTCAGGCTCAGAGCAGACATTAGATAGTACCGATCTCCAGGCATGCTGCATGGGACTCTGCACATCAAGTCCCTGACATCTACACAGACAGACGAGGTGCACGTCAAGCCTAAAGTAGTTTTTGACATTTCTTAAGCAGATTTTGTTTTGAAGGCAAGTAAAACTGCCCCTGAGCTGTTCAAATGAAAAAGCTCTTCTGTGCCAGAGAGGTGACATCTCCTACACTTCCTTCCAACCATTCACTGCAAAGGCAATGCACTTCACAATGCACTTTGGAATAAACATAGCAGAAAGAAAGGCTTCAAGAGATGGTGTTAAAAAAGCCTCTAAGTAGGTGGAACAGTACTTCAGCACAAAACAGAAGTGATAAAGAAAAGGAGCTTCACTCATGCTGCTGTGCCTGAGGAACACACACCAGAAACATTAAAACAAACACTGGAAACTTCTACCTGCTGCAAAGAACACCGCAATGACATTCAAATGTGTTTCTAGAAAGCATGTTTTAAAGTAGTGGCTTTAATCAAGATAAGTCACCTGAAGCCAGGCAAGAACCCAACATGCTACTTGTGCAAACGGTTCTTCTGTCTGAAAATGTGAGGATGTGAGATGTTCTACAACATCTGGATATTTATTTGGAAGGAAAACTTTTCACATATTTTTACTTCAATAGGCCTAAGACTAGAAACACACAAATTTGAGCTACTTTAGAATCATAGAATCACAGAATCCTTAGAGCTGGACAGGACCTCTAAAGGCCATCTTGTCCAATTCCCCTGCAATGAACACTACAACTAGATCAGGTTGCCCAGGGCCTGATCCAGCCTCACCTTGAAAGTCTCTAGGGATGGGGCATTTACCACACCTCTGGGCAACCTGTTCCAGTGCCTCACCACCATCACTGTAAAATACTTTTTTCCTTATATACAACCTAAATCTACGTTCCTTTGAGCTTGAAGCCATTTCCCCTTGTTCTATCACCAAAGACTCTGCTAAATACTCTGTCCCCTTCTTTCCTGTAGCTCCCCTTTAGATACTGAAAGGCCGCTATCAGGTCACCTCAGAGCCTTTTCTTCTCCATGATGAACAGGCCCAGCTGTCTCAGCCTGTCCTTGCAGGAGAGGTGTTCCACCCCTAGGATCATTTTTGCCCTCCTCTGGATGCACTCCAACAGGTCCAAGTCTCTCCTGTACAGAGGACTCATTTTTATTTCAAATACATTCAAGTGCTAGCCACCAAATGTCTCCTCTTGACCAGCTTTCTTTTCTAACCCACAGACATATAGTGTATTTAGTAATTAGGGAAGGAAAACCTTTCCTGACAGCTCCTTCCTTCATGCTGCCCACAGTTAGGCAGTTCTACCCAATTCACTGCCATCCCAGTGCAATACAAATCCTTCCTGACCATGCATTTATTCAAATCCAAGCAAATAAACACATTCTTATCCAAATATCTTTTTATACCTTATGGTTTACAAACTTCTAAGATGAGCCTACCCTTCTCCTCCTCACCCCTGTAGAGCCAACTTCCACGGTAGCCTGCCAACCCCGTTCCTCATCCCTTTGGCATGTTCCCCCATAGCCAGGCTCCAGTTTGCAGCCTCAATCTCCAGCAGAGCCAACTCTGCTTCATGCTCTGAAGATCAGAGTGTACTGTTGCATCATTAAAAAATGCAGTGCATATAACCACTAAAAGGTTACAGCAAACTGCTGATGTTCCTATTTCTAACTGGGTAAACTGCAATTCACAACAGCTAGGGTTGTGTCCCGAGGGCATCACACTTTGGCCAAAACACGCCTATGCAAATTTCTGTGCTCTGCTTCCGTGGGTAAACCGCAGCAAAGAAATATCCCCTCTGCTGACACAGTGCTGTCAATGTGCTTGTGGAAATGCTCAATAGCCCTCAACAGCAATACCGTTCCAAAACTTCTGAGGACAAACAAGGAACTGCAGGCCACCATGTGACTTTACCAAAGCATAAAAACAAAACAAAATGATACCACCATCAGTTATTCTACCCACATGTACATACACATGAACGTATGTATTTCAACGTTGGCTATTGGAGGCTTCTCCTAGCAGCTGCAGAAGGCAAAGGTAGCTCCTGTTTAATCCCATCTCCATGTGGGAAAATGGCTCCTTTTACCAGCTGAATGCATGCTCTAAGTTTTATTTATCTGTGTAAATCTCTGCTGCACCATTAGCCATTCTTTTCTCAGTGTTGTGAATGAATTGGTGAGGAGTCACTGGTTTTTAATGGGGAGGAGCAGAAAGGCAGTGACAATAAAGAGGCCCTGTATTAAGCAGACGTCCAGCCCAGACAGATCTGCTCAGACCTTAATCTCCATCTGTAAGACATGTCCATGAAAGCTTTCACTCAGGAGAAAAAGAGATTTCACATGGCAGGTGCTCCGCTTGCTGCTGAAGTGAAAACTTCCATTATCTCAGGCACTGGGCAAGTGTTAGAAAACAAAGAGCAAAAGGGAAAAGGGTAACAATACAGGCAGCAGCCTCAATGCAGAGTGAAGCAGGAGGAAATGGGGTCTCTTGCTAAATTCTCACATCACTATTCATTAACAAATTTCAAGAGACTAAATAACATGTCGGTCCAATGCACTTGTTGCTCACCTGTAAGGAAATCAGATGAGGCCACCTATTGAAATAAGTCTGATTATCTCAGCCTCCCATGGAGCTTTGTCTGACACATTTTCTTTCGGTACTGACTTCCAAAATTACGCTGTCGCTGCTAGTGCAAAACTCTTTTTGCAGCTCATGTCATCTGGAAGAGCCTTTATGCATCTCTGTGCTTCACTGAGTTTCGAAGTAATTTCAAACCTCGGGTGGAAATATATCTTTCCTTTCTTGTCTGAGCTTTTTTAATTTCTCTGTTATTAATTACCTCTGCAACAGCATTATGAAAATCACTGAAGCATTTTGGCATAAAAATTGTGCAAAAGACTCCCCAAAATGATCTACTGCAGAAAACCTACCCTGAGCCTCTGTAATATTTAGGTGAGGAGAGGAAAAGCTCCTAGTTATCCTTTATGTTAGAAATTCAGTCTTGCCTCTGGCACTCTCCTGGGATGCCTCATGAAGGACTGGAAACGCCTGGTCAGAGTAACAGGCATCACTGCAAAAGTTGCAAAAGAAAGGAAAAACACTCCCTGCTGCTTTGTTTGTTTGGGCAATATTCAGGAAGAGGCAACCAAGCAGTACTCTTCACATTAACCCCCATTTGCAGTTTAGATGAAGGTAAACTCCCATCCTAATGACGCTGGTCCTCCATGGAGTGTGCACCCCATGCCTTCTGCTTCTCTCCTTCTGTTCCAGCCAACTCTGTCACCACTCTTTCAACACCCTTCCCAAAAAGCAGGTAATAAACAATGCTGCTTGAATATTTCAGATGTGTTCATAACCCAAAAATAATGTCAGAGTCAGTCATTCAATTCACATACAATATATATTTGCCTCAGTTCTGTAGGCCAGATACACTTCCACAACAATGCCAGTCTGTGATAACAAATCCTATCTGCAGTTACAAGACTGGTAGAGCCAGAACAGGAAAATTACAAGAAGTTCTGCTGAAGACATAAACAATTATTATGTGAGTAGAGCCTGATAAAATATTCAGCAACACTGCAGCAAAAAAAAACAAAACAGTTCACCTTCACAAATTAGCAGAAACATCTGTTTGTGAAATTTAGGCAATAAGACCAGACCATTGCTGCTCTGTTAATTATTCTAACACAAATCCAGAGAACCTCTATAACTGACCTATTGTGAACAGCAGTTAGGAGAGTAATAAAAGTTCAGCTCTGAATTATTCAATGGTTCTTCCCAAAGCAATGAGGGCAGAACTATTTTTAACACCCGAATACACGCACTGTAGTCTCAGTGGCTGTCTATAGGAAAATCAGCAGGATTTTATGGCATACCAACAAAACCCAGCATCACAAACACTAATCACTGATTCTTCATAGTTGTTTACTGGTGAAACATCTGCTGCTGGAGCTGTAGCAAGAAGAGAAGGATGCAGCAGTGCCCATGACTCTAGTTCAACCCAGGCAAAGCAAGTGATGGTACTGAGGAGCAGCAGGTAAAAGAGAGAACAGACCGTATCTTAGGCAACTGGTCCACTGGATTTCATACATAAAATGATGTTGAGATGATCCCTGACATTTGGGTGTCTTGGAATCATAACAATAAGCTCAATGAAACATTGGGTCAATAACCAGCAGTGGCTGACGCCTTGGAAATTAACTGGGGCAAGCACTAAAAAACACTAGGTGGAAAAAAAACCACAAAAAATTAAAACAGAAGAAGGCCTTGATTGGAGTCATAGTATCACCAAAGTCAGAAAAGACCTCCAAGATCATCCACTCCAACTGTCCACCTGACACCAATATTTCCCCACTAAACTATGTCCATCAGTACAACTCTAAATGTTTCTTTAACACCTCCAGGGTTGGTGATGTTACTGCCTCCCTGAGCAGTCCATTCCAGTGCCTGACCACTCCTTCAGAGAATTAGTATTTCCTAATGTCCAACTTGAATCTTTCCTGGTACAACTTGAGGCCATTCCCTCTAGTCCTATTACATAGGAGAAGTGATCAACTCTCACCAGATCACAACCTTCCTTCAGAAAAAGAGTGATAAGGTCTCCCCTAGGCCACCCCTTCTCAATCCCAATTCCCTCAGCTGCTCCTCATAAGGCCAGTGCTCCAAACCCCTCAATATTCATTGAATAAACGCACAATCCATGAAATGAAGTTCATATCTCAAATCCTGCATGCACTTCTAGCTTTCCCATCCAAAAAAGGGACAATGGATTTCATACAGTGCTTGTCTGAGCCTAGAAAGTAATGGAGGAGATTGCAGGGAGGTGACGTGGGACAGCACAATATAAGTAGCATGCTGATGAACTAGATGTTCACTGTCAGTTCCAGCAAAAATAAAAACAAATCAGAAGATGCTAGGAGGAGCCAGTTTTAAAAGCAAACGAGAGGATGGTGTGATCTCTGCAACTCCTTGTCAAAGTGCATTGAAGATGCTTAAAGATTGCACAGTGAGAAGGGAGAGAAGGAAGGGAATTTTACTGAGGGACAACAAATACACAAAACCCCATCTATCTATCCCTGTAAGTCCCTAAGCTGGTAGTATCATAGAGAATGTTAGGAGGAAGTAATGCTTCTGCTGGTTCTTTTTCTCTTCCCCAGTCATGTACTTCTGGACACTGAGACAAAGTAAAAGAGAACTTTCAGCCCAGCCCAGCCTACACAGACAGCTTTCCTGGCTTGTCTTGCAACACCCCACACAAAGCAGGCAAGAGAAAACCTGGGAAAGGTCAGGAGGGAGGCAGAAGCTGGAATTGCCATTCCAGAGGCTGGAATTTCAGGGTAGCACAGCACATACTGCACACACAAGGCACAGCTGACCCTCCAAGAGGACAGGAGCAGCAATGTGGGAAAGCTACTTGAGGCCAGGCAGCGTGGTGCTCATCCTGCAAGTCTGGGGCAGACCTCATCACCCTTAAGGAAAGGTACGCAGTCTGCTCCTTGGAAGCAGTTGGGCACCACTCATTTTACACATAGAGGGAGAAGAAATGCAGCAGTTACTGAAAGCTGCTGTATTTATTAAACATAATGCCAAACTCATCCCAACATACTCAAAAGGCATGAAGCAGAGATGAACCTTTGGGATCTCTTTAGAAAGTCTTTAGATGGAAATCAGAAATGAACCAGAAGGAATACAAAGTCAAGTAGAGCCATGTTGAGATAAAAATCAGACAGGGATCAAGTTCAAAAAGGACTCAAAACACAAGTTTCCAATAAATATTTTACAACTAAAAGGAAGAATTACCTATTAACAACAACAGATGATGCAAGCAAGCCTATATAATTTCATGTTGTTTTTGCTAATGTCTTTAAAGTATCAATTGCAACCAAACACTCAACAATTAATTCAAGTAAGATTTAGCCACAGAAGCTATTGAAGATAACAGGTCAAATACTTATTAACTATGCTAGAAGCTACAAGTTGGCAGGCACTAATGAAATTAGCCTTAACACAGCAATACAATAACCAAAACAATATCCAATTCATCTTTACTCAGAGGAGCTCAGTGAGAAGAGGGTAGATGAAGTCTACAAAGGAAAGTTAACACTGTCACTGAGAAAGTGAAAAAAATTAAATCTAAAAGAATGACAAGCTGTCATCTTAACATGACCAACCAGAAATGAACTGCTGAGCAGCCACAACATAAATACAGAAACGGCAACGAGGTAACAAAAATCAAACTATATAGGAACTGCCAAAAATAAATGCATGTGATCCAAGTTCTCCTTTGATAGGATAACCTGCAATAACCAAATAAAAAGAGACTCTGCATCTTGATGTCAATAAAGCTTTGAACTTAAGAAATAAAACAGTAGTGTGCCCAGGTAGCCAGGAAGGCCTGCATGACACCAGAATTGATAAGGATTCAAGTTCTTTAGAGGGAGAGAGTATCCACAATTCGAAGTGATTTCAAATTGCAGAAGTGGTCTAAAATAAAGAGGATGCAGTCAATGAAGTGCAAGGTTCCATTTTTAGATAGGGATAATTAGCTGTACAAATGCAAAAGTAGGCATGAACTGACTAAGCAGCAGTACCAGAGAAAACCACTAGTTAGGCACAGTAAATCACAAATGAAATGCAAATAAAGAACACAAGGCTGAATGATAAAAGATAACGTTCAGGCTGGGACATGTTAGCAGAGAAAGAGACCAGCAGGTTTTAGTAGGCAAAGTAAGAAATAAACACATAAGCTCAATTCTGGGAACAAGATATGCCAGTATGACTTAGGCTGTGATTTAAAACCAACAATTATACTGATGAAAAATGTAAAGCAATGCTACTGTAAAGTAGGCTATGTTTAGTTCACTTAATATACCTTGATAAAGAAATGTTAGGCTACGTATTCAAGTTACTCATGTTCCTCCAGATCTTTCCACCTCAACAAGAGATAAAATGAAGTATGAATGCTGATGTGTATATTTTTAATTTTAATCGCTTTGCATAGGAACATCAGAATGTATTAAATTATAGTAAATCTCACCAGTGTATTTCACCTCTAAGAGAAGTAGCTACTACATCATCCAATTTTTGCTAGAAAAAAAAATACTCCAAAAATATGCATTATGAGCTGAGCATTTGCAGCTGTTTTTCAAATCCTTTAAGCTGTCTGTAGAGAAGGTAGTAGAGAAGTATGGCAATTTGCAACATGGGAGCAGAGAATGACTGCTAATATAAATGTAAAAAATTGTGTTGACAGTCTATCATGAAAAAACAGTGTCTTCCTCCAGCACCTGCCCAAGCTAGCTCCACTGAAATCTCAACAATTATACATTAAACACACTTACAGAGGACACAGCCATTAGTTTCACAAACACTAATGCCTCAGCAGAACACAGCAGCCCACACCATGAAGCACCAGGCTTCATATTCAGATGCCGGGCTCCCTGGCCACTCAGCACCTGGCCACAATCAGCAGCTCTGATGCCCTCCCTGCAACTGACTAAAGCCTCTTTTTATTCAATATACCCTCCCTACAAGACATCATTTGTATAACATAGTCAGTGACACAAGAGAAGTTCAAATAAAATACCAGAAACTCCCTACTTCAATAAAAATTCAATTTTTAAATATAGAGCTGTACATAAATCAGAAATAATCCTGTAACACTTGTTCTCCATGGGTAGCAATAGATCTTATAGTCTTCTTTGGTAAGAATTTAAGTCTAAAATCTGACTATATTAACACATTTCTGTTATCAGAAAAAAGTGTCCTGCCTCTGTTATCACCAGGATGGCAAGCATCATGGAAAACTAAAGGAAGAGGATTCTCTGTATGCACACATGTACCTCAAAGCAACAACAGAGCGCCCAGGCCTGAAGCAACTTATACCAACAGCATAGAGCTCAAATTAGGAAAAGAATGAGGACAAAAAGCCAAAAAGGTCGGTCAGAGAAACAAAGCAATAATTAGACACAGAGGTAACTGAGTCTGGTGATGAGACCAGAATAACTACATTCCATTCCCAGGCTTGATAGTGACTTTCTTTGTGCGCTTAATAAATGCATTTAATTGTTCTATGCTTTTGTTTTACAAGCTATAAAGATTTCAGCTCCAGATTTACTGACATACAATGGAAATCCACTACCTTTTCCACTGAGCTATGGTTCTAGAATGAACATACAAGATTAAAGAACGGTCAGAGAAAGTAAGTTAAAGGACAAGACAGAAAAAGGACAAAATAAAGAGGAACAAAAGAAAAAATTAAAAGAAGTCTGAAACAAACTGACTTTTTAACCCAAGCTTAAAGTATTGAAAAAACACTGATGTTTCTGAAACGTAGATTTCTATTTGGTACATGTAATATTACAGCCTGTGACAAAAGCTCTGATACTCAGGGCAAAGCAAGCTAACCTCTTTGTACAGGCAATAGCACAGATGTGTGAAAAGAAATAAATTGTTTATTTCAACTATATTCTGTGAGATTTTGTACTGAGTGATCACAGTGAATCATGTTCTAGAAAAATGGCATATTGAAAAATATATATATAATTACATAAACTAAGAGCAGTACAAAAACTGCTGATTTGCTTTTTGAAGGTTTACTTAGGACACATTATCAAATTAGCCTTGTGGCAAAGCTTTCTCCTTTGCTATACAGCATCTCCCTCAAGCTTCAGACATATTTCCAGGAAGAAGGAACACTGTGTAAGTGTCCCTGCAATGGGCTTTGCTGGCTCAGTCTCCCACCTTCATAGGAGTACAGGCTCATACAGAAAATAATATCAGAAATGAGTAATGCTAATCACAGTAACATATGCCTCTATTTTTATACTGTCCTCCGTTCTTCTGCCAGATGCCTCTTTTTATTCTTTCCATCTCCTTAATGAAGCTCAGCTATTTAGATCTGGCGCTGTGATTTTAGAAAATGACATAAGACACTTTATAAAAATACATTATCATTAAGACTGACAGTCTCAACTGGAGAAGAAAACAAAAGAAAAAAGCAACCAACCAACATTTAGTTTTCCTATTCAAAGAGATACTCAGCATTGCCAATATACCACAGACTCCAGAGTCTGAAACCAGCAGCACATCTCCAGCCATCAAAATGACTGCCTGAATTAAACCAGCACAGAATACTTGTTCACTGCAGATATCCTATGCCCAGGATTGAATGCGATGCTTTGTCCCCATATGGGTGGGGTCTTTTTTGGTTTTGTTTTGTTTTTGCACTGGCAAAAAAAATGGTGCAATATATATGACCAAATCATTCAAGAGTCTATATCTGGGATCTCCCTGAGTCTAGCAAATCTGCCAATTATTTTGCTCACTGTCCATGAATCACCCTCAGTAAACCCCCTGAAACTTCTCATTTTGTTTTCGTGCTTCCATCATATACAGTGAATTTATATTGCTAACTTGCATGACCTTATCATATAAGCTTTTCCACAACTGATTTTTAATTTGCCTTATGGTTGGACTTAATGATGTTAAAGGTCTTTTCCAACCCTGATGACTCCATAATTCCAACAGAAATAGAAGGAAGGAATTTAAAAAGTAAAAAGCAATATAAAGTCAGCATTTCAAACTCGCATTTATCTTTGCTTTCAAGGGTGATTTTCATCTATCCAGAGGAAGCCAGGAACGAGCGAAAGTTCCCACTTGGCTATTTTCTGTCATAGTGAGGAACATGGTGATAAAAGCAGAGCATGGCAGCCATCAAAACTAGTCCTGCTTTGAGTGCAGAAGGCAAAGGCATGGAGTAGATGCAGCTTCTGTAAGGAATCCCCTCAGCCCACCACCTCTCAGGAACACACAGACACTGCTTCTAAGAGGGAAGAGGGAAGGCTGTTATATCTCACAGCTGTAGCTGCATGGGATCCAGAGCCAGAAGTTACTGCTTTCCTTGTGGTGATAGGAAAAGGGAGTCCAAAACTAGAGCCCAGCTCCCACCTCATGCACAGAAGTATCTGAACTGCCCCATAGCACATAACTGCTCGGGTCTGATGCAGCTTTGAAATACAGCAGGCATCCCCGAACTGCCTAGGAAACGTGGTCAGTAGCAAAGAAGAGCCATGAAAGTTAAGTTAACTTATTAAGGTTTCAGAGTTGACCCATTCATTTCTGTTAGGCAGACAGGCTGCACTTCTGCACTGTATGGTACTATTCTGCACACACAGCGGAAGAGTATTTTTCTTTAGAAAATGAGATGGGCTTTCGTATTTCAGATCACAGCTGTTTTTACTGACAAGCGAGATTAAAAAGACAGGCTAAGCTTCTTGTATACAGTAACACAATTAAGAGGAAAGAGGTCCCTGGGGGTAGCAGGGAGCAGAAGATCACACAAGGCTCCAGGCAGTTTGCTCAGCATTAGTCTGTTTGCTTTACATTTAACAAACCATGACCCAGCTAGGAACTGACTAACAGTCAATGCTTTTAGCACATACATAACACAGAAATAGCTTAGGGAAAAGGTTTGCTCCCAGGGTCAATCTAATGGGAGAAAATTCACATATGGGTTTGCATTGATCTAATTACGGGGTAGAGCGGACCAGGGCCAAACTCTCTGCACAAATGATGGTTGTGCAAACACACCAAAAGGGGCAGCTAGCAGGTGCTATAAGGGCCAGAAAAGGAGAGCCTGTTATGGGGCTTGGGGAAGAGGTTTCCTAGCACACGGTGACCCTCCTTCCGGCCCCACCTTCCATAGCCAGCAGAACAGCAGCAACAAGCACAAACAGAAAAAGTGCTGTGCACGATACCATAGCAAAAACAGCAGAAGAGAGTAAAGCCCTTCTGATCTGATGGCTAAATATGGAAATTCAGCAGTTTGTTCTCAGAAGGAATCTTTTTGGCATACCTTTTGACGTTTGTAATGCAGATAAAGGGTATTGCAAGAAATCCCCTCAGCATGTTGGAATTTACCAGGGCTCTTTTTACCTTTTCTCACAAGGCTAATGCAATGGCTCCCAAACCCTAATAAATATATTGCTTATGATTTGTATCTAACAGCAAATAATCGTAAGTGCTTGCCTTAAAGGGCTATAAAAGAAGTCAGACTGTTACAGTAATTATTTCAGTTCTCAAATGCCCACAGACCTGATTGCAGTGGAACTACAACTCTCTTTTAACTTGTTGTATGGATTCAGAGCATTTCTCTTCTGCTCACAGTAGTTTGCTGCGTGTTTTTTGTTGTTTTTTGGGCAGGTGGAAAACCAGCCTTTTACTACAGAAAGTGCTGGATCTCTGTGAACTTGCCATACAGTAGGCATAAAGATACAGATGTCTACAGGTCGGGCTATAAAATCATTACCAAAGAAACAAACAAACAAAAACAGCAGCCAAATGCGCAAATAATAAAAAACAACTCTCTCCCGCACATTAAGCCACCCCCCACCCCCTGCTGCAGTACACACATGAGTTCAGGCATGCAGATGAATGCATCTTTTGCCAACAGGATTGCACCGCATGCTAGTTCTGAGCAAGTCAGGCTTTGTGAAATACTGCACTGAGCAATTTGGCCCTGGAGAGAGGAAGGTAGAGCCAGGAACATGCATGGAAGTGCAGCGCCTATCAACAGGAAAAGTCCAATGCTCCAGCAGAAGACAGTAAAGCCAGAGGCCAAGCAGGACTGTAGCTGTTGCTGCACAAACTGCAGGGAGGCATACTCCAGATTCTGCATGGAGGGAGAGCAGGGAGCTGCCCCAGCCTGCTTGGAAGCAAGAACTCCCTCTCTTCATCATTCTGGAAAGCCACAATTGCATCAACCTTTTCCCTTAGAGCAAGTAAAGAGAATGGAAATCTGAAATCTATCCTCCTTCCAGCTCAATGGGATTGAAATGTCCATTTCAGGATGCTACCATTAAAATGCATGAAATACAACATATAAGAACTGTCAAAAGCTCTCGTAGGAAAAGTCTATGTCTAGAGGGGGCTGGCACTCACCTGGTCACCCTATTCCGATGCCAAATTTCTGTGACTGAACGGCCCACTTCACTATCCCAACAGCTTTTTTCCTTAAAAATATTAGGAAAAGAAATCCTGCCCCCTTTCCAACATAAGAATGGAAAGTGGGAAAACTGACTACACATGCTAAATCCCCAAGTACCCCTCAAAACCCAGTACTGGATGTGCTGTCATTCCAGTATGGATAATTGTACTACTGGTCTGCTTTTGCTACGGCGATGCTGTTCAGAGATAAGCTGTTGGTCTGGTGTCTGATCCACAGATCAAGCCCACAGCTTGGCAAGGTCACTAAGCCCTTACAAACCATCAAGGGCTTATAGTCAAACAGCATGTCCATCAGAGATTTGACAGAGAGTAAAGCAACCAATGTGAGACAGGAGGGAATATCTTCAGAGTCCTGAGAACTACACACAGTTTCAGGCACAGACAGGACATAGATTTACCATGGAGAAAAGAGAGACAAGCAGAATCATCAGTGCTGTCAAACTGCTGATTCAACGCCTAGTAATGACAGAAGAGGTAGAGGAGAGCCTGTCTTCCTGGAGTCTAGGTTGGTGGCAAGTGGAAATGCTGGCCACTTTGGAAAATAAAGATCAAGAGATGACTACTAGCTTGAGATTTTGATCAGTGTGATCTAGCTTCATAATTTTGACCAAATGGCTTCAGGTCAAATCTTGCAATGCCTTTGACATTTTGGCCAATTGCTCCTGGAACAACTGACCTCTGATGAGATTTCATAGTTTTACCCACAAAGCTGAAAGCACAACATAAACCTTCTAATGCAAACATCCTTGCTGCCTCATTCTGAATAGTTACATTATCATTGCTTCCTCACCTTCACAAACACACTGCTCCAAAGCTCAATCAAGGATGACAGACAAAGAAAGGACAAAGACATAAGGATAACTGAAATAATTGCTAGACACAAAACAGTAGTGGTGTGTTACTATTTGGAGATCAGCAATACACTTGAAAGCTTCTGAACCAAAAATGGTCTCACCTTCAATAAGAACAGCACAACAAATGAGGATTTAGGCCCCAACAGATACTTTAAGTGCTGTTCCAATACTGAAAGTGTTCAAATCCTCCTCAGATTTCCAGAGGTCCCTTCCAAACTCAACTGTTCTGTGACACGAACGAGGTCGTGTCACAGAAACATACATATCATTAGATTATGAGAAAGTACTACCACTTTTAAAACAAATTTGACCTTTGAATGTCGTAAGAACCCAGTTCCAAAACTGACATTGCATTTGATTTTCTTGACAGATGAAACCAAAGAGCAATGAGCCTACAAATGGTTTCATATAGGAATACAGTTAGATCCAGTGATGGTGGAGCCCCTCTTCATCAGGAGAGTATTTGGAACAACCCTTTTTAAGATATCTGCATACCATTAAACAGAAAAGGAAAGCAATACAGATTTCTCTCAGAGAATGGTAGGCTGATACTGCTAAGTCAATCTGGAAAAGCCTTCTAAATCCTGACTCCATTAGAGGCTTAACTATTCAAGGTAACCACTGGCAGTGTCTTATTCTAATCATATTTTTTGGGATAGAAGCTCCAAAATGAAAACAGTCTTTAAAAGACAGGAGAATTGAGCTACTTTTCCCTGTAGTCTATGCGCGTTCTCATGTCAGAGAGTTTCACTGTGTGTTAAAAACCCTTATTTCCAATGACCATCACGAGTTTCATGAGCCATATTTTCAAAAATGAAGAAAATGTGTCCTGCTTATTGAGTTTGTCTACAAAATGATGGATGTGTCTTCCAAAAAGCAGTTAGGAAACAACCATTAGATTAACCCCACCTTATTTGTCCAAACACCAGAAAAGAAAACTCTGCAATGAGTGAAACAGAAAAGGCAGGAATACCTACACCATCAAATGACCTGACCAGCAAACTAAAAGTACATCCTGTAAGTGAAACCTTAGCTTCTTCCTTCCTGAAGGGGTAAAGCCAACATGATAACTTTATATGACAAGCAAGCTGTTTGTACCATCTTTCCTCATGAAAAAAGTAGCCTAAAGTAGGATTTTCTGGAAACTCTATGAGATTTCATATCTATGTAGTTGGCCAATTCCATATATGAAACCCAGCTCCACTTCACATCCACCTATGTTTGAGCACCAGGTTTTATTCTGCCCCAGCAAGTTATCAGGGACTTAGCTCATTTCACCACTCAAATTCAGTGCCCCTGGGAAGGTGTGAGGCTGCAAAGGCAGTGCCACACAATGAGGCATCTCTAACCTGCCTTCCCTTACTGGAAAAGGACAAAAGGAGAAGCCGCTCCTACACCTACAGATGTCCTGTGAGCAGGAAATGCCAAACATTTGGTAATGACCACTCAATTACCTTAGAATCAGTGTTTTTGCTTCCCCCCCCCCCCCCCCCCCCAATCTTAATGATTCTAAGATCAACTAGTTCAATCCCAACCTATCACCACCATGCCTACTGCGTCCCTCAGTGCCACATCTACACAGTTCTTGAACCCCTCTAGGGACGGTGACTCCACCACCTCCCCTTGGCAGCCTGTGCCAGTGTTCTCTTTCACAGAAGATATTTTTCATGATGTCCAACGTGAACACCCTCTAGCACAACTTGAGACCATCACTTCTCATACTATTACTGTTACCTGGGAGAAGAGGATGAATCCCATCTCAGTATAACCTCCTTTCAGGTAGTTGTATTGATATAGGCTGGTTTAGCAATAGAGATCAGTGTACTAGTTTAAGGACGGATATATCACAGCAGAGAGCCATAAGGTCTCTCCAAGCCTCCTCTTCTCCTCTAAACAACCCCAGTTTTCTCAGCTGCTCCCCGTAAGACTTGTGCTCCAGACTCCTCACCAATTTTATTGCCTTTCTCTGGACATATTCCAGGGTCTCAGTGTCTGTCTTGCAGTGAGGGTCCCAAAACTGAACACAGTACTCACCAGGGCTGAGTACAGAGGGATGATCACCTCCCTTCTCCTGCTGGCTGCACCACTTCTGATACAAGCCAGGATGCCAGTGGCCTTCCTGGCCACCAGGGCAAGAAGGCTGAGCTGAGCCTCTTCTGTAGTACTATTCCTATACATCTTGAATATCATACAATAGGGAGCCCTTTGCCTTCAAAAAATTGAAGAGGAAGTGACAAGGTGAGGATAGGGAGAGAAGGGCAGTAGCCTGCATAAAACACAATCAAGTCTGGACACTAGGTCCTGGAAATGTAGAACAATAACACCAGACAACAGTCTGTTTCTTGAGAACATATAGGCCTTCAGCTTGGGCAGAAAATTCCTCCCCTCCACACCATTCTGTAGGAAGCACAGCTTATAGCTGTAACTTTTGGGGGGCAGCTGTGCACTGTGACTTTCAAAACATTCAGCACTTTCTGACTTGATCTGAAGGAAACTGAAAGTGCCACCTCTTCCTCCTCTATTACTAGGTCCTCACCTGAGGTCTGAAGGGGTCTCAGCTACTGCAACTGTTGAGAAGGACAGAGGGGCAAACTCACTCACACATCCCTTTGTCAAACACAGAACTTGGACAGTGTGGAAAGAAGCAGCCTAATTCTCAAATTAGACATTTTGTCCAGTAAATTTTAATACAAACTACGGGTTAGAATCTTCTGAAAAGCTCTCCTGGAGTAGACTGACTGCCAAGTAAACACAGCAGCAGCCAGCACAGAAAGCTGGCAGCAGCATGTGGAGACATGGCAGCCCCTGAAGCCAGGGACGGGCAGATCTGGCAGCGCAGCCAAAAGGATGCTGCAGTGTCTGCTGTAATGGGACTGCACACTAACTTAACAGGAGAGAAACACCTTGCCTGCACAATGCAGGAGCTTGTACGTTTATTGTAAGGCCAAGAAGTACTGAATTATTAAGAAAAGGGAATTTGTTTCTTGAGGCGTTCAAGTTAAACAACACAGGAGTTTCAAGTAATGTATTAATAATATCAACTTTGCCAACATTTTTCCCGAGATGTGCATGACAACAGGTTGTACCCAAAGGAAAGCTAAGATTTAAGACAAGTTTAGGAGACCCAGTTGTGCTAACAGCAAGCTTTCACAAACTCAGACTTCTAGAACAAGCAAACAGTAGGCAATTCCTTCATCCAGGTCCTCCACTACGTCAAGTTCCCCAGTGCATTCTTGAAGTGACAGCTCCCATGTCTATGTTTACTAATGGGTAACAATTAATATATGGTCAACTGTTGTTATGTTAGGGTGTGGTGGATCATTTTCCCAAGGTGCGTACTCTGGGACACAGCACAGCTGTCCCAGCCCTGACCACACACTCCATGTCACTTAGCTAGCTAGAAACTAGTCAAGAGATAAACTGACTGAGGCTCTGACAGCCTACATAAAACATAAATGCAATTCAAATTCACCCTGTGAATCTGGCGCATCTTCAAATACAATAGATAGCATGAATTTCCTCTGCATTTTCCCCCATTCCTCTCCCAACCCATAATTCAGGTAGGGTAGAGGCAAGTGTCACAGGACAGCAATTAACATCTTCTCCTCTCTCTTCCAGTTCAAAAGAAGGCAACAAAAGACTCAGCAATGGAGATTCACCCTCTGAAAGAAAAGGTCCAGTTTTACAAGATTCATTACAGTCTCTTATTCATCAGCAGCCTTGGCATTCTTATTCCTCTCCCTTGCACAGACATTTCTGGAATGTGTTTCAGGCTACTGAAAGAAAAAAAAAAAAGAGAAAAAAGAGATAGTTCAGCAGAAAGCAGCAAAGGCTGAAGAAATGAAGAATCTGAAATCAATTCTACTCCTCTCTTAAGGAACGTAATTTCTGCCAGAACCATCAAACAGACTGAACTCTCATAGCGAACAAAAAGGTTTTTCCTACTTTTTCTACTTTGATGCATGCAGTAATATTGAGAAGCTATGTACAGAAGAGAAGGATATTTAAGGATATTTGTGGTTTTATACCAAGACTTGTAAATCTTACGAAGCATTTGTGACTTCATAATAAACAGACACAGAAACCAAGACCTACAGATCTGTATTTTCATCTTCTTAGGAAGAATTCTTCTTCCAAAGCTTCCTCCTTGCTTTAATGTATGTTGATTAAATAAAGATCCTTTTAGAATGAAGACACACAGCAATTTGTTTCTGAAGTTTCAGAAGGTTTTACTGTCATTATATTGAAAAAGATATTGCTCCTGCTTGCTCTGATTGAAAGCTCACAAAAATCAATTATGAGATTGAAACAAAGTCTGCAGAACGGGAGCAAGAAATTTCTTAATCAACTATTGGGCTTGGCATGTGAGCAATCCTTGTAGCAGAGTGCCAGGCTCCTCTCAAAGAATAACTTCTCTGCACTTTCCAAGGACAGTCTGGCTCAGTATCACAGACGAGACAAAATCTGGTGGATGGTGGTACTACATGTTCTTGGGGTCTTTTCCGACCTTGGTGATTCTATGATTAGTATTGCACAAAAAAATGTCCCCAGTCATCTAACCACTTTGTAGTGGTAGTTATTAAAATGTGAAATAAATAGAACAAAAACAAACTTTTTTTTCCAGATGTATGTGATATAAATTAGTGCCCCAAAATATACTAACAGAAATGGACATGCAGAAAATGGTTCTGATCCAAATTAATTTGCTGGTTTAAAATTTCAACAAGAAAAACAAGGAAAACACTTGTCCTGAAGGAGTTAATGTAGCACCAAAGCTGAATAGCAAATCATAGGCCAGGAACCACCAGAATTAGTCAACCACTGTTTCTAAGGGTGTGAACTTGCTCTTGGGTTCCAGTTCACAGCTTCTGCACAAAAGCACATTCCTACCTCTCCAGAGCTCTGCCCACTTCATTTATCCCTTGAACCACACAGGGCAGGTCTCCCACCGAGCAGCACATACATGATCACGTCTTGCAGATTTGCATCACAGAATTCTTTTCTTCGTTTTGTATATTTAATTTACTCCTTAAATAAAAGCCACATGAAAAAACAAAACAAAAAAAAAAAAAAACAAGTATCTAGCAGCACTCCATGTCTCCACGTTCTCTCCTGCTAATTACCTACACCAATGACTCGCAGGATTTGTATCAGGATATTTAAAACCACAGTACACAGCTCTTCCACCACTTGAACTACAGCTTCTAGAAATAGGCATACAGGACAGTGGAAGACTGTCCAGTGGTGAGCAACCCAGCAAGTTTCTTGCCAAAGTGTACAAATATTTGCAGGACAAGAGAAGAATGTTGGGAGTCTAGCTTTTTCTTTTTTTTTTTTTTTGGAGGGAGGGAGGAGCTATCGAGGAGTGAGAAAATGTGTCTGCTGGCTGGTTCAGCATAAAAGAGAACAGGTTTGGCACTTTCTGAAAGGGAAGGTAGATGCAGATAAAACTGAGTCCTCAGCATGGGCTGGAGCTGTTTTCTATATCTATAAACTACAGGAAGATTGTGTGTGCCTTGTTTCTGTACCTATAACGTAAGGCCTTGCTCAAAGATAAATAAAAATAAATAAATAAACAAATAAAATCAACAAATAAAACAAACGCATGCATTAATATTGCTGGGTTGAGGAATGAGAACTGAAAGCAAAGACACGTTACCTTGTTCTTCCCACTTCGCAGAAGTTACCAAAAAAAAAATTTTCAGTTTTACTTCTTACAGACAAGTTACAGGAGAAGTTTACAAGAAACATCCAATGCCAAAGTCCTGAGCATTAATTTCTTCCAAAATTTAGAACAGATGCCTTTACTCCTATACCTTTCCACTGCTTGGAATTGTACTGCTTCTAAGCAAAGAAAGAGTTTGCGCTCATGCACAAAACAGGCAAGCATTTGACTCTTCACTCTGCATCTGCAGAAGTTAAGTAGATATCACCATCAAGCAGAATCCAAACTTTCCAATAAATTAAAGGATACTGCCTCTGATTTTTTTTTTTCTTTTCTTCGTAAATGAGGCCAGGAATTCTAAACCTGTTCTCATTAATGCCCCTGAGGTTCTCTAAAGACATGTGCAGACATGACAGTGGGATTTTTATAATTGCAGATTTCAGGGAAAGAAAGGACAGGTTACACTTGAGAAAGCTGTATGGGACAGAAGACATGATAATGTCAAAAGCAGGTTTTTGGCTGAAGACATTTGCTTCATTGAAATTTACTACTGATCTGAATATACCAGCAGGAAACATTTGCTGACTCAGAAGTCACAACCCGGGAGTCCAGAAATAAGTTTAGTTCATGCAATAGACATTGCTTTCTGAAGACAGCCCCAGTGCATGGTCGAACAATCTTGCTGGCAGAAGCCTGAAGATCTATCTGCAAAAGGCTTCAGGCTGCACTGTGCGGCCTCACACATGCACTCACTCTTGCTACACTTTCAAAATAGGATCGGCAAAGCTGGAATTGTTTGCCAAGGTCTCAATCCTTTCCAGCTCTTTAACACTTAAATACTTCAGATACCAAGCATTAAGTAACATCCTAAAACCCTCAAGAACACACAGTATGTGACTTCTTGAGGCAAATTTCCTCCCACTCCCTCCAACCCCAACCTTACTTACGTCAAGCCATCTGTATTCCCATTATCTGCTGTATTTGCAATGCCAAAACTGACATATGATCTCGTCTAATGAAGCACAAAACTTTAATTATTTTATCAGCAATGAAAAAACAATTAAAATGCCCTTCTTATGCACTACAGAGCTTCAATATGGGGATACATTAATTCCTTTTAAGATACAAACTACTCAAGCACTTAGATGTGTAACTCTAATTAAAAAGACTGAAAAGAAACTGAATATCCTGGGCAAGAAGCTATAGGTGGTACGGCCTGAGGGCACTGGGCAAGACACCTTTCAGAGATTCCTTCCAAGATCAGCCATTCTGTGATCCATCTAAAATATATCCATCAACCTCCACAACACAGATCCACAATTTTTAGTTAACCACATAAAAGTGAATAAACCAGGTAGCTATGTAAGAAATCAGAAATTTGTAATAGTGTATTCACTTATTCTCATGACAAAACAAAGGCACACTCACTAGATAAACAATGACCAGAACAAACTGTCCCGCACAAGTAAGACGAACACTTTACTCTCAATTGTTTCTGATTTAACTACTGAAGGAGAAACAGTACAAAAAGAGATGGAAACATCCAGTTATTTTGTGTTAATCATTTTATTTGGTTGACTGAAGAAGATAGTAAGCCTTTCAATGACTGCTTAGCTAACTAGTAGGCAAGTTGTTCCATATACATTTATTGGCATGTTTCCATGAGGAGGTCTTGCTGGGTCAGTAAGCCTCTTACAGAGGAGAAAGATGTGCATACTGACAGTATCTTCAAGTATCTCTCCCACACACATCTGTGCATACCCCACTTGACTCAACATAAGGCAATCTCACTGCAGCAACTAAAGTTAAACTAGCAATTTCAGTAGGCATTAAGTTTATTTTTCCTTATAAACTGTTTAACCCAAAGATGCTCAGATCTGTCACACAATTTTTTCTCAGTACAGATAACACAGGGAGTTTAGAACAGGGAAACTAGTCTCATGCTCCATGATTCTGCTCTATTCATATATTCATTTTGTCACTGAGCTTTTCAAAGCATCAGCTTAATGGACTTCTGAGTGAGTGCCATGATCAAGTACAGCAGGCTTGCATATGGCTTTGTAATTCCTGAAGGTTTCATTATTGATACAAAAAGATAACACAGGTAATGCAAAGAAACAGAAGACTGAAACAGGATTTATTCCTTAAACTTCAAAGGCAGAATACTAGCATAGAAATTAATCTATGTTCAAAAATAAACTTCCCAACTACCATCAGAAATATCACTTTGCTCTGTTGTTGTTGTAGTTTTTAAGTCAGTGGATAACTTGGTGAAAAAAAAAACACCACCACCACCTGTCAGGATAGTTGTCATGAAACAGGAAAAACATACCTTTCCGAAAGTGTGTCAAAGCACACAGATGAGACTTGCAAATTACAGAGAGGGAATAACTGTCTGTTCTTTATGTCCTGTATAAGTCTGAAGGTTTTATGAAGTCTTTCTCACTGAATGCTTCAAACAGAAAAGAAAGGCTTATCTTTACCCCCAGGTAGTTACAGAACATCAGTGGAAGGCAGATGTCTGAAGTAATTAAAAAATAGGGTAGGATCAACAAGGTTGACAAGTCTGAGTACTTAACTGGGGACTTGATTCCCCAGAGAAACAAGATTTCAGGGCTTGACTTGCTCACTATTACTGACAAACCATCAGGGACAGGAAGAGCGAGATGCCACGCAGATACATACATGCTCCATGCTCCGAGGTCTTATAGAAGGAAGACCGCCATAAAGAAAAAGTAACTGCACAAAGAAGTCTTAATCCCATTATGCAATTGTAATGCTATAAAACAACTGATGCATAGCAAGCAGTAAAGCACTTTTTTCTGGTCTTTTATGCTGGATAGTCAAGGTGCCCCCCATAGCAGAACCTGTATAGGTGAGGCTTGGAAGTAATCTCCATACTGGTCATGACAAGCAAGACTTAAAAAATCCTGAGCTCTTGGTGGACTGTGGACACTCTCTCTGTTCTCTTTAATATTTGCAAAATTCTCAGAAGTTCTTCAGAAGGCTTCCCACCCTGCACATGTGTCCAGTGGTAGGAATCACAGTCTATTAACAACAGTCCAACTTGTGAACCCTTGTTTCTGTTCTACTTACGTTGCAAAATAGGATCTCCACTAATTAATTAATTTTAATCTGCTGTTCGCTGACACAAAGCGCTTTCAGGCAAAGTAACTGAAATTAATATAATTTCCCTCAGCTCAGGCTTCAGCTGAATGAAACACAGCTCACCTTAAATACCACATTACTCTGCAATGCATCTCTCAACAGTCTTGCCAGTTGGACAAGCATACAAACAACAGAAGAAAGCAGGTATCTCAAAAGCTTGGATCTTGCATCAGGTGACTATAATGAGCACTGCACAAGGGTGTACTTTAAATGATGTTACAAAAGACCAAGGAAGACACCAACAGTCTAGTATGTATTCCCGCTACGCTTACTCCTACCAAAGACCATTTGTCAGACACATGCCATCTGCTGCACTGAAATGTGATATCCAATCTGGTAAAACAAAAATCTCCTGTGGCAGCAGGCTCGTAGCACACTGAAAGAGTACCAGCACTAAAAGACAAGCCATTTCAGGTGATTAAATAGACTGTGACAGAGATGGTCTCTTTTGGAAGATACTCCTCCTAGCAGGACAGAATCACAGGTCCAGCTGAAGACTCTGCCCTACACAAGTGACAAGCTCATAACGCAAGTAGAAACTAGAAATATTTGTGTTAAGTGTAAACGTATCACTGTCAACTCACTGTACAAGTGTCCTCACTTTGCTATGTTCCCCCACTTTTCCAAGCACACGCACAAGCCCCTGGGGAACCCAAAGAACTAGAAGCTTCCCTTGCCTGGGAAGTCATTTCAGGAAAAAGAGGTTTAAAGAGACTCAGTCTCCTAGTGCTTATGGAGGTTTCCCACAGCTTGGAAGAACGTAAAACTGGAAAAGCTTCTACACAGGCCAGGCTGCTGCACCTTCCTAAAATCAGGGCTTCTTCCTGCAAGCCTCCCTTTGGTCAGCCACTGGTAGGAGCTGTGGAGGTGGAGAACACCACTGCATGCATTTCAATCTCCTTCTGTTTCTAATTGTCCACAACCAAAACCAGATGCATTAGCCTTATTTCAAGAACAGAAAAGGATCACGTTGCTCAGTATACTTGCTTTATAGATAATAAATATTCTGAAATTTCAGCATATCTGAGTCCCCTTTGTACTATTGCAAGGAACCAGTTTATGCAAGCTAGCATTACCACGTGGACAATATCCACATTGTCTGCCCACAGAGACTGCTCAGATCCTGAAGGAAAACATAAAAACTTAAAAGAATAACAGAATGACAGAGAAGAGAGGGTCCATGTTATAGGGGCTTCATGTGTCTGAAACGTTCCCAGAACCAGACAGGATTTTCCTTCCAGCCTTCTGCTTCCCTGCCCTCAGGAAGCTCAGCACCCACAGGTCTTTCAGGTTCCAGGACGCATTTTCCAGACACGTCCATTTTCATTCTCATTACATATAGGGGGATCTGAACATACTAAGGCTAAAAGGCAGAAAAAGACTACTAAGAAAAACAAAACGAAACAACAGCCACCACCAGATTGCCAATTAAGAAGGGTAAAGCACAGAAAAGAGAGTAAGGAAAAAATTCCTAAAAACAGAGGTAGCTGGCTTTTCACAAACCTCAGGAAGTCCTACAGCAGCCATTGTGAAAAGCACCTGCAAAAGCGTGAGAGACACATCCTCCTCTGCTCTCTCATAAAACATTTTTAAAATGTTTTTGAATATCCTACATTCTCTTCATGGCTTGTCTGAATTCAGAGTTGTGACTCAGCGCTCAGTAAATGCTGCAAGGAGCACAACTAGCAAAACAGAAGATTTGTAAGGAAACAGATCAAAGAAGACCAGGTAATCAAGGATGAGAGGACATCTAGGACAAAGGAAGGGAGAATTAAAAAACAAAAAAGGTGAAGAAAAACACAGAGAAACTCTTGAAAGTGGCAAAAGACAAAGAGGAATTTGGCATGGAATAATAAGACAGCAGTGCACCAGAGAAAAAGTTGACGGGCAACTTCTTTACCTTAAAATGACAACCATGGCCTAATAGCACTAGAACACACTTGGGCACTCCAGTGCAGGCAGGAACAAATAACATTCCTGAGATTTTCTTTATCATGTTAACTACTCCTGTGATAGTAACATGTTATGAGAGAGTTTACAAGCATTTTTCTACTGAACATTTTCCACTGAGAAAGCATATCAACTTTTGTAACACATGTTATTTTAGTCAGGCTACCTGAGCCTTAAAACACTCAGCTTATTGTTTCAACAGCAGCACAGACCCGCATGCTGAATCGTATAAATTGCCCAATATCATATCATCTTGGCTACAGATTTAATTTCATGGGATATGAGACTTCAGTGAAAATCATTATACAGCGAGACAGGGAAACCCAATCCATGGTTTCCTGGGTTGTTGTTTTTGTTTTCATTTTTGTGTGGGGGTGTATTACTATCATTATTTTTACATTAAGTGTAAGCCCACTACATTTCCTTCTGGGAAGATGTTTTTCCACACAGAACGAAATTCTGTGAGTATTACTGACATGGACATAATCACTGGATTAAGTGAGAATTGATTAAATCAGCTTTTGATCTTCTGCTACAGCAAAAATACAAAATACAGCACTAAATGAATTTTTAAAAGCCCCTGATAAAATGCATACATCTTTAAACTATCTAATCATGCAAAGTCTAGCTGAAAGTTTTGTTCTTCTGGTCTGTCTTTCTGAAGGTTAACCAGTAAACTAAAATAGTGTTATACACAAGATGTTGATAATGACCTGACTATAGACAATACTATTATTCACGTATAAAACAATGGATTTTTTGTTAAAAGAAGAGTAATTATTTTGATGTCATTTCATTCATAGTTTTTAATTAAGCAAGGCCTGAAAATATCATTTACGGAGCATGGGAGGCATGGTGGATTTTTTTTAATACTATATGGAGAAATCTGCTAATTCTCACATTGCAAACACTTCTGTGCTATCCTGTTTTTCTTGAAAGACCAAGTACAATTGGAGAGCTAGTACATTTCAGATATACAGACCAGAGAAACTGCTCTGTTGGCAAAGAGGAGTACATATGCATGTATATTGCTTTAAAATATAAAGCATGGGAACTAACAAACTAAGGGATCATTTGTTTGCTTCTTAAGTGTAAAGCAGCCATACTACAGCTACCTCCCTGCTCTGTTTAAAATAAAAGCTACATTATTGAAAACAGACTGAGACACTACTTTTATGGTTCACGTGTTTCAAAATCTTACAGTTTTGGAGAAAATAACAGCAAATAGCTCCACAGAATTACACGAGAATCCATTATCTTAATATAAAATATTGCAGCACATAATGCAGCTGGGGCTCTTCAGCCTAGAGAAGAGAGGGCACCTGGGGAGCACATAGCGGCCCTCCAGTACATGAAGGAAAGCTGAGGAGGGACTTTCCTAAGGGCACGTATTGACAGGACAAGGGGAAATGGCTTTAAACTGAAAGAGGGTAGATTTAGACTAGATGCTAGGAAGAAATTCTTGTGGTGAGACACTGGAACAGGTTGCCCAGCGAGGTTGCGAATGCCCCCTCCTTGGAAGCATTCAAGGCCAGGCTGGATGGGGCTTTGAGCAACCTGCTCTAGAGGGCAGCTAGAAATACGCACATCCACATTCTAGATGCTAGATTTTGAATAAAATATGCTTCTAGCTTCTATGCCAAGTGCTCCATTTTTGAATATTAGAAACAAAAAGAAGAAAAACCTGACATAATCCTAATAACTGAAGCTGCAGCGTCCTCATTTGTATGTCTACAGTTGCTAGACATTAAAGGATAGATTACCTGAAAGAGTAATGGAGCGCAGAAGCCAGAAATCTGATTTCAGACCTCTCAAGCACATGCGTTTGTAGACAGATAAGAGGGAACTGGGAGAAGGCAGAAAAAATGTCTGTTTGTTCTTGTTTGTTTTTGTTTGAAGTTACTCCTGTAAGCACATAATGAATCTGGGAATTGTTTTTCAAAACCAGTTTCTTTCCAGAAAGAAATTCTCTCAGAGACTGTATACCTGAGACTGTAAATACCCATTCAGTAGCAATTTACTGGTGTTGCATCCTATAATGATGAATGTATGTATTCATACTGATTTTTTAATTTTGCCATCCACTTTTTATGTTAGTTCCCTGTCTTACTTCCAAATAAACAAAGTGCAAAATCCCCATTGAGAAAAGGACTGGATACCTTCTGAGCAAGCAAAGGAGGCCTGCACAGGAAAATGGTCAAGCTGGTCTAAAAAGCAGGAAAAACAAAGATTAAAACATGTTTTACTCTTAATAATTTATATTTGAGATCTGTCAAACAATTTCACCCAGGGAATTTGCAATGGAATTTGTGGGAATATAGTTTTGACTAAAACTTAATCCCAAAATAGCATACTCAAGCAAAGTAAGCCGGGATGCATTTGCAGTGTAGACTAGTTACAGCTGAACGTTGATTGTTTGAACACAAAAATGACTGAAGCTAATGGTTTGAAATGGTTTCAAACTAAAAGAAAAGAGAATTAGACTGGATATAAGAAAAAAAGGGTGGTTTTGTTTTTGTTTTTTTTTACTGTGAGGGTAGTGATGCACTGGGACAGGTTGCACTGAGAGGTGGTGCATGCTTCAGCCTTGACAATATCCAAGGTCAAGCAGGACTGAACTCTCAGCAACCTGATCTAGCTGTAGGTGTCCCTGTTCTTTGCAAAAGAGTTGCAAATGACGTTTAATGGTCCCTTCCAACTCAAACCATTCCATGTTAATTCACATTTTCAGTGAGTTTGCATCACTGATGTAAAGCTGTCCTCAAGCCACGGTAAAGTCATGTCTGGCCTCCAAATTAAGTACAGTAAGAGCAGCCTCAATGGACGTGCTATTCAGTGTCAAGCAGTTCCTCCACTGCACTTACAGAAATTCACCTCCTCTCTGCTTTCACCTGCTCCTTATTCAACAGGGTGAGGGCAAGAGCCAGGCACTGAAGACTGGAAGCTCCACTGCAGCTTGTGAAGATGAGCAGATGGAAAAACGTCCATTTTAGTATTTATTTCATTTCATTTTGAAAGCCTGTCCCTTCAAAGGCTTGAGATCAAAGGCTGCTTTAAAAAAAATAAAATAAAACCCAGTATTATAGAAACTAGGCAGCTATGGGATAACAGGAAAAGTCTTCATCTGTACAAAGAAACAACCAGAAGACACAAAATAAATGGTACAAAAGAAAAGTTGTCCATCATCATAATTGGAGGGACATTACCCATGCAGCCCCACAGCCATCTGCACCACGAATACATTGTGTTCAGTATACTCCCTAATGAATCCCAGCAGGGTGACAGGAAGATTCACTGACAAATTTCACTGGTAATACTAAATTACTGAGGACAAAGGCAAGTGCTGATTACTAAGAGATACAGAAAGACTTATTGACAACTAATAACTAGCCAGTAAAAACACAGGTGAAATTCAATACAATTTAAATATAGACTGATATTCGTGGCAGGAAGAAACACCTCTACTTTATACACATAATGATGGGCTTTGAATGACTTGAAAATGAGATTTCAGGTTTTTAATAGGTCGTTCTACAGAAGCAGGAACACAATCAACAGAGCAACGTAGCAATTATTACAGCAGAGAATGAAATCAAAACCACCTTTATTCAACGGTGTAAAATACTGAACTGGATCTTGAAAGCTGTAAACAACTAGAAGAGTCACAAGGAAGTATAAGAGAGACAGTAAAAAGCCAGACATCATTTCCATTTGAGGAATAATTAAGCAGAGGAAAATGAGCTTGGAGAATACAGGAAGGCATCAGGTGAAATCAGCTGTTGTCAGGCTCTAAACAGGGCCATTTCTTCTTATCTTTTTCCTCATACAGAACTTCATAAGATGTGTTTCTCCTAGCCCATTTCCTGCCCACATTCCCTCCCCACTGACACACGTACCTTAAATGAGGAAAGGGAATTAAGAACACAGGTCACTGAGGTGTCCAGCTAAAACTCTGAGGCAGTTTATAGCTGGACCTGCAGGCAGCTGACTTGCTGAGCCACTGGCCTCTGGACAAGAAGAACCAAAATAAACCTCTGGAGATTGACAGCCCGGTCCTAACAGTCAGCGAGAGAAGCAGCACTCTCCCTACCTTTAGGTTGACAGAAATAACTGATGTCTGAGGATGGCCGTGCAGAGAAACAGTTAGTACTGTGCAGTCTGTTCTTCCAAGTTATGGCAAAAGCACTGCATCCTACTTCAGCATAAGGAGGCTATTCTACTAGGAATCAAAAAGGGCTGCCTACCTCGCCCCAACCCAGCCCTGCTTTGCCTAGCCTGCTTGTCGTTCGCTGTCTGCACACACAGGCATCCTCATTTGCTATCAAGGCATCACAAAGTGAAGCGGATTTCAACCTCAGCCAGTGTCTGCAAGGTGGGGATTTCTTACAGCTGGGCCTCTACAAGCTGATTAAGTGTAATCTTACAGTGAACAAAAGGATCTGACTTAGCAGCTGATTATTCACTAATAAAATACTGCGCTTTGAATTCACAGCTCAGCTTATCCCATACTGAAATCTCCCGTTTGCATCAATAGACTTGAACTGTAGTTGAACTGATGCAGGGCACTCAAGCACCAAGCAGCTGTTCCTGGAAGAAATCAGGAATGCCTTGAGAAGAAATCAGCATGCATTACAGCTGGGGTACAGCCTCCTGTGTCGAAGCACAACTCTGCCTGCTCCAAGGGCCATGACATGATCCTCCACAAACTCTTTCCAGGAGAATGCCTCACACAATTCTGACGAGGCCAGAAGCTAGAATTCAGCATGTCTAAGACTATCCAAACCTATGAATAAAGTATATTGCAGGTAATGTAACATCAGGGTAAGAGGAAAGAAGCCTTTTAACTACTTCTTGCCTCAGAGCTCTTTTCACACCATCAATTTTTTGGGTCAGACACTCTCACATTTGCCTGTAGGGCACCATAAGACAGCACATAAAAATGATAGCGCGCTACCTACCTAAATATAGCATTTATTACTACGTTTCCTAACTACCTTCAGATGCTGAAATGACAAAAACAAGCTGGCTGGCAGCAACTGCTATGACGTCTGCCTTCCGCTCAGTCCTCATATAGTGTTCAGTGAAAAAATGCACTATTGAGACAATATTTCAGTGGTACTGCTGCCAATAGAAAAATCTATCCAAACTTGTGCTTCCAAACATGCAAATTTTAGATCTTAGGTCTAGTCTGTTGGACTGACATCACAGTGTTAATGAAAACAGAAGAACGTAAAGGTTTAAAAACAATACCAATTAAGAGAGAAGAGGCAACACATGAAAAGAGCACGGCCTGATTTAATATAGAAGCTGTGAAAAACTGTGACTAAAAACATCCTTGCAAGGATTCAGAAGTTGCAGTCAAGTCTGAAAAAGACAAAGCACTGCACTTTCAACATCTGGATATAGACCAGAACAATAACGTCAGTGAAAGACTGAGGATGGCAGGTGGATAATTCCACAGCTGCTAACTGCCCCAAATCTTTCCAGAAGGCTTCAGCCAAAGACTAATAATAGAAGCCATCAGAAAGAAAATGATAGAAAATAACTCATGTGAAGGATTCTGAGCAGACCACAATTTCTGCACGTATAGTACACACACAGACATTAAACTCTTAATAAAACATAATTCACTGCCATCACTGTTAAAAAATTCACTCCAATCCTGAGATGACAAATAACTACTAATCGTAGTCACTTGTTTCTATAAGAAACAAAACCAAACACAGAGCTGGCAGTACCTGAACATTATCAAAGCTGGCCCACCAGAGACAACGTAAGGGATTCTGACTCAGAAGCAGTCAGCACTTCCTGATCTGAAGAGTACTTAAAATACACATAATTTAAAAAGCCTTGTGTTTCTCAACACTGGGCCAAATAACATTTTGTCTCCAGGACTAAAGCAGACCCACACTCAGCATGTCACATCACAGCTACTCCAGAGCCGTGACTCCCTCTACCAGGAAGCATCCTCAGCATGCACACTAACTCCTGTTCTCAGAGTCTTCCTGATTTCTTGATTCCAAGGACCCTGAATTTGCCTGAGGCATCTCCCATACAAGGAAACCTGGGTCTGTTCAGCCTGGGGAAAAGAAGACTGAAGAGGGATTTGATTAATGTTTATAAAGTTGCACCGGGGAAGATTTAGATTAGATTTGAGGAAAAATTTTTTCTCTGAGAGAGTGGTCAGGCACTGGAATGGCCTGCCAAGGGAGGTGGTTGAGGCACCGTCCCTAGCACTGTTCAAGAAGCGTTTAGATGAGGTGCTGAGGGATTTGATTTAGTAGCTTGGTGGGTAGGGATGGTGGTGGGAGGATGGTTGGACTAGATGATCTTGTAGGTCCTTTCCAACCTAATAAATCTATGAATCTATGAATCTATAAACATCTAAAGGGAGGTGGGAGGCAAACGGAAGAGGCCAGGCTCTTCTCAGTGGTATGTAGCAATATGGACATACAAACGTGCAGAAGAACTTTTTACAGAATGAGTGATGAAGCACTGGAATAGGCTGCCTAGACAGACTGTGGAGTCTCCTTTTAAGAAGATCCTTTTAATGAGCTGTCTCAATGCCCACCTCTGTGACCTTTTGCAGGGTACCCACCTTGGCAGCAGGGTTAGACTCAATGACCTCTTGAAGTCCCTTCCAACTCCTGCAATTGTGTGATTCTGTGAATTCTGTGCAACACATGGTGGGATCACTGATGAGGATCCATGGGAACAAAGAGAAGTAGTGGAGGAACAAGACAATCCACAGCCTTGTACCACTGCATGAGCTAATGTACGCTCATGCCCATGTTAGTGCAATGCTGAGGGTACTGGTGCACCCAGATAATGTAAGAACTCACTCTGCCATGAAGTACTAATTACACCACCAACAGTGTATCCATTGAGCACAAGAGGATTGCCTCTATAGGGCAGCTTCCTCTTTCAACACACAGCTTAACCAGTAGTAGTAATGTTCTGCGTTCCTTTCAACCAAGAAGGTCTGCATAACCTTAACGTTTCATTTATCACTTATCATTTATCACTTATCAGCCAGGAAATGTATTCCATGTCTTCCTGATTTTTGAACATCTCCCTTCAAATCCCAATACTCATCTGGATTAGAGCATAAGATAAAACAAACACAGACAGGAGGGGAATAAAAAAAATCAGAAAGAAGTCAAAACAGGTAATTCAGCAAGGCTTCCCCTCCTTACACACTTACTAATAAGAAGATTATCTGGCAAATTGATTTTTTTAATTTAGTATCAGTTAAAGAATCAATCTTTAAACTGAAAAATTTACAAGCATTGAATTCATGGTTGAGTAAGCACTGATGACAACAATAACTTAAACAACCCTTTTCCATTAATCTATCTCAAAAAATACAAATAAAATAGACAAACAGTTTATGTGCAGGAACTCAAGAGTCAGAAGCAGTATTATCAGAGCTAGAAGAGCTCAGACTAAAACAATGGATTACAATCAGCAAAGCATTACAAACTGCAACTTAAATCAAAATTCATCTCTGCTCATACTGCCCCTAAGTAATCACCCCATGTACCATAAAACACATTACTACCTACTGCCTATCAAGCACAGCTTTGTTTACAAGATGTAGAAAATAAAGCTGAATTGAAATTCATGTATATTTTAAGTTTCACTAATTAGCATTGTATAATACTTAGAATTTAAATTCTTGTAATAAGTATATTTGAACTTGAAGTAGGAATTTTTAAGAAATTATTTCATTACTGTAAGTAAGGCCTTTGGTAATTGGCCTACACATAAATATTTGTTTGAATTAGAATAGTCTGAAATTAAAGTACTTTTTCTGATTGAAGTGTTAGGATGAAAAGAGCTTTTGGTTCCATTTCAACAAAACATCTAGACTAAATTTTCAGCAAAACACTAAAACCATAGTTGCTTTAAAAATATTTCTCATTAAACTGGTGACTGAATTTATTTTTCCAAAGTGGTGCACTTTTGGAAAACAGCCTGTGAATGCAAGCAGAGCATAATGTTCTATAATGTGCAGATGAGTGCTTTTCACCACTAGTAATTTTTGCCTCTGCCAGTCCTTAGAAATATTATACCTTTGAGCTCCAAAGTAGAAAAACAAAACAAAACAAAACAAAACAAAAAAAACTTCAGCAAGTACCCCTTTAATCTACTACTACTAATGCCTAAGATGTTCTGAAGGAAACTGAGAGACCTCTAAAACATTAAACACTACAAGCAACCGCAGCTGCCAGAGATACTGAAATTTTATTTCTGCTTTATCTAACATTACTCATCCAGATGATAATCTGAGTTTTGCTTAGAACATAACATACAGCTCTGTTGAAGAACAGTTTCTGAGGAAAATAATAGTGACAAGGAGTTAAAATGACTTATTTCCTGCCCACCCTCACTCCCTCCATTATTTCTTTTTTTGCCTGAAGCAATTACAGTTCATTAATGTGCCCTACAAATATCTTCCTAGGCCTGTATAGCATGTGAAATATGGTACTTCATTTGTAGTTTTAAGCACTATACTTTGTCTGGTGACACGTTGCACTGATGCATTGCTAAGATACAAGTGTGAGCACTCTGTGAGCTTATCATAAGTTCTATCTGCTGAGGAAAAAGAGGAACTGCAGATCTGAAGTTAATGAGAGTAAGTAAACAAAGCATAATTGTCAGATGGTGTAAACAATTTAAGAACCTGAAAGTGTTTTTACAAATATTCTTTGTTATGTCATCTGTCCAAACAGGTAAATATTGTTGGTCCTATTACACAAATTTAGAGTAAAGCACAGGAGGGTTTTTTCTTACATCACAAGATGACTCACTGGCAAAGCAAAAGGTAAAAGTAAAGATAAATGGAGAAATACAGCTTAGTGTTTAATCACTGTTACCATACCATACAAGTACCTGAGTGATTAAGATACCATTCCTCTAGTCAAGCGCCAGAGAATCATAAGATTGACACCATGAACTCCAGAACATGCCACCTTGAACAGGGCATTATCCTAAGCCAGGTGCTGCAGCTTCACTACATCAGCATAAACGTTGCTGTTACAGGATTCTCATCCACTCCTGCCAGGGTCAATGGGTCTCACTGGCAGAAGCAGGCATGCAGCATCGATGTGGGCTGCACTGACCTCAAGCTCCTATGAAATCTATAGACAGGTGTACAATACAAGATGCAGCTATTCCATGGTATATCTGCTACATTCAGTGGATGTAACTGGTATTTTCTTCTCAGAAATTATTACTGAGTTCTAAGTTACCATCACCGTGTCACGTTGTTCAGCCTGCACCGTAACTGGTGGTTGGACATGCAATTGTACACCTCCAGAAACAGTACGTTACCCAAGTAACCAGGGAATGAAGATTTCAAAACATTTTGGCAGGCTCAAGCTGTTGGAAGTTGTTATAAAACTTCCTGCACACCTGGACGTATCACACCAAAAGCAAACAACTTAGGTAAATAACATTCTCCTCAGAATAAGCCATGCACTCCAACTGCCCTACTAAGGGATTTGGACCATGCCTAGCCAGCGCCATGAAAGTATTCGGTCTTGGACATGCCTTACACCTTTGAATGGATAAGGATATGATCTTCCCAGCGGGCTCCTGTTTTAACATCAGGAGGACATTTTAAGTCCATTCAGTATCTCCTGGGGGGAGGCAGAGGGAGGATCCACCCCTCCACCCGCCTGTGGGGCACCTCGGATACATCTCAGAGCTCTCCTTAGGCATGAAAGGTATTCAGCAGCAGACAACATGCCCTTCGGGTCACGCTCACGCTAGAAATACCCCGCTTAAACCCAAGTAACTGTAAAAATAAGAGAGTGGAGAGCCACCTACGTTCCCACTGCAGCACGCAGCCCTACTCACAGAGCAGCCCTACTCACAGAGCAGCCCTACTCACAGAGCAGCCCCACTCACAGAGCAGCCCCACTCACAGAGCAGCCCCACTCACAGAGCAGCCCCACTCACAGAGCAGCCCCACTCACAGAGCAGCCCCACTCACAGAGCAGCCCCACTCACAGAGCAGCCCCACTCACAGAGCAGCCCCACTCACAGAGCAGCCCCACTCACAGAGCAGCCCCACTCACAGAGCAGCCCCACTCACAGAGCAGCCCCACTCACAGAGCAGCCCCACTCACAGAGCAGCCCCCGCGCTCGCAGCAGTCCCGTGGAGCTCCCCGGCGGACTTTTCAGGTGATGTCAACAACAGGAAGGACGACTTCGAGCCAGGTTTCCATTTCTCATCAGCCGCTGCCTTACAAGTTGGGAGAGAGAGCGCGTTTACACCAAAGCCGCCGCGAGCTCCGGCACCCCGCCCCTTCCCCCGAGCCGGGCTGCCCCCGCTCCCACAGAGGGGCCGCGGTACGAAACGCCTTCAACACGCGGGCATCGCCCCCTCCCCAGTCCGCGGGGCCCACGCCCCTACGTGCGTACTTCCCACAGCCCCCTCACCTCTGGCTCTGGCTCCCGGACCCGGCTCCGCGCTGCAGCCCCCGCGGCGCTCCGTGGCCGGGACGAGCCCCGCCGCCCTCCCGCCTTGCCCCGGAGGTGGTGCCGCCGAGCCGTGCCCGCTGCGACGGCGACACCCAGCGGCAGCGTCCCGCCGGCACGGCTCGGGAGTGGGGAGAGGCGGCCTGCGGGTGCTGTTCTCCCGGCCAGCAGGCTCTCAGGGTGGGCTGGAAGTCTGAGAGACCAGGGGAGAGCTTGCCGTGCAGCCTTCTCCTCGCTGCAGGGCCCTTTGGTGCACCTCAGTCACATGTCTGTGCGGGCAGTGGTGTGCTCTGTAGTTTGGTCAGGATTGCTGCTCTAGTCCAAAGTCTGGCGGTGTGACTGGAATTACAACGTAATGGCTAAAATGCACATAAACAGGCTGTGATTGCTTACACTACAGCTTTGGTTCCTCATTCCCATGTTCAGTGTGGACCTTCTCTGTGGGAACTTTTTTGATACCGTGTAAAATTCCGAGCTGGGAACAGAAGTATTGGTACAAGTCACAGTTAAGCTGTGCGGTAAGTTCCACAAATGCAAATTCTTGCAGGAGAACTTGGTCTGTGTTTGATGGTTATGACTGAGAAACAAGACGTTAACACATTGCAGAAAAAAAAAGAAAGAAAGGTTTCCCTGGCATTGATCCACAAGCAATCTGTTGGGAGTTTTTCCCCCCTTGAAGAAGCAGGATGAGATGCTGTCATGATCCCACAAACCTAGGAGTGGGTGGGCTCCCTTGAACTTGGGGATGACAGCGGGACCACACCTGTGTTTTCATTGCTACTAACCTCTTTCATCCAGAGAGTGAACTTCCTATTCTCTTTTTCAGTTTTGTTTTCTATTGGGAAGAGAAAGTCACGAGGAATTCCCTCACTTGCCTGAAACAAAAAACATTTGTCATGGCCATGAAATGCAGCTCCCTCTGAAAGAGTCCAATCACGTAATACTATACACGGTGTTTATTCAAAAACTCAACCCCATGTCCACTTGCCCCTACCAGCAAGCAGCCTGTGATACAGGCATGGCCCTGCTGCACTTTGTGCAACGGGCTTTGGAGTTAAATGACCTGATGAAAGAAGAAAGAGATGAAAAAAGGAAAGAGTAAAATGAAAGAAATAAATGAAAAGGTGATAATGCAGAGGGGATAGAACAACGTGGTGGCAAAGGGACAGAGGAAGAACCAGCCCTGAAGTTCAAGCAGAGCCCAGGATGGATTATATCGCCAAGGGGTTGGCAGAAATGCTTCAAGCTCCACTCAAAATAACCTATCTGGAGTTGAGCCTGGCATTTATGGGGCTCTGAACCTGAAGTTGTAGTCAAGCGGAGTTTCACTGGCTTTAGCATTTGCGGGAACTGAGCTGTAATCACTGCTGTCATACCTGAGCTTCTACACCTTCATTTAGTATTTCAGTGTCTCCAAATTATTCACTGTGACTGGTGCTCTTTCATAGCCCTTTGTGTAAAGGAAACCTGATACAGTCAGCCAGGCCCGTGGGCAAACCCTGCTTCCCCTGGTCAGCCTTAGAGCCAGCTGCCCTTCCTGTGCAGATGTGATCAGCGGTGTGTGAGACAGACGGGCCTTTATTACCAGCATGGAAACTTTCCTCCTCTTTCTGTCAGGACAGAAACAATACTGGTGTACTTTCCTGCTCTTCATTTAAGTCCCAGGTCCTTGTAACGGGCTTGATGTTGAAATGTTTCCCATTTTGGTATGCTGTTAAGCTGACTAGGAGAAACTTCCAAGCAGGTGGATGGCTTGAGAATAAAGAAGGGTATGTACTGAAATCTTCATATGGGTAAATCTGTCATTTCAGGGGATGTAAAAGAAGGATTTCTCCTCTCTTTCCCTTATGGAAAAAGCTGTTCTTCCATTAGCTCAAGTGGATTGAAGCAGCCTGGAAGGCCTCTTGATAAGGGGGAGAGGTCAGCGGATAGAAACACGTGCAGAACGTGCCGCTGGAGCCCCGCTACCAGAGGTGACTTTCTCTGGTCGGGCTGCACAGGGTGATGCCCAGAGGCTCAGCGCTTGTAAGCGGTGCAAAAAACCGAAAGCAGCTCCAGGATCCCAGTCGAGGAGCTTTTAATCCCCATAGGAAGCGTGACTGCAAGAAGAAACGATCATTTCTGCGCGCGGCTGCCTCACGCCCCGCCATCACCGTGGCCCCGCGCACCTCCCCCGCCAGAAACCGCTCTGCCCCCGCGGACAGCTTCAGGCCTCTGCGCTGCGGCAGCCCTCAGACCGCCGCGCCTCGGCGCAGCCCGGGGCCGGTATCGGCACGGCGGGGCCCGGCCTGCGCGTCAGGTGACGCGGGTCGCGGCGCCGCGCTCTCCGCCCAGCGGCGAGCGGGGGAAGGGAGCGGCGGCGGCGGCGCGGGGCCGTGTGGCGGCGGCGCGGCACCTGGGCTCCCCCTGAAGCCGCCGGCTGGCAGAGGGGCCCTCGCAGCCCCGGCGGGGAGCGCGGCCGGCATGAGCCAGGTGCCGAGGAAGCTGCCCCAGGAGGAGGGGGACGAGGAGGAGGAAGAGGAGGAGGAGATCGTGGGCTTGGCGGGCTACGCCGACGGGGCCGAGTCGTTCTCGGACGGGGACGCGGAGAGCGGAGGCGATGAGGCGTGTGAGTGCCGCCCGCCGACGGCCGGTGCGGGTGCGGGGCGGGGGAGCAGGCCTCGGCGGGGCCGGGACGGGCTGCGCTGGGAGCGGTGCGAGCGGGGCGCCGCCGCGGGCTGGGCGAACGCTGGCGGGCAGCGGGAGGCTGCGAGGGGGGGAGAAACGCGGGCGAAGCGCTGCGGTGAGGGGGGGGGGGATCGGTCCCCTCGCACGTGGAGAGATGGGAGCCGGCCGTGCTGCCGGCTATAAAAGGCAGCGGCGGCCCCGCGCTGCCCGGCAGCTGCCGGTGTCAGTCGCCGGGTTTGCAGGCTCGGCCCGGGGCCCGCGGGTCCCTGCCGGCGGGGATGGGTGCGGGGGATACAGGCGTCCCGGGAGGAGCAGCCCGAATCGGCGGGGAGAGGCGTGCCGGCTCGGAGCCTGTTGCTCTCATTCACGGCGTGGGTTCGTTCTCCCGAGGCTGCCTCGCACGGGAGCTCGGAGGGCTCTGGGGACGTCGGGGTGAAATGAGAACGGCTTTCTAATAAGAGCAGAACAAAAGGCCGCGTGCTGGAAGGCGACGTGGTGGTCGGGCTTCCCTCAGAGCTGCCGTGGGAGGGGGCTCGCTGACTCCCGCATTAAAGGGGCAGTCAGAGCTCTCAGCTCTGGCGTGGGGCTATGAGAACGCTGGGGTGTGAGAGATGTAACTAAGGCTGGCTGACGTCTTGTGTGAAGCTGCTGAGGAATTGCCTTCATTTTGACGCAGAGAGAGTGTACGCTTATTTAGTACTAAACCAACAGCGGAGAAGTAATCCGTTTTCTGTTCTCAGAGGAATTTATTTGGAAATTTTTCAATAGGAGCTTTATTAAATTGCTAAAAAATAGCAGTGGCTTCTTCACAGTAACGTGAGAATATTGTACTTAATGAAAACAAACCTCGACATCATGAATAGCGGGCAAGTGAAGAGACCTCTCCACTCCAGGGTTAACACAAAGGCTTATTGTACCAGCCCAGACCCCCTGCGTTTCTGCTGGGTTCCGAGGTCTCTGGAGAGAAAAGAGAGGGGTTGGGATTCAGATCTGAGCTTTGTGTATCTGAAACTGGCCGCAGAGCAAGGGGCTTTCCTTTTCCCAGTTTCTATCCTGTTTCTTCCTGCTTTTGTACAGCAAACAATCTGAAATTCAGTATCCCAGCCTCCACTTTTCTACAGAGAAAGAATGGAGGGCAGCTTCTTTGCGTGGCTGTTGAAAGTGAAGGGAGAAGCCAGGCTTCAAAGTAAAAGCATAATTTGTACATGTAGGCACACAGGATATTTCAAAACTTCATGTTGGTCATCTGTGCTGTTTTCTTGTCTCCAACCTGAGCTGAAATGACCGCTGTTGGTCCTCTACTTCATCTTTTGACTTTAGGCACGGGGTCATAGTCAAAGACCTTGAAACATTTGGTTCACATAAACCCCATTCATTGTTTTGATACATACATTTAAAAAGTATTTATAGGCAGGGAAACCTCCTGCAGAGTGCCTGAGGAAGCAGCTTGAAGTTGGATCCTTGTAGAGTGCTGCACTTGTGTTAGAGTAGAGCCAGGCCTTATGGTTCTGTCCTTGGCCACAAGAATTTCCCTCCACCAGGCATTTCTGCAATGCTCATAAAGCCACAGTAGCCAAACAGCTTTCTTGATTGCACGTAAGCTTTTTCTATTAACTCCCCAGGCTCAGGCCACTTTCAGCATTGAAGATGTTCGGTGTATTTATAAGGCTGTTGTCTTACAAACTGCGAACCACGCAGCCCCAGCAGTGCTGGAAATGCCAGGAGTTGAATGGGCTTGTAGGTGCTTCAGTGGAAAGAATGGCACTGGTAGTTCTCAGCAGAAAAGGCAAAAGCTTAAGAAAAGAATGACATAATTGTGTTAGTAGGCCAATAAATAAATAAAAAATCATTATGGGCTCTATCAGTTAAATTAGTCTTGGAGGAGATTGTTAACGTGTGTAGTCAAATAAACAGAAATGCAGCTTTTGGTTTGGTATAGCTCGAGCAGATGAACTGCTACGCTTTGTGTGTTTGAGAGCTGCAGCCTTCTTACTGGTGGGGTGTAAGCATACACCATCCAACCTGACACCCCCTTCACACGTGGCTGTGGAGCACTGACAGAACCAGGCTTCTGAAAAATAACTGCAGCTGATGTGGAATTTAGGCCAGGTTTCGAAAACTGTTAACTATCCATGAATACGTTAAATACTCTAGCTGTACATTACTCGCATTGTTTGTGTCCTGGTGAAACAGAGCAGGGCTGCTACGTGCAGTTGCAGCTCTTCACAGCCGGGCTCTTCTTCGTGTTGCAATGCTATAACGCTCCACAAGCAAGTACTAACTGCTGTTTGTTAAAGAAATTTTGTCAGGAATTGAGTACTTCTGTGTTGTGAAAGGGCTTTGGGGTTTGTTAAAATTAATTTGTGGATACTTCAAAGGCTGTAGCCTCTAACCAGAGCGTGCTTTGTGGCTGCTTAGAGGAGCTGAAATGTGAAGGAGGACTGTTGGTGTGTGCTAGAAACTGGCATTTTATGACTTCATGCAAAAAGTGAATGAAGCAGGAAATGTGTCTCATCGGGTGACATGGAAAATTATCTTTCCCATTATGGAACAGAGAATAGTTTAGTGTTTCTCATGCGTAGTATAATCTTGCTTAGTAACCCAGTCTGGGAAGTTGCAAGGATACATCTCCTGGCATTGCTATGGCAAATTAGAGAAGGAGTTGTCATGTACTCTGGAAAGGAATGTGGGCAGGCAGTGTATCATCCAATTCCCTTACATATAAGGTAATCTCCTAACTCTCTCTCCAAGGAAAGTGCTACAGCAGCTCTGCTATCTATTCAGCTTTGGATGATATTAATTCACATTTTCCTGTCTTTGAACTGGCAGAATTTCAAGAGCTAAGTAGCACTCCTACTAGCAGAAGAGACAATGTTCACTCAACTTGCTAGTAACTGTTTGCACTTCCAACTCTGTTCTTTAATATGGCTTTAACGTGAAGGGATTCCTTTCTACTAAGTATCACAGTCCATAAAAATGTGTCTACCTGGGAAAGCGTAATACAGCAACAATGTAAAACCCCAAGTTGTCTTAAATGTATTTTGTTAGGTACCTGTGGATTTTTTGGCCTGTTTCTTAAGGAAAAGGGAATGATGTAGCTAGCCTGTCCTCTTGTCATCTCACGACCTCTCAGAACTTTAGGAATGGCTAACCACCTGCACCAGAATTTGGAGGAAAGAAGACTCAAAGATGATGAAGTTCACGCAGGCAGGATGAAAGGTAGCACTCGGAGGAGAGGCTCCAGTGAAAGTGCTCTCAGAGTCAGGCAAGCAGATGGATGTGTGCTGCGGCAGCACTTGGCTGACCGGTGCACGCCTGTGTGCTGTTGAGGCATGTGGTCAGCTCCAGATCAGCCACAGCACGTCACATCAGTTTTTTGGAGGGTATGTCATAAGACATACAGGGAAGTTGGTGTTACTGCGGTGGGGGGAGGAAAGGGAAACAGTACAGAGCCACAGCAAACCAAACTTTGTAGGTTCCGCTGTGTACAGAGCAAAGTGGAATTTTTTATAGTTCTTTGGAACGTGCAAGACAGCATCAATCCAAAGTCTGCTTTTTATATGCATTTTGAATATAGTTTATTCAAGCTAGTTCTTGCGAAGTTTTGACTAAATTATTTTCCCTTCAGGTGGTCAAGATGTAAATTCCAGGATGTATGGATGTATGAACATTAATAAAACATTGGCTGTATTTTTGACAGCTGTAGAGAATTTGTGCATTAAAGAAGAGAGCGGAGTGAAAGAAGCTGTTAAATCTTTTTCCTTTGGTTTGCCTCGTTGACAAGACTGCACCCTGCAGAATGTAATGAATGCTGTCACATTGTCCTAGAGCAGAGGCTTATTACTCCTCTCTTGGTTTGAGGTATCGTAGGCACATATTTCATGCAGTCACAGACCGATATTACTGCTCATGTTGACAGGAAGGGTAGAGCAGTTTGTTGGCTGCAGTTAATTACTTCCTAAATACTGCTGCCTGTGGATCAGCTGCCGTTGTCCATTGCTGCATTAGAAGGACGAGCACCTTACAGTCCCCAGCAGCCTGCTATTTTGCTCGAAGGGTTTCATCTGCGTGCTGCTCCAGCCTGGCAGTGTTCTGTAGGTGAGGCCTGACAAAGCACAGCGTGTGGAAACAGCTGCCAAGTCCTGTCCAAATGCACAGGATCTCAAAGATCAGCTGTTTTCTCCCCTCTGTCACTCACTGTGGTACTTGGGGCTCGTGGGGAGAGGCATTAGTACTGGTGAACCAGCAGGTGGTGCCAAGGGGGTATCTTACACTGGCCCTGGGAAGCCTCTGGCCCTGGATACGTGATGTTCAGGAGACATGAATGGACACAGAAGGTTCCGTATGTGCTTGGTGGCACATCCTGTGCTTGTGTTTCTGGAAGTTGTGAGTGAGACTTGAACAGCATATGAAAACAGATCTGATCACTACTTGTGTGTACAAAGTGTGCCCCTAAGTAAAGAGGCCACCAGGGCCATATGATAAGTTGACAGGCTTGAATTGCTGGTGCTCAGGTTTCTTATTCTGGATTTTGGTGCTTTTATAGTAAATCATTTCAAAATATGTAGGGCACATGCAGGAAGGCCTATGGACATGGACAAATGTGAGCTGCTTTCCTAAATTCCCAAATTCACCTTAGGAGAAAACGAGGACAGAATGCAATTTCCCTCTGCCCTGAATTATGTCGGGCACTCTGTTAGGCAGTAGAGTCACTCAATAATAGAACCCTTAGAGTTGGAAGGGACCTCTGAGGTTCATTAGTCCTACTCTTCTGCAACAAACAGGGAGGGACACCACAGCTAGATCAGGTTGCCCAGTGCCTTATCCAGCCTCGCCTTCACAGTCTCCAGGGTCAGGGCATCAACCACAACACTAGGTAGTATTTTTCTTCTATCTTAAGTAGATAGAAGAAAGCCCGCCTGACATCTCATGTGCTCAGCCTGTTGTCTGATCTGTGTTTTAAACCTGACTGCTGTGAGCTGAGAGCTTTATTCTGGAGATACAGCATTGACAGCTCAATATTTTGTGTCACTTATGTTTGTCCTGCAAACAGGATATCCTGGAATTATTTTAAAACTTCTTTTTCACTGTCTGCAGCAGTAGGTTCAGCTCGGCTCCACAGGACATTTCAAACTTACAGACCTACGATGTTTTAGTAAGAATTTAGACTGTCGTAGCTATTTTAATTACATACCTAACACTGCAGTGGGGGTGATCTCAGGTGTGAAAGGCTGTACGTTCATATCCATATGAATCTATCAATGTAGTTTATCCCTCTAAGTTCCTTTATGCTACCATAAATGCATCATCCCTGAAAAATGTTAAGTTTTAGTTGCACGAGTTTCAAATTACAGTGGGTAACGCAACTGAATCTCTGTGTTTTCAGTCCTGTGTTTTGCAGATAGGCAAGGGATGTCCTGTAATCTTAACTACTGGATAACAACTGCGTATAGATTGTAACACACATTATTTAACAGCAGGTGAAATCATAATGACCTTAGAAAAGGCCTCTACATGAGCTCAGTTTTGTGCTTTTAATTCTCAACAAGAGGAGCTGTGTGCCTGATGAGTTGCCTTCATCCTATATAGCTCCTGGGATGTGTGATTCCCTTGCTTAGAGGAAGGAAGGAAGGAAGGCTTTGTATAGCTTCACAGTGTCACCCAAATGTAACTAATGCAAACTCACTTCTTGCTTCTAGCAGCATGGTGTAGCAATTGGTTAGCAGAGGTATTTGTTACTGGATACCATTTTTTGTTTAGTTACAATGTTTTATTGTGTTATAAAAAAATTAGGCATCTTAGGATTGCCATGGGATAAAATAATTTTCACATACAAACTACGCATAGTGTCTGCAGTTTCTGTTAGTGGTGAGAAGTAGGTTTCTTTAGTCTACCAAGGCACAGAGTTCAGGCTAAAATGTCTGCAGAACTTCCCTCGGTTTAAAAATTGGTAATATTTGCGTAAATCCAACTCAAAGTGTCATGAAAATAAATGTCAGATGCATGTTATCTGTCAGTTACTTATTAATCATGTTGCTATAGTATGTTACTCTTCTTCTTATATGATTTTATTCAGTTTTGGATTTCAATGATCCCTTCAGTACTGAAGTTAAACCGCGAATCCTGCTCATGGGTTTGAGAAGAAGTGGGAAATCTTCCATTCAGAAAGTTGTCTTTCACAAAATGTCACCAAATGAGACCCTCTTCTTGGAGAGCACAAACAAGATCTGCAGAGAAGACGTATCCAACAGCTCCTTTGTCAACTTTCAGATATGGGATTTTCCTGGGCAGATTGACTTCTTTGACCCTACGTTTGACTATGAGATGATTTTCAGAGGCACTGGAGCACTAATATTTGTTATTGACTCTCAGGTAAAAAATAAAATAAAAAATAATGTGCGTGGAGGAGGTGCATTTAAGCTACCTTTTTTTTTTTTTTTAGCAAGATGAAGATGGATTAGAGAACATAGATTCTTCAGAGCAAATAAATAACTTATGGTTACAAACGTACAGTTACAGGAGGTCATTAAATCCTGAAGAGCTGCCTGGCTTTTTTTAATTTCCCCTTGCAAGATGTTTAAAACAGTTAACTGCTTTAGCATCTCAATGTTCTTTGTTCAGACTCCAAGTGCTGACAGCTTAAGATCAGTGCACGTGCTCGGTACAAGCTCAGTCTTCTATCATAAGAAATAAAGAACCTGAGCTGCTACTGAGCTGTAGCATTATTTAAAAGTAATTATTGTAAAATTGTAGATGTTTTACAGATCTTTCCTGCAGTTTTTATTTTACTTCATTAGGATGATTATATGGAAGCATTAGCTCGGCTGCATCTTACTGTGACCAGAGCATATAAAGTGAATCCAGACATCAACTTTGAAATCTTTATCCATAAAGTGGATGGCTTATCCGACGATCACAAGATTGAAACACAAAGAGATATTCACCAGAGGGCAAATGATGACCTTGCAGATGCTGGATTGGAGAAAATTCATCTCAGGTGAGAAAAGCTGCCGTACAAAAAATTGTAAGTCGGAGAGGAGCTGTTTATTTAACAAGTTAATATTTTCTGTTCTCTTGAAATAGCAAGCAAAAAGATTCTGACATATGAAGGAAAAGGTTAGTCACGGATAATTTGTTTGGGTCAGGTCAAATGCAGTTATTTCCAAGTGTTGTCTTGAAGAGCAGGATAAGGAGTGGAAATGCTTAAAAACAGACAGCAGATATGCCAGAATCCCACCAGATTTTGCTGCTGTCTCTGTCTTGAAGTTAGAAGTATGAGCAGCAGCAACCTGTAGAGTGTACATGCTGTCAGCATCACTTTTGTCTTCTCTGAAACTGCTCCTTGCCTCACAGTCGTCTCCCAGCCACTAGTTCTCATTGCTGCAATCTCCTCAGAGCTGCTAGGGAAGACAGGTGCTCTCTCTTGGCCTTATGTCTGATGATAAGGTGAATTATTGTAGCAAATAATTAAAAACAATGAACTTCTGTAGACTAAAAAACAGGGGGACATCAAGTTTTCATACCACGCTTAGTGCATATAGCCAAATACAAACAGATGTATAGAAAGAGACCCATTTCAGGAACCTGACAACACTTTAGAGCTCTTCAAAACTTGACTTTGTTGTGCATTGTTAAATGGGTCCACAGCTTTCAAAAAGTTAAGTCACAATGGATGTGTTCAGTGATGTTCCTCTTCTGCAATTTGAAAACTTATTTTCCTAAGATTACATCGTAAAGGGGAATTACATCACGAAGTCTTACATCAAGTGCTCATTAGCATTGTCTAGGAGTTTTGTTTTTGTTTGGTTTCTGTATAGAGGTATGCACTGCTGTGGGAGGTATAGTCGTGAGGATTTTGTTTCTGTATGAAGTCCTATGCTTCAGTCATAACGTGTGACTTTTGATCACAAGGGGTAATTGCATAATTGTAGGCACTTGCCGTTTGACAATATTTCATTTCACTCATGAAAGGTACATCATGTTCACAGTATGTAACTAAAAGAAAAATCTGGTGACTTTTTTTTTTTTCCAGCTTTTATTTGACAAGCATATATGATCATTCTATATTTGAAGCATTTAGCAAAGTGGTACAGAAACTGATTCCACAGCTCCCAACACTGGAAAATCTGCTTAACATCTTTATTTCAGTAAGTACTTGGTCATAGCTTCATTTGCAGACAAAGTATTTAACATCACACATATTGAAATATCCTCTTCTCTGCCTTCTGAGAGATTGTGAACAGTGTGAACGTTCAGAGAAATTATCAAAACGTAGTTGAAGAGCACTTATGTGCAGCTAGGCCTCCCTTCCTTGTCTGACATTATTGCTGAGCTGCTGAGATACAGTATTTTATGAGTGATAATAGCACATAAAGTGCATTAGCAGTCATGGCTTTCCTGCTTTTAAGTTTATTTGAATTTTGCAGAGGTTTGTGCTGCATACAGTTTTTTTAAGTAGTACTTGAAATTTGTGTTGATAAATTCTTAAAGGAGTGTCATCTGGTCTGACCTCTTATGTAAGAGAACTGTTTATATTGTACTTCCTAGAATTTATTCTATTTTGTATTGAAGTTTATCTCTTTTATGAGGATGTAGTCTTAACATTTTTAGAGGTAGAGTCCATCATAGCCTCCACAGTTACTTCCAAGACCAGTTAGGGAGCATTATATACCTAACATCCTTCTATTACTCTGGAGGTAATTGCTTGTTGTACTGTTCTGGATGTGTGGTCTGTTCCCCTCCCTTATACTGGTTCTGACAGCTGCCTGTTGCCTCCTGGAGTCACTCTGACACACGTAATGCAGCAGAATACTGTCCAGCTCTTTTGCCTGTTTTATTTAGTCAAAAGCAGCTCATGAAGGAAACCAACATGCTCTTTTTGTGGCACAAGATTAGAAATTGAAAACGTGACAAAGAGCAAAGGGGAGTACAGTAAGTAGCTGTGAAAAAGGGGAGTCCCCCCTTTTCTTGATGCTTTAATTCAGATCCTAGTGGCTCCTGAAACTCTACCCTTTTTTGTACCTCTCATTAGCATTAGTCAAACTTTCATTTCCAAGCAAGGCATTTTGATTTGCCTTTTTGTGATTCTGAAGTCATGAAATTATTTAATATCATTCTACAGCCTGTAGGATAAAATTAGACTTCACAGTTTCTCAGTGTGGGGTGTGAAAATTGGGGAAACTGTGTTGCTGAAAGGGAAAGCTAGGATTAAAGACATGTCTTTCCCAATTTTCTTCTCTTACCATTAGGCAGCCAATTCATAAGGAATGGTTTATAACAAAGACCTCTTTCCACCAAAACGGCTGGTCTGCATGCCAATAATCATCCAGCCCTGCATTCCACTTAAGGTAGAAAGGCAATGATGAAAGGGTAATGATTATAGTTCTGGAGCAATTGGGTGTTATTCTGAATATGCTATATAGTATTAATGAGAAAGCTGGCTGAATGCTAATCTTCTTCACCCCAGAAGTGCCCTAGTCACTCATATCACAAGTCTGATCTCACTGTTTGGAGTTGCTGGAAAGTTTGTACCAGACCACTACATGACTTGAGCATGAGCTGTTTCCTGAATGACAACAGCTGTTTGTGCATCTGGGGCACCCAGACTGAAGGCCTCATAATATCCAGAGTATCAGATACAGCTGGTAGGGAAGAACAGCTCTTTCAAATGAATGGGAAATGTAGAGAATTATCCCTCAGAGATATGCTATTTCTTCTACCTGGTAGGGGCAAGAGTCTTGAGGATCTCAGACTTTCTTATCTCCAGATAGAATGTAATGGTCAGTGGCATAGAATAAGATCTAGCTGCTTCACTGTGTCCTCAGAAAGCTTGCTTTTTGTTTATAAGAGCATCTTTTATCTGTAGACAGGAGACTCAAAATGACTCTTACTTGCAACCATAGGAAGACTAAACATCGTTCTCTCGTGTAGAATTAGTGGGCGCCTCTTTAGCAACTTAGTGACAACAAATCAGGTTAGGAATCTTGACACAGATTCTGTTCATGCTTTACTTCAGGAAGCCAGTGTGTTGGTTATCAAAATGTGGGTGTGTTGGTGTTCTAGTTTGGGTTTGCAGCAATATTCATGAGGATGTGCTTTCATTTATGCCATGAAGTCTTCCAACACAAAAGCTGGTGATTACAAAAATAGATCTGTGATCACCCTTGGGTTCACCTCAGGTTTCTAACCAACTTTTTTAGTGCCAGTGTGCGTTAGCTTATACAGCTCATGCTGCTTCTGCATTCTCTAGTCTAACTGCCTTAAAACAAAATAACTCAAGAATGGTTTGATGTTCAAAACCCATGTAAATTTTGGCTAACATCAGCTTCGTGTAGAGGGAGGTATGGTTTTGTGATTCCTATGGCCCTACCAAGTAATCAAGTTGTATGACATGGGGATATGTAAAAACTACTTTATAGTGCCAGCTTCCGACTTAGTCTCCATACTTTCAAGGAGAAAGACAGGCCCATTTACCTAATCTAACAGTTGATTTCTCGCTGTTATTTTCACTATCCAAGTCTCTTTGAATAGTATTTTTTTGCCCAAAGTTCCCTGTCTTCTTATGGCTTCATAATTATTGTTTTTACTGGCACGTTTATCTTGATGAATTTCCTCACAAACATTCTGGCAAATCCTTCGGTTTTGTAACTAAAAGCATACTAAAATCTCCAGCAAATGAAATCAGAGTGGTCATGCTGGTACAATTTAGTGGTTACTACTCCTGGCAGCCCATCCTGCCCTTTTGTAGAGGTTTCTGTCACCATATAAAGTTAAAGAGAAGCAGACACGTGCCACTTTATCAGCAGATCCTACCACAGTGTATCAAGATGCCAAGTTTTACCCTACTGCCATGTGTTATTGCTGGCATGGCAGACATTTCAAGATGAAAACCTTTTAAACTGTCACTGCAAGTGCTGACAGGCTGCAGTTGCTAGAGTTCTGAGATGGGCGTATCACTTCTCATTGTTAAAAGTTACAGTATTGTCACTGACATCTTAATATTTTAAGGTACTTCTTAGGTGTATGGCTGAATTTCTCTTCACATAATATAAAATTTTATAATTGACTTCTCAAGAATGACACCGCAGGGCTCAAGTTCCAACTGCTTTAGTCTAAAAGTAGTTTTCTTCTTAAGAAATATATTCAGATGGTATTTACAAGTCAGTCTTGTGATTAATCTTATTTGACAGCACATGTAGAAGTATGTGAAGTGCTGTCAGAATGTATGTATTGTTTGAATATTAAAATTGCACGGCTGTGTGGCCAGAATAACCAAAATAAATACACAACAGTTTTGTTCTTAGTGCTCAAAGAATGTTGACTCCTAGAGCCACATAGACTGAGCAGGACCTTTAGAGGTCAGCTCCTGCTGAAAGCCAAGCTACTATGTGCAGGTTTGTGTAGGGCTGGGTCTAGTTCAGCTTTGTGTATCTCCAAGGATAGTAACCCCACAACTTCTCAAATCAGCATGCTCCCAGTGCTGGACCACTCATGTTAAAAAAGGTTGTGTTGTTGCTTGTTTGAATTTTTTCTTTTGTGCTTTATTTTTAATTTATTTTTTATTTAGATAGAATTTCAGCATGTCTTTTGCCCCTTGCCCTTCAACACTTGTTCTGATAAAAGTTTGGACCTGTCTTTTGCACATCCTCCTACTAGGTGTTCATAGACAGCAATGAGCTTTCTTTTGCTTGGACTGAGTAATCCCAGTTCTCTGAGAGTCTCCTTGTATATTATGTACTTCAGCTCATGTACATAAGGTATCCAGAGAGTATACTTTTTCTTGAATGTTTTTTTTCTATTAATGAGCTGCAGAAATGGACCATTCTTCAAGTCGTTTTCCATAACGACATGCAAGAAATTTGCCTCTGTTACCACTGTGAATGAATGTTTCCCACCTTATTTGGGCTCCCAGCAGTGAAAGAATTCATACCTCAGGTTGAAATCTTTGTGCTTATTATGGGGAGTTTGGAAAGTGTGAGTGTCACTTTAGTCTCTAATAGTGATAAATTATTTCCTTACAAAAGAGAGCACAAGAAGAAAACTTCTATAACTAGAAAAGCCGAAACTATAAAAGTTGGTATGAGTTTTCAGAGTTTTTGACAGTTACAGAACAGTTATGGCAACAGTCCCAAATCATACTAAAAGGGAGGACCATGTATGGAAAAGTAGGGTTTAATGGGAGAAGATTGCTTCTGGTCCTGTGTATTAGGATTCTGAAGCATGTTTGTCAGCTTCATCTTCATCAGTACTGGGGAAGTGTCTTTTGTGTTCATGCTGGGATAGCTGCCCAGGTGCAAACCATTGATATCAGCACACAGAGCTACTGTTTTCAGTTTTCCAGTACATGGGTGGGTTTTTTTTGGTGGTAGTTGGGATTTTTGGTTTGTTTGTTTGTTTATTTTATTGCTTTTTTTCCTCACTCTAGGAAGCAGAGGCTTATGACAGTTTACCTTATCTACCCAGAGTATAAGCTGAGACTAAGCTAGCATTCCTGCCTACCATCTGAGAGTTGCAGATACAATATATCTTCAGTACAGAGGGAGTCTTGATTAGCTTGGCGGGATGACAGGAGCGTAGATGCTGTCACATTAGCAAGCCTTAAACATGTCTTTAACAACAAATTCTACATGAAAGCTGAAAGAATGCTATCAAAATACTTATCTTTTTCCTGCGGTCCTAAATAAAAGTTGTTCTAAGGAACTATGCAGTAGAACAGCTACTGATGAAACAATTTCTCAGTTTCCTTGAGAAATTAGTTCTTGATTCCTACTGTGTTTTTCAATCAATTTTTTTCTGTTTCCACAGTCCTATATGTCCAGTTAGAATAACGTTATATTTTTCTTTTTATGTTCATTGCTACAATCAGAAACAAGACCCCAGGAGCGTGATCTTGGAATTTTTTTTTTAATCTTGTGTCTTACACTGAAAATAAGTGTAATTTATCCAGATGTTTTCCAGAGAGGAAGTTTGAGAATCTAACTTCAGTCAAAGGCAGAAGCATATGGAAGGTCTGTAGCCATCACAGCTTGCTACAAATATGTCACTGATTAAAATGAGCTCGATTTCAATTTAATTCCTACATAGCTCAACCTAATGTTTTGTGCAGCAGGCAAGTAGGGAAGCAGAAAAGCTTGGTACTAATTTAAACAAATGATTTACATTTCATTTTTCTCTCTTTCCTTTTTTCTTTCTTCAATAGAATTCTGGGATTGAAAAAGCATTTTTATTTGATGTAGTAAGTAAGATCTATGTCGCAACTGACAGTACTCCAGTGGATATGCAAACTTACGAACTCTGCTGTGATATGATAGATGTTGTGATTGACATTTCTTGTATATATGGGTAAGTAAATTGGTGGGAGTTTTTGTTTGTTTGTTTTTTCATGGAGCTATGTACCTAGAATCTGAATGACCTCAAAATAAGAATGAAGTGGGTGTAAAAATAATGAGTAATTTATCAAGACAAAGGAGAAGGAGGAAATTAAGGACCTCTAAGGTACAGATCACCTTCTAGCAACAAGGAGTGTTCCCTGTCCAGCTTCTCTTGTGAGCACCTTCCTCTTTCTCTGTGAGGATAAAATATATTTATTTATTTATTGTGGGAAGGGGTGGAAAGTAGCCACTCTAAAATAAAAGGAAATATTAACTATCTTTTTGTTTCCCAGGGCCAAATTCAACAGAAAGATGTCTCTCATTTAAAATAAATAATTAAATGTGAGGTTGTATGTGGTTGTGTTTAATAGCTAGTGGCCTCTGCTGGCCTTAAAGAGCTGCTTCACTCTTCAGTTTTTTGCTCATTCCCTTTACCCTGCAAGAAATTCTTATTTCAGCTTCCTATCCTTTAGTGACTGGAGAACTCTCATACAATCATAGAATGGCTTAGGTTGGAGGAGACCTTAAAGATCATCTAGTTCCAGCCCACCTGCCATGGGCAGAGTTGCCAGTCACTGGATCAGGCTTCCCAGGATCCCATCCAACCTGGCCTTGAATGCCTCCGGTGATGGGACATCCACAACCTTTCTGGGCAACGTATTCCAGCACCTCATCACACTCTGAGTAAAAAAAAAAATTATTTCTAGCATCTAACCTAAATATATCCTCTTGCCCTCAACCTTTCTTCATAGGAGGGGTTCTCCAGCCTTCTGGTCACCTTCATTGCCCTCCTCTGGACCCACTCCAACAGCTCTGTATTCTTCCTGCACTGGTGGCCCCAGGCTTGGACACAGTACTTCAGGTGGGGCCTCGCAAGGGCAGAGTGGAGGAGGACAATCCCCTACCTCTCCCTGCTGGCCACCCTTCTTTTGATGCAGCCCAGGCCACTGCTGTCATTCCAGGCTACAAGGGCACACTGCTGGCTCCTGTCCAGCTTTTTGTCCATTGGGACCCCCAAGTCCTTCTGCACAGGGCTGCTCTCAAGGAGTTCTTCTCCCAGTCAGTATTCATTTCTGGGACTGCCTTGACCCAAGTGCAACACCTGTACTTGACCTTGTTAAACGTCATTAGATTTGCATGTGCCCACTTCTTGAGTGTGTCCAGGTCCCTCTGGATGGCATCCTTCCCTTCTGTTGTGTCAGTGGCACCACTCAGCTTGCTGCCATCAACTTTCTTGCAAGTTATGCTGGTGTTTTGAACGGCTTGGCCCAAGGCAATGCTAGCTATTGCTGGGAAAGGCGGGGGTGCTTTAAGAATTAGTGCATTAAGGTGCATAGACTTAGAGGCTAAATCACAGTATCTACTTCTGAGGATGTGACAGTCTTTGGTAGCATGAAGTTCTTACCTGTTTATAGATCTTTTGCACTTTTAGAGAAGGTATGGAGGAAAATCCTGGTGCAGTTGTACAATAACCATTAGAAGAGCAAAAACAAAAACAAAAAAACAACCCAACAAATTGATGAACACCACTGTAAAATTTACTGAATTGTATTCTACTTATCCTTCAGATTTTAGATTTGGTCACTCAGCTGTACAAGAACTTGTGTTTTACAGAGGTATACAATGAAGGATTCTGATTCTGTAGCCTTTTCTAGATGTGTGCAGAGAAAGATACAGTAGTGAGGTTCAAAATTATTATCTGTGTAGCACAACAGGAATGCAATCTAGTCAATGTCATTCTGCCACTGTCTCTTGAGTAATCATTTGTCATAGAAAACTGCCTGTCATGGTTTTTAGCAATAAACTAAAAGCATGATATTGGAATTCATTTCTTGTCTTCTGTTTCTGGAATATATGTGGGACCTGTTATCTTAATATATTATTTATGCTAATTATTCTGGGAGATTGGTGATAACTGCCCATTTAAGAAGATCTCTGCATGCTTTCAGGAATAAGAGTAAAATGACAAGGTCCAAAGGCAGTACAGAGATTGTCGTGGTGCAAAGGAGACTGTCATCTGCAAACATCTCATGTCTCATGAGGGAGGTCTCATGATGGTGTAAACCATCAGTCAGCTGCCATTGCTGAAGCAAGGTTATTGGATTTGGAATTCTCAGTACAGACTCACTGGATCACGTGCTTTAGATAAGGTTGCAATATAGTGCCACGATTAAAAGAAAACAGACAACTTTATGGTAAATGGTTTGAAGGAAGTAGGGCTCCATGTCAGATTCTTGGAAACTTAGCAATCTGATTTCTGGATGGAGTTGAATAAACAGTTTAATCTCTATGTCTGCTTAGTTTATGCATTGTGGTGCTTGAAGAATTTCCCTGAAAGGTTAAAATGAAAATTTCATAAAGATTGAGAGCCTATCTGGAAGTACTTTTAATTCATCTGATGCCTTACCTTGTTTGTTTGTTTGAACATTGCCTTCCAGGCTTAAGGATGATGGCACTGGAACTCCTTATGACAAAGAATCAATGGCAATCATAAAACTGAACAATACAACTGTCCTTTATTTAAAAGAGGTGACAAAATTCCTTGCTCTTGTTTGCTTTGTGAGAGAAGAAAGCTTTGAGAGAAAAGGTATTTTCCCCTTTCTAATATTATGTTATTTTACTTTACTCTAACAAGATAACGAGTAACTGTGATTATCGTTAGCTGATACAGTGTTTAGCTGTGTCACAAATATTACAACTTGATAAAGCTTCCATAATGTGGTTAAAAGCATGAGGTATTGTGCTAACATTAAGATGAAATCATAAATCCATTTGACTGCTTTCTGATAAGAAAGCGTACCGTTTACATTCACTGCAATGGAGTTTCCATCTGCAACAGTAGAATGTGTCAGTTTATCTTGGCTAGCGTTGCTTTGTACCTATTGGCACTAGCATATGCGTTTGGAACAGCTTGCGTGCCAAAACCGAGGGAAAAGCATTGAAACTAGCTGATAGAAATATGTTCTTGCTTTTCTTGCCTTTGAAAGTAGGCTTTTTAAAAGCTGCATTTTTGGGAACTTGGCAGCTTTTATATTTTGTAGCTAAAGTACCTAACATTTCTTTTCTTTCTCTGACCCTAGTTAAGGTCAACGCTGCAAGCTTAGTTGATTATCACATTGCTTGCTTGGTGTGTGTGTTCACCGAATTACTGGGCTTCACATGTCCCAAGGCTGGAAATGAACAGTGGAAAAATGAGCCATCGTTTTGGCTTGTGACCCACCTCTTGTGATACTAATTCACCAGTCAGCAGCGTTGTGTTTGTGAGTGCAGTACTCACATCATCTGTGCTGAACCATTCTACAGGCTGTTTAAGCTTTTATCTTATAGAATTTTACCTGGTCACATTTCTCTCACACATCTGTAGCAGTGTTGCTATCTATGAAAATTAGATGCTGCCAGTGTTGGTTTTGCTGTAAGCATTAAAAGGTGTTCCTGTAACACACCCACTAACAAGACAGTCTCAGAAAAGACACCCTGTAGAGCAAATACTTGTTAGGCTTCGTGCACGCTCATGTCAAGTTGTGTCTGCATAAATTTGGGACACTTCTTACTGAAGTCAGTACTCGTTAGCCATACAGTTTGGTATTCTGTTGCAGTTTTGTTTTGGCGTCTGGAAACTTCAACTTTGTCTGAACTGCAGCGAAAGGGAAAGCAATTTCTGGAAAAAAATTAAGTATAACATGTTGGATATAAACTATTTCAAATTTATATCACCTCCTGTTAAGGAAACTGGGATGGAAAGCACAACATTAAGAAAGCTTACGGCAATTAACCTTGCCTGAGTTCATCAGCTCAGTAGCAACATTTTAAAACTGTATGGCAGAATTAAACAATTTATAGCATCCGACAAGTCTTCTGATTGACTTACCAGTATGGCTTTACAGCTTTTCTGTGGGATCACAGCCAGCCCACTCACATGGTAATTTTAACTGCCTGCTATGTATGTATGTAATCTAACACCATGACCACTGTGTTAGCTTTCAGTTAGAGTGTAAAGTGAAGTATAACCGGTGAAGTATTTGCTAGAGCGTATCTTTTTCAGAGCTTATGGATTATACAAAAAAAGATTTACCTTTTTTTACCACTAGTTGATACTTATTTTATCATGGTTCTTCTGTGAGATGGAGAAGCAAAATGACACCATAATTTGGGAAACAGTTTAGTTGATACTGTAGTATACTGAGCACTTCTCCAAAGCTCTTTATTAAGTTAAAGCTTTCTTATCTGCCAAGGTACTCTCTTTGTCTTCTCTTAAGACCAATATGTGCAGTTAATACAGGATGCAATATGAAACTGTGATGCTTGATGAATTATTTGTATTAATTGAATGTACTTCTGCTTAGCACAGAAAAAATTGCCTGGAGGATTCACTGCTTGTGACCTCCAGAAAGAATGTGGTATTTCAGTAAGTGTAGAATATAAACAAATCTGTGACTACTTCATCTGTGTAAATGTCTTCATTAATATGAAAAACATTTCTGTCTCTGTAGGATTAATAGACTACAATTTCCATTGTTTCCGAAAAGCCATACAAGAAGTATTTGAAGTAAGAATGAAAGTAGTAAGATCTCGAAAACATCAAAGCCATGTGCAAAAAAATAAGAGACCCACTCCCAATGGGACACCAAGAATGCCACTGTAACTGAGGTTTTCTGGCACCGTGGCGAGCTAAGTTGTCATGAAGTTGATGTGACTTCTGCATCTCATTGCACTGAGTGAAGAGGAAAACCAATGGGACTGATGTATTATACGAATTTTCCCTGAACGTTCAGAAAGCACTGTTTAAATATTTTTATCCAATCAGTTTTTTTTAATATAGTGAGCACTTTGAGCAAAATGTTGTATATATAAGCATTGAGGTGAACACTTGTAAGGATTTTCTTAATATATGCTGTAAACCTTTTTCATGCCATATTAAGGAAAAAAAAACAACAAAAACAGCTGTGACAGAAATACTGGGTACATAATTTGCACTTTTTCATGTTTTCCTTGTGGAGTTGGACTTTGATAAACTTAGTTTTTATGGTGGTTTTGATGCATCGTGTCAGGTAAACCGTATGCTGTAGTTTATTTACCTGCTACAATCCAATTGGCTAGTAAACCATTCAGAAAACTCGGTACAATGCCTTTTAAAATTTGTTACAGCTACTACCTAACATTCGTACTGATCTGATTTCGTATCTTTTTTCAATTTGTAATCTGAAAAAATAATTTTGAAGTATGACAGCAATAAGTACCTTACCAGCAATCATAGCTGGTGGGTAAATATTAGCTTTTATAAAACGGGCTTTTGGCCACATTTCATCTGGAGTTCTTCATAACACTGGTAATGCCCTCGGGGTCTACTTCTATTATTTACCTCAGCATATACCACTAGAAGACCTTTCTATAAAGACAATTGTTTTGTAAAATGGCTCTATGTTGCACTGGTATTTTTATAAGGTTTTGGAGGAGGGCGGTGGATCTGGAAGATTGAATTTATGCTGCTAACTTTGTTTTGATGGCCTGCACAGTTGTGGTTGTTGCAGTGAAGAATCTGTGCGTTCCTACCCGGCCGTTCAGGTGTACTGATGGGAGTCCTACAGATGTGAGCAATGACTTCTGATTCCTTCTACTTATGGGCACATCTGCAATTGAAATCCAAATGAGTCCTGCAGAAATCAACCTGTTGCAGTAATCAGAATACGTCGCTACTTTTAATATAGAAATGAACAGATCTGTCACAGAATCAACCAGGACATCAGAGTACTCTCAAACTTTAACAATAAGTAAAACTTTCTGAATTCCGTGTTTACTGGTTTTGTTTAGTTAATGATATAAAAGTATGGTTCCTAGAACAACTCCTCTTTCCCCCCAGTCCCACTGCAAACCAATTGCATACACATTCCAAAGGTGAAGTCGGCAGCTGCTGGGAGTGGGAAGAGCTTGATTTGGAAGGCAGCTTGCAGTACACCAGAACTGGGTGAGGGGAGCTGCACTTCACTCGGTCACAGCCTATCCCCACCTGAGATAGCTCTGGAGATAAAAAGGGAGATGGAATTTGAAAGTTTTCTTCTGGTTAAGGCAAGGAATAGCGCTGCGTGTCTATTAGTGAGCTAAGAGCTCCCAGTGTTTGCTGGCTTTTGTTGAAAAAGGAGAAGTTTAACCTGTGAACAAGTCTAAATTCATTGGTGGTTTGAATGCAAATACAAAGTCTCTGTATGCTGTACACATCTTAAGGCTCTAATGCTGCAATGAGCTGGGAGAGCACCTGGCATTGGAAGCAAAGACAATCCTCACAGGCATCTGCCAAAAGAGAAACCAGTACTTTCCAAGTCCTTTACTGCTGCCTAAAATGCGTGACTTATCTTTCTGCAACAAATTGGCCATTTTGGCATGAATGTACTGAATACATGAGGAGTTCTTAGAAATAGGTGTTAGTTACTAAATGGATCTAGGCTCCAAGTCTCAGTTGATGAGGAATGCAATTCGAGGTGCTGAGAAAGAATAACCAAAAGTATCAGTCCTGGTGGCAGCGTGAAGGATAATTACTGTAGCTGTAATGAAAGCAGAATGATTCAGGAATGGAAAGTTTTGGTCCTATCACCATCTGCTGTATTAGGTGAGGGTGGCTTTTCAGAACAACCCTTCAGTTAAGGCAAAGTTCTCTTCAGATTTCGCCGCAGAAACGGTGTGTAAGAGCTGCCTTTCCACAGCTCTCCAATCCTCTGGACTTTTGTTGAAGGGCAGCCATAACTGTTTTCCATTTCGTTGATATCCACCATTGTGACCCAGTCTCAGTCTTTTCTCCCTTCCCTCTTGTCAGGTATATGTGATTATGTGAGATGAGCAGCGCGTACCAGCACGTACTCATTCTCGGACAAGATATTTAGGAAAGTGTCTCATCACACTGGCTGTGGTATGAATACTAACTACTAAAGAATATTGTTCCTTTATATTTGGCCTAAGATCTGTATAGTCATGCGTACCCTTTTATTTAGAGAGACTATCAAGTTAATTAAGCTTTTCATTTACCATTAAGCTCCCTCCTGAATTTGACATCAACTGTAATGCATAATTTAGTGAAGGTGACTTTGGCTAATAAAAATAATCAAATTGTATATTATCAGAGAGAGCATAATCTTCAGCAGTTTTATTATGCTTCAAATGCGTTTAACACTGAATGTTAAAATGCATCCATTAGACTCTTTAAATTTGATGTTTCTCAGTTCAGGCAATGAATTACATGTGGCATTTTTGAGTAATCGTTTTCTATGTAGTATGCTCATGTACTAGCTGAAGTGATTAAGTACAGAGGCATGCATGAGCTTGTTCTGCTTTTTGGTTTTTTTTTTAAAGAACATTTGGTATTTTCTTTTTCAAACTTGTGCTTTCTTTCTAAATTTTGTTGAGGTTCTAGATTTTTATCTTAAAGGGAGGGAATATCCCATATTCTGCAAGAGCTAATTCTGACAAAGGGAGATTTAAAAAAACACTAAAGACACCTAGAACTCATATAATAAGTCCTGAGTAGCACGATACCTCTAGAATAGGAAGTCTGAGTTGCCATGTTTAGGTATCATCAGAGTTGTCTGAACATGGGAGGGGCTGTTGCAGATCTAGCAATTCTGAAAACACTGTTTTAGAATAAACCCAAACCAATTCAGTATCCCACTGAACATTCAAAGCTAGGAACTGGATATCTTTAAAACATCAATTCCAAACACTTACAGTTGAGGTCGGCACAGAAGAGTTAAAATACATCCCTGAATATGCGCTGGGAAGTGGTTATTTATAATTACAGAACCACAGAATGGCTTGGGTTGGAAGAGGCCTCAAAAGTCATCAAGTTCCAACCCCCTGACATGGATAGGATTGCCAACTGCTAGATCAAGCACTAGACTGTGTTTCCCAGGGCCCCATCCAATCCTGGCCTTGAACACCTCCAGGGCTGGGGCATCCACAATCTCTCTGGGCAACCCGTGCCAGCACCTCACCGCTCTCTCTGTTGAAATGCCCCCTGACATCTAATCTAAATCTCGAGTTTAAAACCATTCTCCCTTGTTCTGTCACTATCTACCCATGTAAAAAATTGATTTCCCCTTGTTTATATCCCACCCCCCCTCTTTAAATAGCGGGAGGCCACAATGAGGTCTCTCCACAGCCTCCTCTTCTTCAGACTGAACAAGTTGAGCTCCCTCAGCCTGTCTTTGTAGGAGAGGTGTTCCAGCCCTCTGATCATCCTTGTGGCCCTTAAAATTATGTGGATGCAAGCACACTGTGCATTATTAGCATGAAGGTATAATCAACAGGAGAATACTCTGGTCAAGCACCATTTGAGACCTCGTTTTTTGTCATGGAACATTTTTTTTCCTGTGTTTTTTGCACGTAAAACTGCAGCGCTGTGATGAAGTCGTAATTCATGTTGTCAAAGCACCGCAGGGATTTCTTTCAAGAAATTTTTCCAATAGCATAATATTTCCAAAATCACTTTAAGTTATAGCTGATGCTGGCAGTCACATTTTAAGCATTTCTCATTGGCTCCAGAACATATTTTAAAGGAAAAGTTTCATCTATAGAGGCGTCTGGGGAAAAAAAAAAAAAGGTTGTAATGCAAGAGTCTGTTATGCTATCTCTTGGATAAAAGCTAATGTATCTTTGATATGGAAAGGAAATACTCTCTCAAATATATTTCTTAATAACATTGATAGGAGCGGTACCATTTGTTTCAGCAAGGTGGTCTGGATGAGCACCGTATGGCCCACATAGCAGTGCTACTAAACTATGTTACAGGGCAGTACCAGAGCTGCCTTAGCTATGGCAATACTTACCCTTAGAAGTTTTACTCTCCACTCAGTGCAGTCTAAAATCCATTCTGAAACACACTGAGATTGGAAATCTGTTTCCAAATCAAGAGAGATGGGATGTTCTGAAGCCTCTACTCAACATGGGCAGAGCAAGCAGCCTGGCTATTTCTAAGAGGAACCGCAGCCTGTCAGTGAGAGGGTTGTAAGTTGTGGGGATTGCATCAGTTCCCTGAGAGTGCAAACATCAGGGAGTGCTGTAGTTCCAACTTGTTAAAGTCGTTTCTGAGCGGTATCAGCTTTGCGGTGGTATCTCTCAGGAGTCCAGGAACCTGTGATACAACTCCTACTTGTTCTGGAGTTGAATTAGTTGTTAATCTGAATTTCCCAATGTTGCTAAGCCCATCCACATCCGTTCTGGGGCTATTTTGTTAATAACCAGAGCCATCAGAATGTGGGAAACATCACTTGTTCCTACTCCTCTTGTAAAACAGTATATGGAGAGTTTGGGAATGGCCTTTCAGTGTAAGGGTTCCAATAGGACCAAATCAGAAGGATTTCACCCTGTCCTGGCGGCCAACATCTTCATATCTAAATTCTGCATAGGGGGATGCAACCATACTCTGCTTTCCTGTAGTACTTTTTTTAATGATCAGGCCATCCTCTGCTGGACCAAACGGTCTGATCCACAAACTGCTTCTTTTCCAGTATTCCCTTCGCAACTCCTTGAACTTCTTTCAGTTGACAGTGTGACATTCATCCCTGGTCTCACATTGTAACTGCTGACTGCAGACTCTCTGCGATATGGGAATGCCAGCAGTTCAACCTCCTGTTCCTTGAGAAATTCTGTCTCATGTTTCAGTTCCACATTTTTGTATCCGTAGAGCAGCAGGCAGCATTCCAAGTTCTGCAATTCTTCATTAAGTCCATAATCCAGAAACTTGAGTGTTGGCTTTAAATTTATCGTTCTTTTGACAGCTGCTAAATGCCTGTCTTGCTTTACCCATCGCACCCCCTCCCATGAATGCTTCTCATTGCCATGGACTGGGTGCATCTTTAAAAGATGTCCTTTAAGGTGCTCATGGCTTTCAGCTACTGCCTCTTTCAGAACAGCACCCGTGTCCTGTAAGTCTCCCATATCCTCCAATTCTGCTCCATATGGATATCTTGCATTACCTTAGGATACCTCCAGTGACATCAGGTGCATACATGTATTCCCACTGACCACCTGAGAAACTCCTGGGTGTCCCATACAGCTACACAGTGCTGACAGAGATGACTGATAACTAAATGCATCTTGGTTAGTGACATATTAATCTTCAATCATCCTTACACTGACTGTAAAACATCTTTTGAGGACCTTTAAAATAAGAGCCTGCTCATAAATCCTTTATTGGCTTTGCTGAGTCAGCAGTAGCTGTATGCAAGTAGCTGTGCAAGCAGGTACAGGCAAGAAGTTCATGTTAGGGTCCTGAGGAACATTTCTGGAGTAGATGGGATATGAAGACTGCTTGGTGGCAGTCCAGCAGGCATAACCCTGACTGCTTTGTAATCATGAAGACAGATGTTCCCTTCCCAGCAGGAAGCTGATGGGACTAAGTTATAGCAAAGGGGCATCTGGAGCAATTCACATAACGAAAAAGTGGAAAAAAAAGAAAAAGTAACTCCCTGCTCAGATTTGGGCCAGAAGAGGGAGGAGTGTGAAAAGCTGGCTGCGTGGTAAGGGGCAAGGGAAATTTATTTTCTATTTTATATTTGGGGGAATAAAAAGGTGAAGTCAGTGTGTCTTTATTCTGATGTCTCATAACGCAGGCTACTGCAAGGTACTCCACAAACTCAGCTCTGATGATCCCAATCAAGCATTTGCTTGCATGAGCAGTTACAACGATCTAGAAGATTATTACTTTCTTCTCTTTGTTCCATTTCTGAAATAAAGCTAATTAAAGATCAGCTGGCAAAGCCACAAGTTTTCTGAAGTAGTTGTTTTAGAACTAAGCCAGATGAAAAGACAGTAATTGCTTTCCTTAGAAATTCGACGCATCGGTGCAATTATTAAAGGGCACTTGGTTACACAATGCTATGCTTGTTCTGTCAGTGAGAGGAGGTGCGCCTGCATCCGGATTTAACAGGTCTGAATTCACATAAAGGATTTTAAAAACTAGGACTGTGTTAGTCATCAATGAACTCGATAATGATTTTTCCCCCAAGTGAGTCATATTGGTTCCCACTGATAGCACAGGCATATTAATATTACATTCTTTAATTCCAGTTGAGTTTAATTCTGCAGCCAACTGTCTGTACTGAGGGAGCAGAATTATAAATGATGCAAAGTGCTACACGTTTAGAGAACTTGTAAAAGCAATGTATGAGTGATTTGTGAAAAGAACAATTCTGTTTTCTACGGTCTCAAGCTTTCTTTAAAAGAAACAATTTGTAGCTGAACTTAAGAGGACATAAAGCAGAAAGGGATCTGGGGGTGCCAGCTGATGGCAAGCTGCATCTGAGCCAACAGCGTACTCTGGTAGCCACAGGGGCAAACTGTACCCTGGAGGGCATCAGGCCCAGCACTGCCACTGGGCAAAGGAAGGGACTGTCCTGCTCTGCAGTGCTGGGTGCAGGTTGGGTGCCACAACATCAAACTATCAGAAAGTGCCCAAAGGAGGGCTTTGAAGATGGTGAAGAGTCAGGAGGGGAAGACATGAGGAGCAGCCGAGGTCCCTGGGTTTGTTCACCCCTCAGGGGAGGCTGAGGGGAGACATCATGGCGGCTGCAGCTTCTCACATAGAGTGGAGGGGCAGTGCTGAGCTCTGCTCTCTGTGACAGCGACAGGGCCCGAGAGAACAGCATGGAGCTGTGTCAGGGGAGGGCCAGCTGGGGGCCACGAACAGGGGGTCTGCACCACAGCGTGGTCCTGCTCCCAGCTGCCAGGGATCAGGGAGCGTCTGGACAGTGATCTCAGACATAGGGTTTGAATTTTGGGTGGTCCTGTGTGGAGCTGGGAGTTGGATTCGATGATCCTTGAGGGTCTCAGGATATTCTGTGATTCTACACAAAAAAACCCACTCTGAACTGTCACATTATCTAAATTCCCTCAGAGCTACAAGAATATACTGTAACGCATCAAATCTAGAGGCAAAAGTTGAATTAGTCTTTTATTGTTAACCTGTGTTGGAAATCACGAGCTTAATAAAAAGAAAACAGGCAGGGCAGTCTACATCTGATGTCTGTTTCAGGTCAGATGAATGTGCTATAGAAGTTCCTGGTTCTCTCCACTAGCTATACAATGAACCTCCAGGAACTGCAGAAATATTTATCCATGGTCTGCAATTGTCCAGAGGAATTCTGCCCACGTGTCCACTCGCTCTTTCACGGTAGGCATGGCTGCAATTGAAGGATTATGCATGCTATCCGATCTTACGATTGTCATTAGTTTTGCAGTATTTTTTTTTGCAATAGAAACATCTATTAGCTCCTTTGCTCTGAAGCGTGGTGCCTATTTCAGAATTGCTGTTTTCATCCAAGAGAAAAAAATATAAAAGACTTGGTAGACCATGACTGCAGGAAAGTACTTAGAAACATGAGCAAACTGCCTTCTCAGAAACCAGAAATTATATATATATTTTAGATTTTTTTGTTGTTGTTGAACTGAAGGCACTGTAAAGCATTTACTAAAGCCAGTTTTTATTATTTTGAAATGTTGTAAGTGATTCTTACTGGTGTTTTTCAACTGGTTTGGTGAAGTTGTACAAAATCTGCAGGATTTAATACGGCATTTAGTGCATTATTAAATTAGGAAATCTGTGTTGTAGCCGTGTTCCAGCAAACTTTCGGTTTCCATGTGCTTCAGCTGAGCACGCTTCGTTTTTCACCAGGGTAGGTCATATGACAAGATACACAACCAGCATGAAGTGCTGCTAATGTCTGGGATTTGACTGCAGTTTCTCTAGTAAATTTGGCATTTGGAAAAAAAAAAAAAAAAAGTTCTAGAACAAAATGACCCCTCTGTGCAGAAGTCTAAACAAAAGGGAGAATGAAAACACAAACAGGGCATCTGCGGTCATGTGAAGGAAGGGGAGGGAAGCTGACTCTCTATTTTGGCAGCACTGACTATGCCCAGGCTGTGCAATGCTTGCTTAGTCTGTCACACGCAGCCAGTGATGAGCAGCACTGGGAAAAGTAAGCCCCAGATTTCTGTCTGTGCACACATTACAACACTGCCTCACAGGCATCAGTGGTTTCACAACTGAGTCACCTGGCAGCGTTCATTGTCTGTAGCCTCGACTGTCAGTTGGGCAACGAGTCTGAAAATAAAAGCAGCCTCTTACTGCTAGCTCTGCGCAATTTCACGTGGTTATCCAGCACCAAAACAGGCCATGAAGTAGCTTAATTAAACGGAGAAAACAATTACATCCCTTCAGTGAATTTCTGCTTCTTAACATGCATTTCTATTCAACTTATTTTCACTAGTGTTTAGCAGCTATGTAGTTAGTGGTTCATTTTGTTTTATTTTTAGCTAAAAACCCCAGTTTCATGTTAGTTACAGGTGCTTCCTCCTTAAGTTGTATGAAACTACACTGTAAACGCTGCCAGGTTCAAAAGCAGAGCCCTGAAGAGAATGCTGAACTCCATACTGCTCTAGTTCATAATAAATATCACTCTTCTCAATTCATGCCAGTATTCAAACGATCACACTGTTGTTTGAGATCCCTTCTATCAGAGTAGATCCCAGATCGCTTTCTACATAGAATTCTGCATTTCTGACTGCAAAATACTGCTGTGCTGCTTTGGCAAGATTGAGTCAGATTCCAGAGCCCTTCTCCCAGTGCATGGGTAGGCGGCTCAGTCAAGTGAGGAAAGCTGGGACATAGCTGCTAAGAATGACTGTGATGTTTTGTAAACATGGTACCCAGTGCAAGCAGCTTCCCATCTCTATATAGAAGTGACTGAGGCAAATCCAGAGGAATTAAAGAACTACAAACAAGAGCGTCAAGTTTATATTGTTGAAGACAAGCACCTAAAAGCTCGTGTTTCTTACAGCTTCCAGTGAATTAAAGGAAGACTGAAACTTCTGAGAACACTGGTATTCATTTCCTTAGTTATAAGTTGATGAAGGCGCTATCCCAAGTGTATTGTCAGTGTCACCAGGCAGCAGAGAAACCAAAATCATAAACGCAACCAAAAATTCCTCTGGCAGTGTGCAATGGAAAAAGGATCTGCTCATCAAGTCAAGCTTCTGCTGGTAATTATTGCCTGAACTGATGGTCATTGGTGCATAGCCCTAACTCAGTCTTGTGTGATCCTGAAAAGAAAACAAGCATGATGCTACTGCATCCTACAGCACCATTAACTCTTTTGGATGAGCTGTCTGTGTGGCAGTGGGGGTGTGGAAAGCCAATGGTTTTCAAAGCACCCTGTTCTGGTTGTGAGGTCCCCAGGTTCCTTGCCCTATGACTGGCAGCTTGAGGAGAGGCATAATGGGGACACCTTGCCTTGGCACAACCCATTTCCACACCTCTCCCCTCTCCAGGCGTGTGCAGGGTCGCTGCTCTGGAGCATTCTGTAGGAAAGAAGAGGGAATGCTGCAAAGAGAGACCTGAGAGCAGTCCGGCCTCACTCAGGCCTAGCGGCTTCAGCACGGCATCACTGCTATCCACGTACACTGCGGTGCATACGCTCTGGCCCTGCGTTCCACTTGCCAGGACTGAAACGAGCTCGTTCTTCCCAGCCCAGGAGCAGCACTGCGAAGCCAGCCAAGCTCTTCCTTCTTCCACGAAGGAATCGCTCGATCCACGCGCAGCCCTGCAGGCGGGGCGGCCCGGGGGCGGTGCCTCCCTCCGCCACGTCACTGGAGTTTCCCGAGGCGAGGCGGGCGGAGCCCGCTCTCCTTCCTCCTCGGTATCCCTCGGTTCCCCGCTGTCGGAGACGCCGCGGAGGGAGCGCGTGTCGGCTGCCATGGAGGCCCGCTACAACCTCAAGAGCCCGGGTAGGCCGCAGCAGGCCGCGGTTCGGTGTGCGGGAGCGGGGCCCAGCAGAGGGCGGAGCTGCGGCCCGGCCTCAGCGCCAGGGCTGGGGGCGAGGGCCTGGGGGGGTTCCGCCCGGTGGGAGCGCGGTGCGGGAGGCGAGCAGGGCCGGGCCGGGCCGGGCCGGTGATGAGGCCGCCGCGGGCGGTTGTAGGCCGGGCGGGCTGATGCCGGCTGCGCAGGGCGGGTCGGCCCGCCGTGCTGGAGGCACTGCAGCTCCCCCTGAGTGGAGCTCCCTCCTGTAGGGCCCTCCTGGGACACCGGCTGCGTGCCTCCGTGGCTTCTCAAGCAGAGCTCCGAGGGCTGGCTGCCTTTCTGGGTGGGTCACTGCTCTGCCCCTGTTGCCCCAATCCGCCTTTGGGCAGCAGGTGTTATCAGCTTCGTGTCAGTGCGATGAGTACTGCCTTATTCAGCACGGGAGGTGGGGAGAAACTTCACGTCGAGATGACTTGTGCTTCACAAATGCAAATGACAGGTGTGTTCACACACAAAAAAAAGCCTCGTGTTTATTGCTACGTTATATTTCCTTTTCGCTCCTTGTTCCTCACGCCCAATGTGCGTAACTGAGCGATTAGGAGCACACAGCAAGTGATATGTTCATTATATTTTAAGACACCAGGAAGGCAGATTTGTGGGTTTTTTGTTGGTTTTTTTAAGCTCCCTGGTATGTTGCACATGTGTACTTCAAGGGCAGGCAAACATGCCCACTAGTTCAGGTTTGCCACGTCACTGGAAACAGTGGTGGTGATGTGCCTTTGGCAAAATGTTTGCAGTTTCATTTAGAAGCCTTTTTCCCCTCTGTTGTTACCAGCTCCACTTGTTTTCAAGCAAAAATTCTCTTCACTTGGTTTTCACCACCTGTGCTGTTCTATTGCAAAACAAACCTCTTTCAGAAATGACTCATACAGTGTGTCGATATTGCTTCCCCAGATCAAACATGCTCTTTGGCATATGGCTGCTGAAAGTCTGTCAAAGATTTGCTTTAAAACGCTTGTTTCAGGAGCCATTCATACACTCAAATCTTCCTGTAAAACTATAAGCAAAAGATATTAAATACCAAAAAGAAATTTCAAGTAAATACTGTTTCTTTGAGTGTTGTTACCCATTAACATGAGTCGATAGTTGTTACACACCACCATTTTACTTCATCTGCCACTTGTTTCTGCTGAGCAGGTAGATGGGCATATTTGTTTATTTAATATTCCGGTATGTTTTACAAACTTGTTTTGTTGTTTCTAAATGTGCAGTAAACAGTGCTTTTTTTTCTTTTTTTTATTTGCAACTGCCATTCAGCTGAAGGCTGGAGACAGATCAGAGCATTCTGCATTTCTTAAGGTGGCTTTAATGAATGTAGGAGTACTGAAATACTTGATAAGAAATCCACCGTGTTTCCCATTGCCCAGAATGACAGACGTGGGGTCGGTACTGGGGCCTGTCCTTCTTCAGTATCATTAAGATGACCTGGACGAGGGCATTGAGTACACCCTCAGTCAGGTTGTAGGTGACACCAAGCTGGCAGGAAGTGCTGATCTGCCTGGGGGTAGGAAGGCCCTACATTTAGGTGTGTACTTAGGAACGTGGTGAAGTGGGAAACAGTGGAAGGATAATCTGTGACATTTCTTCCAACCTTGCTGATTCTGTGGTTCTCAGATTCTAACAACTGTTCTGTACCAGCATGAGAGGCTTTGCCTGTTGAAATCTGCTTCTGGACTTGAGCAAATCCTGATTCCGGATCACAGAATTGTAGGAGTTGGAGGGGACCTCTAGAGATCGGGTCCAGCCCCCCTGCCAAAGCCAACTTCTGTCTGCTCAGTAAAGAGAGCAGATGTTACTTACAAAGATTAGGAAAAGTTTATTCAGAAGTAGTAGTAGTTTTTCTTCTTTTTTTTTTCCAAAAATTGTTTGCAATTAGAGAAGAACACATTTTAAATAAGAAAACGTGGTTAAAAGAAACCTGTTCTTTGTTGATCTTGATCTGAGCTCTGCTGTGAAGCTGTGATGTGAGCTGGAGCTCTTCAGTGACGCTACACGAGCGCTGTTTCTGTGAGTAGGTGCATTACGCTGGACTCGCGATGAGGATCAGCTGCACTTTCTGGTGCCCCTTATTTTCTTTTCTGTTTTCAGGTAACCCATACTAAGAGTACTCCTGCTGCACACCTTTGTCCTGGCGCTGTGCAGGGCAGTGCCGCAGGTGCTTCAGCAACTCCTGGTTACCTCAAGTGATGTGTTGGAAGCACTGTGGGTCTGGGCTTGGCTGGCATGCAAAGCTGCTGCTGGCCTTTGCACCTGCTTGCTGTAGAGGTGAGGGGGGTGTGGAGCAGCCACCTGAAGCTGTCCCCTCACATCATCAATGAATGTGATTATTTTTCTTAATTCTTCCCCAAGGGATCATTTATCTATGGGGAAAAAAAAAAACAACCTTTCCCACTCTATGCTTCAGGCTTCTTTGTATTGCCTCAATAAGGCAAACCCTTTTGAGCTTTTGCGTTGTATTTTTATTTCTGTTCTTGGCACTTCTGAAAGGACAAGCTGCTTTCTGTCTTGAAATCTCAGAATGAATTAGGCAGTGTATATCAGCCTGCTACCATATGGCTGATCAACTGCTCCTGTTAGTAGTAAAGCTCAGCTCTCTGAAGCACAGACCTCGTCCTCTTTGTGCTTTGAGAACATCCCTATTGCTGAAGTTTGACAGCTGCTTTCAACAAGCACTTTACCATTTTTTAATCTTTATTTTTGCTTGTTTTGCCCCCAAATGCTGTGACCCTCAGCCTGCTGCAAGGTCAGGCATCTAATCTTGCAGCCACTCTCTTGCAGTGATGGGATTCATTGGCCTCCAATTTCATGTGGGACATTAGCAGTCCTAGGAGCAGGTATTAGCCCAGCCACATGCACAAAACTGTGAACAGCTGCTTAGTGACCCGTATCAAACCTGCAAATAGCAATGGTGGCTTTTGTGTTTATTTTAATTTGGGGTGAGTTTTTTGTTTCCTTTTAGCAGAGCTCCTTACCTAGAAATGTGCTGGTGTGGGTCTGAGGGGCTGAAGGCAGCAAACACAGTGAGGCATGAAGCACGTGCCCTGTATTTGCATGCTATTATTGTTAGTGCCTCTGGATCCTGATGCCTGGGGAACATAATGTGCCTAGGTGCTGATCCTCTTAGTTGTCATCTTTAATGCATTCACTGCAGGGTAAAGAAATGCTTTCCTACAAACTATACTTTGCACTTCTAAACGAGTAAGGAAGCGTTTCGTGCCACCAAGCGTGCACTGGTTCTTTGTTACTATAAAAACACTCAGTAGAAAGAGAAGGAAATAGATCGAATGGTTGTTAAAAGTTGAAGAAGGCTGAAGACATTGTTTGGTCTTAGTGTATTCAACAAGCACCTTATACTTGTTAAGCTTTATCCTACTCTGTGTTAAGTTGATGGAAAAGTGATTTTGAAATGTAGCTCCCTGTTCTGAGGGAAACAGAGTGAAGGCCTGTTGCTCCTGAGTGTGAGAAGAAAGATGGTAGACTCCAAAAAGCATTCTTATTTCCTTTGAGTACTCTCTATAGAGTGCAGGAGTCATGTGGGACTTGAGAGAGGGAAAGTAGCTGTCTGGCTCCTCGGCAAATGGAGTTCCTGTTTGTTACTGTAAGCAGAAGTCGAAGCAGCTGTCAAATATGGTCACATTTTTGTGTAATGGTGTACAAAAATATGAAGGAATTAAAAAAAATAATCTAGTTGAGGACCTATGTAAACTCAGAAGGGATGAGAATAGTGTTGTTAGAAAGGAGTAGGCGCAGAGAATGCAGAAGTGGAGCACAAAAGCATTAGCTGAGTGCAGCTCACCTGTAAGTCTGGTAATACTCTTATCTCCAGAGTTGTTACTGCTAGGTACTCTATTTCTAGAATAGATAAGTGTTCTACAGAAGGGTTATAACCTTCATTTCATGTTGCTTTTCTGACCCTTCTCCACCCTCTTTATTGCTTTAATTCCTGGGATTGCATGTAACTGGCAGGTTTTAAAGCTGTCCAGGAAAATCACATCTGCAGTGGAGCAACCCACGGTTACATGGTGACACTGTGCAGTTCATACACACTATTGGTGTGTTAGGCTCCCTGGGTGTAGCTCTAATAAACCAGTACTAGAGAGTACAACATGACTTGAAAAAGTACGGTTCTCCATGTAAAGGAGCTGTAGTGGCTTTGTGTTAAGTCATAGAATCGTGGCATCATTGGATGGTTTGTGTTGGAAGGGACCTTAAGATCATGTAGTTCCAACACCCTGCTACAGGGCAGGGGGCTTCTCTTCCAGATTAGATAGATCAACTTAAAAGATTAGGGGATCTCCAGCTTTATGCCAGTTCTCCTATTTGTAAATGTGCCTTTTTTTTTGTCTCTTCCAGACAGGAGAACTGAAAATGGGTGAAGTGTCTGCATTTGGGGGAAGTGCTGTCGCATGCAAACCTGGTCACTTAAACAGAGATTTGTTCAGATGGTGATCCTGTGGTCACCTTCATGTGCACAAAATGATTTCCCTTTGATTGAGGGCTTAGCAACGGGTGAGCCTTGCTGATCCGAGGCTGGGCTGCTGTGGGTGTTACACCATGAGGTGATCGTTGGTCTGGAGTTCTTGTGCTTGATCACTGCTGCTCTGTGTGAATGTTAGGGGAAGTCCTTAGGAAGCTTTCAGCGATGAATGAGGCTTTTGTTTTCTGAGTGTTAGAGGCAATTGGAATTGAATTAGCCTGGGCTCCCAGTGAGCAGAAGTGTCTCCCTCCTTATGCTGCAGTCAATATCTTTGCTCTGTTATGGGTTATTTGCATTAATGTGACACTCCAATCTCGGTCGGCTCATCGGAGTGTGCTGCGTAGTGTTCATTGATGGTGCAAAAATGAACTAAAATCCCTCCTTGTTAAATACAGAATCTCAAAATTGGTTGGAAAGGACCTCTAGAGATCATGGAGTCCAGCCCCCTGCCAAAGCAGCTCCCTAGCCCAGGTTGCACAGGTAGGCGTCCAGATTGGTCCTGATGTCTCCAGAGAAGCAGACTCCACCACCTCTCTGTGCAGCTGTGCCAGTGCTCCGTCACTGCACTGTGAAGAAGACAACTTGTATCAAAACAAGGCTCTGTCAGGCTAAATGCAGTTGTTTTATTTTCATGGTAGACCTTATTTTTAGAAACGTGTTAATATTTTACTTAGGCAAATACCGCAGGTGTTCAAGTCCCATCACGGCGTTTACATTTAGGAAGCTATCATTTACATTTTCTTTGTCTGCTGTGTTTTCCTGAGCTCCCGGGTGCAGAGTGTTCTAAATGGGCACAGTAGCAGGAGGACTTGAATAGGACTTCAGGCGCGGTCCGAGAGAAACTGCAGGATGGGTTAAACACATTAAGATGTAGGTTTTAACTAAAATACTTTTTGAATAGAAATAAACCTACTGCTTGCACACGTGTACGTCACACAGATTTTGCTAGTTCACTGTGATATTCCTTCCCACAAAAGTTCGTGATACTCCTTGACTTAGTAACAGTTTGCAATTCTTTCTTTGAATAAATCCAAATTGTTCTCATTTTTCAGAATTGCCATTGCCAAGCACTCGCTCAGATGACTCACTGGGGTTTTTTTTGAGTGGGTTGAAATACCATCTTTTGCAGCAAGATTCTTTTTAACAAAGTTTGGATGAGTGTCATGTACTTGTTGCTAGCAAACTTTAGAAATTACTTCCATTTTTTTCCATGATGGTTTCCTGTCACCAAAGGAGGGACTGTGTTTATGCGTTCTGCAGCTGTACTTAATGAAGTCAGTGCTTCTGGAAAACACTAAATCCTGCTCTGTCAGGATGAACCTTTGTCAGTCCAGCCTGTCTCTACGACCTGTCAGCTGTAGCTGTCACCTGGAAGGAAGTACATGCTACATTGTTTAATATTGAAAGCTTCTTCTTATAAACACTTATGATATGGAAAAGCTCAGCGGTGTATTTTGGTGTGTTTCATGCGCCAAGAGTGGAATAGGATTTTGTATTCCTTCAGTGTTTGTTTTGCAGGTTTATTAAAATGTCTATAGTGTGACTTTGTTTCTTTTTTTGTTTTTTTTTGAATTATGTATCTTAAACTCCTTGTGTTGAAGTTCTGCTAAACAGGAGCCCAGCTGCTTGTTCTCCACGCCTGGCTTGGTTATGTGCTGGCACAAATCCTTGTGTTTCTGTGCTGTAGGCACAGGCTGTTCCTGATGGGATAGATCCACAGTGCTGCTGTGGGTGCCCAGAGGTCCCCTGCCCTCCTTTTAGGCTGGGTGGAGACCAACTGCGTTTGTTCAAACAAAGCCAGCCTTGGTAGGCTTTGTTACATACATTTTTCAGATGTTTCACAGTTTTGCTTGAGAAGATTTGCTCCCATATTGACTTGTCCTGGTGTCTTCTATGTTTTTACTTTACACAGAGCCCAGACTTAATAGCTATGAAGCAGCTCTGGGTTTCAAGCCTTTTCTGGTCCAGGCTGATTATTTTTATATTGTTCCTCAGTAATGTGATGGTAAACTACAGGGAAAGAGCCAAGTGCCTTGTGGTGGATCCTGAGCACTGTGGGGTGGGTGATCTCAGGGGCTCTGTGGGGCTTTGCCAATGCTTCCTGATTGAGCAGCAAGTTCCCATGGAGTATGTTTGCTTTCTGAAATTACTGAAGAGGAAGAAGTGATGCAGCAAATACAGATGGTGCTGGTTGTTCTGAAACAGAAGGCTGAAGAGGGTAACTGAAGACTGCTGAAATTAGGGTAGAAGAATACCATTGTATCCACGTCCAATAGTAAGTTTAGATTACAAAGAACTGTGCCAACTTTTTGGCTGGGTGGATTCTCTAGTCTAGTATGAACACAGATCTCCTCGTGCGGCTGGTGTGATGGCTTCTCTCAAGTCTTAGTGTGATTTCCTTTGGATTGATTAAGGAACCAGTCATGCAATAATCATGAGGTGTCAGAGTAAGGGTTTCCAGCAGTTGTTTAAAGATGAATATATACCTCTTATGGTAAAATAGTAGGATTGGTTGTCTTGTACATCTTGCATTTAAAAATGGAAACTTGGTTAATGTTACTTGTTTTTCCTCTTAGTCTTTGGTGAAGTTAATAATACAACTCTGCTTTAGTCCTGCTTCTAAGGGTTTCTTTTGGGAAACTTGGTGACCATGCAGCATCTTTCATAACTCCGTGCTTGAACGAGTCATTTAGGTTTATTCAGCGTGAGTAATTTATTGTGTATCTTGGGTTATTCAGTGAAGAAGCTGTGATGTGTTGAGAATATCAGTGTTAGCTGAGAGGAGCTCTTTCAGAAGCGTTTGCGTGTTTTTGTGGGCAGTATGTGTTAACTTTATTTTCATGTTTCATGCTTTCTTTCAGCTGTCAAGCGTCTGATGAAAGAGGCAGCGGAACTGAAGGACCCTACAGATCATTATCATGCACAGCCTTTGGAGGTTGGTTTCCCCATGTGCTTGCAGGAGCGTGTAACGAGGCTCTGGAATATTGGCTACAAGTCCTCTGTATACATTTAAACATGCATATTTAAATAGCAAACCATTTTAAAATAAATTCAGTTCTTCAGATTTTTGTCCTTGTTTTAGAAATCAAGAGCAGAGTTCCGTATTTAATTAGTATTGTAGACTGATGTTTTCACATTCTATGTAAGTAATTCTATCATGTGGGTCCAGTATGTTTATTTCCCCTTCTCCTCCCTGAGTCTATTCAAATGTATTGAATTTAATTAAGCTTTTTTGCAGTAATCAAACATTAGCATTACCACTGCTAATTTCATCCCAAATCCAGAACGTGGCATCTCATGAGGGTTTGGGGTTGAAAGGACAGTGACATTCTGGTGCTTAGAAAGCATGAAAAGAAACTTGTTCTGTTTCTGCTGGATCAATTGCAAAAATAGAAGTTAATATTATGCTCAGTTTGGGGAATTGATTTAGCTGCTTACAGAAACGTGTAGCACATTAAACATGCTTGGAGCTAGTAGCATGTTTTCATGTTATTACTGACTATTCTTAGTCCGTACCCTGTTTTCTTCTTTCTGGGGTAAAATGTAAGGTTTAGTTCATGCTATACTTGTGAATTAAATAAGTACTTTATAATTCTCAAGTTCAAACTCTGCAGATTGCTGTAAGACAACGTAGTGGTATTTCTTTGTGGAGAAATGAATGAGGATGGGAATTCTCAGGGGCTTGCATCAAATCCCTGTGTTGCCTTGAGGCAGAAGAGACCTTGACATTGGAGGCTGTCATTAATGTTCTTGGAGTGAGCCCCTCAGTTCTGTAGAAAGTATCATTATTCAGTGGGGCAAAGGCTCAGTTTTTCCATCTTTGACTCCAAGTATTTCATCTGTCAGGGAATAAAACTCTTGTAATAATAGGCATAGCTGATTTAACGGCTGAATGATATGTCTGAATTTTCCAACAAAGTCATTTGGTAAGGAAGCTACTTCATTCATCCTTTTCAGTGAAGTCTTCTGTTGGTTATCTTAATCTGTATTTGATTTTATTTCTTCTTTTAAAACTTCAATTCGTTGTTTCCTTGAAACAAAAGCTAAAGAAATGATGATTAAATGATGTCTACTTCTTTGACGCTTTTTTTTTTTTCTTTTTCCCTCGCTGTGGACATTTTAGGATAATCTTTTTGAATGGCACTTTACTGTTAGAGGTCCTCCAGATTCAGATTTTGATGGAGGAATTTATCATGGGCGAATTGTACTCCCACCTGAGTATCCCATGAAACCACCAAGCATTATTTTGCTGACGGTAAGAATGTGTACTAGTTTTTCGCTTTTCACACGTTCAGTTTTACCTTGGGTATCTGAGAGAACAATTCCTGGCACTTAAGGTAACACTGTTTTTTATAAGACGAGAGGCATAGTACAATGAAAGCTGCCAGTTTAATAACAGAGATCTTTTCAAAGTGACTTGGGTGTTCTGTAGTTAAATGTAGCTTTGCATCTGTAAATGGGTCTTCCCCAAGACTAAGACTGATTGCTGATATGGATGTGTAATCTTTCTGTTGTCTCTGGGGTCATAGGAATAGGAGAATAAGTAAGGTTGGAGATGACCACTAATATCATCTAGTCCAGTTGTCAGACCATCCCTGCTGTGCACAAGGCCAGGCTGGATGGGGCTTTGAGCAGCCTGGCCTAGTAGGGGGTGTTCCGGCCTATAGCAGAGGGTTGGAACTACGTGATGTTCCCTTCCTACTCAGACCATTGTGATCCTGTGCCACTAACCCATGTAGGCTCTCTGTCTCTGTTGGCATGTGTAAAGCAGACCTGTGGTGTGGGTGGAGCCCTATATTTCTGTGTAGTTTCATAGGGCCATAGATCTTCAGATTCTCCACACGTGTGTGGATTTCAGGAACAACAGGCAAGCCATCACGTCACACTGGGACATACAAGGTATCACATGAGGGTCTGTTTGTATATGTATCAGGGTAGATGGTAGACTTCTTTGTTCAGAAAGCTGAATGCCTTATTTGTGAGGTTGGAAGTAATGCAATTATCAAGTATTGTTTGCATATTGGTGTATGATAATTTTGCTGATTTGTACAAAGAAAACAGTAGTTTTTACTATATCCTCCTTTCTTTAAAGGCTAACGGCAGGTTTGAAGTGGGGAAGAAAATCTGCTTAAGCATCTCAGGGCATCATCCTGAAACGTGGCAGCCTTCATGGAGTAGTGAGTAATAAATTGTTTGCAAACCATGTTTAAACTGAAAAAATCTCATGAAGAATAGTGCAGCACTGCTTCACTAGTATTTTCCTTCATGCTTAGACTAATTACTGTGTTGGGAAAGCTCCGCTCATGTGGCTCCCTGAAGGGGAACTCCTGAGTTGCTGTACCTCTGGTCTTCACTATGGAGTGAGCAGAAAAAAACACTCCCGTGGTTTTTCATGCATTAATTTATTTGCATTGATTCATTTGACAAAGCCTGACTGAATTATAAGGCAGTGCTTTTTTTATTTATTATGGTATTAGGAGAGTAAATGGGCATTGCATTAACACTGCAAATATTAAGCTGAACAGAAAGATTTATCTTCCTAGCTTTGAGTAAGAATATGCAATGCAATTTCTGTTGCTTGTTCTTCACCCCATGCAAACGTGTCCACATTCTTAACTGTGAATTTTTCTTGTCAGAAGCAGTATGTGTGAAACAAGGGGTAGAGCTCGTAGAAGAAAGGGAGACAGATTTTTGAGGGAGCAGAAGAATGGGGGAGAAATGTAAAGCTGTGAAAGAGGGACACAGGAACACTTGGAAATGATATTCAATAAACAGAAGCTGGAAAGACTGGGGAACTGAGAAGTGATGATAAGCAGTTAATGCTTGCGCATCCAAATACAAATTCTTGGTCTTGTTAAAATATTCTTAGCATATAAAAATTATTCTTACATAAATATTTTAGATTCCATTATTTCACTTTTTTTTTTTTCCCCTCTTGGTCTAATCACTAAAATCAGCCAGAGTGTTGATAGAGAGGAGAAAGGTCAACTTCTGTTTTAATACTCTATCTCTGAGCACTTCAGAGGAAAGGTGTGATCTAAGCTGAGAATGTAAAAGCGTAGAAAACATTCAGTTAAAGAAGTTTTATTATCTTAAAATTTTTGAGTTTGAGTTGGCACATGGTTTTGTCCAAGGTGATGTCTGTGTATGCATAACTTCCATCTTGCTGAGTGCAGGATGTCAGTGATCTCTTTGGGAGTCAGTTGCATGTTTTAAATCACGTTGATAAGATCTTAGGAATTCGAGTATTGTAAAATCTTCTGTATGTTTTTTTAAGAGCACAGAATAGTCTTTGAATTAAGAATACGTACGCATCCTGTACTTATTTTGTGATGCTTGTTATTTCTGTAACCTCATTTCTATCTCTTTTCCTACTTTAGTAAGAACAGCTTTACTAGCAATTATTGGATTTATGCCAACCAAAGGTGAAGGAGCAATAGGATCTCTGGATTATACACCAGACGAAAGAAGAGCTCTTGCAAAGAAGTACGTACTAATTCTGTTACCATGGATAAATACATGAGTAAGGCATTGAGCAGTAAATAGTGCTAAGTCAAGACTCTCACATTTATTTTACATTTAAATAACAAAACAAACAAACAAAACCCCAAACAGGGGCACGTTCTGTGCTTTTATATCTTTTTCTTTTCTTGAATGCTGTGCATGCTGAGAACTTATGGTCAGACAAATCACTTGGAGAGCTGTGTTCCTGCCAGCATTGTGTGCTCAAGTTAGAAGCTCATCTGTGATTTGTTTGGTACAGATGTGAGTACTGTTATGATACAGTGGTAATCGTATACCTTCACACTGACTTTCTTATGCAGTAAGTGTGAGTGATAGAGAAAAGAAACAAGGCCTCTTTTTCCTCAGGAACATAATAATAAAACGGTAACAACATAATTTGAAGTAATGGCTTCTGAATAATCTAGGAAGTTAACTTAATTTTATTTTTTAATGTAATTGTTAGCTTGGTGGGCAGAGGAAGAGCAGTGGATGTGGTTTATCTCTATTTTAGCAGAGCTATATTAGTACTGTCTTCACAATTTTTCTCCGTGAGGATGTTAAACAAATTATAGGTAAGTGCATAGTGAGTTGGACTGAGAACTGGCTGAGCAGCCTGGCTCAAATGACTGGTCAGGGGTATCGAGGCCGGTCACTCGCTACTGGTGTACCTCAGGGGCTGATGGTGGGACCAGAGATATTCAACATCACTGATGACCTGTACCGCGAGGCACTTTTGCATCAAAGGCCAACAGCCTTCTGAGCCGTTAGGAATGGCATTACAAGCATGTGGAGAGGAGATGATCTTTCCTCTCTGCTCACTGTTCCTGAGACATACCATACCTGTGGGGGATTTGGGCTGGGGCTGTGTCTAATTGAGGATAAAATGTAGATTGGAATTACTGAAGGGAGTCTGGCTGAACTAAATAATCACCGGAGGCCCAGTGCCTGTTTTTTTTATGGACAGTTGTGGGTTTACCGTGCCTGAAGTCTGAGCTGATCAGAAGCTAGCAGCACGGCACTGTGTTAAAGCTAATAAACCCTGCTGAGAGGTAGGGTTTATTGGGTTGATGTGTGTTAACAGGGCTGTGTTGTCTCTGGTCAGCTTTAAGAACTGCCTTCGGTATGCCCTATAGACACATTCTGCGTGGAAGAGTAACAGTAATACTTTAGCAGAAACTCCTGGATTTGAGCTATGAACTCCTAATAGTTAACTGTTTATGATTTATACTTATTTGCTTCAGACATTATTCTAGTTCTAATATAGTTACAAATTATTGATCTGGTAATAGATTATAGCAATATATAGATAAGCTAATGTTTTCCTAAATGATAAAGAGAATATGTATTTGCAATATAGATTATATTCAATATTTTTAAGGTAATGCAAGAGGGGGTGGGAAATAGATTTTTAAAGCCATTGGTCTTGAAACAATGTGACCTTGTATATACTGTTTTGCAAATATTTTGCTTAAACAAGCATACAAGAACATTATGAGAATGTGTCATTCTGAGCTCTGTCATTCTGTGGCCAGGTCACAAGACTTCTGTTGTGAAATGTGTGGCACATCCATGAAGACAGCCCTCTTACCACTAACCTCAGGAAGTGGGTCAAGCCAGGCAGACAAGGAGGCTAAGGAACTTGCCAGACAAATTAGCTTCAAGGTGTAGTAACTGTTTAAACTTTTTTTTGTCTGCTGTACAGAACTTGGAGGAAAAAGAAAAGTTGCAGAAAAAAAAAATCATTATTTCATAAACCTTTATAAATCACTGCGTGGAAACTTGTTTTTTAGGACAAGCTGAAGGAGAAAAAAATGGGAATGGATCTCTGGAATGTGGAGTTAATGAACTGTGCATCTCAAGTACTGATTAATTAGTAATAATTTCAGTGATGGCTGCTCTGGTAAAAACTGCATGTATTGCTTTTAGTTCTTTGTTTTCACTAAGACTTGTGATTACGTTCTCCAGACTTAACCTTATCAGAAATGAGGGAAGTTTGGGCAAAGCTAACCTACATCGTTTTTCCCTTTGATTTTGTTTGTTTTTTTTCTCTTGGCTTATGGAAGGAAAAAACATATTCTTACTGAAAAATGGTTGCAGATGCTTTTGAACTGCTCTGCAGCTGAAGATACTGAAAGTTGAACTCTGGTATGAAAGTTGCTCTTACCCCAGAATGCCTTCTCTAGCTTGTGTTTTGGTGGAAGTAAGGTTTATTTAGTCAAATCCATGCCTTAGGAAATTGCATGTATTGCATGTATGATATAGCTTTTTCTTTGGAATTTGCACTAAACTCTATTTTTTCCACTAAAGAAGGGTGCTGTGGTTGAATGCAGAGATCAGCAGTGAAATACAACATGATAATATGGCAGTGATGTAGAACACATCCTCACGCAGGGCTGGAGTGCTAATGTGCCCTCTTATATCACCCATTTTTTCCCATCACTGTCCTAAAGACGATGGTTTTTTTTGTGTGTTGTGAGAGTGAAGTTTGGCTCCTACTGAGCATCACTGCCAGTTTTGCAAGACCTGTGCACTCCTTTGTTAGCTCGCATCTCCACGTGTTGGCATAGTTGAATCTGTGTAACATTTGTGATAAAAACACATCCAAATATTTTTAGGAGGGTGAGGATGTACAGACAGAGGACTTTAAAGTTGAGCTACCCAGAAAAGCAGTTTGGCTTCACTACTGGTCTTTCCAGTGTGTAAGCTTTAGAAAGTGTGGGTTTAGTTTTTTAAGCACTGCTAGTCTTTATTGCAGAAGTCTCAGTACTATTTCTTTTGAGAGAGAACTCATTTTTCGTACACTAAAGGGAAAGTGAGCATGATTCAGGTTTCAGTGGTCTCTTCACGGTCTTTTGTTCTGTTTTGTTTTAATGCAAGGCAAATTGGCCCTCTTCTGTGGGTGCTCTTTGACTCCCTTTCCTAAATTTGCTTTTTTTTTTTAATCTTCCTACACCTCTGATTTGCTTGGCTTTGTTATCGTTCACGTCATGTCAGACTGGGATGTACTATTTGTGTGTTTGTAGCTAAATAGGATGAATTAGTAGCAAGGGAATACAGAAGGTTTTTAATAAATGGAATATGTTCTGTATTAACTGCTGGGATAGGGTCTGCTAGTAAAAAATATAAGCAATGTCTACATCATCTTCATAGAAGAGTTTCCTTAACTTTTTTCTAGATCCTAGGGTTATAAGAAATTATTTCTTACCACTGTTAAGCAGAATGATAACTTCTTAAAATACTCGTGTTTATGTTGAGAAAGGAGTATGAAATTCAAGAGGAAGAGCTCTTAACCTTCATTTTCCTGCTTACGTGGTTGATTCTGTGTTTTCTTAGTAGAGAACCACAATTTTTGTCAGAGTAACTTTCAAGTTACTTTCAAGATTTTCAGCTCTTGTGTGGTTTAGATGTTATATACACAAATTCCATTTCACTTAGAAGATATGACAGGCATTTATTCTGTAAAACAGTAACGGGATATCCACGTGTTGCCAGTTTAAGTTGTATTGTGCAATAAAATTAGTTCTACATTCATGTTTGTTACTCCGTTTAAATTTGTTGATATTTGTGAGGTCTCTAGATTTTCCAGGAGCAGGGGTAAGGCATGCAAAAAAAGAGAGAGTAGGCTGGAAAGAGATCTTAATTTGGTAATCTATTTTCTTGAATACGAGACTGAAGTCAGACTGATTTAGACTTAATACTTCAATAAAATTGGATGCACACTGAAGAAGTAGAAAAGCCGTGGTCACAAGTTTGAGGAGAGGAAGTACCAGCTGCATGTGAGAAGAAAATTCACCATGCAGCTTGTCAGACACTGGAGCATGCTTCTCAGAGAAACTGCAGCATCTCCACCTTTGGAGTTGCTCAAAGCATGAGTGGATGTGACCCTACTTTGAGGGGAGAGTTGGATCCAGAGATGTCTCAAGATCCCTTCCAGACTAAATTATCCCTTGATTGTGTTGATATGTTTCTTATCCACATTTGAGTTATAAACTGTGCTATCCTAATTATTGGAGTCAAATGCGAAAATGCAGTTATTAACATTACAGGATTATGTGTATTTTTAAATCTTAAAATCATCTCAGATCATTTCAGTGACAGTAGTCACTGAAAATCAGAAAATGTGTGGAGGAACCAAGAATCTAATTTCACCACGCAAAGTAGTGGAAGGGTATTGTTATTTTGTGATCTTATTAGGTTGTTCCGTACGTGGCTGGTTGGTTTCTAACATTTCCATTTCCTACTGCAATTACATGTCTCTCCATTTGAAGTCAGGTACCATTTCTTTAAAATTGGAACCGTAATCTCTGGAATAAGTTGAGATCCAGATATTTGTTTTGGGTGATGTAGTGTTGTACTCCTCAGGGATTGAGACCACCTCTCAGAGGGGGTGTGGGGGGGAAGATGATCTCATCCCAACCTCTTAATTTTTAATTTTTTAATTTGGGTATGTATATGCTGTAAAGTGTTCCAGTTCAGGAGTGTGATGACGTGTCCCTTTTCATCCCCAGTGTGGATTATTGTAAACATACTGATTTTGCAGGAGCTTGTTAATGATTCTCTGTATGTTACTACAGATTATTAGGATCTCAAATTTCCAGAAGTGTGAAACATTAATTCTGGAATATTATGCCTATTACATATTTTACATCTGTATGTAATACAGCATTGTAAGGATATGTGTAAGGGTACCACAGGTGGTGGTAACTCTCATGTGGCAACACAGTCAGCACTTCCTTAAGAAGTGAGGAAGAGGAGTTGTATAAAGATGATATTACTTCTGGCATAATGATCTTTTGAAGAATTTTCTCTTTTTTTGTTCTGATCATGTGTTTTTTCTTTAACATTATAGCTATTTTTATGCCTAAACAATATAACTACAAAAATGCAAAGCAGAGCTGGGATATTGTCTAAACTGATGTGAAAGAAGACTACAGATGAGTAACCAAGACTTACATCAACAGGTTTATGAAAACCTGTTGAAATGCAGTTGACATCATTCTTGGAATGAACATTCCAAGGAAATCTGAATCTTTTTGCAACCTTGATCTCATCTCTGAAGCACACGTATGTATTCCTTGCAGGCAGAAGTCAATTCATCCAGCAAGTCAGAAGCAGAACCTTCAAACTCAGCAGGACTGAGCTGCTCTGCTACTTCACCTGAGTCCCAGCAGGATGGTGCAGCTCGAGCATTGCAGGATCCTGCAAGTGCAATGGTACGGTCCTTGTCTGAGCTTTGTCAGTGTGAGTACGTGCATAGCCTGCATGTGGAATCTGCACTACTAAGCTGAAGGGAGGCTTCATTGCATGTATGCAGTCCATAGAGTTCCTGCACCTCTGTGTAAAATTCCACAAACACTGTGTGGGATGACTTCTGAAAGCAGATCTTTTGTTTTCGTTTCTCTTAAAACTAAACTATAAGACTTTAAATAGTCTTCCTGCAGTTCTTTTTCTAGTATCTCCTTAAATACGTGAGATAGCATCTAAGATATCATAATAATTAAATATTATTTATGATCTGCAGAATCCTAGAATGGTTTGGGTTGGAAGAAACCTTTAAGATCATGTAGTTCCAACCCTCTGCTATAGGCAGGGACGCCTCACATTAGAGCAGGTTGCTCAAAGCTGCAACCAGCCTTGCTTTGAATTCCTCCAGGGATAGGGCGTCCACAACCTCTCTGGGCAACCTGTTCCAGTGCATCACCACCCTCTGAGTGAAAAACTTCCGCCTAACATCTAACCTAAATCTCTCCTGTCTTAATTTAAAATCATTCCCCCTTGTCCTATCACTATCAATCCGTATAAACAATTGTTCCCCCTCCTTCCCTTCACTTAGGGGAGGTGCTCTGGCCCTCTAATCATCTTTGTGGCCATTCTCAGATCAAGATGTTGGAGCAGATCCAATTATGGACTTTATTTTTTTCAATTGCGTTCTTAGACAAAAGCAAAAAAACGTTGCAGTGGTAATTTGTAGCTTTAAAATATTAAGAATATGGTCATGCTTTTATAACCTGTTAGGTAAATTGACTAAAATATTCTTACATTTGAAGTAAGTTATATGACAATTGACATCTTAGTACTGTTAGTTATAGGGCTTACATAATAGTTTCAGAAGTGACCGAGGCCTGGTAGTGGGCCAAGGCAGCTGCTGCTACGACTGTGGCAAATGCAATCTAAAGTCACTGATAAATTGCAGACAAATCCCAGCTAAGCTGTGTTTTTTAGGGAGGATGGGGATGCAGATTGGTTAAAAAAACTATAACACGTCAAAGTACGTCAGACCATCTGTTGCATGTTTGCAACATATTTTTCGAGCTGTGTAGAAATATAAACATGCTAATAACAAAGGTTTTTTCCACAAGAAGGATTTTTCCAGACTGTTCAGAACTCAATAAACCGTTTTGTTCTATTCTTCTCAATGCAAATCCTGGCTAATACAGTAGAACTGGCCAAAATACCAAGGCACTGGTAGCATTTTCTTGGGGGTAGTGTGGGTGAGGGGAAGGAAACTTAAGTTGATTTTTGTTTAATTTTCTTTATTTCTCCTGTTCCTGAGAACTCAGTCACTTATGCTGTCATAATTATTTACTAACTTAATTTACAGCGGAATAGTCCCATCTCGGATATTCAGAATTTTCTGGAGCCATTTTCCATGCTAAAACTGATAGAAGTCTTCTCAAAGTATGCAGGACCTGGAGAGACCACCTCACGTAGCAGTGGTCACCTAAGTGTTGGTAACTTTGCTCTCGTTGTGGTCTGTGGGACTTACCATTGGAGGCTGAAGAACCGTGCAGAGACTGGTAGGGCACATTGCCCTTCTGTCCTGCTGGTTCTGCCTAGTCCTATGGGCTCTTCTGGGGTATTGATGCGAATTACTAAGTGACAGGCTAAAAACTGGCTGTAGCCTTTCTTCTTTTATCACTTGGGAGAGTGCATGCCTCACTTACAGCAGTCTGCTGTGGTAGTATCGTGCTACAATATCAGCTGGACCAAGAGCAGGAGTGGTGAAATAAATAGTGTAACTGAAGTCAACTAACTTTCAAATATTAAGAGAGCAGGTTCTGTGGAAAAGTGAAGCTGAAACATGAGATTTATAGAAGCACTTACCATTCAGTACATGTGTTTAAAATATGTAATTAAAAACTGTTTCATTTTTCACTGTTAAACAGTGTGAGCAGCTGAGAAACCGCTGAGAAAGTGAAAAAACATTATTAACTCTGTACAGCACTGCTTGGCAACATCTAAAACATCCATGTGTTATCAGCATTGTTTCTTTTTTTTTTTCGCTATGGCCTAAGCATAGCATCATGCCAGACAATATGGGGAAAAAAAAATATTAACTGTCTCAACTAAAACCAAGATGTGAATATGGCCTTATTTATTGAGCCCTGATGTCCTTGGAGCAGTTTTCTGCCAGTCTGAATGATTTCAGAAACTTTGGAAATCATCACTTAAAAATTAAGCGTTAGGATGTAAGCATCAGATGCTGAAGGTGGCTATAACATAGGTCTTGCTAGGTATGTAGGCTTAGTCTACTAAACTCTCATGCCCAACATTTCTTGTACGGTTTGGCAGAAAAAAAATGACATAAAAGCAGTTAGCAAAATGTGTCCTGTGAAGCGTTGTGCTAAAAACTCTAGTGCTGTGCTCTGCACTTGCAGCTGGGGCAGTTGGCACTCACCTTCTGGCTGCTGCTAAGCAGTGCTGGCTCAGCATCAGGACTGGCTCTTCAAGCCCCCATATGGCCACTGGGGTCTGCAAGAGCTGGGAAGGGGACATGGCCAGGACAGCTGACCTAAACTGAGCAAGGGATGTTCTGTGCTGTGTGAGGCTGTGCTCAGCAATAAAACCGGGGAAGCGGAGAGAGCACAAGGGGGACTCTCATCATGAAAGTTTTTATTTCCATAACAACTGCTATGCACGTTGGGGTCCTGCCTCCCAAGGTGTGGTTGGAGGTGGCTTACTGATGGTAATTAGAAGATAATCATCTTTTCTTTTTTCATCTTGCTTCTGTGTGGTCTTCATTCTTTTTCTTTTCTACTACTACTTATTTCAACCCAGTGTTGTATTTTTTTTTAATCATATTTTCTCCTCCTCTCTTTCTGAGAAGGAGAGAGGAAGAGAGCAGCGTGGTGGAGCTCCCTTTTTGTTCTAACACTTTTGACAAGGCTCGATTTTTAAATTCCAACATCTCTGTTAATGTTCTTCATAATGTAACACTGGAAGTTTGATCCTTTCAGCATTAGAAGCAGGACTGGGACGTTGGGATGTCAGATTGCTTGCCTTCAGACCTACAGAGTGAGAAATGGATCAGGCTTATGATGATGCTCTCCTGAGCAGAGCAGCAGCTGGCATAGCTTTTCACTGGACGTAGTAGCATCCAATCTGTGACCAGCAGAGGGCAGTAACATTTTTATCAGCGCAAAGAATTATCTGAAGAGGCCGTTTAGGTTCTGAAGATTCTTTGTTATCAGCTGTGTGTACTGCTTTTCCTGACAGTTCTTTGTGGGTTTTTTTTCAGCCCGAAGCTCAGCCCAGCAGCACAGCACCTGGTCAGGAGCGCGCTCCGTCTGTGCCCACAAACACATCCCTGAGTCCCCGGCAGCGTCGTGCCCAGCAGCACAGCCAGAGATGGGCTCCGGCTTCAAATGACTTTAATCGGGTGCAGCAGCCCAGGGCCAACCCCAACCACACTGGATCCACCGTTCTGATCGTCCTTCTGACCTTTGCGCTGGCAGCTCTTATATTTCGGAGAATATGCTTGGCTAATGAGTATATATTTGAGTTATAAGGTTGTTCCTGCTGTGAGAGCAGGGTTTGGATGCTCCGGTGAACATTCGGTATTGCATTTGACGTGAGAACTGTTTACAAAGATTACTTTTGTATTTACGCTGAAGTCCTTACAATGTTAATGTAGCTGCGGATACATTACTTGTAAGAGAAGCCAAGTGGGAGGTCTGACTACGAGAAGTGTTAACTTAGTGCCCAACAGATTGTTGGAGGGAGTGTGGTGAAGTAATGAGGCTCTAAGGAGCGTGTGAGGGGAGTGGTACAGTAATTTATTAATTAGAAAAAGATGATTTTAAAAAGTGACTGATTCGCTTTTTTTTTTAAATGGAACATAAATGCAATTAATGACCCCAGCTAAGTTACAGTAAGATCTAGTGTTGGAGACAGAACTATAAAATGAGTCAATAAAATGTGTTGGGGCCAGTGAGCTCTTAATTTAGAGGGGAGACACAGCTTTGTAACAACTGTTATTTACTGTGATGCATTTCTGTAGGGCAGAACACATACAGGTTGGGTGAGATGCTGCTTAATGTGTGTGAAAGGGGGAAAGAAGTGGGGCAGGAAAGATGGGGCCAGAAAACTACTTGCATTATTTTGATTTTTATTTGTTTGGAGGTAAGGTTGAATAATCTCGTCTTCTAATACTCTCTGCTGTATATCTTGCTTTTTTTTTAAATTTGAAGGTTATGTAAAACTTGTCTATTCTTGCAATAGTTATAAATATGTAATATAATTATTTACCCAGAGTAATTGCCTTTTAATTATACCAGAAGTATACATAGTGCATTAAGCCAAATGTTCCACTTGTGGTTTTATTTCCTAAAGTAAACTTAAACCTTATTATTCTTAAGCTCTCATGCTTAAGGGAACTATTTATTAAAACTTGGTAGTAACAAACTGTTTCAAGCCAGCCTTCGGTTATGTTTTAAGTATCTCAGAGCTTTTTATTTGTTTTGTTTTAGTGGTTTGTAACCTGAAATCAATATTGGACCCAGTGACTTTCTGTATTATTATTTTATTAAAAATAAATAACTGAGATGCTCATGAATGCTGTGAAATCATATATCCGGGCAGTAGACCAAAAGTTGTTAGGGTTTGAGAGGTCTTGTGTGTGGAATCTTCTTAGGCATTGCAGTGAAGTAGAAGAAAGCAATTGGTGAGGTAATTTTCCACCTGTATTATTGTAAGTGATCTTTCTTTTGTTGTTGTCAAGTAGCAATGACTTCAGCCAGATTTTAATCCTGCTTCTAGGCAGGGACTTATTAAGGCTACCTAGAGCTCTCTTCAGTTTTAAGTACAGTATGTGGCAGTGGTTTGAAACATTAATGTAACTATGCCAACCTCTAAAATAAATAAAGCCGTTCTATGTCTGAGGGGGCTACTGACATCTGATTTGTTTTAAACAGCAGAACTAAGTTCTAAGAGCTAAGAACTAATCACCAGTGTTGGCAAAGACCTACAAGGTCATCCAGTTCAACTGTACACCTATCACCAGTTGTTGGAACAGAGATGGGGAAAAAAATCACGTATTTTATTAAACAGATCACATTCCATTGCGGAACAGTTTGGTGTCCTCTATGAAGTGATGTCTTTCCTCTTTGTATGTTTATTTTGTTAGAAGTGTTAATGATGATTAGCAGGACCCATAGTCTCTAAGAATAAAAGCTTTTCTTGCTGGTATGGTGTTTGGATACCTGCTCTGTATTTCAGCCTGTACCCACAGGAGCGCCTGTGACCCACAGGACTGTGGTGCTAATTTCTGGCCTTCCTGCTCCTTGGCTTTGCTCTGAGCGTACGTTTGTGTTTCTAGAGCCACACTGCTGTGCCAAGCACGCTTGTTTAGAAAAACAAATGTCAGTGTTTACTTGTTGGCACATAAATTGATTTACGTGCTGAGTCTGCTGTGCGTACAGATAGCTGAGGGGAGGTAGCTGTGTTTTAATTCTTCACTAAAGTTTAACAGGAAATAAGCTATTTCCACAGAAAATTGTTTTTATCTTTTCCACAGCGTGAAGCGCCAGAATTTGTGGGGGTTGGGGAATCAGCCGTCGAAGTATGTGCTCTGTTGTTGCAATGTTCGTAGCAGGCTGTGGTGGTGAAGAACACCTTGTGAGTAAACAGAATCTGAGAGGCTGACGAGAAGGGACAGCCCAGTTTTACACAGCCTGGCAGCGCTGCCCTGAGATTAGGGGATTGAGCAAAAAGCCGGCGTGCCGAACTGCCGTTTTTATATAATGGCTTTAGCAGACATCCTCTAGGACCCAGCGGGAAACGCTCGCTGAGGCAAACTTGAGGATGAACGGCCAGTCACTCCCGGCGGGAAGCCTCTGAGGGCCCGTCCGGAGCGGGGCGGCGGGAGATCCCGGCGCTGCTGGGGCGCTTCCATGCTCGGAGCCGGGGCCGGCTGTGCCGTGTGGGGGTACGGCCGCGCAGCGTGTCCAGCCGGACCCGCCACGATGCCTCGCTTCGCAAAACTGCTGCTGTTAATCTTCTGCTTGGTGCTGCTCGTGGAAAGCAGGAGGCACAGGAGGAGGAGGTGGACGAGCCAGCTGGAGCTGCAGAAGGCTGGGTAAGGGCGACGAGAGCGCGTGTGTTCCTTCAGTCCAGCCCTATCCGTGTGGTTGCGCGTGTGCTGAGAGCGCCTTTACAAATCACACTTTGCGAATAGTCTTTGCGACTGCTTATTTCCAACGGTATACGGGCAGATAGCGTGGCACGGCTGTCCTTCAGGTGTGCACGTGAACAGCAGGGAGACTTCAGGGACACCGCAATAAACCACGGTGTCCAAACCTGCACGTTCTGGCAGCACCGGGCAGCAGAGGCATTTCTGCTGGACTGCCCTGCTGCTCTGTGCCCTGCACGTGTGTGCAGGTGTCCCACAGCCGGAGGAGTGGGTTTGCATGTGTTGCATCAATAACACATAGTTACCCAGCGACAGATACTCCAACGTCAAGCAGCCGCACGCAAAAGGGGTTAAAGGTCTGAGTAGACTTTATTAGATTTGCTGTTACTGAGATTTGAGCAGAGGTTTATGGTGGAAAAGATAATCTTCCAAACCTGCTGCACAGCCCAAGGGATGTTATCCCTTTTGTAGTTATGTCATGCGGGGGCAATTATATCTGACACGATTGTTGGTCGTTCTGAGGGCTCAAAATGGGGTTAATCCATCTTATTGAATGGCTTCTCTTGGGCTGTAAACCTTTCCTTCTGATTTTTGCTACTATGCTGAAGTTGTCATTCTGGGGAGTGTTGTTACATGCGTGTTTTAGCAAGACATGTCATGATACAGTTGAAAGCAGAGGATCCCTGATGTGATCATGGTAGTATTCTGCTTCCCGAACAATATGGTGCTCTGTGCTTACAGTAACACAGAACATTGAATGGAGCAATGACTTTTATACATTAAATGTCAGGTTATATAGAAAAAAAAAGCAGTTGTCTCTAAACCAGCAAAGTGCTGTGCTAATTTTTGAGCTGTGCAAGAGAAATGAGACCAGCATCCTTTTTTTTTTTAATTTTTGTAACTGTATCACGTCTTCTGTTTATGATTTCTCAGAAATATAGCTGATCTGTTTTACAATGGAAGGCTTAGCCAAGAAAACTGATTCCTATATTTGGGAGCCTACATTTGAAGTTTGATACTCTGTGCCTCTTATGTTGACATGTCTACCTAGTCTGCAGCTCTTCCATATTAACAACAAGAAGCTCAATTGGGATGTAACTATGCAGAACTCCTCTTTGTTATATGAAGACTTTGCAGAGGTTCTTACCAAGGGTGTCTGAGCTGCTTCAGGACAGTGTCTGATGAGTGCTCACTGAGATGAGCCTGTGCCTTCATGGGGAAGGTACATGCTACAGGAAGGCTAGGGCTGAGAAGCCTGGAGCCCGAATTAAGAACTGCCGTTTTAAGGGTTGCACTTAATGTACAGCTAAGGAAGTAATTAAATCCTGCCAAAGGTTAGATTTCTATGTGAGTGGTACCTCATTCACCATGTGGAATGGGTAATACTTAAAGCAAAGCTGCTCATCTTTCCCTTGCTCCTGCAGAATCACAGAACTGTAGGGGTTGGGAGGGACTTCTAGAGCTTATCGAGTCCAACCCCCTGCCAAAGCAGCTCCCTAGCCCAGGTTGCACAGGTAGGCGTCCAGGTGGGTCTGGAACATCTCCAGGGAAGGAGACTCCACCACCTCTCTGTGCAGCTGTGCCAGTGCTCTGTCACTGCACTGTGAAGTTCCCATGCACATTTGTGCAGAACTTCCTATGCTTCAGTTTGTGACCATTTCCCTTCGTCCTGTCACCGCACACTGCTGAGAAGAGTCCAGCCTCGACCCTTTGCCTCCCACTCCATAGATGTTTATAGACATGGATCAGATCCCCTCTGAGTCTTCCTTTTTCAAGGCTGAACAGACCCAGATCTCTCCTTTATTATCTTTGTAGCCCTCTGCTGGACTCTGTCAAGGAGATCCCAGTCTTTTTTATACTGGGGAGCCCAGAACTGGATGCTGCACCCCCACGTTGTGTGTCAACTGGCAGAAACACTGTGCTTTCAGAAGTCCCTCTGAACTGATTTTTGGAAGCAGTTGATTTGGCTTATTTCACTTATGCTGTAATTCTTGGGGCAGATCCCTGTGCTCTCTGTGGGTCTCTCAGAAACACGATATTTGGAAGCAGCTCGCAGGTTGGAATTCAGTGATAACTGATTCCTTATTGCTGTGCTGCTCACCTGGTTAGAACTGTGTAGTAATCTGTAAGAAGCTTAAAAACCCAAACAACTATAGAAGATTTTTTTTTCATTATTTACTTCTGTTTAAAAGACATTCTTCATAATATCAAGACAAGATGGAGGATCTTAAGTAGCTGATGATAAGGTGCATTGGGAGTGTGACCACGAAATATTGTTTAATCCTAAGGGTACTGTAACAGTGATGGTGGATGTTGTGTGAATTTCTACTTTGTTATCCATTCCAGAGTCTGATTTATTTATTTATTTATTTATTTTGTCTAAAAGTCTGGAAAGGAAAATCACTTTCCTTTCCTTTATGAGGAAACCACCCCGAAATAGAGGATCTTGAGCTTTCTAGGAAGTTCTCTGCTGTACTTAGGCCCAAGTGGTCTGTGCTAATCGATATCAAAGACACACATCTAGGTGGGTCACACAGCGTCACAAATTGAATCGTAGAATGGCTTAGGCTGGAAGGGACCTTAACCACCATCTAGTTCCAACCCCATGCCATGGGCAGGGGTGCCAGTCACTGGGTCAGGCTGCCCAGGGCTCCATCCAACCCGGCCTTGAACACCTCCAGGGATGGGACCTGCAGAGGGAGGTGCAGGTCTCCCCCAGCCCTGGCTTTCGGCACTGGTGCCACACTCGGGCCAGCTTTTCAGTTTACTGTCAGCCTCTCCACTTGAAGCAATTGGTGTATTACCTAATGCACGAAGGCTATTTACAATGCTATGAGCTGTTTATCTTACTCTGCAAAGGAAGATGACTCAATGGAGGCTGCTAAAGGCAGCCCCTGGCTCAGGAAGCTCCCAAGGAGCTCTGTATTCTCCTTTAACCCTGCTCGCACCCCTTGCCCACCTTGAAAGCCCCTGGCTGCAGAATTATTCTTAGCAGCTCTTGCATTCCTGTTGCTGCTCGATGGGTTTAAATGAATGATCAGTTTGGTGATCCTGTGAGGCTGCGACACAGCACACAATCCAAAGTTTTATGGGAGTATTTATTGCTGTTCATTGTTATCAATTGGTAGTGGCAGCTGTCAGCGTCCCTTGCTCTTCTGCTTCTTTGCTAAACTGAACGCCATGTGGGAGGAAACTGTTTCCTGATTTGTGATTTGTGCACTCACTGTGATTCATATTTGAATGACGTGGGCTTTTCACAGCCATGCTTATGAGAGTGGAGATTGTTTTGCACTCCCTCAATTTTTGATCAACATTTTAATCCTAGTTTACTCAAATTTTTGTATCTACTAGTGTAGTCCCTTTATTTTCTCCTCCATTTTGTTCTTTACCAGCCAGTAATATTTCTCCCATATGAGTAAAAGGATCTTCACCTTTTATATATAGTTCTTTCTAACAATTGTTGTTACTTTCCGTACGCAGCTGTCAAGTGGCTCATGGCATCTGTGCTCACTGCTCTGACAGATCCAATGCCCAGAGTAAAGGGGCTGGGAATGTCTCGGTTCAGGACCTCCCTCCTGCACTGCTGGGGCCTGGCCACGGGTGCTGAGTGGGGCTTTCTTCTGAGGGTGCCTTTGGTGGGCATGGTGGTGATGAGTTTGTGGCTGGATGAGATGACCTTAGTGATCATTCCAACCTCAGTGGTTCAGTGCTTCTATTGACTACTGCCATTTTAGCGACCTCTTGCCCTTCCATCAGGCCCTTGTTTTCACCCGTGTCCTACTGTTCTTGTATAGCCTCTGATCTTTAAATGAGAAGTGTGCTATTTTACTTTTCCTCCAACCCAAGGTATTCAGAGAAGTGAAGGACTGCAGATTTTACTGACTTCTTTACGTAAAAATGTGTCCTACTGCTGTGGAGAGAAATGGGTGTTCTTGTCCTTGTTTAAAACCATCAGACAAAGCCCTGCGTCCACAAACACAACTGATACTCAGCTAATGCTTACGGGTCACACCACCTTGGAACAACATGACATTGCATGGCCGCCATCCAGAAGACAGCTATCTTGTGATAATGCCCTGGTACCTGGCCAAGGCACAATGAGGTGATGCATGGGACAGAGCTGGCTTTTGTCTGTTGCCTGTAATGGGGCCATTGCTTGCACCAAGTGGATGTGCCTTTTGCTGCTCTGTGTCCTAGCTCCTTGCAAGGTGCCATGCCCCAGCCCTGAGGAGAGCTAGCTGGGAGCTGGGCTGGAGCTCGACCTGAGCAGCACCGGGAGAGGCTCTGAGCCTGCTGTGCTGTGATGCTGCTGGCTCTCATGCTTCCTTCCCTCATGGCAGAGCTTCACCTCCTGCCATGGCTCTGAGCAGGGACTGTGAGGGCAGACAGCTGGAAATCAGCTATTGTTGTCTTTTGCAGTCACATCTATAAGAAGAACCATGATGTGACCAAAACTCGGAAGGGAAAGACAGAGCAGCTTCTCAGAGTCGATGACCATGACTTCACCATGCGGCCAGCTTTTGGAGGTGAGGATCAAGTGGTTCTGTTAACTTCATACTCCTACTGTGCTGTTGGCTTTTTTTTTTTTATAAATGGCTTTCCTTTCCACCAATGTGAACAGAAAAGATGGAGTGATTTCAGGAGAAAACTTACAGATAGTTCTTCTTCACTCCTCCCTCTGCTAATGCCAGCTCCTTCTGCTGGAGTTCCTCAGTGCCTGGACTGAACTACCCAGTGCACATACATCTCTAAATACCAGGCATGCCCTGGCCTGCTACAAGCTCAAAGGGTTCTCCTTAATACCCTTATAAGACCCTTGCCCTCCCTCTCCCTAGGTGTTAAAAGAGAGAAATGTGGAGTGCTCCTGTGGCTGCTTCTGAAGCAGTAACTATTTCTTGGCTTGGATGGTTGGGCCCTGGAACAGATTGCCTAGGGCAGTGGGCACAGCCCCAAGCTGCCGGAACACAAGGAACATTTGAACAGTGCTCTAAGATGTAGGGTTTGAGTTTTGGGTGGTGCTGTGTGGAGCCGGGAGTTGGACTCAATCTTTGTGGGCCCTTTCCAGCTTGGAGTATGTGTCTCTATGATTATTCTCCTCCTACATTCAGATAGGAACTATTACAATATAATCTGGCTGCAAATATGTTTTCCTCTGACTGCCTTCACTGTTTGATGCAAGGCTAGTATGTGTACCAAAATGGCTCCTTTTCCCTCATGGTATTTGTGGTGCTGAAAACCATCCCTGCTCAGCACCACCATACACTTGTCCCTGTAGGACAAGCAAGAGGGGAGGGGGCAACGTGCAGAGGTAGACTCAAATCTGAAAGCAACAGGAACCCAAACTTACAGACCTGGGACAGCTCCAGTGTGCTCTGTGCATAGTTGTAGGCTCTGAGAGGATGGGACTGAGCCCAGCTGGTGAATATGCAACAAGCAGTGGGAAGGAGAATCCCAAATCTTTGCTTTGCTAGCTCAGGAGACAAGTCATCACTAAAGTGATCCGTGATTCTGTGGTCTTCTCAAAGGTGGCCACTCGAGTTATATTTCATCTGCATCTATGAGGGAATAGAGTGAGCAGAGATTGATGCTCAGAGGGAGGGTGCAGCTCTGGGAGCTTTCAGTGACTTTGTGGCTCCAGGCTGAGTAACTGGTTTTAACAGAGAATTCCCCAGCTCTCACCAAAAAAAAAAAAGAAAACTCTTCTGGGAGATTTTATAAAAAGGAAGCATGGTGATTCTTTAATTGTTCCTCAAAACCTCCACACTTTGCAGTGCTACCTGGAACAGAGTATTGCCAAAATTGCTCTGAAGTTGCACATGATGAGGAATAAAGCATGACAACAACTTAGCCAGGATTCCAATCTTGGAAAACATGACTCATGCACAAGGATATAGCTTGGGTGCTGCAGTTTCTTGCACAGAGTGATGCAGAGTGCTTTTAGTGACAGATTATTAATTTGATGAAGGAATTTAAAGGAAAGAAGATGAAGGCCTGGTAAGAGGCGATCCGTGTATCTTCTTCTGAAGTGCTATCAGGAAGTCACAGTGATTTCCTATGCACTGGGAGTTCTTTCAGGTTTTTTGCAGGAGTAGTGCCAGTCAAATTGGTGTAGTCTGACCTGCTTGTGATTAAAAAGGCCTTTGTACTGCAGAAGCAGAGCAGAAGAGCCTATGGGGTACATGTGGCTGCAATTGGTCATTGCCCCCAGACACTTTCTGCTCTCTGAAAGCAGCTCAGGGATCATTGCCTAATGCAGAGGGCAGCCCTGTGGCATTGCACTGTGACATCATGTTCCAAGTGGGGAAAAAGCAGCTCATCTCTCTGAAAAACAAACCAATCAACTAATACTGTAAGGAGCTGGCTGGGGCTGTGCCAGAGGAAGCAGCAGCTAAACTTTAGAGGAAGGAGAAAGCCTTTTCAAATAAGAGTATTTTTTGTGAAGAGCAAGTGAGCGGGCGCGTGTTGTGTAAGTCATGTTGCTGACGGTCCAGTGAGCGTGGCTGTCTTGCCTGCTCTCAGCCCGTTAGAGAGCCCCTGGGCGCAGTGGTAATGACAAAGATTTTTGCTTTGCTGCTGTTCAAAGTAGCCTCTGTAGCCTAAAAATAGACTGTGTTTGGTGTGACCCTTGGGGAGTTATATCCATGTCAGTGACCTTGTTCCGGCTAGCAGATGTTCAGGTATTATTTACAAATATTAATATTCAAAGATTATGTAAATGTTTGTTTTGCCGCTTTCCTTAAACGTCCATTTTAAGCATTTCATCTATGACATGTCGTATTTTACGGGGAGCCTATGAATAAGCAGCTTTACTAGATATTTAAAATAGCTGTATCTTCTTTGCCTCGGAACAGCCTCATGCTGTACTTTTATCATATTCCTTCATAGCTTAATAGCCTCCATCAGCTGTCCCCGCTGCCCTTTCTGGGCAGTATTTCCGTCAGGATGGGTGAATGAAGCTTTGTGTCACTGTCTGGAATAAGACTCGCTCATCCCTTGATGACACAGTCAGCAAAACGTGAGGGCTCTGCAGCCGTGTGGCAGCTGCTGACCACACAAAGGACCCCAAGGTGCATGTATACGTATGTGTTGTGCGTACATGCTTGTATATGTATTCACACTCAGGAACACTGCAGATTGTTTTACAGCTTGTGGATGCAGGACTTCTCATTTGCAAGACCCTGGGCAAGCACAAACCGTATGACGGCAAAAAAAAGAGGATCTCAAACCTGCTTGTTTCACATGCAGATATTTTTATCTTGAGGACTAAGTCTGTCTGAGTCCTTCAAGGGCAGGGGAGGGGGCAGAGAGACTGTCTCAGAGAAAATGATGAGCCTTTGAAATCACTGCCAAAGAGAAAAAAACAGATCTCACAAAGCTTTAGTCTCAGAGTGGGAGTGGAAAACTGACTTCAAGCATTTTCACGGTGGCACGTTTTCCCCTATCTTCAAACACACTGCAGTGTTAAAAATGGATGTCATGTTTGTAGGCTCCACCTGCTGCTGCTCTGTGTGCAGCTGACCAGCCCGGTGCAGCTTCCTTGCTGCTCTGGGATGTGACAGACTTTGGAGTTCGGCACCTTCTGATGTTTCCCCTGAACTGAATTTGTGGCAAATTCTGTGCCCCCCAAAGAGGGTAGCCCTAGACTGGATGTCCCATGCAACCTGGGACAGAATTTGGTGTTCAAAGGGGAATTTTTGCAAGGTGAAGCCACTAAGTCTTCTCAGTGTCAGAATCCACCTCACGTGAATGCTTGTGTCTGAGCTTTTCATTGGTCTGTTAGCACCTGTCCACTGTACACAGAAGCAAAATGAGCCTTCGGTAAAGGTCTTCTGTTCTTGATTTTTCCTATAGGCAGCACTTGAGCTGAATGTTTAAGGCCTTTTGCTGAAGAGTAGGTCACGAAACTCAGCACCCTACTGCAGGGGGAAGAGAAATGAGGGAGCACTCTCACTGCTGATCCTCAGGATATACCCAGCTGTGAGCTTGGCAAATTAAAATAATCTACAAAGCCACAAGCACATGGACAGATGGGTCCCTTTGTGTCTTTTTAATGCCCAACTTTCATTTGAGGCAAAGACACCGTCATGCAGGAATTTAAAAAATAATAGCTGGCTGAAGCAGCTTTGGAAGGTGATGTGGTGAATGGGTGCAGTGTTGCTCTTATCATAGAATCACCAAGGCTGGAAAAGACCTCCAAGATCATCCAGTCCAACCATCCATCTACCACCAGTATCCCCCCACTAAACCACGTCCCTCAGTACAACATGTAAATGTTTCTTGAACACCTCCAGGGATGGTGACTGCACCAAATCCCTGGGCATCCCTTTCCACTCTTTCAGGGATGAAATTTTTCCTAATATTCAACCTGACCCTTCCCTGGCACCACGTGAGGCCATTGCCTCTCATCGTCCCATCCCTAGCTACACAAGAGAAGAGGCAGAAAGAAACATTAAAAGTGCTCCCATCAGGTTGCGCTGTGGATCACTTAAATCCCCTCTCAGCTGTGTTAGAGATGTGACAGAAACAGTTTATAGATGGATAGGTGGGTTCATTTCTACACTGTATGTAGAAGTCCAATTTTTACAAGTCGTGGAGTTATTTTTGTTGGTTGGCAGCCTGGTTGTTTCTGGCAGAATAGGATTTGTGTTATGCAAGGTGTTGCTGTGGACAGTGTTGGAAATGAGTGATGCTGTTGTGTGTGCTGTTTCTGGAAGAAACTTCAAGGCTATGCAATTTATCTCTAGACCCTGAACTTCAAATACTTGAGTTCATGTTTGAACAACACCGTGGATTGGACTGGTGTTTCTCAGAGACCCTAAAGTAAGATCTGCAAAGCTTTGGACAGGCTTTTGCAGGGTGTCCATACAGCCTCCCACCACACCTTCCTCATCCTAAGGGCATTTTGTGCATTTACTCATCACTGGTGGCATTTGATAGGGAACTCTGGGGAAGCATCTGGAGCCCCAGTGTTTGAACACTTCAGTTTGTGGAGAGACGGGATTGGAAGTCTAGCAGATCCCGACTGCCTCTGAGGATTAGTGAGACCGAAAATCTCTTGGCATCTTTCTGTGTCTGATCAACAGCTGTTTAATTTAGTGATATGCTCTGTAGCCAGGCTGTGACCCTTAAGGGAAACCCAGATTTGTTTATGAGGTTTAAGGAGGGCATTTCTTTCCAGGGCTTCTGTTCAGCTTCAAACACTGCGTGCAGTTCTGATGTTGCTCACACCAAGTGCATCTGGAAAATGGCATCTAGGTAGATTTGGAAGGGTGATGGGCTATGTGAATATGCAGAACGTTTGCTCTCAGATTCACAGTGTTTGCTTGGTCTTAGAAGCTCTGTATGCACAATTTGAAATTTTGGCATAAAAATTTTGGTAAAATAGTGTTAAAAACTGAAGGCTCACATTGCATAAACTGTCAGACAGGTGCCTGGTTTCTCCTTGCAGTGAGGGAAAGGCTGTTTATCTGAGGTCCCAGCTGAGTGTTTGGTGCAGGAGCATGGCATAAGAGTGTCTTTTCCGAACATGGACATGGTATTTTATCTCTGAGAGCAGCTAAGGAGGGAACAAAGAGGAGGGCGAATACCAACTGGGCAGTGTTCTTCTGTTGTTATTTGTTTTTAAATCTGTGATTAGTGCTCAGCCAAGCGTGGAAATTGCAGCAATAAATAGACTTTGTATGGCTGGCAGTTTCCTGAGTGAAGGCTAAATTAAGCATTCTTGCACAGAGGGCATCTCTTGCCACCTGGAAGCTCAGGAGTGCAACCCCTCAGCACCAGGGAGACTCAGTGGTATGTCTGTGGCTGAGGGCTGCCTTCCTTGCTGAGCCAACTGGATGGTGCCACAGGGATGTCCTGGTAGAGCCTGCCTCTTCTCTGTCAGCGTCATGCCCACCATAGTGTGGCTGCTTTGAATGGCAGCCAGTGGGCACCACTGCGATTCCAACTACTGTGTGTAACAGCAAATGTTGAATTGTAGGTGCTTTGTAGAGCAAGAGGCGGGCTTATGGCAGCATTGTGCCTGCCCCAGCATGGACTGCATTGGATCCTGGAGCTTTTCTGAGCTGAATGGAGGCAAGCAGCATTGTGTGAGAGTCCCTTCTTCAGTTTCACACAAAGAGCACAATGTCACAGCAAGTTTTGGAGGAATTTTTGTTTGTTTGCATCTTTTGGTTTGTTTGTTTGCTTGTTTTGAGGTTTTGGAAGCAAAACAAGCTTAAGAAACAATCAATTATAGGAATATACAATCCTTCTGAAATTTAATTGAAAGCTATTGTACCAGTGTACAGATTGAACTCTTATGAGACTGGGACTTCAGTGGTTTTAATAGCCTGTAATCATCCTTCTGCTGTATCATCTGATGCGATCACATCACTGGATTTGCTACAAATCAGGTCTAAACTCCATCATGCTATGCTTTTCGGAGGGAGGGAGGAAGAGACCGACACCAAGGAGCAAAGCAAACAGATTACCTACTATTGTGTGCTGAGAATTTCTGTAACCACAGCACGTTACACATCAAAAACAAGGTTACACTAAGGAGCTATCGGTTAGCTAAATGCAACAGGGGGATATACAAATATTGAATCCTTGCCCATGCTCTCCTATCAGCAGCCTTGTGCTCTTTCCCCATTGATTAGCCTGCACATCAAAGAAGCTGTTATCACCACAGATACACTGCTTCTTGCTACAAAAAGTCTGTCTTGTTTTAAAAAAACATTTTCCTTCCAATCAAAAGACCCAGAAGTAACAATTCGATCTCCTCAAGCTCAGATGCAGAGAACAGAAAAACAGAAGGGAGAAAAGTTGTCCACATGGGAAAATGGAAAAAGCTGAGGGAAGATATACTATGGGAAACTTGAGCAGGTCTTGGCTATTAATGAGCAGTGATCTACAGAGAAACTTGGGTATGGGTCTTCTAATAACAGAGGATTTTGCGCTTAATATGGCATATTTTCTGCTTATTTATTCTTTGTGAATTCTCTGGTTGCTAATTTTAACCCTGCTTTGAAAAACTGTTAACGTCATGAATGAGTCATATGGTGCTGGGCTCTTGAGAGATTAACGTAGCTTGATGAGAAATTAGAAACCCACAAGGAAGACCACATTGCCTGCAACTTCTTCCTTTCAGTCTCTTGTTCTTGGGGCTAAATTTCTTCCTATAAAGATGAAAAATGTATGAAGAGATGGCTCAGCTTTTAAAAACATATGCAGATGTTTCATCCTAACTCACCAAAGTGTCAACACTGCAGGGCAAGCTGAGAAGAGAAGGCAGAGTTTCATAGGGGGTCTGATACGAGATTTGATTTAGTAGCTTAGTGGGTAGGGATGGTGACAGGAGGATGGTTGGGCTAGATGATCTTGTAGGTCCTTTCCAACCTAATGTGTCTATGTTTCTATTATTTGCTGACTCTCTACCCTCTCTGCTTCAAGAATCACATACAGGAAAGAATACCATAAGCTCAGAAATGTATTGCACGCTACCTCATGTTGATCAACTGCAGATGATATAAAAAGTAGTTATTTACAAATCTAAATCTCATTCTTCTACAGGCCCTGCAATTCCTGTTGGTGTTGATGTGCAAGTTGAAAGCTTGGACAGTATTTCTGAGGTTGACATGGTATGTAATCTTCTTGATCCTCTTTTATAGCTAGGCTTCACTGTTCCCAGCCATAGAAAGTCCCTCCCACCTGAAACCACTAGGTTTCAAATTGTTGGCCAGATGAAAGCCACTGATGCTCTCCAAGAAATTTGAACTAAATTCAATTGTGCTTTAATAGCTTTGCTTTTTGTGACTTAAAAAAAGAAAAGGAAGGAATATAAGAAGTATGGTGTTCAATGCATTTCAAGATATTTTCACTTAAAGGAGTATTTGTAAGCATTTGCCTGGTTTGTTTTGTTTTGTTTGTTTCTGGCTATAGGAAATGGAATTAAGAGTGGAAAAAGAAGTGGGAAGGGGAATGTAGAGGAGAAGAGGAAGCCCCTTGATTCCTTCCTCCTTCTGCCTTTTCCTCCTTGTTCTTGGGCACCATCCGTGGTGATGTCCAAGCAAAACACAAAGGCTAACTGGAACAGATTTAGGTTGACTGCATTTTACTGCAATGCAATTACATATTCATCATAAGAATGGGGCTTGCCTGCCTGGACATTGAAAGAGAGGGTTTGGGGGATGCACACAATGAACTGTGTGGGAGGTATTTTAAGCACAGGCAAGGGATGTAAAGAAGAGCTTTGGAGCTCTAATAGATCAAAATAATGTCAGAGAAGACATTAGTACAAGTAAATTTCTTTCAGTGCTTTCTCTTCAGAGCATCTGATTTCTACAAAAGCCTTGCCTATCAGAAAGCTGTGAAGTCAGCTCTCATTCTCTTTGCTATAGATAGATCTGCAGTCGCAGTTTTCCAGCACAGGACAAGTACTTCCCCCAGCCATTGCTGATTTGCATTCATGTTAGGATGACAGTCTGTGAAGTCAGCCTAGGTTACGTTAGTTTTTTTTTCCAGCACTCTGTCCTAGTAGGATGAGTGGTGTTTGTGGAAATCTGCCAGCCGCTGTAAATGTGTCCCAGTTTGGGCACTGGAGGCTTCTTTGACATACTCCTGAAAAACCTGTAGGCAATATAAGCTGGTTGCCAGAAAAGCCTTTTGAAATGGAAAATCAGGTTAATCGATGGCTGGGTGTCAGCAGAGCAAGAGGAGGAGATGGTAGCAATTTTAAAAAGCAATTGCTGAGTGGTTAGGAAGGGATCTGAGCCTGGGTTGTTGATTGCCCAGTCTTAGCAGCTTCAGCTGCTGTAACCACTTTCTTAACAGGGAACATAAAGAAAACAGTGTGTTTGATCTCTTAGCATGAAGGAGTAGATGCAGCTCTGACAGCAGCAGCTGCCAGGCTGGGATCAACAAACATGTTTTCCTTGGTGTGAGAGAAGCTCCTCAACGAGATTAAGAGAGACATTTATTTATGCGCTTCTATGATGGGAAAAACTTGGTTGCTGTTTGCCATGACTTAGTTCTTTTAGAGACAAGTTACTTGTGTTTAGCCTGACCATTTATCTTATTTTGAAAGGTTTTCCTCTTTATCGTGCTATTGATGCCACAGTCCTTTAAGATAATTCTGCCACGACTGAAGAATGCTTTCTGCAGGGCAGTGCTTCTCTTGGCATATGTTTATGTCTCCTCTAGGACTGTGTGTTACTAGGTACTGTAATACACTGATTATGGATTTATGTTTTGTTTTGGCTGAAATTATTTTGTCAGGAATATCTATTTAGAGCAAGCATTGGTCCAGGAAAGGAACAGAAGTCTAGAAGGAATGTATTTAATCTGCCTAGTGGGAGTGAGTTTTCTTTCTGGTGTTTCTGAGATGTGAAAAGCAACACTGACGGTCCTCTTCCTGCTTCTCTTCTTTAATGGAGGACTTCACCATGACTCTGTATTTGAGGCACTACTGGAAGGATGAGCGCCTTTCATTTCCCAGCACCACCAACAACAGCATGACCTTTGATGGCAGGCTGGTGAAGAAGATCTGGGTCCCAGACGTCTTCTTCGTGCACTCCAAAAGGTCCTTCATTCATGACACAACCACGGACAACATCATGCTGCGAGTGTTCCCTGATGGTCACGTCCTCTACAGCATGAGGTAAAGGCATGGCCCCAAGGTTCCTGAACACCCCTGTGTCTTCACTATCCATTTTGCCCTGCTGTGGCTTTGGTGACCTCCAGGACTACTGTTGCCAACACTGCTACTCCTGCAGCTAACGCAGAGCCCTGTGTCCTTCAGACCCAGTACCAGATGCTTCACAGGAAGCTGAGAGAAACCATGTTGTGGGCAATAACAGGATAATCCCCTCCCCAGGGAAGCAGTTCCCTAAGTCTCTGTGGTCAAAGGAGAGCTTAGTCAAGCGGGGTTGTTTGTCCCGGGGTCAGTGTGTGATTAAACTGGGAGCTGCTGATGTACCAGATGGTGAACTCTATAATTATCCTATTTTGCTTCCTGTTTGTCTGGAAATACTTTTTCCTTTTTGGTTGGAGTTTGCATGTTGATATGAAGATTTAAGTTTACTGAATCTGAAACAGCAGACACCCTGGAGTTCCTGATTCTTTACCAGATGTTGACTGGAAGAATCTTGAGGCACATCTCAACTTACCGTATGTCCTTCAGATGAATGCAAAAAGAGACAGGGAAAAATACACCGCCAGAGGAGAAAAACTCAAGAGCACAGACAGAGGGACAGGAGCCTTGCTGTCAGTTTGTGACCGTTGTGTGTTTCATAGCACAAGGATTTCTTTGAGCAGAAGCAGGAGGGCAGAGGTATTTTTGACTGACATTTTAGTGTTGCTGAGTATCAGTTGCATTGCTCACAACCTGCAGTTGTCATGCAGTGACACCAGCAGCACTCCCCTTGCTAGCAGTGTTCAACAACCAAAATGAAGTATGAGTATTTTTAATAGCAACGTCAGCTCATCTGCCCTCATGCAGAGCATTTCAAAGTTTTCTGAGCCACTGAAAGACTGATGTGAATTTGTAATGTCACAAAGGAGAAGGATGTGAGCAACCATGGCTGACTACACAAGAGTTAAATTGATAATTAGTTAATTAAATCCAAGGATAATGAAAATCTGCATGATATTTGGGATTGGCAGTGTTTAGGACTCTAAGAACAAGATGCAGTCGCCCAAGCATGGGCATACAGTGCTGCTGGATATGCTCTCAGGGGTCTGAGATATCTACACAGGGCTCTGGGGCATTTCATTCCCTGTTGGGATCTTTTGCTTTCAAGGACACTTGGACACTGTGCTCCAATAGAGGAATATCTTATCGATGAGTTGAGTTTCTGTGCTGTCCCTACTAACAAACTGTTAATGACCACAGCTTGTGCTGCAATTTAGGTGACCTTGAGGGAAGAGAATAGCACACTGTAATGAGTCTGAACTTCATAATGTGTTTAAATACTACACACAGCTATGAGAAGTCAACATTTTACCTTCTGGAACAAAAAGTTTAAGTTCAGTTCCTGTGACTTGCAACAAGGCTCATCGTGTTCCTTAGGATTAGGTTGCTGTTAGTGTGACCATGGAGGAAAATGTGCAAAGGGAAAATGAGAACGCCTCGAACAAACTGGACAAAATGGGATCTTCATATGTAAATGGTGAAGTTCTTTTGTTTGTTGTTGTTACCTTGTAGAAAAATAGTTGGATATAAATCAAAGTGGAAGTGTCTGTTTTGGCAGTACTACTGTAATGTCAGAAATAGTACTTCAGTTACTTGTTAGGTATTGAAATTACAGATACCATGGGAGTGCAAGAAATTTCTAAGCGTTTTCTTTCAGATTTTGCTGTCTTTAAAGATGCCAAATTATGTACGTGCCGATGTTCTCCCTTCATTACTCCTCACAGAAAATGACCTCTCTCATTTTTGACTTCCAGGATCACAGTGACAGCAATGTGCAACATGGACTTCAGCCGCTTCCCCCTGGACTCTCAGACGTGTTCCCTGGAGCTGGAAAGCTGTATGTTGTATCTGTGTTTCCAGTTAGGCATGTCCCACAGCACCGTACTCACATACACTGCACTGTTTTAAAGCCTAAAACAATTTCACAAAGTCACTGAGAGTTTCTCTACTAACTTAATTGGGTTGTATACCTGGACGTTACACTGCAAGACAGGGGAATTTGCAGGGAAATAATTCTTGCATGAGCTTTGGTGGATGGCACTTTGAAAACACAACATCAACAACAACAACAACCACAAAAAAAAAAAAAAAAAGAAAGAAAGAAAAAAAGAAAGAAAAAAAATGCAAACTAACAAAAAAAATTCCTCAAAAAAACCCCATCAGTAAGAGTGTTAATCATATACTGGATCTCAGCAGCTTGCAGATGAGAAGGTTTGGGGAGAAGTTGTACTGTGTTTGTTTCTGATTGGGAAGGGGTGCTTTCTGATGCCACAGTAAAAAGCTGAGTATAATGATCATTGATTTTTCTATATTTCCATGTCAGTGTGGTTAATGGATGATAATCATGATCCTGCAAACACTGTGGCTTCTTTGGAAGCACTCATTCTGCAGAGAAGGTGATTTTGAACAGTACAATTTTCATGACTGTTCTGTAAACTCTCCACCTTGTTACAGGACTGATGTTGAACTGTTTTCAAGTCTTTCCAGTTATTTAACTGAAATTCTCCTTTAGAAACAACAGAATCTCAAAATTATGGGGTGATTTATGTTGAGAAAGAGTTGTAGGTTGGTCCTGAGGTCGGCTGGCCCAATATGTTGCTCAAAGCAAGAGAGCTGTAGGGAGGCTTTCTCAGGGCCATGTCCTGTTGGGTTTTTAGGTATGCAAGGTAATGGAGGCTCCACAACTTCTCTGTGCTACATATTCAAATGTTTGACATCTCTCATCGTGAAAAAATCACCTTGGAAAAAAAACACCTTGCTGCAGTCTGCATTCCTTTTGCTTTGTTCTTTCACTGTTTGTTTTAGCACTATGCTTTCACTAATCTGAAGTAAAAAGGGGATGTATTCACTGAATCAGGATGCCCTGTTTTGTTGTTGCCACAGTATATCATGTGTTAAGATCTTTTTTGCTCACTACTGTTAGCAGACTTTTGTGGCCTTACTGCACAGTAAAGGTGCCTTTCTGCTTGTTAATTTTCTCTGAATCCATTAACCATTTCTTTTTCCAACTAAATCTACACTACACTGTGTTTCTTCTTTCCCTAAGATGCTTACACTGATGAAGATCTGATGCTGTATTGGAAAAATGGGAATGAATCTCTGAAAACAGATGAGAAGATTTCTTTGTCTCAATTCTTGATACAAAAATTCCACACTACATCAAGACTGGCTTTCTACAGTAGTACAGGTATTGTTCTTTTCTGATTTAAGGCTATTGCTGAATCTAATGCTGTGAGAGAGTTCCCATCTGACTCCTCTTGAAAGATCAGTTTCTCTTTCCTCTGCTCTTCAGAAACAAAAGATTTTGCCTCTCTGTGGCTCACATTAGTTCTGTTCTCACTCATTCTGCCTTTCCTTCTTTCCCAAAGGTTGGTACAATCGTCTCTACATAAGCTTCACTTTACGCCGGCACATCTTCTTCTTCCTGCTCCAAACCTACTTCCCTGCCACTCTGATGGTCATGTTGTCCTGGGTGTCCTTCTGGATCGACCGCAGAGCAGTTCCTGCCAGAGTCTCTTTGGGTGAGAGCAATCACAACGAGCCATGGCTGTATGAACGTCTTCCAGTGTGAAAGTTTTGACAGGAAAAGGAACTGTCCATTTTGATGGTTAAAATTTCTGGAGAATCAACTGTCTTTTATCTGATAATTAAGATAATGCAAAACTTGCAATTTGCCTTAAGTCCTTCCATGCTAAGCAGACCTCCTGAACTATAGTTAGCTCAGGACAGGGCTGTGGTTTCAAAAAGGAAGGTGGGCAGGGAGGAGAGATTTCATCATTTATAAGCTAATGAATCAAGCTTTTTCCACGTTGTCCATCTTGCAGCACTGAGACTCGTGTTCCCATGACTGAGAGTTGTGTTTTAAAGTTTAGGCACCTGAACTGAGATTCAGGCTAGTGTTACAGCTTTCATCCACAGCAGGATCAAGGCAAGGTCTGTGTCTTCTCACCCAAGGGTGCTTTGTGTTAAGGGTCCAGACATTCTGGAGTGGGGAAGAATGGGAAGGAGAGAAGGAGATGCTTGAAAATCCTACATGCACCACTCTGTATCTTCGGATGTCTAAAGACAGGAGAAGCTTTCTCTGTTTCAGAGCTGGAGGACATTCTTTCATCTGAGCATAAAAAGAGCTGATTTGTTTATCACTGCATGCAAGGATTAGGAAAAACAGAAAAATCTTTGAATGTTGATATGTAAGGCTTCCAATGCTAAAAGCATAAAACAGTATTTTAGCCCCGCACCTTGACTTGATTGGAAAGCTGTGCAGTGCAGCAAACCTGTGAGAAGAGGCAGCCAAGAATCTGTTACATCAAAAGGAATGTGTTGATTGGATGTTTAAAAAAAGAAGAAAGAAAAAAAAGAAGGACCTGATTTAGAAGTGAGCAACAGTAGCTGTCTTTGTAGCAGTAACTTCTTAGAAAGGCTGAATAAGCTATGACTGCTTTTTGGCTCTGTTTTCTCTATCTTAGTGGCTTTGACAGCTTGCAGACATTTCTGTCTCCACAACTATCCAAACCAAATATACAATTCCTCATGATTTTCTATCTAAATATATAAACACGTACACTCAAACACTCTTACACACATACATATTGTGTATTCACTTACACCTACGTGTATATGTACATATAAGCACCTATACATGCTGACTTCTGTATGTATATAGTATAAGGGTAATTTTCAAAATGCTTTGATTCTTATCACTCCTCAAAACCCAGCCCTTCTAGTGCATGGGCAGCAGTAGCAGAGACACTTAATACCAAATACTTCACATTTAATTTCTGATAGAGCATTTTGTAGAGCAAAGTTCTATTTTTCTAGGGACTAAAGCCCTATGGACTGCATCAACGAAAAGCATTCCTTTCTCCTGTTCCTTTCCAGGGATCACCACCGTGCTGACCATGTCCACCATCATCACTGGGGTGAACGCCTCCATGCCCCGTGTTTCCTACATCAAAGCAGTGGACATTTACCTGTGGGTCAGCTTTGTGTTCGTCTTCCTGTCAGTGCTGGAGTACGCAGCAGTGAATTACCTGACCACAGTGCAAGAGAGGAAGGAGAGGAAACTCAGGGAAAAGGTGTGAAAAACTTTTATTTTGTTTAGCCCTTCTGTCCTTTTATTTTCCTTCTTTATTTTATAAATTGTTCTGATATTTATATTGGATTCAAAAAAAGAGTTGTTTCCTAATATCAAATGTAAACAGTTTGCCAAGGTTATGCCTGTAATTTTTGATGTTTCCATGCTAATGCCGAAACCATACATAGAAATTTTTTTGTGCAAGTTTTTGGACAAAGTTGAGGCCAGAGACCTTTCTGATACTTCAGTAATGTTGTCACTAAAGCTTCTATGCCCCTTTGGCAATTTGTAATTTATTAATGTCAACATAGACTGAAAGTATGTGGAGTTCTTCTACGTGTCCATTGGTGATTTAAGACAGAGTGAAGGAGAGCTTCTAATGCGTTAGGCTGCCATGTCTGTGAGGATGACAGTCACACAGCACATTGAGCCAAAGGAGTTGCAGCTTGTCCTGGGAGCTGAAAGTACATCTGCAGAATTTCTTTCTCTGCAGTGACAAACTTACTGCCTCTACCTGTTGTCCCTTCCATACACCAGCTTCCCAGATCAGTTGTTGATGACAAAGTACTTGATATAGCTCTTTTTTTGTGAGAGTGAGAGGAGGAAGACCTAAGGGATATGATTTATCTTGGAAGAGAGAGAAAGTTTCTCTTCATACAAAACCAAAAAAAAATCTCAAGTTCCAGATACTCCTGCTTCATAATTACGTGTCTCAAAACCCAACCATTCAGCTGTGCCCCTGGACTGCTCAGAAGAGAGTTCCTGGTGTGTTGGGTCTAATGAGTGGAGCAAACAGGCTACAAACTCATCATGGTTTTTTTCTTCACACCATCTGCTGTCAAAGCATTTGGTTCTGACTAGAACACAGAAAACAGCTCATATACCGTGTTTCAGGCTTTCAGTGAGCAGCATGAGCTGCTGGTTAAATAATGTGAAGAGCAAGCATTGAGTGTGGAGTTTTTGAGTAGCATCCTGAATAAACTATATTTCTGAGTATATGAACTTCAATGATTTCAGCTGAACCGTATCCTTATAGAAAGTCACTGGATAATGCAAACATCAAAGCTGGCTGAAGGAGGAACAGAGGCAAAATGTTACAGGGTGAGGAAAGCAGACAAAGGAGACTGTGGGGAATCAGAGGCAGGAACTCCTTGCAGAAAGAAGGCCCATTTTTATTGCATACAAATATATCATCTGTATTGCTAAGACAGAAAACACATAGGTTTTCACTGTTAGAGGACTGTATTTCCTATTTAAAACTCTACCTGCAATCACTATGGGATGCATTTTGGCACTGTTGAAATCAACATGAATTTTGAAATTTTCTTCAACAGAGCTGGGCTTTTACAACCTTCTTTGTAACTGTTTCCTGTATTATTAAAAAACCCAAACAAGCAGACCATATTTACACAGGGAATACTGTGTATATCTGTGAAACTACAGCTTGGCCCCTCTTCCCATAATGTGTACTGAAATGATTTTGCATTGTGACACTTCAAACTTTACTGTCTATGAGCTGTTTGTTACAAGAAACTCACCACTTCTAACTCTAATGTATTCTTCTAATGTTCAACTGTATTTCTCACTTGTGATTCTAGTTTCCTTGTACATGTGGGATACCTCATTCAAAAACTATGATGCTGGATGGAAACTACAGTGAATCAGATGCCAACAGCCTGGCAGGTTACACGAGAAGCCAGATGGTCCCAGAAGAAGAAAAGCAAGAAAAGATGGTTGTGCACTTAGCCCTGAGTAATGCTTCTAATTCATCAAGGAAGAGAGGCCTGAAAGGCCACATGGGCTTGCGCATCATCCAGAACACTCATGCAATTGATAAATACTCCAGATTGATATTTCCAGGCACTTACATCTTTTTTAATTTGATATACTGGTCTGTCTTTAGCTAGGCATGCTGGCGCAGCAGTGACTGAAGCAGAAGACAGCGACAAAACTTTCTTTGATGGTACTTTTTAAAGTCCAGTTTGGGTGCAAATGCAGAAAACTGATGATTTTACCAGAAAAATGATCATTTTACTGCTGCTTTGGACGATAAAGGGGAGGGCACTTCCAACCATGGGCAGCTCCATGCACAGGCACCATGGAAGAGCTTGCTTTGTTGGTTGCTCTCCAACCTATACTCCAGCTCTTGTTGACTCTGTGGTACGTGCTGTATCTTATACTTGAAAATCTGTGCTCTCCGTTTGCCCAAAAGGTGCTGTACATATGTTTGAGGCTGACACCTTTGGTGATGCAATGGACTACCACAGGCTACACTGACACTGACTGTGTCAGTGGGATTAGACATACACAGCTCCTAAGAAGGGGCACAGGCAGTAAATCTCATGAGAGGATCTGCATCATGTTTCTTTCCATTGACTTATGAGCAAGTTATCCTTTTAGGGTCCAGGTTGTGCTCTTTCAGTAAGGGCCTAAAGGAATACCAGTTGGAACTTTGGCTGACCAACGTGCTGATAGTACTTTCGAGTGGGTGGTCTTCTTATTTTGAGGTGTGAAGTAAGGAGTGACGATAAAGCAGAGCAAAGAAGCCCACAGTCTCACAGAAGATGCTTCCCAGGGTGCATGGGTAATTAAAACAGGGAGTTTTAGGGTTTAAATGTGTTCCCATGTAACATGAGCGCAACATGTGATATGCAGCTCCTGCCTTCTCTAAAATGAGATGTGGAACTTGTGTGTAGTGTGCACAGTTACCTTATGGAAATGGGCAGCATCTCTGGGATCCATCACTTTCTCCAGGAGCAGAAAACTGTTGAGGGCAGTGCTAGTAGTGCTCAAAGATTTTTGTCATCCCTGTGAGGAAAGTGCAGCCCACAGAGAAACTGTATATCCCAACATGCTTCTCCAAATCATCACATCGCCCTTTTGTTTCGAGTTTTTGGACTGAGGGGGAGAGATGCCTGCCAGAATATCTTTCTGCAGAAATTTAGGCATGCCAGAGATTGAAGTGGCCAAGAATAATACTGTGGGATTCAATGAAACCCTTTCTGGCCCCTGGCTCCATGGCCAGTGTAAACCCTTTGAAGCAGCTGGAGAGCACTGTAACAAGCCTTGGCGCTTGACTTTTCATTTTTCATCCCATTATGTCAGCTGAAAATGCTGAGAGCAAAACCCAAGTCTTTCTATATGATACTGAGTAGACAATGTTGGCCAGGTTTGAACAATCTTTTGTTTCTGAAAAACATCATGGCTTTCTGTCTTCAGAGGAGAATATGCTCATCAAAATGTTTGTTGTCAAGCTGAAATGCAACAGAATGGACAGAGCCTAAGGCCTGAAGGCCCAGGTCTGAAGTTTGATGCTAATTCAATGATAAGATTCAATTATATATGGATTTCGACATTCAGTTAAATCACATTATGTAGGGAAAAAACCAACAACAAAGAAACACTAGTAAAACTGTAACTATATGCAGGTTTGTGAATTTTTCTACCTAACAAAGCAGTAAATCTTACATCTGAAATCTCAAGGGTCATAGAAGCAGGCTGGGAATTGCCACCTCCAGACTGTCAGCAGCACCCAGAATTTTCTTTGTGCCTCAGATATTGCTGCGTAGTCACACCAGTGGTCACACTGAATTACTGCAAACAGAAGTGATTGGAGAAATGAAATGAGGAGCTATGTTTCCCTTTCATCAGCTGCATTAATAATCAGCATTAACGGAGTTCTGTGTGGATGTAAAAGTGGGAAAGTACAGCCCTGAAATCACTGGAGAGAAGGGGAGCCATGGGAGGGCAGTGTCTGGGAGGAAGGCTCATCCTCCATCCCAGCCTGCCATTTCTCTCCTGAGCCATCAGATTCATGCATTTACCACTCATTGCCCTTGAAGCTGAAACCTGGATAGTTTTTTGCATTTTTTGAAGACAACTATATAAAAGGGACAAAAGCCACTAAAGAAAGAGCCCTCTCATCTTCTGAGAAGTCAAAGCCTCGATGTAACAGCATGGACCTCTTCAGTATTAGCAGTTTTGAGCATGAGACAATGAGCAGCACGGTGCTGAGGCAATCAGGTGGAGACAGGAGAGAACTTTGCTGTGGGGTGAATGCTACAGGAGACAGTGGGGCTGCACTGCTGGGAACTGGGACCTCAGCCCCAGTGCTGCTATCTTCCTACGCAACTCATGCACATGGGTTCAGCCTCCTAGTGCCTCTGCTTCTCTGTCAGAAAAATGGGGAGCAATTGCATCTACCTACCTCAGGAGGGGACTGGGGGGTTAACGGACTTAAGGAGTGCCCGTACAGAGCACAGTTTTGAACAGGACTAGCTTACTATTACTGTGTGTGCTGGTGTACATGATTGATAGAGCATTCACATCCATTTTTACAGCATGTAACATCATCATGGAGGGTATATTTCCACTAAAGAAAAACAAAAGCTCCATCTTGACTTGTAATTACTACTCATCAAACAATAGATGGAAAATAGAGATGTGAATAAAACCAAGACATCTGCCTTTGTCAGGTTTATGAATTCTGATTATTAGGAAAAGCCTGGCTAGACACGGGGCTGGAGCAAATGTTAAAGTGTGATATTAAGAAGTAATTTCAACTCTCATTTCTCCTGGGTTACGAGAGCTTTCATAAGCACTAACTTGCAGCCACAAGATCCAACCAATATTTTGGAAAATAGTGCCTGAAGAAGCTGGACTCTGACAACTGTGTGATGGAAGCAGCCCAGCTTTGTAAAGCACTGAGCATCTGGACAATTAACCTAACCAAAGGACAGGTTTTTCAGAAGTGCATAAGGGATTTGGGGAAATAAAGCCTACTGATGAGCATGCTATCTCTGTGTAACCCAGTCCAACTGCAAGGAGTCAGAATGTCCTACTCCTTCTGTGTCTGCCTGCATTGTAATCTTACTTCTGTCTAACCAAATCGTGTATTTAAAACAAAACAAAAACAACCCACTGTATATATATATTTACACACACATATATATAATGTACATACAGGTAGCACGTAACAAAGGAAAACACAGGAATGTCTACCTATGTCAAATAGTGTATATATGTGGAATTACAACATACTGAATGTATATTACATTATGCCTGAGAACACTTATGGAATATGCTGGTCTGGAGAAAGGCTCTTATTGCCATCCGAAGACCATAACACGATGCACTGGCCAATTATTTCATAACCAATAATTTCTGAGTTTCTCATGTTTTTCTTCAGAAGAAAAGGATGTGTTGAGAAGGTTGCGAGGAAGGCTGATGCTAAACCAGCTGTACAATGGGTGCAAACCACTGTGCTGATAACTGTAATCAAACCTGCTAATTAAATAGCAAGTGGAAAGTGTGGAAATGAGTCTGCTTCATGGAGAGAAATTTAAAGTATGATTTAAACACCTGCTAGGTGCAAGTTAATGACCAGTGGTAAAGTATTTGAATAAACATCGTATTTGTAACAGATTTTAAATAGATGGTGTCTCAAAAGGTAGAAGAACTTCAGCGGAAGCATGCAAGTCCTTAAGTACACAAAGCTCCTTGGAGAACCAAAGCCATTAATTACTGCTATGAGCCACAGAGATCTGTGAAAACTACAGCTCACAAGTGAAGAAGAAATTTTAATAATTAAAATTTCAAGGCACCTTTTCAAAAGCCTGAATGGCAGGTAGAGTTCTCACTCTCCATTTGACTGTAAATGAAATCTTGTCGTATAATTCCTCCTTTGTGCCTTGAAAAGATTCTCTCCATATGTACTAATGGAAGATAAAGCTGCCCCTAGGCCCCAGCTGCCTGATCTTTGCTATTATCCCTCATGCAGACAATAGAGCTGAAAAGAAACAGGCATGGGCTAGATGGATACCAGGACCACTGAATAATGGCTCGTCTGTCACATTTCCCCAGCCAAAGGATCAGAGTAGGGCACAGTCTGACTGGGATGCTACCCTGCTGACATTTAAAGAACTGAAAAGTGCATTTAAAAAACACCAAGACTTAGCACTATTGAAATTAAAATGTAATCCAGCCTCTCACTAAGCTGATTAATTCCTTTACAAAAATGACATTTGAAATAATGCACTGGGGGTCATTACTCTCCCAGTTAGAGGAATTACCATCTCAGACGAAGTGAGAACAGTGGGGAGAAGCACAGTCATGAGCAGGGCAGGTGCTGCTTTTTGTGTCCAGTTCTTGCAGCTATGCAGGAAGACAACAGGTGAGGAGGGGAAGGCCTAGCTCTCCTGGGGCAGCTGGAGCCTCACATCACCATGTGGCACTCTGATTTGGGCAAGAAGTGACTGTCCTGTGCTACCTGGGTGGGACAAGTCCTTCTGCTGGCTCCCTTAGCTCAGGCTCTGCACTATGAGGTGACTGAGGCCCCACACCGATGTCCCACATGGTGCTGCCTCCAAGAGCTTCCCGTGACCCTTGGCAGAAAGGCTCTTGGTTTGCAAGAGACACTAGAGGCTCCCTAACCAGGGCAACTAGAAAGTCCTTAGAACATGACAAGAAGACTGATTCCTGCCTCTGAGAAAACACACAGACTCATCTTGGCCAACTGTCCAAACCGGATTTCTCCCACAAGTCTTTTAGGGTGCTCTGAGTGTTGGTATGTGCCCTCACAAGCATAGAAATCTGCTTAGGAAACATGCCTGGAAACCCAACCCATGGAAAATGCATATCAATGATTAAGGGAAAAAAAAAAGAACCAAACTGCTCTACTTGTCACACAGATTTATAGACAAACATTGTGTGTGTTTAGCTTAGAGGGAATTCAGAGGAGAAAATGAAAGGACACGTTAATTGTAATGACAGTTTGAGTTACTAGAACAAATATATTTTGGGAAATGTTACAGAGCGCTGGGGTTGTGAAAGTCTCTAGCCTCCTTTCTGCTTTATCTGGATTTTTATTATAAACTAAATTCATTTCAATCACGAAATTTTAAACCTTCACTATTAAGGTGCATAATGGCCCCATTTTATAGGTGAAGTTGTGAAGAGACCTTCAGTGCCTTGTGCTGACTGAAACTGCAAAATGGCCTGCCTCCAAGTACAAGCACCGCTGTTTTGCTGGCTACTGTTTCAGGACAGGAAATGGGAAAGGTGCAACTACTCAACAGCTGGGTGGGAAGACAAGACACCCTTCTAGGAGTGGGACAAGTGAAAGGCCACATCATTGCAGAAGGCAGTGGTCTCGGGTAGCACACCTTGCTGGGTTGCAAACTCTTGCTGTGTAACAAACTCAGAGGAGAGAACTTCGTGCTGTTTGGCTGCCTCCGTCCATTTGCTGATGTCTGCCATCAGTTTCTGCTCTGGTGAGACAAGCAGGCACTGACCAGAGACAGATGAGGGGCAGCTGGGTGAAGAAGGAAGGGGAAAGAGGCTGCAGGAGTTTTCAAGGTGTGGGAAGATGGGGCTGGGCAGTCACTGAGCTCAGTCCTTGGGTGCTCTGTGGAACCAGGGGCTGTTGGGCATCAGAGTTCTGGCACAGCACGTGGAAGGTTCCCCAGCTTGTGTGCAGGAAGTCCTCACAAAACCTTCTTGTTGCAGCTCTGCCAGCCTGCAGCATTCCCTCCTGCAGGAGCAGCAGCAGGACAGGGTCTCTGTGGGTGGGTCTGCAGGCCTTTCCTAGATTGGCCTAACAAAGCTTCTTAGAATCATAGAATCACCAAGGTTGGGAAAGACCCCCAAGGTCGTCTAGTCCAACAGTATTTCCCTTCTAAACCACGTCCCTTAGCACAGTGTTCTTAAACATGTTTCTTGCATGCTTTATCTTCACCTGCCTTTCTGCTAACTGAATGCTGGCCCTCCTGCATGCTCTCAGTGTGCACAGCTCATGGTAGCTGGCACAGGTGTCTCTGCCATCACACTTCTCTCAGCCCACGGGTAGCATTTCTCAGCATAGGTAGGGACATTGCTCAGGGAGCAATATCCAGTGAAGGAGGAGCTCTGCAATTTTGGCACTTTGGATTTCAGTGCCTGCTGAGCACAAGCCCAGTCCCCAAGCAAACAGCAGCAGTCAGGTGGCTGAGCCCTGCCCTCATTCCTCTGCAGTGCTGCTGGTGCAGGCAGGCAGAGAGCTGTGCTCCTGTGTCTGGGATACGGATAAGTGCATTTTCATACCACATCTAATGTCATAAGTCAGATGAGCACCCCTCGCCTGGGGCAGGCAGCATGTTAATAGCCCTGCGTTACCAACAGCTGACAGTTGGTTAGCACAGATTAATCCCTAATGAAGAAAAAACCTCTTTATATAATGTAACGCTTCTGGCCGTATACCAGAGGTTGCAATTATCCACCCACAGCAGACCTCCAAATCCAGCTTTGTTCCGCTGCAGGAAGTATAGACAAAATGTATGTATGGAGAGAGGGGTTGTGGCTCTGCCAACATCAACTGGATCCCAATTCCAGGAGAGCTGCACTTGTTTCCTAAAGAGCACAGTATTCTTCACTGCGGGGTGCTGATGCTGAGCATGGTGGAGGTGTGGAGGTGAGGAAGCACCCTGGCCACAACCCCACGTGTAGGAACAGCCTGTGGGAGCAGGAGGAGGCACCAGGGTAGGCAGAGGGGCTCAGCAGCCAGGGATGAGTGGCTGAGATGTTCTCCCAAGCTGGGAAATGAAAAGCAGAACAAGCACGAGTGCCAGATCCACTGAAACGTCATTGAGTAATGCCAGTAATAAACGTAGTCACAAAGAAATGTCACTGTGGTTATCCTGTGACACGAGGATGCTAATACAACAGATGTGATTCATACACTGGGATGGGAAAGAGAACTGTGAGTGCTGGCTTCTACTGCCATTTCATCTTACTTATTGTCAGATAGACAAATTCCTACTGATTTACTGATTATCAGTAACCAGAATTAAATTCACAACTGTAGTTAAAAGCAAGAATTGCTCCATTTTACTTCAGCATTTAGTATTTGACAATATCTTGACTTAAAATAGATGTTCCTACAGTAGGACCCCCCCACACCCAAGATGGGCCATGTACATAGGCAAGGACAGATGAGACTCATCTTGACTCAGCAGGTGAAATGGGAAGAGACAGGAAGGGACAGGGTGTCTGAGACATCTTGGTTTTCTTTCTTCTTTTCATTTCTCCTCGCCTACCTGCAGTGATGCCAGGGCTGCAGAGAGCAGATAACCCTGGAGGAAGCACAGAACAAAGCCAGCCCTGCACAGACAGGGGCTTCAAGCAGCTGGAAGGGCTGGCAGGGAGATGTTTATTTCACAGCAGAGCCTCCCAAAGAGGCACAGCAGGTGATTAATGCCGTAGCTAATTGCTGAGGCCACACTGAGGCTGAATTCTTCAGCTTCCTATTTGAGATAGCAATTCAAACTCTCGCCATTTGCGTGAGGTATAGGAAGGGGGCCTGGATGAGCACAGCAGCTCAGGAACAGCTCTGGGCTTCTCAGCACAAAGAAAAATCCAGCTCCTTTCTGCCCATGTCCAAGCCTGCATGTGATATAATGGAAATTACATCTGAAAAAGTTGTGATGCTAACACAAAGTGAACAGTGAGGTGAGTAACTCTGAGTTATTGACATCAGAGAAGTATCAGCCCTGCTATGTCACCTTAACCATCCCTCAAACTTGCTGAATGCCTTCTAATGCTTTGTATGGCCCACAAAAGGAGTTGCTGCTGGGGGGCTGCCAGCCTGGGGGCTGTGAGTGGCTCTCTGGGTCTGGCACACTGGCCAAGGTCTTCAAGGGAGAGACGAGCTTTTCTGAGAAGCTGCAGGTGCCACGTGCAAAAAGCGTACACAAATTAACTCTATATATACTTAATTTACTCCATCACTAGAGAAAGGCAAAAAAGAACAGACAGTAGTCTTCAGGAACACTAAAGTGTTCTTGGCTTTGGGGCTTTAAAGGAATCAGGTGTATGAGACCACACCCCAAGCCTCTCAGTAATGCTTGGAAAGCATCTCTCTGTAAGGAATACACAGTTCCACTTTCTACAGTGTTTCCAGGTATATAATGCAGGGAAGAGAGTAATCGTGTCATATTTCTACTTTTCGTTGTGAAAAAAACAACCTTTTCTTCTTGTTAAAATCAAAGATGGAGCTAGATGTTAGAGTACTCACTCTTTTGATAATACCACTTTGTTTTCCAGGCATGTTATTCATTATATATTCAGCACAAAACTCAGCCACCATGTTCCTGCATACCAAGGGCTGAATTTCCTAGAGATATTTCTGCTGCTTCTGGAGAATTTTTGAGCTCACACTGGCAGCTCTCCAGCACACAGCCCTCTTTTGGGGTCCTTGCCCAGAGCATCTCAAAACAATGTCTCCCTTTCTCTTAGAGCGACTCTGGGTTTCTCTCTGAGAAAAATGCAAAACCTTTTGCCTTTAAAGATAAAACATTCAAAGGTTGTTAGTATCAAGTCTCTGACCTAACAAATCAAATTTGTTTTTTGAGAGTCTGAGGGTTCAGTGATACTCCTGTTTAAACCGTAGCCATATGCAAGATGGGCAGCTTTTCCAAATTGGTGTGATGCCTTTGGGAGAGGGATAAGGGGAAAGGTTTGACATTCCTTTGTCCGTCTTTCCATCCCTGGAAGCTGCTTTGCTTGTTGTTTCCCGCCAGACCCAAACATTCATCTGGTTGCAATCTCTTTTTCGTGCTGGGGTAGCCTCCCCTGGTAGTCCCAAACTTCCACCGCCTCCTAGAGTTGGGGCTGGGGCCTGGAGGTGCTCACCAGCTCTCTGCCCAGTGAGAACCGCATCGCTAGGCAGCGGGAGAAGCGGTTGCAGAGCTGCCTGCCTCCAGCAGGTGGGAGCCTGCCCGCACCGCTGCCCGCTTCCCTGCCGGCACTGCTGCCTGCTCGCTCTCCAGCTCACCCCCATCGTCTGGCAGCCAGAACTGAAGGGAGCTGGCAAAGCAAAAAAGGCAGTGTTCCAGATTGAAAAGCGCAAGAAGAAATAGAGTGAATGATCCTAAAAATTCCCGATTTCCTTTCCTTCTGGCAGAGAGCGTAAAGAGAGGATAAAAGCAGAAAGAGTACCAGTGTGCATCAAGCAATGACGTGAGAACACACAAACCCTGTATTTATTATTTTAGGGTGTTAGCTGAGGCTTTCCTCTTTTATGAGTGTACCTGTGCTTGTGAGGATGCTTGCATCCAATTCTCTTTGTCTGAAAACAGCAGCTTGAGTGAGATTGACGCTCTTCGGTTTGTTCCCCTCGTTGGCTGCTAGGACCTTTCCAACAGCACTGTGTCCCAGTTCCTTGGCACTGCTCTCACACACATCAGTGGCTCTTTGCAGTGTCCTCAGCGTGTGTCCTCTGCAGTGCATGGGGGATGTGCATGGATTCGTATAACTGGCACTGACCTGGTTTGGAAGGGACAATAAGAAAGAATGGTGAAACCACGTGGGTAAGTGGAAAAAAAAACACAAAACCACTAGCTTTTCCTGTAACACAGCTCATCTACCACATTACAATCCCGATGCTGTAGCCCCTTCTTTTTTCAACATCTGGTGCTCTATTTTTCCCGTGCAGCTTCCGCTCTTTGCAGGTCAAGTCCTCCCTGCCCTTGCTGAGCTGGCTGTCCCCTGCTGAATCACTGCTCCCTGCTCAGTCCAGGCCACGCTGCTTCCCCCAGTAATGACAGCTGCAACGTACTGCAAAAAAGCTGCTCATGGAGGCTGCAGAATTGTTACCCTTGGAGTAATCCAAAGTTCAATGGTACAGGGCCCTGCAAAACCTTGTCTGAGTTGGACCCCCCAGGAATAAGAGTAGAAAGTACCCTCAGGACATCATTAGTAGATCATAGAGAAAATCAAGCTTATTCTTTGCTGTGTACTGATCAGAGAGGAAATGCAAACAACAAGGTTTTCTCTTAAGGCTCAGTTTATTTGTATAAAGATTCAGATCTTCTTGCAGACCAAAGGGAGAAAGTAAAATCATGACAGGGGGTAAATACGTCATCTCTAGACTGTGGTTGTGTCAACAAAATGTCCCAAACCATATCTTGGAATAGGAAGAAACCAGACATTGATGCTGATGCTCTCACGTCAAAGCCCCATTTCTTTATGACATCAATGTGAAAAGAACCTATCAAGAACAGCTTAGTAACACAATGATAATCTGTGCTGTAAAAAGCACTTCAACATTCCACTAATAAGACACTGTAGATGGTATGATGAGGTGAGGGGGTGGGCAGGTGGCCTATTGTTGTCTTTGGATGGTACAGTAGGGATTGGCAGCAGAAGGAGGCAGAGCACTGGGTACTGATGTCTCCCATCCAGATCCTTCTCAGAGAGTTTTAGGAGTCTGCTTGATGTGTTTTCTTGCATGTGCCCAGGATTCAGTTGGCCACCAGTATCATAATTCAAAGGAAGTTTGTTTCCTGTCTCAAACAGGCAGAACAACTAATTGGTTTCTCTGGGTGTCACTTCTGCTTTTGTGCCCCCATAGCTGCCTCCAAGAATGGTTATTTGTTATCTGAAGAACCCCTCTTCCTGCAGAGGAACAAGCAGGACCCTCTGGTACTCAGGAAGCTCTACAGGTCCCCCAGACTGGCTCAGTTTCCAGTGGCAGTGATTTCTGTGCTACACAGCTCTCTCTTGATTCCTGCACACTTGCAGTCTCTTGACACAAAACAAGAACTCTTATTAATATTTTACTTCATTAATTATTCCAATCAGACTAATGTTTTCCTAATTGCAGTCTTCTATCTTCCTATGTTACACCATATGTTATTTGCAGACAAGGAGTCATAGGAGCAGAGGTTAAGTTATATCTGGCATAAACATTTTTGACAGGAAATGAATTGGTTGAGAAAATGGTCTAAAATAACTCATCTTTTCCTACATAAATCTGAAGGGCAGAGCAGTGCCATGGGGTTATGCTTCCTGGCAACTGGCTAAAGGCAGACAGAGTGGGGAATGCCTATTGTGACATTTCTGTTTTGTCATGGCTCTGAAGACTGAGCAAATGCCAGGAGAGTGAGAGCAGGAGGCAGTAACCAGCACCAGCTGCACTGGGGAAACTGTGTCAGATGAGTTTATCAGTGCAATTTGGTAGTCATCTTTGATGACCCAACTGGCAGCTTTTAGAATGCGGCCATGGACATCTCAATGGCATATTATAGATTTGTGGTTCCATTTTTCTGTTGCCTTCCCATTTTATGCACTGTTGGGGTGTTTAGAATTCGTAATAACTTATTAGGTTTTATGTGTGTGTGTGTGTGTTTGTGTGGTTTTGTTGTTTTTATTTTAGAGGCATCAGTGTTTTGGTGATAAAGATGGATAGCAGAAAAGAAGGAGCCAACTGGTAATTTTCCAAATGATTGTGTAGTTCACAGAGCTTCAGTATGTCTAAGCAACAGACTAATGTCATTTCAGAACAGAAATACAAGGAATATAACAATTAGAGCTGCCCAGATCTGCAGTCATATACTAATGTTAGTGCAAAGCCATGAAGTAACTCAGAACTGGCTGGCTGATGGGTCTGCCACCCATGGAAGCAAGTAATTCCAAGAAGATGGGGGTCTCAAGGAAAGTCCTCTTGAAACCAAATGTTTAGACAGAAACTTTATGGTAACTGGGGAAAAGACTTGCAAAGACCTTAGGAAAAGAAACCATACTGGAGCAGCCAGGAATATATGAGGGACAGGGTTAGTGTGCGTGGTAGTGATAGGTTGATGGTTGGACTGGATGATCCTAGTGGTGTTTTCCAGTGCCAGTAATTCTACATGGAAAGCTGGAGGCTTTGATAAAAACTGAGCTGAGATTTGGTTTACCAAGTCAGGGTTCCTGTGCACAAGCAGAACTGAATGTATTACCTCAATACCAAACAAGGGTCCCGTTAGGTAAGGAGAAGGACTGAGCAGGTAGTGTGTCCTGCTGAAGCCATCTCCAGGTCATTTGAGCGTACTCTTGATGAAGCGTTTGCAGAGAATTTACCTTCTTGTGTTCTACATAAAACAATGGAAAAACATATTTTTGGCTCTTAGCTGTGTAGTTGTGCAGTAGGCTGTAGACAAAAGACACCATTATTTATTGGATCTTTTCTTGTGTAATTCCACATACCCCTTGTCTGTGATCTTTTACAGTCTTTCTGAGCTGCTTTCTGTTACTGTAGGCTTAATAAGGAAGCAGTCTGTGTTTTATTCATTGATAAGAACAGAATAGGATAAAGGACCAGCCTCTCTGGGGAGATACTTTCTTCTCTCGAAGATTTTCAATTTACAGCCACATTAAATACGCATATTTAATCAGTTTTTAAATACTTTCTTTTTTTTTTTATATAATATTGATACTGTACTATTGTTGTTCCTTAGTCAAAATGCCATATGGTGCAACATCAAATGCCTTACAGAATCACATTGCATAGCTTCATTTTCCCCAGCAAACGCATTTGAAATTAATTGAAAATGGACTAGATTGGAACGATCTATTTTCTTTTAAGCCATGCTAATTGATGTTAATTAAATTGCCCTCTAACTCTTTATTGAGTATCATATCAGCCATTCTAATATTTTTTCCTGGGATCAGTGTCATGCTGAGGACTGTAATTACTCTGGCTGTTCATTTAATCCCTTCTGAATACTGGCAGAATGATTCTCCTATTAAGCAATTCTCTGAACTGCTGCTGATGGTTCTGTTACTGTTACTCACACCTGCATTAGGATTAGCCTTGAGGTGGCCCTGTTAGGGCTCCATGTCTGTGTTATAAGGATTTCCGACTCTTCACCTTCCTTTTTTCTTCCATTTCGTTGCCATCTTTTCAAAGGCACTTTGAATTATTCCTTCAGGGGCACTGAGTTTCTTACTGATGAAAATTATGATCAGAGTAACGCAGAGGGGCTGTGGAAAGAGCAGAGGAACCTGAGAAACCCTTATCTAGAAACTTATCAATTGCAAAAGAAAAATGAATGATGTGGGCTGGATAATGAGAGCTGGGGTCCAAAGTATTCAGAACAAATCAGTCCCAGGGGTGAGGGCGTAGGAGGAATGTCAGGGGAATCCTCAGTACCCATAGCATCTCCTCCCTGCCTCCTATTAGTATATCTGCTAGCAGCAGACGTAAATATTATTCAGAGGTTTGTGTTAGGCAACAAAGTGCATATTTCAGTTTTTCAGTGTTGTGGTTTGCAGCCGCTAAGGGTAAAGTGCCATTTAAAATCATATTTTTATCTTCTGTTTATCTTTTTAATGTGTCTTTCCCTAGTTCTAGCAGCAGAATCTCCATGTGAAAGCCCCGGTGCCCACTGCCGAGCACTCACAAAGCCGCTAATCCAGCTGGCGCAGCTCTGGGAAATTGCAGGACAGGGCTGAAACAAAAGGGCACGGCTCAGCACACAACGCACATAATCTCTCAGACAGAGCGTAGGACCACATAAAGAAGCTTGTGAACCCTCGGAGCTCTCCCTGGGCACAATATCACGTCGTGCAGGGAGAAAAGGAGCGTCGTGCGGACAAAAATATCCCTGAGCAAAGAGTTGTGGTGAAAGCGGAGCGGTACGAAGGGTTGCCTCGTTGTGGTGCTGTAGCATCGTTGTTCATCCCAACAGTGAGGGACAACAGCCAAAGGCATTAGCCTCAAAGCACTGCAGTTCACTCAAGCACACTGTTTGCTGGGGCCCTTCAGGTTTCCACCCAGTGCAAGCTTGGCCCATTTCCCTTTCTTTTTATACAGCGCACAATCCATTTAGGGATTTATAAAGGCTTAGAAGCACATGTACAGCGCCTTACCTTTATCTGATTTTCATTCTGTGACAAGAATGCTTGGGGTCACGGGTTCGCTGGCACCCCTCCCTGCTATTCATGTTGCATCTAATTGTTCATTAATGTTGATGATTTCCTGTGGTCCATCAGCATCCTCCTCACTATCTGCAAAGAGCCCAGTGCTGCCTATGAGAAATGTGCGAGCCCAAATGGGGGACCAGAGGCAGGGGCATAAAGGTGAACACGACAGTGAAGTGCAAAAGCTATTTATGGTGAAATCTTTGGCCTCTATGAACAGGGGCATGATTTCCATCATGGTGAACTCTTATTCTGGATCATTCGCTGATCTTTAGCACTGAGAGAAGTAAAATCTTCCACCACAGTGAAATTCAGTGGATATCTGCTCGGGATGATTTTGTCCAAATTTTATTCAGTAACTGTGCTAACACTCTCCTCATAGACAGTTCTGGATCTAGTGAATATGAAGAATCCAGCTAACATATTTTGGTTTAGGCAGAGTAAGCACATTTGTTCTGTGAGCAACTCAAAGAACAGAAGTACACTTGCTTAAGTGTGTACAATAATGGCTTCAGAAATGCCACTAACTTCATATTAAACCTAAGTTTTATTCTCTGACAACGTCCATGACTGAATCCTCTACACATTACTCTGGCAGCGTGCCGTGGAGACACAGAGTGCCATTTCTGAAAGAACCAGAGCTGCACAGGGTAAATAACCTCCCAGAAGTCAAACAGCATCACATCAATCATGCGGGTTCCTTTGTGCACCTCCTGCTACTACAAACATGAATCACAACAGAGATGCAATGACACATTCATCCATATTTGCATTAAAAGCTTTTGAACAAAGGCAAGGACCTGTTAGAAAGAGGTTAGAAAATGTAAATGCTACGGGGTGCTTTATGTGTAGCTGTTGCAGGCTGATCCAGAGATATTTTACACTCTGTATACTGTATATTAGTGTGCTGATTTAAGCTTTATGTGACTAATTGAAGAAGGCCAAGTTCATGATTTGTGTAGAGTTGCCATTGTGTCTGATACTTTCATTGCAATTCTGGTTTCCTGTGATGGCTGGTGGCTTGAATGGATGCTTTTCAGACTGGAATTTTACTCCTGGAAAGGTCAGGATCTCGGTATACAGCTGAGTCAGTGTCTTTACTCTTGTTTTAAGAATAGTTTGATTACAAACAAAATCAGGCAAATAGTTGACTTTTCTTTGTTCAAATGGAAAAACGTACATTTTTGTTTGCCTGAAAATGTATTTATTTTAGAAACAGTTTGGCTCAAAGGAATAACGTGGTTGGGTCAAGCAGAATGAAATACTTCTTGAACATATCTCGTAATCATTTGTGAGTGAAAACACAAGAAATACAGGATTTGATTCCCGAGCAACCTGGTAAAAATGTGTGACCAAGAAAAAGTGCAAGGTCCCACTGAACTTCCCTGAGGATAAAAGAGACAAAGCTCCTAAGCAGAGGCAGCAGTGCCAGCCAGGCGGTGTCAAGCAGGTCTCCAAGCTCAGCAGGAGCTGGGGGCTGCATCCATTGGTGGATGCAGGGGTTGCCCTTCCCCTGGGCCAGGGTTGGACTCACAAGACAGCACAGGGAAGTGTTCTGGAGATGGTGAGAAGAATAGAAATGGCACATTTTCTGCTGCACTGTTCCTCTGGCCTGGCTCAGTGTTCAGACCCTTTGGTGTGAGTGCAGGGAGAAGGAAGCAGAGTACGGCTGTATAAGGTCATGAGCACCCATCTATGCCGGCAGATGTGGAGCTGCACTTTAGAACAACCCAGGGCTGGGGTGACTGGGAATCAGCACTGAAAATTCTGGTATTCATTTCTGCTTCAGCAAGTGCTCTACTTTTTTTTTTTTTTTTTTTTTTTAACTTTCCCTGTTCAGTTTCATCTCATTCAGTTGCCTGAGATTTACTTTTTTTTTTTTTTTCTCATTGTAGATTAGCATTTGCATTCAGCTCCTACTCTAACCCAGATAAATCTGGTGTCTGACTTAAAGCACAAGAGCTCTCCAGGAAAGATGCCTTCAGCCATTAAAAGGAAATAAATCATCTTTCCTATTATGAAGCTCAACATCACTCACTTGTCTTCATCTCAGTAGTCCATTCTTATTTCTTCATTTGCTTGTGGATGTGGCTATAGACTGAATGTCTGCAATGGATCTAGCAAAAACATTTTGCTTTCTCTTCTGTCTGTAAAACTGGTAAAGGTATTGCAGCTTTCAACTGACATTCTAAAATTTGCTTTGAGATTTTCCAGTGAATATTGTCATATATGGGTAGAAGGTTAGTACATATGCTGCTACTTGGGAATCTAGAATGAAGAGGATATGTTTATTTTTATATGTGAACAGTCATTTAACAAGTGAACTGGAATAAATCCTGTGGGTTTAGCAAACCAAGTGAAACTAAATGTTTCACATTTACAGTGTTTCACTTTGAATCCCTAGGAAATGCTTCCCTTCCCAAATGTATCAATTGAGAAACTTTAATAATAAATTCACTTGATGCAGTCATCTCACAGTTAATCTAGAAGCTGCAAAAACAGACTGATTTGTTTAAAATACTGTTCACTGTGAAGTATTCCTTCTTTTCTTGTTCAGTATCTACTGATTTTCTACGTACTGAAGGAAAATATTGCTGAATCTTTAGTCTCCTGTTGGTCTCACAGAGAAAGTGGGCAAAGGTGACTCTCCATCTCCTCAAGCTTGAGGCTGAGTAAAATTTAAGGATAATCTTTAAAAAACAATTTGTTTGAACAGTTTTTGGCCTTCACAATATCTTCTAATAAATTCCCTCAGTCAATCAGAGGATATTTCTCTTGTGTGTACAAAGGGACCTCAGCTTTTCCTGGGAAGCAGAGTGGATTCATGGTGGTTCAAGGCGTGTGAATCCTCATTGCTCCCAGGAAGCTTTCTTGTGCATTAGAAAGGGAATAGCACTTCAATAACATCATAAAATCAGGGGATCATAGAGTCAGAGAATCTGAATAGTTTGTGTCGGAAAGGAACGTTAAGATCACGTAGTTCCAACCCCCTGCTACAGGCAGGGACACCTCCCACCAGACCAGGTTGCTCAAAGCCCCACCCAGCCTGGCCCTGAACACCTCCAGGCAGGGGGCATCCACAACCTTGCTGGGCACCCTGTTACAGTGCATTAAGAAGCTACAAAAATTTATTCCAAAGAGAAGAAAATTGTTATACAGATCATTGCAAAGACTGAGAAGAGATTGGATTAAAGCATATCTAATATTATCGTGTGAAAAGGGCACCTATTAAGGTATATTTTATCCTCTCTGAGAAGAATATACAAATCGTTACAAGCTGAAAACAGGTCATTTTTGAAGATAAGATGGGTACAACTTGCTTGAGCAGCAGCAGCAATTAACCTTTTAAGCAAAGCAGTGGTGACTGATTCCTCATCTCTTGAAGCCTGGGTGACTTTGTGAAAGTCACAGCTTTAGCCCAGCGAAACTTTAAACTGAGTCTTGGTTGATGGAATGAAATTTCAGGGGCTTTTGATTCTGTGGATCCCATGGCAGCATAAATGCTCACTCAAGTTAATAAAGCTATGGAAGTTTAGGCCAGGTAGAGGTCGGCTCCCAAGGATTTTTGTAATGGACTTCCATGAAAAGGGATGAGTGACTTGACAAACTGCTCTAAAATAGAAACCCATGGGTAATGGGCAGAGGAAGTGCCTTGCAAGCAAAGGGGTGGATGGGACAAGGTTTCCCTGCCTCACCATGTGATAAGAACAATCACCACAAACATGGTGACAAGGTAATTGTGAAGCCTTGTGGGAAGACTCAGTAGTAGGATGGTAAACGTGAAACTGTGAGCAACACAGCGAGGGAGGGAGCTCCAAATAAATGAGCAATGTTGTTGGCTCAACCATGTGTTTCTGTTTATGGTATTTTCTTTTCAGTAGCAAGAATGGGAATTTTGTTAGCCCCATGAGACACAGCACAGCAGACCTCTGAGCTCTCCCATAGCTCTGGCATAATGCTGCTCTTCTTAGATAAGATCCTTCCAAACAGTCTTGTGTTCACGCTGTCCTTTTGTCCCTCCGTGTCGTATGCTTCCCAGAGACCCTGGCACTCACCTTGAAGTCACTGACCACTCTGGCCAAACCTCCACAGATTATTGAAGTATTTAGAAAAACACAGAGGATCAAAACACTATCGTGCAGAGGCAAGTGGAAAGGAAGACTTTTTGCTGCATGCAAATATTTTCATTAACAATTTTTAATCTACTGGAATACCTGTAACAAATATTACCAATATATGGATAAGTTCAGTGATTAAAAATTACTTATGACACCTGTCTGATCAGCTGCACTGCTTTGGTTAACCAGACAGAAGTACAAATGTGTCACTTATGATAGACAGTAAAAAAGGGTTCAATTTAAACCAATTAATAAAATAGCTTGTTTGGACAAAAAAATAATTGTTCTCTGAGAATACATGAACACTGCTAGAAAATCCCTGCCATCTGACGTAGAGGGATTTATAGGTTTAGTGGAAATTGCTTTCCCCACTGTCCAGATTAAATACTGCAGGATGATTTTTTGTATGAGTAAACATCCTTCCAATAACGATCAGACCGATAATGTCTTAAAAAGAGAAACAGGATCTACATTTTGGCTTTCTTCTTCTTGTATGGACTATTTCTGGACACAGAACCTTCAGGTAACATGTTGACTGTCCATAAAATGCATTTTAGCATCTTCCTGCTGTTGTGGGGATGGGTTTTATCCACTGAATGCAGAGTCCACCGGCAAGGAAAAGAAATTCATGAGGTATACAAAAAAGGCAGGTGAGTTTCATTTTTTTTACATTCAAATAGATACTGTTTGGACAAATACAGTGTTAAAGATCAAAATATAGTGTCTAACAATTGTTCTGAATTTGCAGATTTTGATCTATCAGTTAAAATGTTCTCTTTTTCAGTTTCTGACAGTCAGCAAATCCTAATGCATTTTCTATAATGAAAATCACAGTTTCAAAACCCAAAAAATGTTTTTTTTTGGTATCTTAAAGTTTGGGAAGGTGCAGAAAAGAAGTATTTGATTATATTTATCAGGGTTAAAATGTTGTAGAGTATTTACATGAGTGTGGAAAGGAAACTTAGGTGCTTGAGGATTGCTGTATTCACTGAAGATTAAATTGACTGGAGACGAGAATTGAAAAGATTCAGAATTTATTTTCTTCTTCCCATGCTGTTTGCTTATAAATCTTTTGAGGGGAAAAAAAAAATGCAGACTTCAAGGGTATGGTCAGTTATCAAAGGAAACAGAAAGAGCATTCAGGGTTTTGAGTGAAGATATGCAAAATGAATGAAAACATTCAGCTTATTCTTCCCTTCCATCTCTCCCTCTTTCAGAAAGGATATGTATATGATGTTTTTTTTTCCCACTGTCTTGTAAACTGTCATTTCAGGAGGTTTTGAGTCGAGAAAATGTTTGGGTTTTTTTCTCACAACTTTGTTTTGATTACTTTATAATATTTGGGGTGTATTTGAAATTTTGTACGAGGATTTTCGTACTCAGACACATTAAAAGATATCTCTGGAAAAAAATATATATTTTTGGAGGATGTAACTGATGCATTTAGATCACTGTTCAAATGTTGTATGTATTTCTGCCCATGGAAGGCTGAACCTATGCCATTTCTGTTTTGTCCCAGTCACTGTTTTTGTTCTTTAATAACTCCAGTTTGCCATCAATACTGTACAGTGAAGGGGATAGAAATGCTGGAGAGCCACTGTCTTGAAGAAATGAAGTCATTCCTGTTAGCTTTCAGGAAAAAATAATTGAAAAGTGGAAGGGAGGAAAGTGTAGTGCCTTTTTATTTTCCAGGGTTCCTTTCTGTCATTGCTTAGGAAAACTAGACAGAGCAACCGCAGTGTCATGGTAGCATGTGAGGGTCACTGAGCCATCTTATACACAGGTAATGGCTTTAACCATTGATGCCACCTTCATGGAAGTACAACTGGCAAAATGGATGCTCTGCTCATGGTCAGCCCCCAAGGATGCATTCCCAGAGTCATTATCTGTGGGGAATCTCAAAACCTCTGTTCTCCTTGGGAGTTCTTGGCAATGACGGTGGAGGTGCTATGCTGTGGTAAAAGGAAAGAGTGAGAAGCAAGGTGCTTCAGTTTGAACTCAGAGGCAGCCAGCAGAGAGGAATGTGTATCCCCAGCCATGTTCTCGACTAGCATCTTCAGCACCAGCTCCCATTGCACCAAGCACAATAGCATTGGTGCGATTAAGTAACAGTGTACCAAATCACAACAGAAGCATTAAAATTGCATGAAAATTGAAAATAAACACCTATTCATTTCACATAGGAGTGTCTCTTTTACCCAGGCTGGGTGCATGTGGTATAATTGTGCCAAGACAAGCCTCTCAGGTTGCCCTGAGGAGTTGCAGCTCCCACCCTCACAGCACTCCCACACTGGCCCGGGAGACATTCCTGGCCTACTTCTGCCTCAGCAGAGGAGTGCTGATGCTGAGGAGGGCTGGCGGGGACAGCAGAGCAGCACTGGTTCATTGTCCATCTAGAAGCCAGCACGGTGCTTGTCTTCCCAGTATGGGGTAGGCCATGCAAGACCAATGGTCTGACAGCCTCATCGTTGATGAGAACAAAAAGGATGGTTCTGGCCATCCATTTGTTTTCCTTCTAACTACAAGTGCCTTCTGCTGTATTAATTATTCTCTGTGAACTCCCAATTTCTGATGATTATCTTCAGTGTAAACAGAAAATAGTAATAACAGTACTACAGTATTGTACGCATGTTTTAACTTCAGCTTTCATCTGTTTACTCCTATTCTTTGCTACACAGTCTCTTTTCCATCCAGATATTTGTAGGTGTATCAAACCTACTCTTCATTTCCTCTTAGATAAATTCAGATCAAGCTTCTTAAATTTCTCAGTGTAGACCTTGGCCTTGTCCCCTCACTCCTTTTGCAGGGCTGACAGCAGGACTGGGTGCAGTATTTGTACGTAGATGCTGTCACTCCTGTTGACCTCCTGGCACTGCGTTGATGGTCTCAGTTGCAGTCCTGCAGTGGAGATCATGCACACTCAACATGACTGGGCACCCAGATGTAGCAGGACACAAGCCCTTGTCTAGAGATACAGCCAGATACTGTTTGCTGTCACAGGCAGGATCCTATGTGTTAAAATGCTGACCATATGAGACTGCTCTGAAGTAGGCATTGCTCCTTTGCATTTAGAGGTCAGTGCCTTCTCCCATCACAGAAATAGAGCCTGGGAGAAAATCGGAGTGCAGAAGGATCCTGTATAACATCAAAAGAAACTTGTTGCAAAGATTGCTGCTGATCATTTAGATTTGGTCAATGTCTCTGCTTCCTCTCTCCTCAAGAATCAGCCCTGAAGCTGATTTACTTCATTGCTTCTTTTCAAGCACTGTTATTTCTCGCTCCACGAGGCTTGAGGCACAAGGATAAGAATCTACAGTAGCTTTTGCCTTCTGAAGAGGCTCACTGGAGTCTGATGGAGCAAATCAATCTAAAGTGTAAAAGGCAGGCTCCACAGGACCACAACATGCTCAGACTGGATTAGCTCGCACCTCTGGCCTTTCTAGCTTCTAGTCATTTGAAAACGTGAGGCGCAAAGGCTGGCAGGGGGAGTGGGCACCTGCTTTAGAGACCTGCCACCTTGAGTGTGCTGCCAGTTTCCTGCCGTCCTTAAGAGGCATGCCCAGCTCTGCTTCTAACTCATGTGCAGCTGATGGAGGAAATATGCACTCTTGGCTTGTCTCTTTGGATGATGAAGTTCTGCAAGTGCTGACTTCTTCCAAGGAGACTTTCTTGCTCTCTACACTCTGATTTCAAATAAAAACTCCCAATTTTCTCAGGTGTTGTCAGCCCCAAGGCTTGTCCTTTCATCTGCCCAAATCCATCTGATCCCACAGCCTTTGCTCTCTGTTTGATAGGGTGAATGGGGTGGAATTGGGCTGCAGGGTCAGACACCATTTTTGTCACAGTTTTTGTCACTGCAGGTACCCCAAGGTAGCCATTCTAGCATGAGGCAGGACAGCCTTGAAGAAGGATGAACAGACAGTCATGGTCCTCTGGGGACCAGGCTTGCAAGACAGGAATTTTGCAGAATGTTCCTAATAATTTCTGAGATAGAATTGATGATTCTTTGAGCCACAAGACAGAGTATAATGATTAAATAACAAATAAGCATAAGTTGAAGTATGTATACACAGTGAAAAAAGCAGTCTAGAGAGTGTTGTTGTACAAGACTTTCTACAGAGCCTCTCAACATTGTAATTAATTGTCAAAATATCTGTATGCGAGTCAAAATATCATCTACTGATTTTTGTTTATCTCCAGGACAAATTGAGATTTCACCTCAAGGGAATTTCTGTGTGAAGAGTAGCAATATAAAAATAAATCCTTTTGCATCTTGCAGACCTGCTCACAGTTTGCAGTCAGCCATGTGCAAATCCTGTAGAGTTTGCAAAGCTAAATTCATTCCTGCAAGATTCATGGTGCCAAAACCCCTACAGATCCAATCTGCAACCCTCAGTGCCAGAACTGGAGCTGTTTACCATGTTCCCAACTGCTCAGGCTCTTGGAGAGCCACCAGGTTGTGTGGGGTCACCGGAACAGTCATCTAAAGTCACAAAATTATTAAGCCAACAAAGTGGCCAAAGCTTGCATTGCTAATTAGGCTTGCAGAATCTGCTAGAGAGGATGAGCAAAAGGAAAAGAACTGGTCTGGAGCTGAGCCCAGGTTGCTCTGCCAGAGCTAACTGCTGGGGAAAAAAAATTCTCTTTTAACACTACAATATCCCTGGACAGCACTGCAATCACCTTTTAGACAAAAAACTCTCAGCAGAAGAGATTTCACTGTACAAGGTTTACAGATTTTGTTTGTTTAATCTTAGCTGAGAGTTCTGCTTCATGTTTTCAGTCTTGCCCTTACCTTTCCTTGTCTATGTTATAATCATTCTGCCCCATTGCAGTCTCCGAAAAGTAACTCTTTCTGCTCCTCTCAATCTCCCTGTCCACATCTCTGTCAAAAAAGGCTATCTTTTACAGCAGTCTCTACAACAGGCCCTCACTGCTTGTTATCACAGGGTCACCCTCATGGCCAGAGTTTTTTCTCTCTGTGACACTTCCAAATTTTACTACCGTTAGTGACATTCTTCTTATGTGATGGGAGCCACCCACAGTTCCTTCCCAGTCCTTTCTCAAAGGCTCAGCATTCTTCTGAACATTTGCTAAATTACCTTGCCTTAGGGTTTTTTTTTTTTTCTTTTGGACAGGGCTTCTACATTACCAGCTCCCGCCTTCATGGCCTACAGAGGTGTTATTTGGCCTTATAAATTCACCCACAAGCCCTAACAGAATGTCTTCCTTTACTTCCCAGCAGTCCTTAAGCTGTTCTCTTGTCCTAGAGTTTTACTGTTGTATCTTGTCTTCAGGATTGATTCTGAAAGCATTTATTTGTTTAAAAAAATTTAACTAATGCAAGCTGTCTTTAGATCATATCTTCAGAGTGTATGATAAGCCTATGAAATGCTCATGAAAGCAGTGTCTATGTGAGCACATTACCAGGAGCAATCCAGAACCAGTGGGGTGCTGTGAATTCACAGCTCCAAAGCACTGTGTGTTCAGGTCATCAGTGTGTGCTGTGCCTGGCACCAAAGGCACTGCAGTGCCTCGGAGCACCAAGAGACCCAGCCTGGGCTTGAGACCAGAGCAATGGAAGTCTCTCCATCTCCCCTGCTGAGAACCTGTGTTTCTTTTTCTTCTTTTCAGTTTCAGCTCCTTAACTCTCACTGCATGCTTCACTGCTCTTCTCCAGCCTGCTCTTTCTGCTTTTTTTTTTATCCCTTACTTCCTCAGCCTCCTCTTCACTACCTCATCTATTTACCCCAAAGCATATCAATTTTCTCTGTAACTTGGCTCTGCCAAGTTTTCTTCTGCTGCTTTTATCCAATATTATTCTGTAACTTCCTTTTCTCCTTCACAGCTGCTGCCTGTTTTGCCTCTTTTTCCACTGGCTAGAGATCTCTTTCTTCTGTTCAACAGCACTAATTTTATTTACTGTATGTTTTCTTTATCTTCATTTTTTCTTTGCTATTTCTCTAGTTTTTCCTTTCCATACTTGTTGCTCTTTAAATAACTTCAATCCCAACAGGCATTTTTTCTTGCGAGTTTTGTATGTTTTTCTCAAAACCCAGCTGAAGGAGCCCTCTCTCTGCTTATCAGTGCAAATGATGCTTCTCTGAAAATTGTATTTTCTACTCTCATCTTTATCAACCACGTCCTTTCATCCTTTCTAGAGCTTCTTTTTGGTCTACACTTGACATAGCTTCCTGTCTATTCAGGTGATTTGTGTTCCAAAATTGTCTCTACTGATATTTCTGTAGCTACATTGATGGACATATGTTGTGCCACTTTACTAAGCCACCGATGACAAAATCTCCAACCAGCATCACTGCCACATAATGTGCTCAGGATCAGTAGCTTCATATGTTCCTCTAGCCTACCATTACCTCAGTGTGTTTTATAAGCTGGTGTAAGGAGACGGAATAGATTCTAAAGACATATTTGTGGCAGAGCATAAGACAAAACAAAAAACAAAAACACCAAACCAACCCAGAGATACTGCAAGGCAGTTTCATCCTTCCTGGCTACATATAAATTGCTTGATATTCTGATTCCAATGTTGGAGTCACACCTGAAATGATCCTTCTGGTCCTTTTTCTATAAATGCACAGCCACATTTCAAACTCACTTGCATTTTTAGCACCTTCAGCTTTCAGTGAGAGTGAACTTCACAGTGACATGCTGTGTTCCTGTACTTCCTTTCTAATTTCTGCTTGATATGTGTTCTCTAAAGCTTTGAGCAAAAAATTCCTGTTCACCTTCACCATGTCACCCTGATGTTATAAAGTTCGTTTGTCTGTTGCATTCCTCTCCATTTGGAGAGCCTTGCTCAGGCTGTCAGGAAACCTTCCCATGAATTTATTCGATTTATTGAATTTTATTCCGTTTGTTGAATAGCATGGATCTGACCATAGATTCCCAGAAGACTGTAATGACAACCTTTCTTCATAGTAAAAACTCTCCATTATTCCTTGTGTTTTTTTTTTCTTTCTTTCTTTTTGTAGTCATTCACATGTCATTCACATGCCAGTCTCTGGAAAAAGAGCTCCAAGTGGAATCTGAGAAGTTATGTATTTCTCCACTGGACAGATTACCTACAAATACAATAAAAAACAGCAGTAATAGACAGGAGGTAAATACAGTACAAACTGAAGAAGAGTGAGGGTCAATTTACTTTTCTTGAAGGATGTTATGCCCTATAAATATACTGGAGTTCTCAACAAGTTGATTAACTTGCAGATAAAGGTGAGCAAGACACTGTACACCTGAGTTTCCATAAGCCCACTGACAAGTCCCTCACAGATGCTGGCTCTACTTGGAGAGCTTTTTCCAAAGAAAGACTGAAGTTGTCAGCTTTCCTCCTATGATATCAAGGATAATTTTAACACTGGTTCAGCATACTCTTACTTATCTTTCTTCTGGGTGAAGGCCCATAGTCTTCTTACTAGACATAGTCCTGTCCTTGAGATCTGTCTCTGATCCTGTGCAAATATAAATATTACTTACCACTGACCCAACAGTGGAATTATTACAATCCTGTATTTATTTTATAGTGCAAATGAATCCCTTAACTGTTGATGTCTTATTGCCCTGACAAAGACAGAATCTTACAATTGTTGTAAATAAGGAATTAAGACGTATATAGTAGTAATCACAGAATCATAGAATGCCCCGGGTTGGAAGGGACCTCAAAGATCATGAATCTCCAACTCCCCTGCCACAGGCAGGGCCACCAGCTTCCCCATTTAACCCTAGACAAGGCTGCCCAGGGACCCAGTCTGGCCTTGAACACCTCTAGGGACGGGGCATCCACAACCTCTCCAGACAGCTCATTCCAGCACCTCACCACTCTCATTGTAAAGAACTTCCCCCTGACATCCAACCTAAATCTTCCCTCCCTCAACTTAAAGCCATTTCCCCTTGTCCTGCTGTTATCTACCCTTTCAAAGAGTTGACTCCTCTCCTGTTTATAGGCTCCCTTTAGGTACTGAAAGTCTGCAATTAGGTCACCCCACAGACTTCTTTTCTCCAAGCTGAACAAGCCCAGCTCCCTCAGCCTGTCTTCGTAGAAGAGGTACTCCAGCCCTCTGATCCCCTTTGTGACTCTCCTCTTGACCCTCTCCAACAACTCTGTCTTTCTTGTACTGAGGGCTCCACATTTGTACAATTATTTTTCTGTATTTCACTGTTCTTTGTATTCTCTTTTACTGACATTCATCTTATAAATACCAGACCATTTCTGCAATCTGCTGGGGCTGCTTTGAATACAAAAAACAGCTCTCATTTCTTTTCAAAGATGTAACCACCCACAATAGCAAGTGGCAATATTTCTACACCATCTTTAAATGTACTATCCAGGACACATGACCCAAATTAATTACAAGCAAAGGGGAGTAAGATTTAAAAACAAGAATTTTGCCCTGCGTAAGTAATTTTAAACCAAAATACTAGGATGTGTAGCGACTTCTCTCAAACTTGTGGTTGCCTCCAAAAGCCCTTGTTTAAATGATGAGAAATATTGTGGGTGGTATGGTACACAGTGTGATCCTGGCACTCCTCTGGCACACATGCTTTCAAGTCTGGCATTCGGAAATGCTTGCTGTGTCCATCAGATGTTATGTTTGGACTGCATCTTCTGAAAACAGACATGGACATCCCTAACTCTGCAATTCTCTTTGCTTTGTTGGAGGGAATATAAGTGCTATATTAAATCTCAGGCTTTTTTTTTTTTTTTCTTAAGTAGTAACCAAGTTTTGCCTTGTGTATATGAAAAAATATTCAGCTCTTTTGCTGAATATTTTCTTCTCTAGAAGTCCTAAGGTTTACTTGTCCAGTGAGGGTACCTGCTGGGACAATAATGACTTTGGAGAGGCTTCATCACCAGGTGCCACCAAGGGCCTGAAAGCAGCAAAAAAAAAAGTGCAAAAAAAACCCAAAAACAAACACCGTGGAGAACAGTGAATGAAAACAGTCTGATCCAGTGATGAGTATTTTTTTTTTTTCATAAAGTGTCTGTGAGCTTTAAGAGAGCCATGAAATTCCTTTTGGCACTGTAGCTGTTAGGAGTTAAATATTGGCACTGAAATAAATAAATGAATAAATAAATAAAAGTTGTTCGTTATTCTGATAGAACAAGGGGGAAGAAGTTTAGACAAAAAGAGAGTAGATTTAGGTCAGATGTTAGGAATAAATTTTTTGCTCATAGGGTGGTGAGGTGCTGACACAGGCTGCCCAGAGCTGTGACAAGGAAAATGGAATGAGGTTGGTGTTAAGAAGTGAAGAAACTGAACCAAAGCAGAAATGAACACAGTGTCCACAGCATCTGGAGCATGGTGAGCTTTCTATGCTGGTTTTAGTGCAGAAGTAAAGCCTAGTATAGGGTCAGTGGAGAATCACTTGGAAGGGTAACTACATTAGTTTTCCAGGTGCAGAAGATAGGGAGGATTTGGCCACTCCTTGAAAGCTTTCTCAGCAGCCAGGACAGGATCAGAGGCAATGTGAAACACTAGATCAGCTCAACAATGAGGAATGAAGAAAAAGGAGGAAGATGACTTACTTGACCCCTGTTTGAATACCAGCATTACAACCAATCAGCCAAGAGTTTACTAGGCATATAAGTCATGTAAGTAGGTCAGCTCTTTGCCAAAATCTGCTTATGCTCAAAACAAGTGATATTACTTCCTTATGGCCAGCAAAAAGGAAGTGTGCAGCAGTAAGACACATCAGTAGCAGTCCAAGGACATATCAAGAAGGCAGAAGTCTCTGGAAAGCTCATCTTGCATTCTCAGATGCAATTTGCTGCATCATGTCTGGGTCCAAGCACCAAAGAGACTGCTTCTTGCAACAGTGGTGCAGTACTGCCCCAGCAGAAGAGTCTGCATGTGGATTTATTTCCAGCCCTCTTCTACAGAACACAACAGATTACACCAAGAAACCAATCTCACTTGGCAAATGCTTCATTTCAGGGTAAGCTGAGGTCCTGTGCCCACCACCATCCATGGGCCACATGGAGATTGTCTACAGTTCTGTAGGAAAATTCCTATTGCTGCTGTTACAATGTCATTCATTTTCAGAGTTCCCAGCCTAGGATAAAACCAGCCCACAAAGCCTGACATTTGGCCACCATTCACTCGGATAGAGACAGAAATGAGGTTTTTCCTTTGCCAGTCTCAAGACTGGAATATGAAATTCATGTTAATGGGCAAAAAGTCTCATTAGTAGAGTTGAGTAGAACTAGTGCCTATTCCAGAGATAAGCTAATTTTTAAACTTTTAATTAAAAATGAGCTGAAAGAGTTAAATGTTAAAAAAGTTATTCTTACTCAAGCTAGCAATTTTATAGTTAAAACATTCTTTGCTCTAATGATAAAATAAAATATTATCCCAGCACTAGAGGGGAAGAGGGACACTCCTGAGAGCCAGTTGCGAAACAATACGAAAACAGGAACATACAATTCTAAATTTTCTTCTTTTTTTTTTCTCATGTAGTACTTTACAGAGGTTTTCTTCTCATTAAAATATTCAATTATCTTAGTGGAATAGAAGCAATGTCTAAAAAGAACTGCTTATGCTCACTTTTTCCTACTCTTTGGTGCCTTATTGGTCTTTCTAACCATAATGATTCTGTGATTCCTCAGACAGCAAAAGGGCTGTGAGGAGAGCAGCCCTTTTTACCAACCTTCAATAAAAAGGTAAAAACAAGTAAGAGCCATTCTCCAGTGCTACAAAAGGCAACGCCGCAGGATTTCTGTTTTTCCCTCCCAAGCATGTTTTCCTCCTAGCATTGTCAAACTGTGTGGTGGGAGCTGTGGCTCCTTGTGATAGACTGTTTCAGCTCTTCCTTTTCTTGTTTCCCTGCAGCCGGCCCCAGCGGCAGAGGCGAGAAGCACACGGCGAGGCGCACAAGCAGGGCAGGTAGGTGAAGTCCCAGCCACCACCTCAGGCCTCCTATGATGGGGCAAGCAAAGCAGGGGGAGAAAAACTGTCCAAAGCCTTTAACAACAGTCTAGCACAAATGTCCTGAATAGGATTCATGTCATTAACAGGGTTCAACAAGGTCTGAAGGAAGCCAAACTCCCCTTGAAGAACCATGGTTAGATACTATGGCCATTTTGCATGGCCACTTGTCTTCACACAGCAGTGCTGCATGATTTGTTGTCTGGTGATGGGCGGTATTTAGGTCAGGTATAATCCTCTCCACTCAGGGTCACTACTGCGGCCACCAGCACCTGCCCAGCATGGCACAGAGCACAGCCATAGTCAGACATCTGACAATTCAGAGCTGCTCAGCCAGAGCAGTTGGAGCAGAAGAGCAACATGCCCTGAAAATGCTCCCAGAGCCTCAGAGCTCAGACCCCAAGGAACTTCCTCTGTTCCCTCACTTCATGCATAAAACGTCCTCCAACCTTCCTCCATCTTCGTTTTAAACGGATCTAGCAGAATCACAACAAACCCAACCGTTCTACTTGAAAGATATCTTGACTTTCTGTAGTTTAGTAAAGAGTATAAAAACAAAACTAAACCAAATAATTGAGTTGGAACAAAAAAAATCTACATTTTATAGCATTAATCTCCCAAGAGGAGAAGTCTTTAAGTTTAAACATACTTTCTGCATGTTTCTGGTGGAACAAAAGTGCTTCCACCTTTCGATTCTGATTGTGTATCTGTCCCTCTTCACCTAGTTGAAAACAGAAAATTTGAAGGGAAAATAGAAACTGAAGGGAAAAAAACCCAACAACAATAACAAAATTAAATCCTCATTCTTTCATCTAAAACAAAATAAAAACCGTTGTTCTAACAACTTCATCTAAAATGAATAAAACCGTTCATATCTTCTTACATCTTTTGTGAAAAAAAATCACAACTCAATGCTAAAATACTTTTTCCACTTCGTATTTATCTTACATACTTTTCTGGCTTCGTACATACATTGGAATTTTCAAGTTTTTTAAATGAGCCACTGTAATAAGGACACGGCCAAAAAACTAAGATGAGCAAAAGTGATTCCTGGTATCACAGGCATAGTTCGAAACTGAGAAGTTGAGTTCAGTAGCAGGAAAAATAAAACCCCCTATAACTATAAAAAATAAGAATAAAAATTGAGAATGCAAAAAGCCCCCCCAGTAATGCCATTCCTGCAAATATAGAAGGAAACTTAACAAAAGAAATCTCTATGAAGTTTAGAAGTGTAGTTCTAAAAAATAACCTCCTTATATTTCAAATGAAACTGTTTTAGGAAGCTGCCAAATGTGACAAAGGTCAGAATGGTTACATGATGGAGTCAGGCATCCATGAAGTATTGGATGTACACTCAGGAGATACAACTAAACCTTAGCAGTAGACAGTAGCATCGTGCAAATGAATTACATATCCATAATAAATAGATAAAAAACTGGGGAGCTGGTGCCTCAGAATCTCATTTTATATGGAAGACTTCTTCTGAGCAAGTTGCTTAAAATAGAAATGTGAAGAAATATAATGTGCTGTTATTCAGTGTTTTGAGTAACAGGATGATGAAACCCATCAAACAATTGCTAGTGAAGCTTACAAAAAATATAAAGCTTAGTGGAGAGGCAAGTAATTGTAGGATTGGTCAATCATCTCAAATAATGTAGGCCATACCCTATTGAGGAAACATGCCAAATGCATGTCAGTAAAGGCATGGTCACCAGGTGTGAAGTCCCAAGGCATGAGGGCTGAACTTCAGAATGAATAATCCCACAAAACATATCACATGTAAGTACATGCAAAAGAAAGGAGCAAGGGAACATGCTTACCACCTTGTGTGAAGTGAGGGGACCAGCGTGCAGTCCCTAAAAACCTAGGATGGAGGGGGACTTTGCAGTGACTAGATCTCACCCCTAGTAACTAAAAGGACCATCTCCCTGCTACAGACAAGAGAAACATCCTCTCCAGCCCTGCCTTTAGATAAGCAGAGCCTTAGTTAGAGACAAAACTGCCATGTCAGCTATGAACAAATGGTACAGAGTGGTTAGGATCAAATTAGAGACATTAACTCTGCCCCTAATTTGATCCTAACCACTCTGTACCATTTGTTCATAGCTGACATGGCAGTTTTGTTGGTCCCTTTCACTCTCTGCTGACTCACCTACAGAGCCCTGTACCTTCCCTTCCTGTGGAGCCAATCTCCACAGCTCTCCATCACACTGCACACCCTTTCCACCGTCCATATCAGGGAGAAAGTCCTGTTCTGGTCATCAGTGACCAAGACTGCTCGCAAATGTCTGAAGCTTTGCTAGCAACCTGGTAATAACACTCCCCTGTCTCAGTTGGGTATAAACCTTCCCTAATGCATATTTGCAGTCTCACTGGTCTTTCCACAGCTCAGCATTACAACCTCTTGTCTGATACCCAGCTAATGCCTTTTTTCCTGTGTTGTTGCCTGACAACTGAGGTTCCTAGGCAAACCTTTCAATATTATACACTTCTGTGTTATTTTCTTGTACCCTATGCCTGCTACTTTATTCCTTTTGTTTACCTACTTCTTTCTGGATGCTGACAAATAGGAAGAGCTATGGTGTAGTAGAAATGATAAGTCACAGCCTGAATTAGTAATAGAGGACCTGGTAGGAAGGCAGAGCCAACCCAGGGGAGCTCAGGTGAAAGCAATACACCTGAGTGACCAGAGGGGTGGAGCCAGGATCCATCCCAGACCTCGTTTGAGGGTCAGCAATGGAGGTAAGGGTGTCTTGCTGGTGATCCTTGCCTAGCTGAGGCCTTCTAAGGGTAAGCAGATGTTTTCCCTTTGTTTTTCTATCCATTGCTTATCTTCATTTGCTGCAGCCCGGGATTTGGCTATCCTGTTATCGTTGCTTTGTTTTTCTGTCTTATGGCATTACGTGTAGGAACAATTCAATATTTGGGAAATGGGCTTTTTGTTAAAGCAGGAAAAATATAGTATAATCACTGTTAACAGAGAGATTAGAAATTATTTTGGCTTGTAGGCTTCGTATTCAAGTAGTCACTTTCCTTATAGGAGCAGTGTGCGGTGGGAAGAGGTTGAATGGAAGAAATTTAAAGCAGAAGCAAGGCCCACATTTTAAAGTGTCCTTAGGGATAAGTAGCATCTTGGAGAATTTGCCAATAGGTGTAGGCTACTTGTCACCCCTAGAAATTATTGAGAGTGAGCATATTTTAAAGATATTCTGCAGTTCAGACTCTTAGGAGATTGTTGTGTTAATATCTTGTGGTACAGCTGACTGTGGGCCTCTGAGAAGCACAGCATGGTAAAGCAATCTAATTTAGGAAGAGTTTTATCACAAGGAAATATTCCCTGTCAAGTTTCTTTGTTGTTCTGTGTCTCTTTGATCTACTGTGGACTTGTTTTCTGCCTAGTAAAATAAATGCCTCTTGGAGCATATCATCTTCTTACAGATGAAGAAACATCAAAATCTTCTCTCCTGTTTTGAGCTCTCCTGCTGCCCTAACAGCTGTCATATGGCTGCTCAGAGTGCAGCAAGACTTCACTAGCATGGCGTAGCTGAGAAGATCTGCTGCAACTCCTGTCCTGGCCAAGGTGCTGGGGAGTCAAATAGTGCTTTTCACCCTCAGAGATGAATCTGGAAGAGGAGCAGAGCATCCTCTGCGCCTCCAACAACTTCTGCAGGGACCATCTCAGAATCTCTAGTCTTTAATGCTCCTTTTTGTCTCTGTTAGAAAACTGGAGCAGGAGCTAATCAAGTTTATCCCCAGTTACGGGATGGCCTGCCTCCTGGCCTGGTTCCCAGCTTGTCTCCATTTTGTTCCTGGGCAACAGCCAGTAGCTTATTTCACATATTGTTTCCCTAATTCCTGGCCTCATGTCCTGTCAGAAATCAGTGTCGGAAGACTTGTCCCTAATTTCCGTTTCCTTACTTACCCATGCATGTAATTTTTCTAGGACATATATTTGGATGATTCAAACTGTGTCATAAGCACAGATAACTTTACAAAGACAAAAACTCACAAAACAAATGTTTCTCATTGTGTCAGAATGATCACAGATGCTTAAGTGCTCCTTAGTGAGCATGGGGGTCATTTTGCCAAGCACTGCTAATGTTCACAGGGCTATGGCTTAATGGGGAGGTTAACATGAGTTGGTTCTGGTTTTCAGACTAGAGTGAAGTGGGTCAGTATCTCTCACAGGTACTGTGCAGGACTCATAGCTGTGTTTTTTCTCTTCCAGTAGTCCAATCCTAAAGCGAAGCCCTGACATCACCAAATCTCCACTGACAAAGTCAGAACAGCTGCTGCGAATAGATGACCATGACTTCAGCATGAGACCAGGCTTTGGAGGTACACAATCTACACATTTGTAACTGTTTCTATTTTGCACCGTCACTTCGTTTTACTGTACCGTTTGGTTGGGCCAACAAGCAGACTGACAAGCAGAGGCTTCTCTTTCTCTCATTTGTTTTTGTTGTAAATTCACAGCATGTCTGGGGGGATAGTTGTGCAGTGAAATGGCCTTCTTCCTTAGAAGAACAAACAGCTTGGTTGAAGTCATGGAGATATGATTAAAGGCAGTGTAATATTCCTGATAATCAGTGATGCCTTCTTCTGATGATATCTCCAAATACACTTTGCATGTATTCCTGGATGATGGGGGAGTTCTACAGATGCAGCTTACTACGGCAATTTGTGCATGTAATCAAATCACAAACCATGCTTGCTGACTTGGCTGTTTCACTTTTAACACCAAAGAAAATGTTTTGACTGCTGCGTGCTAATGCTTGCTCACAGTTTTGGTTGCTGTACAGTACAGCCACAAAGCTTTAAGGGAGCAGGATGAAGAGGAACATGCTTTCTTTCAGCCTGTGGATTAGAGAATGATGAAATTTATCTACCCTTTCTGGCTGACAGATGGTCATTCAAATCCAGGATACCATTATATACTCTCATGAAAGTAGGTTTTATTGCTAAATGCTCAATATACCAAATACCAGCGTGTTCAATTAATTTAAAAAGGTTTCAGTTTCATAGCATCCCACTAATGTGAGCGTTATTTATCTTCACAGATCGCCTGCACTGTAATTGCCAGAGGTATGTGAGAGGCTAGTTGAAGTCTGGAGGGCAGAAAAAAAATCCAAATCCCAGTTATGGGATGTGACAGTCAGACCTCAGGAGCCCTCAGTTTCATGGCACATACCTGTGTCCTGTGCCGTAGTCCTACCCAACACTCTGTCCTCTCCACAGCCAAGCAGCAGTGGTGTGAGAGCCAAATACACAGAGCAGTTCTCAGCTATTAGCCTGAGAGGTGGGCAGAGAAAGTGAGGGAAAATCTGGAGTAAAACTCTCACATCCCCTTAGCTGAGCCATTGCTACTCTCTGTGCACACAGGAGCTCTGCTGGCTTCTGTCTGATGAGCATCAAGCACTGGAGACTTTACTTTTAAGTAATTTTGAAGGGATGTGGAGTGTAACAATAAAAGGAGAAAGTATTAGGTCATTCTCACGGCAATTAAGATTATTATTAGGACGCTTTTGTTATGAATTCCAGTTGTTTCTACCTTCAATTACTTTACTGTTGTTTCTATTCTGGACCAAACATTTTATTTAATTTGTAAGATGTGGAAACTTTATCCCACCAGGCTTATAATTCCTCAAGTTTTTTTCTTTTTTTTAGGTCCGGCAATTCCTGTAGGAGTGGATGTCCAAGTTGAAAGTCTGGACAGCATTTCTGAGGTGGATATGGTAAGTGTCACGGAAGAGCTGAGGCTGGACGGGACTGCTGGAAACCACATAGTCCAAACCCCTTCTGGGAGCAGGATGAAATAGAGCAGGCTACTTGGGGCTCTGGCTTCTGGGTTTGAATTCCTCCTTGGATGGAGACTTCGGTCTCCTGGGTATTTTGTTTGAAGTGAATCTGCTGGCAATTACTTCTACTGACCTCACTGTTTCATCCCTTTAAATGTCCTGAAGTAAATAGAAGTTAATCTGACATTTTCTTTTCTCTAAGAAAGACAAAGTGAACACTGCCAAAACTGCCTCAAAGGATTTGAGCTTTTACATTCTCCTTAAGAAGTGGTAGCACTTAACAGCTCTGAGGAGACCAATTACTGTGTTAGGTTTAGGGTGCTTTGATATATTGCTGACAAGATTGCACTTTGGCCACGCTCTGAAGTGGTCAGGAGAGAGACTGATCCTAGCCAGAATCTCTAGTGAGATGTCATGTGGCAGCAGTACCATGAGAACAGAAATACCCAATATTTCATTGTCCCCTCACTTCAGAGGAAAGATCAACCCTTTCAGTGAGTTACTCAGCTCACTACATAGTGTGTAGTCACAAGAAGGCTAGAGTTTTCAGAGGATAGATGTTTCTTCAGGGCCCATTTTTGGCTCAATATCAGTTGTCACTCCTACTGTGTGCTGGGCACCAGTGGAAGTCACTGTGAGTCCATTCCTAACCTTCATGTTGGTGTTAAAGTAATGTTTCAGAAGTGTGTGGAACTGGTTCTGGCACTCTGCACAGGCTGATTTCGTTCATTACTGAGTCTCTGTCCTTCTTATCCTACCATATAATTGGTAAGGTGGAAACCATTTCTCTAGCTGTCCAGGACAAGAAAATTGCTGTAGCAGCTGCTGTAGCAGTTGTTCTCAGCTCCAGAAATGCAACATCATAAGGGATGAGGGGTTAAATTGTTGGTAGTGCTCATTGCTGACAGCTGCCTCAGTGTATCTGCCTTTCAGTCCCTGGAGTGACTCAAGACACCAAAATGCAAGGGTCTGAATTTCAAAGGTAAATTTGCTTCTGGATGAATAGTCTGTGATTTCTGAACACATTAACTCAGTTCTCTGTGTCGTAGAGAATGGATGTGCTCTTATGAACTTTATAAGGTGCAATTTGTACTAGAGAGAAGAAATCCTTGCTATGCCGATAAGGCATAGATTGTGACGCAAACCTTTTTGTTGCAGGACTTCACCATGACGCTTTATCTGAGGCACTACTGGAAAGATGAGAGATTGTCCTTCCCCAGCACCAACAACCAAAGCATGACATTTGATGGCAGGCTGGTGAAGAAGATCTGGGTTCCTGACATGTTCTTTGTCCACTCCAAGCGTTCCTTCATCCATGACACCACCACTGACAATGTCATGCTACGGGTCCAGCCAGATGGGAAGGTACTTTATAGCCTCAGGTAAAACTGCATTTGATTGGCATGAGCCATTAGTGGTATGGGACAGAATGCAATATAATTGATTCCTATATATCATTTTTGCATGACTTCACACTAAAAAATAAAAAATATGAACGTATTGGCTAGCCATTGATGTCAGGAGGAATAGTACTCTTCCTTTATCGTAACTAAAAATGCTTACATGTCCAGAGAGAGCAACTGGGGGGCACAGGGTAAGTGGAGCAAGTAGTAGTACTGAAGCTTAATTCTAGAAAATTTCTGTCCCGTCCCTTTCCTTCCCCTTACCTTTTTTTTCACAGCCGCAATCTCAAGTTTCAAATGTAAATCAGGTGTCTCACAAAGGAGTTGAACATTATTGACCATAGGACTGAAGATTATTAAAACAGGATTTTTTCCTTCCTAGCTGCTGCTTTCATGTTTGGAGAGGCTAACTGAGGAGCATCTGTCACTCTCCAAATGAAACTAAAATTGGGGCTGCTTCTTCATGCCTGCAGCTCCATTTGGTTACAAAACAAGTGTTGCTAAATGACCCATAAAAACCTATGAGAGAGAAAATTGCTATACAATATTCTGATGCAAGAAAGTCAACATCAGCTCCATAGCAATGAAACAGCAAAACACATGATAAATAAGCCAAACAGAAGATAGGTAATGCATTTTTTTTTCACTCAGAGGGTAGTGACACACTGGAACAGGTTGCTCAGAGAGGTTGTTGATGCCCCATCCCTGGAGGCATTCAAGGCAAGGCTGGATGTGGCTCTGGGCAGTCTGCTCTAGTGGTTGGCGACCCTGCCCATGTTGAAAATAGATGATCTTCGAGGTTCTTTTCAACTCAGACCATTCTATGCTTCTATTCTGAAGGACAAAAAGAAGAAAAATCTGACTGTAGGAGGTCAGTAGCACTAAGATGCATAGATTTAACTCTAATGAAAGCTAAGATTGTAGAGCTTGTCGCTTGGGTTGGTTGTAGAGGTCTTTGAGGTCCCGTTAATAACTTGCAGGAGTGGCAACTCCTCAGCCTGCCAAAGTGACTTTCCTTTTACAAAAAGAAACAGTGCAAAAAATGCAAGGCACAGAGTCCTTTGTGGTATATGTTTGACAGGAATTTTTCTTGTTTCTCTGACATTTTTATACTATTAATCAGATTCACACCTGGGTAGCGTTTCTCATTTTCCTGGAAGTGTTATCTTCTCTTCGTTAAAGTTTTTAGTTTCTTCTGGTGCGTTAAGCAGGGTTCAGGTGTTCTTTATGCCTTTGGGAAGCTTTTTTAGATCCTCAGTTCAATAACAAAATGACACCTGGCTGTAGTTGAATTTTATGTCATTTTGTTGCCATCTACATTACAAGACTTTTGGCTATCCAACAAAGATAGGGAAAGAATCTCAAACTACACAGGTGCTGCCAGATATGGGTTTATGCTTAAACAGGTTACTTCCATCTGTCCTTTATGAAATGGTAGTGAATATCTTGAATAGCAAGATGACAGTGCTTTATTATTTTATTCAGTGGTGAATGCAGCCTGGAGTATGGTTGGAAGAGAAATATGAATACTTAAAAACAAACATGTCTTTGCCAACTGACAATCTTTGCTGAATGTTTTTGCCTGTGTGCTTTATTTTTTTCCTCAGTGTCTGCCTTTTTAAAGCTCTTACCAGATGACTTCACTCTTCTTGGAAAACACTATAGACCTCACTGGCACCTAAACAGGAAGTCTGAGCCAAGCAACTTCACTCTAAGATAAAATCCAGATAGGAAAGCAACGTGAATCTAGAAATCCATAAGGAGCACTAACATAAGAGATTGCATCTTAATTTTATCATTAGGTGACAGTTGTCTGTCAGGCTCTAATCCTGTTGTAATTCATTAATTCTTTCCCTATTGCAATTTACGTTTTTATTTTCATTTATTTCCCTAGAGCTCAGGCCAGTTAAGTAAAGACTTAGGGATGTTTCCAGTGCAAACACAAATCTATGCTATTACAAATGGCGTAATCAGAGTACAGCAAGACCGGGGTTTTTGATGTATGAGGCAGAGCATTTCAGTGGCCTTAGCTGTGCACCAGCTCCAGTCCTAACAGGAGGCAGTGCCTGAGCCCTCTGCTGGCTGACACCCACGGACAGCCACCTGACTTTCACTGAGCAGATGGAAGTCACGGTGCATGGAGAAAACTGCTTGCATCCTGCATAGCACTGGGCTTTGACAAACCCGAATTACTCTGTTGTGCAAAGTAGCTGTTGAACGCACAGATCTCTGCAGAGATCTGACAGCAGAGGGGAGAAAGTGTCCTCCCTGTTCTTTCCCATTTTCTTCTCCAGTGTTTGTGTCCTCTGGTAGCAATTCATTATGGCCAAACTCTAGCCACCTTTTCTAATGCTGGTTTTCTAGGAAGAAGAAATAGCTTTAAGTTCATTGGAATGGCTTTAGTTAAAGGTGTTTGCAACCAGGTAGCTGTTCAAAAACATCTTGCAGCTTTACTGTTTTTCAGTCACACTTGAAGCCAAGTTTTTAATGAGGTGTTTTTTATTGTTTCTAGAGTGACAGTAACAGCGATGTGCAACATGGATTTTAGTCGCTTTCCCCTGGACACGCAGACGTGTTCCCTAGAGATTGAAAGCTGTAAGTAAGTGGAAGCATAGGGAAGCTGAGTGCTGTGCCCTGTGGGCACCTGAATGGTGTTTAATTATATCAGCCAACCACTGCCACGTTCATGAGAGCTACAAGTATAGTCAGCACTGAGAAAAATTCCCTGCCCATTATTTTTCACTAGAATTAGATGGTGTTTGCAACAAGGCAGTGTTTCCAAATGCTGGCTGTGTCCCTAAAATCCTGCTGGGCTGCCCTGCTGCCATCCCATCCCCAGAGAATGCTGGCTTTCTTGCCTGCAGATAGCAGGTGTGCAGCAGCACCCACTTCCCCAGGTACTTTCCTGCATGGCAGCTCTTAAACACAGAAACAAATGGCTCTGTGCCCTTCCCATGCACATCTGCTAATCTGTGGTGTAGGAACCACAACGGAGCTGTCAAACCAATCACCTTCCCTTGGTGTTTCTTACACCTGTGAGTGATAAACCCAGCTTACACCCACAGGCAGCTCCTTTGTCCCAGGTATGATTTACATGAAATTGTCCTGCATTTTGTACCACTACATTTTAAATTTATAGCTTTTTAAGAGTTATTTATTCCCCTTCTTAAGTCAGAAATACAGAATTATAATCTCAATTGTCTTTTAATAATGTTATTTGTTGTTTTTTTTTTCCCTCTCTGTCTGGAAAGACCTATTATTAAAGCCCATCTGAAAAGATCAACATTACTATATTTTCATATGCATTAAAAATCCAAAACCTGTAATGTTCATATGTGCATTACAGACAGAAGGTTTACTTAAGAATTTGCCCTCTTGCATGTACCATTGATAAAAGCCTGTTCCTCCTGTTACCCTCTTTCTTCAAAGTCTCCTTTCCTTCACTTCTGAGCTTAGGATAACTATAAGGGACAATTTTTCAAGTTCTCATATGGCAGGTAACCTGATACAATGATTATATGTGTGAAATGATGGTAAGAGAAACAAAAAGCTTTACAAAAATGCAGCAGGACTGAGTGCTGTGACAGTGAGCTTGTCTGCTCTCTGCTGCATCCATGCTCACTAACGTTGCAGATCCCAGTCAAATGCTGGCATTGCCCCTCTCAGCTGGAAGCTCACATGTAACCTTGAAGGTATGTGAATACAACTTGGGCTGTAGTAGCTGGTTCACTGCGTTGAACTGAGGCTTGCTCTGCTTCCCTAGATGCGTACACCGAAGATGACCTCATGCTCTACTGGAAGAATGGAAATGATTCCCTAAAAACAGATGAGAGGATATCACTGTCTCAGTTCCTGATCCAGGAGTTCCACACTACCACAAAACTTGCCTTTTACAGCAGCACAGGTGAGGGCTGCAGACCTGTTGAGGCTTGTCCATTGGAAGGTCCCCTTGGGTACATCTAGACTTGCTCTTCTTCCATACCATGGCTCCTACAAGGTGCCAAGTATCCACCACTCTCTCTTTAGACTAGATAATCTGGAAAGACAGCACCTCTACAAGAGCACATTGAACTTTAATGTGAATTTCAGTCCCTGAATATACAGGTTATATTATCTTCTCTGGAAGATGTGATCCTGAGAGGTGTTTTGACAGTGGTGGTTCAGTAAGGAGTCTTTTCTGTAAACTGCAGTAATCTGTGACTATTAATTCTTTTTCCTAAAAGCAAATATGGTGCTATTCCACTGACAGAACACCTATCTGAAAGCAGTCTGGTGGTGGCATGACTTCCCTTTTTTCTTCTCCCTGTTCTGAAGGATGGTACAATCGTCTCTATATCAACTTCACCTTGCGTCGACACATCTTCTTCTTCTTGCTCCAAACCTACTTCCCTGCCACTCTCATGGTAATGCTGTCCTGGGTGTCCTTCTGGATTGACCGTCGAGCAGTTCCTGCCAGAGTCCCTTTAGGTAAGAACAATCTTGTAGTCAGTACACTTAAGGGGTAGTTGTATGCAATTATGGCTTTGACCATCAAGACAAAATCACCTGTGCCATGCAGTGTCACTGTGTTGTCCCTACATAACCTTGTGGCACAGAAATCAGCTATGCCACACATTCCCCCTGTGCTGAGGACTGGACCTCTCCCCATTTGCCCTGCAGTGCCAAACAAATTGTTTTCCCTGCTCTGATAAGTGGTAGTTGCACATGGGATCAAGTGTCATTCTATGCTTGTATTGCTGTTAACATATACCCAGGACATAAAGAGATGAAGTACCAGTATCCTTCAGAGACTTCAGGGAGTAAGAAGGTGAAAAACACAGCTAGCAGCTGCAACAACATTTCAGTTTATTGAGCTTTTCTAGAAGAGAGTGTGGAGGTAAAACAGTAAGCCAAGCTTACTTGTTTTCAACTTCTTAAATAAGATTACAGACTCATGTGAGGGATACAGCATCCCTTCTTAAACGTGTTCTGATAGATGAAGCTGTATACCAGAGAAACCACCATGGGCGTGCAATTATGTTGTGGACATAAATATTCTGAAGAAGATTATTTGCCTTTAGCGAAGTGCCATTTGTATATTTGCAGACTTGAAGCCCAAGTTTTGATTCCATTTGTTCCAGGGGACATATCTCAGAGTTTTATTTATAGCTAAAATTATGTTTTTCAGTGAAGGGGAAACAGAAATACTAGATATGGCAATGGGCCACGTGTTGGTTTAGAATCACCATCCATTGCTATGAGATACTGTTCAGAGGAAACTAAAACATTTGTGCTGTGACTTTTTGAGATGATGGCGTTGAGTTTAGGAGAACTTTTCTGAATATTCCTGTGAATTCAGACCTTTGTGTTTATATGGCGCATAAGCACAGAGACATAGAATTGTAGAGTCATGTAATCATAGAATTGTCGAATCATAGAATGGATTGGGTTGGAAGGGATCTTAAATATCATTTATATCCACCCCTACACCTTTCTGGGCTGGGCTGCCACCCACCAGATCAGTCTCCCCAGGGCCCCATCCAACCTGGCCTTGAACACTTAAGGATGGCGAATCCACACCTTCTCTGGGCAACTTGTTCTTGTGCCTCATTTCCCCAGAGGGAAATTCTTACGCTCTAAGAATTTCATTCTAATATCCAGTCTAAATCTACCATCTTTTAGTCACTATCTGACCATGTAAAAAGTCCATCCCTTTGTTTCCTGTAGCACCCCTTTAGGTACTGGAAGGCCTCTTTAAGGTCTCCCTGGAGCTCTCTCTTCTCCAGGCTGAACAACCCAACTCTCTAAACCTCTCTTTGTGACAGAGGAGCTCTGGTCCCCTGATCATTCTTGTGGTCCTCCTCTGGACCCACTCAAACAGTTCCATTCCTTCTAATGTTGAGGGCTTCAAACCTGAACACAGTATTCCAGATGAAGTCTCATGAGAGTAGAGTAGAGAGAACCACCTCCCTTGATCTGCTTACTGCAGTTCTTTTGATGCAGCCCAGTATGTGGTTGGCTTTCTGGGTTGCAAATGCACGGTCATGAATAGATCTTTGTATAGATTAGATTTAGAAACAATTCAGGATTTTTTAATAATTTTATATGAATCACAAGTTAGATTCTATGATCCTTAACATCATTTTATCTGGACTTTATCATCAGCCACTTTAAAACCATCATTCAACTGAATTTGCTACAATCGAAAGAGCAACTTAATTAAAAACTCAAGAGCAGCAAGGATCACCTGACTGCAGGGTAGTGGGGGATTTCTAAACTCAGCTGCATGCCCAAAGATTTCCCCATTGGTGAACTACTCATCCTCCTCCCTCAGTGGTGTTCACTAGTGAACAAGCTTTGATCTTGGAAAGATCTGTCCTAAGAAGTATCCCAGCACAGAGGGGCATTAGGGATCACAGCCCAGTGCGATCTTGGAGGGCTCAAGGGGCAATTTGCTAAGGACCTCTATTTATAGGTCCACAAGGTGATTGTCTTCAGACAGTGTTAGACTTGATTCCCATACTCCTGTTAAACTCATGAGCATGGGTTCATGGCCGCTCCCAAGTTGTCTAGTCACTGGTTGTGAAGTGTAGCATTACTAATGTCTCAAACAACAACATAAACACCACACTTTTGTCATCTTGAGAAAATAAAGAAAAGAGAAAATAAAAACTTGTTCTGGTGGGGAGATTCCGAGATGGTTATCTACCCTGTTAAAAAGTAAAAAACTCTATTGTGCACTAGCTTTTGCTTCTCATAGCTGGCTTCAGTGGTGTTTATTTTCTTGGCTTATTTGACTGACTATCCAAATGAAAGGTAAAGGGACTGTTGTCTATACAAAGTACTGCTGTTCTCTCTCCTGAAAAGCAGTTGAATTAGTTGCACTGCTGCTGCTCTCCTCACCCTTTGAGGGGCTGTTCCTCCAGTTAGAGTGTAATGTTTTGTTGGTGCAATTTCGCATCTTTTGGGGTGAAACTGTTCAGAGTTCAGCATGAACAGCACAAATGGTTGTGATGAAAAGAGAAAGTCTGCTATTTTTCCAAAGTCATTGGTCTTAAAAATTCCACCCTGCGTCTCTACGGAAATTGAGCATTGCAGTATGCTAATAATTCTGAATCAGGGAGTACAGGGGTTGTGAGAAACACACGCACTGTAACCTCCCTGTTCTTACCAGGGTTGGAGATTGATGTTTGAGCTGAAGGACTGGTTGCCAAAGTTGTCCATTTAAGACATTGAAATCAGAAACGTTTTTCATGGCAGTTTAAAATTGCAAGCAAGTAGCCAACATGTGTTTCTTGTCTGGGAGCCATAAATTGGCTGTGGCAGCTTGGCAAACAACACTCACTCCATTCAAAACACTAAATTTAACTCTTTGCCATCCAGATCTCATGTTCAGCTTCATGGCATTTGGTTGTGTTGATATTAACATTTGTTCTGCTGTATTTATTAAGATGTCACCAATTTTTCCTAAGGAACTGTTGGAATTAATGTACATATCTATGCACGCACTCATACACATACATATATAGATGCATATAGGCTATTATTACTTACTGATAAGCTTTTGCTCAAACAGGCAGGCCCTATGGTTTCTGTGCACCACTGGTTCCTACTTCTGTCCTTCTGACCTCCTCAGAAAGGAGTTTGTTTCTTTCTGAGCCTGGCACCAGAGGAGCTAAAATGCGATCCTTTCCTTCACTGCTACCTTGCTTCTGGAATGCCTCAATTAGACTCAAAATAATGCTAGTAGGTAGATGGTCCATCACTGCTCTGGGTATGCCTAGGGTTAATGCTGTGTTCCATAACTCATTTTGCTGTTCTTGAAGTTTAGCTTGCAGGGCTTCAGATTTATTTCCCTTTAACTTAGTTTCTGTTCCATGTTTTATGGGTCTCTTTATAGACTTTTTCCCCAGGGCTTCAGGGCTGACGTTATCCTCGCCCACTTCACGGCTGTAGTTAACAATACTGTATACTAATTTTGCTCATGCAGGGAATTGTCTGAGAGAGTTCAGAGCACCGATGCCTTGTTTTTTATTATATTCTATGTCACTTCTGGTTTTATTCTGATTTGCAATTAGATAGGATTTAGTAATTCCTGGAACTCCTCTAATCAGTGGTTTTAACACTGTGAAATTTGCTGTAGCAAACAATATCCTCACAGTACTCAGCAGAGTGGAGTAAATAATCTCCAGAGTGTAATGCAAGTGCAAGACAGCTGGGGATTCAGGCACAGTCTGCATGAGTTCATAAAAGGCAGGTCCTGCCTGACCAACCTGATCCCCTATATCCAAGTGACCCACCTCCAACTGGTGGAGGAGGGACAGGCTGTGGATGTAATCTACTGGACTCTAGCAAAGCCTTTGACTGAATCCCCCTCAGCATTCTCCTACAGAAGCTGGCAGCCCGTGTCTTGGACAGGTACACAATTTGCTGGGAAAAGAACTGGCTAGATGACTTGGCCCAGAGAGTGGTGGTGAACTGAATTAATTCTAGCTGGTTATTGGTCAAGAGTGGTGTTCTCCAAGGGCTGGTATTGGGGCCTGTCCTGTTTAATATCTTTATCCCTGGATGAGGAGTTTGAGTGCACCCAGTAAGTTTGCATGTGACACCAAACTGGGAGGAGGCATCAATCTGCCTGAGAGTAGAAGGGCCCTTCAGAGTGCTCAGGACAGGCTGGATTAATGGACTAAGGGCAATTGAATGAGCTTTAACAAGACCAAGTGCTGGGTCTTGTACTTTGATCACAGCAACTCAAAGCATCACCGCAGGCTTTGGGTAGGTTGGCTGGAAAGCTGTGTGAAAGAGGAGTCTGGGTGTGTTAGTTGACAGCTGGATTAACAGGAATCAACAGTATGCCTGAATGGACAAGAAGGCCAACAGCATCTTGGCATGTATCAGAAACAGTGCAGTCAGCAGGAGCAGGTTGGTGATTGTCCCTCTGTACAAGGCACTGCTGAGGCAGCATCTTGAGTACTGTGTTCAGTTTTGGGCCCCTCACTACAAGAAAGACATTGAGGTATAGAACAATCTGTGTTCCCTAGCCCTTCTTTGTCAGTCAGAAGTACATCTTTTTGCCCCATTGAAATATCTCATTTCAACTTTCAAGAGGATGATTAACATGCTGTAATTATTAGCCCTCGTGATAGGAGGCTCATGCCCTTCCTAGTGGGTTCATTGCATTCACTCACAGAGTAATTTATGGCAGCATTGCCCTGTGGGCCACATTCTTCCCTGAAAGGAAGACAGACATGCTCCAAGAGTGGGAGCTGACTGGTGACTTCCCATGAAAAAGCATGACCTGGGGCAGATGGAACACACAAACCTTGGGGAATCTGGTGGAAGCAGCAGCTGAAGGAGCTGAACTCGAAGCTGTGACTTTTGTACTCTCCATGGGACTGTCCTGTATCTGACAATGGGGCACAGGTAGTACAGGCTGAAAGCTCTGCTGCCTGCCATAGGAACGTGCTGGAGAATCAGAATTAGAGGTGTTCTCACAAGAAAAGAAAAGAAACCCAAGTAAAGAAACCCAAGAAAGACCATCCCCAGGTGTGAAACCCACCATATCAATGTGAAAAGGTCAGGTCAGATGTCAGGAAATGGTGATCAAGACTCTAAGTTGAAGAAACCTTACAGGATCCCTCTGCTGTTGTGTTCCCAGGGATCACCACCGTGCTGACCATGTCCACCATCATCACTGGGGTGAACGCCTCCATGCCCCGCGTTTCCTACATCAAAGCAGTGGACATTTACCTGTGGGTCAGCTTTGTGTTCGTCTTCCTGTCAGTGCTGGAGTACGCAGCAGTGAATTACCTGACCACAGTGCAAGAGAGGAAGGAGAGGAAACTCCGGGATAAGGTGAGTTTTGCCACCTTGGATGCAGTTTTATGCCCTTGAGAAAAGTGTGGCAAATGTCTGGAGATGTTCAGAAGTTTGCACCTACAGTGTTTTGCCCTCATCTGCCCTGGGAAAATATGGTGTGTGCAAGAAGATACCAGCAGTGAGGCGTTCCTGGTTACAAAGATGTGCTACAGGCACCCAATATACAGTTAGCTGTACTTTCACTGGGATCTGAGGGCAATATTTCCCTCCACATATACCCCTAGACTTATACACAGTGGTCCTATTTCCCCCCTTTTGCCTTCTTAACCTTAAATTATAACTACCTGCCCAAAATTTCAGCCTAGGCTCTTCTCTTCAAATGGGGCAAATCTGAATACACTTCTCCTTGGAGTTTCCCTCTGCCTTCTCTGACTTTCTCAGCTTCTAAGTACAGATCCCACCTTTATTTATGCCCTGATAGCTGTGCTTAAACCAAAGGAACTCTACCACAGACAGCTTTGCTCTCTGATTACACTGTGTCTGGCAGATGTGAAATAACTCTCATTGTCCTTTCTATATCCCAGCCATCTGAGTTCCCCAGGCTTGTCTCCCCTCTGCTTTCACAGGGAGTGAAGGGCTGTCTGTGCTTACCTGGACATAACTCCCCTTAATCTCTGCCCTTGCCTGTGTCCACAGCTCCCCTGTACGTGCAGCCTTCCTCAGCCCCGGCCCATGATGATGGACGGCAGCTACAATGATGGCGATGTGAACGAGCTGGGGCACTACGTGTCCGAGAATGGGGACAAGCAGGACAGAATGATGGTGCACCTGGCACTGGGGTCTGAGAGGGGCTCGGGCAGGAGGAAAAACCAGAGATACGTCAGCATGCGCATCGACACCCACGCCATCGACAAATACTCCAGGATAATATTCCCTGGTGCATATATTCTATTTAATTTGATATACTGGTCCATTTTTTCATAAACATACATAACTTCTGTAGTCACAGCGTGTTGCAGCAGGAGGCCAGAGTACTGTCTCATAGGCTAACAGAATGGAAATAGAGAATTAATTTGAAGATTGACTTCTTTCAGGATTTCAAATCGTTTTTTTTTAACTAGATACAACGACTCATCTGTGGCATAAATAACTGTGCAAGTTTCACGTTTCAAATAAATATAGGATATCCGATCCAAAACTTTATACATACTTAAAGTTGTTCCTTCTTGTGCCTCACAGGCACTGTAAACTACTTTAAGGAGTGACACTAATTGCCAGCTGCTTATATACATCACAACTTCCATTTCGTGCCCCTAAATCTCTTAGTATTTGAGCACATGCATACACCTCTGAACTCAGCAGTCTCACAGCATTTAGCACCGATAAGTACAAAAGATATGCAAACACTTGTGTGCTTGCTGGATGAGGTCAGAAGCAGCCATTGCAAAAACAAGACATCTAGCAGTGGGAAATGCATCAGAAAGACTATTGATGGCCAAAGGCAGCTTTCACTCCTCCGTGCACACTGTGCAGGCAGCACTGCACTGACAGAGCCAAGCAGCAGTACCTTTCAGACTTATGCTGACTCAGTTATACTTAAAAACAATGAAGTATTTCCAAGCTGTACTGACTGACCTTTAAAAGTATGACTTGCAGTGTATGTTTACCAAGCAATCCATCAGTCTGAACAAAAGTTGAACTTTCTGTGATGCCAGATCCTCTGGGAAACACAGCACCTCTCCATGGAGCTGCTTGTTTGGGTCAGTGAGAATTTTGCTTGAGTTTCCTAGGAGAGGAAAAGGATTTCTCTGCGAAGTGATCCAGTGAAGACAAGTGGGTACCTACAGAAAAGAATACAAACACTGTAAGAGAAGCCACTTCTCACTGAGACAGCTCCCACCATGAGAGAGACCCAGACCCATTGGAGCACCTCTGCTTCTTCCTGGCTCCTCACAGCCCAGTGGGCCCTTGGAGCAGGCACAGAACATCCAGGGCAGGACAAGAAGACAAGGCTGGCACCGGTGGCACACAGCACTCACCTCAGTCCCTACTTGACATCACAGCTTCAGAAGAGCAGTCAGTCAGCATAAGTAAGTGCTGCATCTGTACACTGCAAAATCTGTAATGCAGAAGTAGTAGAATATTCCATGAAATTAGTTCAGAATGGGATGAATGCATTCAGGAGCCTTTAAAGTAATAGTAGCACTGAAGGTACCTCAGAAGGATTGGTCATCATGTTGGTCTGCTGCCATGTCACCCACATACACCAACAACTGAGGTGTGGCACAAACAGGACTTGAAGCACACGCACGCCGTTACAGAATCCTACAGGCATGCATTGCAGATGTTCTACTGAACAACACTTCCTCACACAGAGGATGCTCTTGTCCTTCGTGGGTGAAGCTGCTCTGATAATAGGACTAAATCAGTGGTGTCTCCAGAAGGAACGTTGAATCCTCTTACACAAAACCTGCCCTGGACTACATGCGTTGTACTTGTGGCACAGACATTACAGCAGTTTGAACACTGCTGATTGCCACTTCAATTTCTCATGTAAATAAATGCCACATATAAGTACTCAGCACTCCTTATGACTGCTGAAACTGTGAAATGCAAAATGTACCTACAGGACCCTCTCGTGCTTACAGCCTACGTGCCACTGAAACCACAAGCTCTACTATTACTAAAAGACAAACCTGGCCTCCATGAGAAAGCTTTGTTCTGATATAGATTTTTCTTCACATACACATACTATCTTAGCTTCTTCTTACCATATTGTATTTCTATCCACTGAGGGTTTTCTTCAAAGGATTGAAAACATGCATTAAAACGTAACATACTGACTGGATGAAAGTGGGAAGATCACCACAGTAGAAGCACCTTTCCTCATAGAGAGCCTCATAGAGAGCTCCAAAGCATCTTGGGAACTGCTTACACAGGAATATGTTTTAGGTCCTCAGACTCCTAAGAACCCATTTACTCCCACAATCATAAGAACAGCACAGAGAGGAGTACCAGATACTGCAGAGAGCTATCCAGGCTCTTAAGAAGCCTATACAGTGCTATTTGGTTCCATACTACACATTTCATCATAGGACCACCAAGCAGAAAATTAAGATTTTGGAGATACAAATGGGAGCTGGACTTTCAGACCCCTTGGCTTCCAGGGGAAGACTGGTTTTTAACTTCCCATAAGATTCTGAAAGCTTCCCCTTCTGACACGGCATCCTGAACAGATTCTGCAACCTCCGCATCTGGACTCACATCATTAAATTACTTGTGTTTTATTTTGGAAACTCCAGTGCCTTTTCAGTCTTATGTGTGTATGTAGATGCACTGTATAAGAACAGGGTATGTCATATACAGCCGGTGTTTGCTATTAAGGACTGCAACCATTAAATGCACTTCATACACAGTAACTACTTTTCACCCTCCAGTGTATTGGTTTGTATCCAAACTCTAACCCTCTGCTCCCTCTCATTTCCACAATAAATCAGAGTGGTTTCTCTGTTTTGGTTCGTTTCTAGAAACGCTCATCATTTGAACCAGAGCTCCGTACTCATACAGCACCACGTTTCCCACCTTCAAAAGAATGATCTCTCTGAGTTTACATATGTACAAAAGACATGTTTTGCTCTGGATCTGATCAAGTCAAATACCAAACAACTTCAAATCCCACAGCACCAGAGAACCCCAGGATTTCACAGCCACAGCTCAGATGAGAATCAAGAGATGACATTAATTTCTGCCCCCTCTCCCATACTGTCAGGATGTAACAGTTCCCACTCTTGCCCAAGGTATTGTGATGTGATTCAGACCAACTACTCAGAGCTCAACCCAAAGCCCTCTGGGATGGTGCTGTTTTTAGAGGTTGAAGTCTGTTGCTGGTCCAGATAGGTTCTGGTTAGACAAATTCTGCTTGGGATTAAAAGCTCCGCAGACTGAAGGATGTTACTAAGTACTGAGAAGGTGAAGGAGCAAGAAGGAAAACTTCAGTCAGAAACAGCTAGAATAATGAAAAGGCATGAAGAAAAACAAATTACCTCTCCTACCAGAAGGGCATTCTCATAACAATCAAATAGTTATATTTCAGTTTTCTATCTCCCATGCTTGGGCAAGTGACTCAGTACAGAACAGAACCCTGCAAGCCTTAAGGGACAAGGAGAGAGCACTGGGACCACATAATGGGCTCCAGAAACTGCTTACAATACTTCATCTATACTGATCTGTTATTTCTGAGGCATACACCCATCAGCAAAGGTAATTTTAAAGGGAGCTTTGCCTCCCACCTTCTCTCAAATCCAGCATCTTGGTTTACATAAGCACTGCTTGCTGTTAAACATACACAGCACCACTAACTCAGAAAACAGCCACACATCAGAACTGGACTGTCATATGTGGTGCCCATGTAAACAGTAACTTGCAGAAATATGTTAGCAAAAGCTCAGAAGGATTTGCAATACTTGATCCTTGAAAGAACAGTGCCTCTTACAATCTGGTTTTATGAGATTTGAAATACCTTTGGAAACAAAACACACATCATCACGACAGTGAACGTCTTACCTTGAATTCCAAACTGCTTTGGTTCTGAACTTCAGAAAAGTTTTTTTTTGAGATAAATCAGGATTAATTTGCCCGAGGAAGCTGAAAAGCCTCAGTGCTTGGAGGCTTTCACGATTCAGATGAAGCCAAACTAACCTGACCCAGCAGGGGTGACTTGTCCCACCTCAAGCTGGAGGCTGGGCAGGGACTGCCACCAGGGAATGCCCGAGCTCCTTCCGGAGAACCCTGCCAACTCTACACATTCCAACAAGTTTTAACAGTTGAATCAGCCTGAGAATGATAAAAACTACTATCAAATATTGCATTTGAAAAGCATTATATCCCTCAGAAGAACTTTTTGCTGGGAGACCAAAATGGAAACAGGAGAGCTCAAAAACCCTTTGGCTCTTGTGTAATTATACCAAACTAGAGAACATATATCAAGCAACATATACAAATACAAATGAGCCCAAATGGCTTCCCAATATTAATCAATAGACAAACAAAGTCAGACACAATTGCAATTGTGATTGATATAAATTCATCTTTAATCAGTACTTTGAGTAGTCATCTTCTCATTCCAGCAATGATTGCAACAAAATTAAGATGTGCTTTTATTACCAAGATGTTTAAATGACCTTGGACACGATGCAACGAACAGCCAGCTGGTTGGACAAAGCACTGAGAGGCAGTAACACATCAGCCTGCACAACAATTAGCACATATTCCCACCACTGGGATTCTGTCACTCCATCTCCAAAACGTTTCCAAATGTTTCCAAAATTGTTTTAGATATACAGACAGACTGATTTTTCAGAAGCTCACGGCTATGCATAGGAAAGCATCAGCCCACAAGCTGCTTTTCACTCAGTCTGTCCATTCAGTAACTTGCATCTGACCAAAAATTAGTTTCTTATGTGTTCACATCATAGTTCAAAGAATCAATTAAAAAACATAGCCTGTTTTCACACAGACCATCCCACAAATAAAATCTGCCACACAAACGTCTCTGAGAAGTCGAGTAACAAGGATTAAACAGACTAAACACACTACACACAGACAGGATGACTGGCGAGACTTAACAGATCCAATATGTGAGACACAGGACAAAACAGGTTTGAGAGATCAGCTCCTTCACTAGAAATCTTCAGTGCAAGCTTTTCAGAACTTTCTAGAGGAGCCTGAACAAACCAAGTTTAAAGTTACCTTCAGTTAATGTTCCATGGTATCACACTTGCACTCATAAAAAACAACTCCACTGCTTCTGCTGTATACATTCATCAGATCAGGCTAATAAAAATGCTTTATGTGGGTATTTGTTTTGCCCCGGATACAACTTCAGCACATACAAATTAGGGCTAGACAAAAACATTCACCTGCTTATTGTTTTTTGAGGACTCAGTAATGGCTCTAAAATTTACCAGAAGGAAAGTCAGTGCATTTCAGGACAGCCAATCTTTACAGATCTTGCCTCTATAAAAACAGTTCTCTTCTACTAGCATCCAAAACAGGCCTGCTTCCAAACATCCCTCCTTCCAGTGAAACCATCTCAGGTTTTAAGCTTGCCTTGTTCCAAGACAAGGTAACTGGTCAGACAAATGCCCTGTAAGTCAGAATCAGCCTGTGATCAGAGTGAATAATGCTTATTTCAGAAGTTTTATGTATGAATGTTGTATTTTCCATAAGGGATATTTCAACAGCAACAGAGAATCATTTAGTGATCTAAATGCTACCGTTTATTCAGCTCTGTAACTGGCAGACAACATATCCGAGGTGAGACTCACCACCATACAGAGTACAGCAAACGTTACAGCAACAGAAAAGTGTGCATTTTTAAAAGCAATGTTATTATTTGATTCTCCTAAAGTCAGTGTTCCTTCAGCTACTTGCCTACCCAGGCCTGACTGCCATTCAAATGAATGAATCGATCTCATTGAGAGGTTTAAACGAAGCTCAGCGTGATGCGCACGCTCCTACACCAGCATCAGGCTTTTTGTCAGTTACTACTGGATGTAGTTGTCCCTCTTCTTTTAGCTTCACTTGTCTGAAGTCTTCTCTAACTTGTTCTAGAAGATCTGGATTGAAAATGACATCCAGTGCTGTCATAGCCAAAGCTTTTGCTGTGCGCAAAGCATAGAACTGGGCATTCTGTGACCCTGTGGGAGAAAGGCAAGAGACACTTCAGGTTAGATAACTGATATCAGATTCCAACTACTAGATTGTCATGTAAAGCATTTTATAAAATAAGACCCTAGAGCTTCAATTGCTGAAAGTTTCTCAAAAATGAACTGCATGAAGCATGACTGATGCCTCAAAACACTTTTTTGACATGCAAACGCTTTACTTTCTACTTCTCACATCAGCAAGATGGAAAATAGGAGAACAAATGTTCACATTTCCATTTTTAGAGAAAGCAGAGTTTTACAGTGTCACCTCTCTTTGCAGAACACTGTGCTTTAGGAATAAAAATTACTACTTTTATCTCTTGAGTCGTATTTAAACACTGCTAGAACGTGTCAGCAGTGCTGGCTAATACTTCTAACATCTTAGAAGACAGTGCTCTGAAGAGAAGTCTGGCTTTTAATAAGAGGAATGGGTCATCTACTCCATACATATCTATTTTTAAATGCAAAAATGGAAATACTAGACCTTTTCAGCTTTTTCTCTGTAGCTCTGCAATTGTTTCAAGACCCATATTCAGCTCGTTACCTCATCACGCTTGAACAAAGCGGCTCCGCTTTTAGATGCAGTACTTACACTTCAATACATTCACTATACAGTAGCTCTGAACACTACAGAAGCACTAAAAAGCTTTAAACATGCAATTCTAAATATTTAGTTCCTAAACACGCTGTAGTGAAGAGTCAGCAGCCAGACTGCACAGTATTTCAGGGTTCTAGATGTAAGCTTCTGACCACTTCCACTCTCACTCACCTGCAGCTTCTGTGTATTGCTCAGTATGGTTCAATGCATCTGAGCCAATATAAAAATAAGGATGAAGCCCAGGGACTACAAAGGTAACATTTCCAAAGTCCGTGGAACCTGGAAGTAGCAGGAAAATTCTCAGTCAATGTATTGAAGTTTTAAACAGTATAGGAGAATCTATGACTGATATCATCTCCATCCCACCTTTAAAACAGAATATCCTTTGTCCTAAATACTAATATGTAAGCATTTCCAATGAGTCATGGGCTACACAAAAATCTCCCATCAGAGAACCACGTTTCTCCTAGCTAGCCATCTTCAGATGCTCTCCAGTGTGCTCTGGTCACTAATCTGTAACTGGACTGCAAGAAAGCTGCATCAGCCAGTTCCTATCCCACTTATGAGATACTCATCAAGCATCTCCTGAGTAAGCTGTTAATTCAGAAAAGAGGAAAGCTCCAAGCCTTTGCATTTGGCACAGCCCAGATATTTCAAATCCTGCTCCAGCACCTATGAGCAGACTCAACAGTCACCTCTTTTCACCACTGTGCAAACATTTCACAAAAGGTAACAACTCTGAAGTACAAGCAATCTATTTTTAAATAAAACCAGATTGAGGACAAGTATGTTCTTCCATCTCTTTTTAATCATTCTCAGCTATGTTAACTGCACAAAGCTTCTGGAAATAACAAGAACCGAGTTGAAGTCTACAAAAGATGCTGCTGCTTTGTAGATGTACAGAATTTTTGATAGCAATGCTCAAGATTTCAATGATTCTTTCATACCTGACTAGCTGATACCACTGGTATATTAGCTAGCAACAGCAACCACCTTGAAGACTACATTTATTTAAAGATACCATCCCAAAGTGGTGCATTTCTTACAATAAATCATCCAAGAGTCCATAACTATGTCCTGAAAGGCTTTTTTTACTACTAATTAAGAAACATGGGCAACCCACTCAGTTCTTCCATATTTGTTAAAGACACATTTAGAAGCTGGAGAAATGAACATGCTAGTTACTGTGAAATCCAGATCACAGGAAAGTATAAAATGGCCTTGTTTCCAAGTGGGGGTGGGTAAAGAGAGATGAGCAACTACTAAAGAGATTCTGATCAGCTTTTTTCAGGTCAGAGCTGAAGAGTTTCTTTAGAAGTAGCTTATGGAAGGACACTGCCAACTATTTTAAATCATTTCTAGCACGCCAGGTAGACTCCATACCATTACATTGTTGGTGAGAACACATCAGCGATGCCTTGAGACTCGGTTGTGAACTGACTGAAGAATATAGATTTTTAAGTTGAAATGCAGTTAATAAAAGTGAGTCCACAGAGACTACATTCTGTGATTAAAAAAAAAAAAAAGGACAAGTTTGGTACCTTCTAGGTCTGTACATAAGCAGAATGAGAAGGACTTCTCCAAAAAAAAAAAAAAAAAAAAAGTGTTATTTTCCCCTAAATACAGTTTGAATTTGAAAAGAATTCAACTGTTGGCACAGCACTAAGTTATTTTCCTTTTCAGGACTCTGTACTATTCACACATTCTTTGGTAAATCTGAAGGATCAAGCCAAGAGTCTGAATGGTCTGCCTCATCCAGACGGAACCGAGAGTTGTAAACTTGCCCTACCTAATACACAGTCAGCTGGAAAGACTGAGCTGGCTTTTTTTCTTGCTTTCAACCAGCAAATGAAACATTCCAGTGCATCCCAATCATCATCATGCAATTCACATGAAACCCCATTCACCTCCAATTTGCTGTCAGTTCTAAATTATTTTTGCTGAATGCAAGATATTTAAACCAGGCATTGACAATTTAAAAGATGAGTTTACTGAATAACAATTTCAATATAAATGTAAGTCAAATCTTATCCTCTGTTAGAAAAGTGTTAACCCCTTAGTGACAACAACCTTTGGGTATGTTTAAAGCAATGGCTGTCCCAAATACTTGCAGACAAACACCTGAAACTGTAAGCTTGCCAGAGAAGTACAGATCAGATTTCCTTCAGGAAGTATGAAGAATAGCATGGCTGTGAATGCAATATGCACTCATACTCCATCTTCAACAGAAACGTACTGGGGCTCCAGCCTCTCAGAAGAATACCCCAAAGCAAATACCAAAGCCTATTTAAGTCATTAAACATATAATGGAAGTCAGTTATTTCCATGAAGAATGACTGGAAGAGAAAAATGCAATTGATGCCAGGAAGCCTTTCTACTCAGCCCCAGAACTTTAAAAGCAGCATTTTCAAGACATACTTGTTCCCTAACTTCATTTATACCAATCCTGTGCACAGGGTACCAGCAAAATCTATGAATCCTAAGGATACCAGAATAAGCTGTCATAAGGGTGGGTGCTTTGAGAGGTCACCAACAACGAGTAGTGAAGCTATCTCACCAGCAGGAGGAACAGGTCATGGCACTTCTGCAACCTAACTCAATTCTTTCACATCATTCCATTTGCGTGCAAAATGAGCAGAGTGTGCCACAAGGCAGAGGGATTTGATAGACTAAAGGAGTTCTTCACGATGCTTAGCTGCCTAGAGTGATACCTGGAAGCAGACCGATAGTAATACACATGGAGAGGCAGCAGCGAGCACACTCATCTGTTAACGACTTTTCTGCTGCACAGACATGGAGAAGCAACTGAGCTTTCCTTCCCTTTCAACAGAAGAAACTGACATCCTAGAAGAAAACACTGAAAGCCATATGAAAACTGAACAGAAATAGAGGTCTTGAAGATGACACAAAACACTCGACCCTCCCCCTAGCAGGGCTGCATACAAACGTTTCCTTCTATGTGTCTGGAGGCTGTGCTTTGTTACTACTCCTGCAGCCCCACCACCACAAGAACTCACAGGAGTAACTGTGGAAAGAAAAGGCAGTAAAAGCCTACTGCAGTGTACAATAACAATGTCACTTCTCAGCCTTATTTTGACATCTGACAAGCAGTTTAAGGACAGGACAGGCACACGAGAAGTTTCAGTTTAAGCAAGTTAATGTCTCACAATAAAAGCATCATGTAGCTTTCATATGAAAGCACTATTACAAGTAGATAGATGTTTATATGTTTACCAAGTTCATTTAAAGGTTTCCTGAACAATCAGCACCACTAGTTGTTAAGGATCTTCTGAGCACTTAATACAACAACAAGGGAAACAACCAGCATAGCTCCAGAAGTGCCACTACAGTGAACATTCTAAATAAGGCCCCTCACTGCTTCGTCCCTTTCTTAGGCTAAATGGGCAAAGTAGATCTTACTTGTACCACACTAAAGGGAGAAAAAAGAAACCTGACTTCATTACAAATTGATTCTATGCCCAACAAACCAAAGCAATTGGTGGAAAATGTGCTAGCCTTGCCCCAGTTCAGAAGTGGCAAATGGAGGAAAACTGCAACCAGAATCCCATTAGATCTGTTACAAACCCCACCCAAAGAGTCTGAGAAATCTGTGCCCAGACAACAAGACCTCATCTGTCTCAAGCTGATCTGAGTTTAACATACAGGATATTAGTAACACAAACTAATTAGAGTAACTGTTTTTACTGAGCGCAGTCTTTTCCTTCTGACCAAAGAGAAAGGCTTTTAACATGAGTGGACTAAAAACAATATATATGAGTTACAACCAGTACATCTATAAAGCATTAGCAGCACTTACAAGACTTGAGCAGCGCTCCTGCAGGGAGATTCTAAAAAACTGCAAAAGGTAACAAGAAACCCACCTGAGCATTCAGGAATTCAGTCCTACTACTATACAGCTCAGAGATTAAGAAAACAAAGTAGCTTTGAGACGCAGTCAAGACAGTGAAGTGATCATCTACCTGAATGGCATACTATGGAAAACCAATCCACTGAATTTGTGAACTAGAAGCATAGAATGACCTGCTCATGGAATAAGGTTCTAATCAATTACTGAGATGCTTAAAACTTAATCACTTCCAAAAAGTAAACTTTTAGTTAGATGTCCATAGATGAGTTCATATGTTAGCCCGACAATATTATAAAACAAGGTTTCTAAAAGGTAATCTGTATTCACAGCATAAAACAGAATTCTGGACTTCAAAGCAACACAAGGAGCCTCAATTCATCCCAGATCTGAGTGTTCCTTATTTATTCCTACTATTTTCAGAAATACTACCATAAAGTGACTGTTGCTTTCAATGCACGGTGGGAAACTTTCTCTGCTTCTAGAGCCAACACTGGCCAGATCCTTTTGCACTGCTTGTTTTCTAATTTGACCTTACCTTCTGATCAAATTGTTTTGTTTAACCTACCTCTATCTGATCTTTTTAATACACTTAAGACCTGATAAATCTAAGTCTCTCATAACAAAAAAAGAGATTGTTACCTGACAAACCATTCAAAACGCAGTCTTCTGATATAAATTCTATTCCAAGCTTCTTTCCATTCTCCTTGTAAATCTTCTCCAGGCTCTTATTTGGAAGAACATTGTAGTAATCATTTTTGCCCCCTTTTATTTCCACCTAGTCAAGAGAAACAACAGTTAGACACTATTCACCAACTTGAGGCAGTTTAATGTCAAGAAAGACTGAAAAAGTACATCTCCATACTTCAGAACCATATCAAAGCAGACAAAAGCACAAAGTTTATTTCACAAATATAACTTCCAGCCAAACATTAGCTTTATTTTCTGTCAAGCTCCCACTAGACAGTCAAATTGAATAAGGATTTCACAGACTCCATCTCCAGTAAGAGCAGGACAATCTTCCTGTAATAGCTTCTAATGATTTTCACTGCAGGTACTATCAACCTATGTAAAAAACAATTTAAGTCTTTCACCAAATTCTGTTTCAGTAGTTATGTTTAGAGCAGTTCCAATAGTTACAGCCTCAATAATGTTTATGGAATGAACTCACACAATAAATGTTTGAAAACAAGTGTAAAAAAAATACCTACCAATGTCAAGCTCCAAAAGAGATTTTAACTTTTAATCAGAATGAAGCAGACTTTCTGAAACCCTTCCCTAGCTGTAATGGAGAAGCCAAAACAGGTAAACAGCACCTAATTCCTAAAACGGTCCTCACAATTCACTGGCTTGCAATTATATACACGATACCTCTTTGCTCTGACGAGCTGTATTAGCAATCTGTACCAAGAGAGCAACCAGAACCTCCTATCTCAAATACATTGCAAGGCAATCCTATTCTTTGAACCAGCCACAGGAAGATGAATGGAGGCATCTGGGATGCTCAGTGAGAAAGGAATATCACTGCAATTCATGAGATATCGCTTTTTGAATGTCACTGAAGTAGATGCATGTTCCAAGTGACTGAAAAAGTGCTGACATATTCATCTTGAAGGGTCAGAAGAATCTTGGAAATTACTACCCTATGTTCAATCTCCTGGGGAGATTACAGAGTTAATTCTCCCTAAAACCAATGTCCAGGTACAAGAATTATAAGGTGACAGTGAATATCCAGCACAGATTTACTGAAGACTACATGGTACACGACCAAGCTTAGCTTTTCATGATGACACCTGGCTCAGTGGACACAGACAACATTCAGTCTCAAACATTATGAACAGTGACACAAAAATCCAAGTCGTTACATGTTACTTGTAGCATCCCTCTGGAATTAATATGGGTGTCACTACTGTTTTGGTATCTTCATTACTGTTACAGACAACAGGAACACATTCAAATTTGCCAACTATAACTAATCAGAGTGGAACAGGTGATAATGTGAAGGTATATATAGGGGGCAGCTGATAAGCTGAAGGGCTGAGCTATGTACTATTCAGAAGGATGTCAACACGACAAGAATAGAAACAGGCTGGCAGGAACCTCATGAACTTCAACAAACCCAATGTCCTACATCTAGGAGGGAAGAATCCCATGCAGCAGTGCTGTCTGGAAGCCAGATGGCAAGGAAACGATGTAGTGAACAGGACTCAGTAGGGTGCCCTTGAGGTAACGGGACCAAATGTAAACTGAGCTGTATTAGAAACTGACAGGACAATGAAAAAGATTTTTCCCTTCTTCAAAATCACATTTTGGTGTGCTGTGTTCAATTCCGTGCTCCTCAACTCAAGATCAAAACACAGGGCCATGAGAATATATTCATACTTTGCATCCTGTGGCCAGTGCTGCGGCTTTGAAGCAGTTCTCAACCTTCTCTGTCAGAACAGAAAGATCTTTCATTGAAGGGGCACGCAAGTAAAACTCCAGTTCAGTGTAAGAAGGAATGATATTAGGTTTCACACCACCATTTTTTATTACACCTGTAGAAAGAGAAAAGTCATGTTAAACTATCAGTGTTAAATCCTGCTGCTTTATCTCCATCCTCATCATGAAACTGTTCACTCAAGGACTAAATACATACAAAAACAAAGCACCAGCTGAGTATGAAATACAAAATGACAAAAAAAAATAAGAGTGCATAGGCAAAATTTTTCACTGCATCAGATTAAGTGGGATGTGTACATGCTTTCCAGCATGATTTCATCCTATCCTTTAGTTAGACAGCTGTTATAAGTCTAAAGACAAACCAAGCTAGCATTTGTAATTAATCCCCTGGAATCCAAACGCATTATAGTTACAAAGTAATCTGGCTGACATTGACAAAGAAATTAGCCTTTTAAAAAGGCTACCTTCAGTTCCAGCTTCTAAAGGTTTTCTCAGCTGGGATGTTTCCAACTTCTATCAGTTGCAGAAAAAAAATCTAATAAGCTCCATTTCTCTGCAGTGTTGATATAATGTAGGTGCTACACAGGACAGATAGTTTGTTAGATTTCTCATACTAATTCTTCAGAAATCTTACAGTGTTATACTACATACACTCAGTTTTATTGGAGAGTTAAGTCTGAGTTGCAAGCATTCCTTCAAGGAGACATATGACAGCTACATCCTTTTTGATTATGGCATCAGAAGTCTTATCACAAAAAACAAACAAACAAACAAACACATAATACTTAGCTATTCCAACAATAAAATACTGTAATCATCAATAATACATGATAGCTGGTTGCTTTTGACAAGCTGCCTTCGTTCCCAGGCCTCCTGCTCTCTATTTATATGTGTGGAATGGGATTTGTTTCCCATAGAACTTGAGAAATCATCTTATCTACACTGAATGGAAATAGTGCCCAAAATTACTGATTTGTGTAACTGAAGCCTGAAACTGCAGTACTGCCGGGATGCAAAGGAGCAAAAAAATCTTTAACTTCGATGCAGGAAGTCTATAAATACTAGGAAACCCCAAGTCAACCTTTTCAGCCTGGAATACAGTCAAAGCAAACAAAGTGCTAAATCAAGCAACAATCAGCACTTGTCTACCATAAAGGGAACAGCTCAGATGAGACAGACACACATCATAAAGAACCAGAAAGAAAGCAAGCAATCACACAGATCTGCATGACATACCAAAATATATCTGCTCAAACAAGTAGCTTAATGAGCAAACAGCTTTCCCTTTTCTCCAGTGCATAACTGGATAGAGCCTATAAGTATGCATTCACTTAAATAATAAATGGAGAGCAAATCTTAAAAGCAGGCTGCTTTACAGACAGAACCCTGCTTCTAGATGGGACTTCTCTTTGACACACTGTTTAATACAACTTGTTGAGCAGAAAGTAAAGGAATCTACTATTTTTTAAGTTCCAACATTTACTTGTAAGTGGGGAAGGAAGATAAACCCAACAAATACTAGACCAACTCAACGTAACATGATCAATTATATAAAACACTGCTCAGAGATTCTAGACTTAAAACAAAGGGAAAGTATTTCAGTGCTTGTTAGTGGATTAAGACTAAGATTTACAAGATTGCTTAGGGCAGTTAATGCAAGCCTGCAAAACAAAAGCTGTAATACAGTTGTAAGCACAACATTCCTAGAATTAAATCTCATTCTGGTTGCTTACACCTTCCCAACAGGCATTTTAAATTTTTTCCAGCTTGACAGCCAGCTTTATAATAGTAGTAGAAACAATACAGTAATTTAAGTTTCATTGTAGTTGTGGGAGTGTTATCTCTACAAGATTTGTTTAGGTCTTTTTTGCTAAGGAGGCTTGCAGAAACCAAAACAAAAGCAGAGGAGTTAGGCACTTCCAAGTCCCTTCTTAAACCTGCAACGGGTTCATATACCCAAACTCATCATTAAATGCCTTACCTCCTACGGTACTAAAGGTTAGAGAGGTAAGGCTATGCCTACTGAAACTCCTATGGGTAAGCTGCACAGCAGAACTGCAAATGTATCTTCATCTACAGTCAGGATAGGGGCTTCCACACTCCATTTAGACATAGCTCACAATGAGTTTTCCAAATAAACAATTCCACATTCTTAAGTCCTTTTAGCAATGGACACATTTCTTAATCTGAACTTTGGGAAAGCTGCACTGGGTACAGGAAGGGAAATCTGGGTTTACAGACAACAGGCAGCTTCCAGCTCAACCTCTGTAACTTTCTCATCATGCAAAAAGAAAGGCTTAATTTACTTTCAAAATCTTGCAAAACAGTTAGCATATCTTACTGCAAAAGAAAGGCATGTTTCTACTTCAAGGTCTACTAAATATTAAACAGTAGAACCCAGCACATCTGACTGGACCACTATCCAGAACTACAGACTCCTGCCATCACCTTTCTCAGCACTTCAGAAAATAAATGTAAGTCACTAAAACACTACATGAATGTCAACATCAATGACAGTTACGGTCTACTACAAAAACGATGCAGAAAGTAATACTTCATTATTCAGAAGCATTTGATCTTAAGCCTCTGCAAAAACACAAATTTTAAGGAATTCTACTGATGCATACTTAGCTCCTTCTTTCTGAACTGCAACTTTAGGTGCAAAGGCTTAAAATTAAGCTTATTTTCAACAGTTCATTCTGACATAAAAATGACTGCAAATATTACATGCTATTTAAGTGAAACAGTGGTATTCTATAATATTTGAAGTGACACCATTAATTTAATGCAACAGTGCAATATCTCAAATTGTGGGATTTTGCAAGTTAGTATTTGAACAGCCTAAAGTCTTACGTGCTGGATATCAGATTTAATGAAGATCTCACCATGAACTCTCCAGGTAGGTTTCATTTGCTGTCTTAAAACAGACAGATTGTTGTATGCAAGAACAGCAGCATCTAATGCATTAACTCCTTCCCAAGGATAAGCAGCAGCATGAGAAGCTTTTCCATAGTATTTCACAGTCACGCTAGGAAATAAAAGGCATTGCTTATTTGCTATTCATTCACTTAAAAAAAAAAGCCTCTAAAACAAAAAGCTCCTTTTGTTCACACAATCACATTTAAGCCTTGTGCAGAAGAACACCAAACAACAATTTAGGTAGCACGACATCACTGCAAAGTTAAACTACCTTTGAGTGCAGGAAGGTGCTGAAAGACTTCCACAAAACTAACAAAACTAGATTACATCAAGAGCCAATCAGGTAAAAAGATGTACATCCCATAATGTACGGTCTTTCCTGCAGATTAAAGGCTTCTTGTATTACTTACATTTCTCCAGCCTTTCCTACACCTTCCTGATGGTTCTGAGAAACTAATAATATTGTTCTCAGAGAATAATCAATTCAACATTAGAAGTGGACTGCCTTAATTCTCGACAAACTTTTAAATTTGGGCTGTAAATTATACATAATTGACAGTAAAAGTACATTGGTAAGATCACACGTAACCCATGTCTAAACAAAAAAATTCAAGTTTTAAATGTAGTAGAAGCACAGCCCAGTATTAAAATGTACATTATGCTACAGCAAGTATGTCCTTTCCTGTACACCTCAAAAAACACTGAGAGAAAAGCTTTCAGTGATGAAGAAACATAATGCAAAAGGAGTCCTCCAGCTTCACAGAAGTCACAATACCATACCTCAACATATCCAATAGGATGAAGCCAAGTATGAACTCTTCTGATGAGTGCTGTTTATTGGCCTTACAAAGAAATTCTGTGTCTTCAGATACATGATAACACCTTACACACAAGGCAAATATTAAATATTGACCTATTTATTGCCATTTCTCAAATATGCAGATAACAGCTTTTATCAACACCAGAGGCTTTAACTAAACCAGTTGCAACTCAAATGCCAGAGCTTTACATACGATGCTCTATCCTCAGGCTCACAGAGCTTCTCCAGACACACACTCACCCAGATAGGGAAGGCCCCTGGTTGCCCCTGTCCTGCACAAATGCCAGCTCAGCCACTTGTCCTCAACTGACCCCTCATGCCATAGCTGCAAGCCAGTACTGGCACTTACATACCAGTACTGGCACTTACATACCAGACAGCACAGAAGGAGACAGTGGAGTCCCCCGCTGCAGCAGAAGATGTCTCCATTAGTGTCTGCAATCTAAACTAAGCAAGCTTCCATAATGTCCTTTTTCCTTCCTCCCCCCTTCTCCACAAGGATCAAACACTCCACTCTGTAAAGTATGAGTATAACATCCCAAGCATTAGCCTGCAGCCTTCAAGTCAGCTCATAAAGATGACAGGACAAACTCCCAAATATTCTCCAACGAGGCAGAGAGAAGACAAAGTAAAGATGAAAGTCATGCTGCAATCATTTTTGTCCACAAGAAACATGAGCTGCTTACTAAAAAAGTTTAGCAGTTCTCTTGGGACCTCTGTTGCAATATAAATGTCACATACAGAGTGAAAACAGGTTTTGGTGGATAATGCAACCCTTAAGTTTTTGTTTGACTAACCCAAAAAATCCTCTGCCTAATCCAGTGAAAAGTGAATAAGAAACACCGTATTATGGAATGCATTCACAACACTTATCCCAGAGTGCTGATTTTACCTCAGGCACAAGTCAGCCTGAGTTTGCAAATAGATGCACTAATAATTCCGTGATTGTTAATTCTTAAGTTCTTTAGAAACAACCAAAAGACCAAATGCAAAGCGTGAAAGCAGTCTTTGTATGTTTAAAATCTCATTATTTCAATCATGGCATAAGCTGAGTATTTCAAGCTTTTTGAAGCAGCAAGCTGTTTCCACTCAGTACTTCGATCTCACATCTCCTCCACCTTCAAGCTTTAAAGGCTAGTTGGGATTTGTACCCTGCAATAGAACATCACCTCTGAAGGGAGATGTATCAATCTCAGGGGGCCACTACAAAAGTTGAAATGGAGAGAACTGTCAATGTAGGCTACAAATGTAGTCTTAAAGGAGAGCAACTAGAAGTCTGGCTGAGCTAAGTGTCAAAAGGACATTAAACAATTCAGATTCTTCACATGAAGGAATCTAGCAGAGGGCTAGCTATGGAAGGAGGACTAGGTCTTGCCCATCTTGTCAATTTTAACCATAAAGCTAAGCAGTAACAGAATAAATTATTCACCAGGAACAACACTGAAAAAAAAAAAAAAAAAGTAATAAAATCAAGCACAGGGGGCTGAGAGATAACAGCCAAGATGAAAACAGCACTCACTACTCAAGTCAGATGGCTGGACAATTGTTATAGAATTTAAGAGTGCCAAATTCAATACCCATGGAAAAAGAATCAGTGGAAAGAGGTTACACGTGAAGATCCTGCAGGGCAAGTCCACGGGATCAAGCACCATTAGTAACTGTGGCATAAAAGGTATATGCTATCAAAAAGCTGCTGATAGAATACTCCTGAGATTGTAACATTGGAAAAGGTTTCTAACACCAAAGAAGAATGGCACAATCCCAAGGACTAATAGAGCAGGAAAAGAACTCAACTCAGAAATGCTTGATATCATGCAGTCATGGACCAAGCATTTCTCTCTAAAAGCCACATGCTTGAAAATAAGTGAAGAGCCCCGCAGATGTTAGCTGCCTACAAAATAAGTTATCAGTTTACTAAAAGCCAAATCACTCTAAGATTGCATAGATGTTGAAACTTCTGGGGAATAAGACACCGTGGCCCCCAACATTAGCTCAGTAATGCAATCCCACCAGAAGTGCACAGCTCTGGTTACACATCCAGCAAGGAGCAAGTTGAGACAAGTCTCTGCAAGTACAAATACAGAACAAGCGCTGAAAATGAACATGTGAGCTAATCAAGAGATGACAAGGCAGTATTGCCAAAGAGGTGTGCTGCTGCCAGCTGACTGGAAAAAAGTGGAGTGAGGGCACCGCTGCTGCCTGTACTTACAGTGACAGTACACACGAGGAATGCCAGGAAATAATTTGAGGCAAAAGACACAGCTGACACTAGAGTTAATAGATACAGAATAGCAAATTTAGGCTGGAAATTAATCAGGACCCAAACAGCAAACAAGCTCTGCTGGTTGTCAGCTGTTTCCAAAAGCAAGAGATGAAAACAAACACTTGCAAAAGTGATCAGAATAAGATGCATAGAGAACTCTGTGACCTGGTGCCCAGAAAAGCAAGAAGCTTCAGTTAATGACACATCTCCCTGTTGTACGCTCTAAGTTATTTGTTTTACAAAAGGTGCTTTTTAAATGAAACTTTTTTAACAGAGAAATCATTAGATGCATAGAAAGAAATGCCTGAAGACACTGGAGGAATAAATGGATTACGAGGACACACAGGATCCGTGCTCTTTAAGTTAAAGGCTGAGCTCTGCCCAGGGAAGAGCGGCCCGGAGCGTGCCCAGCACCGACCTAGAGTGCAAATTCCTCCTCTGGAGGGCACCTGCAAGGTCCCTCAGCCTCCGCCAGGCAGCAACTCGGGGAAGGGAAGTTAGGACAACACCGAGGCAGCACTCACTCGTGCTCCGCCACATCGGGCAGATAAGCCGCGTTTTCCTGCGAGGGGTGCGCCATGAAGACCACATCCAGGCCGTCGAACGCGCCGGCGTTGATCAGGTCGATCTTGCCTCCTCCCTGCTCCTCGGCGGGCGTCCCCAGCACCGTGACCTGAGGCACAAACGCACGCGTTCAGCACAGGGAACGCTCCCGCTGCCCGTCCCCGCCCGGGGCAGCGCTCCCACCTGCACGGCGACGGGCGCGGGCTGCGGCAGGCTCTCCAGGGCGGCCTTGAGACCCAGCGCGGCGGCCGCCCCCACCTCGGCGATGAGGTTGTGTCCGCACGCGTGGCCGATGCCGGGCAGCGCGTCGTACTCGCACAGGAAGGCGACGCGCAGCGGGCGGGGACCGGGGGCGGCCGTGCCCCACTCGGCGCGGAAGGCCGTGTCCAGCTTATAGCGCGGCCGCACGGCCCAGGCGGCGCCGGGCAGCTCCGCGCCGGAGAAGAAGCCGGTCATGGCGTCGTGCGCGTGGTGCTCCTGGTAGGCCAGCTCGGGCCGCCTCCAGATGCTGCGGCTCAGCTCGCCCAGCCGCGCCGCGTTCAGCTCCACGCTCTCACACGCCCGCCGCTTCAGCTCGTCCAGCGCCGGTTGCTGCGGCCCCATGGCGGGGCTGCCCGCGTGCCAACGCACCGCTCCTCCGCTCGCACCTGCCGGCCGCCGGATGCAGCGGGCACGGCGGCCGCACCGCCTTTTATTGCCTCCGCCGCGCCGCGCGGCGCGCTGGGAAATGTAGTTCTGAGCAGTGCCGCGGCCGCCTGGGCAGCCCGTGCCAGCGCAGCACCGCTCTTGCGGAGAAATTCTTCCCAATGTGCGGTCTGAGCCGCTCCTTGCGCAACTTAAGGACGTTTCCACTCGTCCTGAAGATAAAGATGCCCTCTGTGGCAACACAGTGCAGAAGAGCTTCCTGGGATTCAGGGGGAACGTCCTGTGCTCGGTCTGTGCTCACTGCCTTTGGCCCTGACAACAGGAACCACTGGAAAAGGGCCCTCTTTGCACCCTGCCTTCGGGTGTTTGTGAGCATTGCCGAGATCACAGAACTGTAGGGGTTGGAAGGGACCTCCAGAGATCATGGAGTCCAACCCCGTGCCAAAGCAGCTCCCTAGCCCAGGTTGCACAGGTAGGCATCCAGATTGGTCCTGAACGTCTCCAGAGAAGGAGACTCCACCGCCTCTCTGTGCAGCCTGTGCCAGTGCTCCGTCACTGCACTGTGAAGAAGTTCCCACACACATTTGTGCAGAACTCCCTGTACATCAGTTTGTGGCCATTTCCCCTTTTCCCATTGCCACACATTGCTGAGAAGAGTCCAGCCTCGTCCTCTTGCCTCCCATTCCATAGATATTTATAAACATGGATCAGATCCCCTCTGAGTCTTCTTCTTTTGAAGAACAGACCCAGGTCTCTCAGCCTTTCCTCATAAGGGAGGTGTTCCATGCCCTTTATCATCTTTGTAGCCCTCTGCTGAGCTCTTTCAAGGAGATCCTGGTCTTTTTTGTACCAGGGAGCCCAGAACTGGGCTCACCTGTAATCCAGGTGTGATCTGTGTGTCTCAGCCTCTCCCTCACCATGTGAGTTTCCTGATCCTTTCAGGCAAAGGCAATGTGCAGCTGCACATCTGAACCTACAGCAACACCCAGCATGGAATGGCTTGGGTTGGAAGGGACCTTAAAGCCCACGCAGTTTCAACCCTCATTTGCTTTCAATTATTTTATAGGCATTCACTCATGCTTTCCTTGTAAACCTACTGCAGCCCAGGTGTGTGAGTGAAGCATCTGTACAGCCTTAGCACAACAAAGATGAGGATTTTGGAAAGCATTGGCCTTGCTGGCAGTATGCAGTGCAGCCTGCCTGCACTGTGCTGCTGCCTTCACTTGTGATAACCTGTGGCCTAGCTGACTTTTGTAATGAAATCTTGATGATTGGGTACATGGTGCTTGGGTTTTTGTTTATTTGTTTGTTTGTTTGTTTTCCTGAAGCTTTTGTGCCACACAGCATTTGTTTAAAATCCTTTATGCAGATATCACTAACAAGGGCTTATTGGTAGTTGGAATGGGTGTGAATTGCTCATCATGGATTAATATTTGATACAAGCCTGGCAGCAGGAACCTTGTCTATGTAACCAATCTGTACCTGGTAAAGGTGAAGTCAGCAGAAACAAAAATTCTGATTTTCCCCCTGTATTATTGAATTACTTCATTTTACTGAATAAAATTCTTCTCCAGGCTGTTTATCAACTGTTTATCAGCAGTACCCTTTCTCCATGATGTCGCCTGGAGGAGTGTTCTGTCCTGCTGAATGCCACATTTCCCTTCTCTTTTCCTGGTGCCATCCAAACCCTGCATGACCCTTGGTCACTCCAAGCTCATGCTCCCGTGCCCCTGACACAAATATTTGTCACGAGTTATTTTTACTCTCGTAACATAGTCCAACAAATACTGTGGTCTGTTCTTTCCCCCAGATACTTCCAAGCAGAACAAATCTCTCCACCCAGAAATATGTGCTGGACTTCCAACTGTGTCGCGCATACATGTAGTCAGTAGCAGAGTGTGCCCATACACAGTGAAAGAGTCACATAATTTCTGCTTTCCCAGTGATTTCAAGGGCTGAGAGTGCTTTGGGGCAGGCAGGAGGCACCATGATGCCGGCATGCTTTAGAAACGACCACTCTGGGAAGTGTCTGTTTTCCCTACATGAAGGAAGCAGATGCCAAGCAGAGCATGCCCGAGGGTGCCATTCCTTGAGAGGTCTTTGCTGGGCTCCATGCCTCCCCAGTCCCAGGAACCTGCTCCTGCTGCTTCTGGGTCTGACAACCTTTTTTGCCCGGGTCTGGCATCTAATAAAGCCAGCAAGAAGCAACCCAGAATACTTTTTCAGCCGAGTACAGTTTCACAAGGCACATAATGGCTCTCTGACAACAGTGTGCCTTCCTGATTCCACCAAGATTTTCCCTTTCAAAGTCAAAAACTCCTGCCACGTGCTGTGCTGTCTTTGGCATTTGTTGGACCATTGCTTGAGTTAATGCTATCACATTTATTTTCCTATTTTCAGAGAAGTCATCAGACTTTCAACGTTTCATGCAAACTTGAAAATTCATTGAATGACAAGTAGGAAGAAAACATTTGTATTCACTAGTTTCACTTTGTATAGGTTGTACCTTGGCTTATGAGCATAAGAATGTTGCATTATAGTTGATTTAAACAATAAATCTACGAAATGCAAAACATACACTGACAAGGTGCTATGGTTTACTGGGTCTGTATGTATGCACTTCTAAAAAACAAGGTCAAAAACATTACGCTGATATTTCTGTTTTGCTAAGCAAATTATAATGCAGTAATAGCCTGCTAAAAATACCATTACTATACAGGTGAAATAGAATCCAGGCACGGTCACTGTTTGGAAAAAGAAAGAACTGTGTATATATATATTTTCAAGTAAACATGAAGGAACTTTGCAGCTGATCAGTCAACTCATATTCCTGGAAGCAAGCTGTAAATAAATGGTTGTATTTTTGCTTTAGAGGGTGGGTGAGGTTCTGGACCTTTCCATTGGTCTAAAAGAAGGAACATCTGTTGTGGCCATAAAAAAAACTCGACTATCAAGTTTACCTCATCCCACATTAGCAGCGTTAGGCATTTAGGTCGAAATCCAGTTCAGAATGAACTCAATGAAAGTGTTGTTATTAAATTCAGGGTGGCCTGGATTTCAAGCCAAAATCCAAAGCTGTAAAAACAATAGCACAGTCAGTAGTAAAAGCAAAAGTATGATGATGATGGGAGTAGGATCTATATAATAACATTCCCCTCTGTTTTACTAATAGCTTTATATTAGGAACTACTTCTCAAGTCAAACAATGCAATGAAAGTGAACTGTGTTTACAAAGCATGTGTGGTGGAGGAGGGACTTTGGCCAGATCATGATATCATTATCACAATAGAGCAGACATATTTCAAAGATCTGAAAGAGATCTTCAAAAAGAATTTCTTAAGACATTAAGAGAAATATCTTAAGCCACTGAAGCATGCCGTTATTGGATCAAAAATGCCACTACATTTTCTACATTGCTTATGAAGGGAAAATTAATGCAGGGTAGGTGGATTCAGAAAAGCAAAGCCTTCTCCCTTTAGAAATCTCATGCCCACCAAGAGGAACATTTCATCAGCCAGAGCAGACTGAATCAAAAAACACGAACGTAATGTTTCCTTTAATGTTCAGATTTGGTTACATCGTGTACTTGGAATTAAATGAGAAATTCCTCACATAGTACTTTTATTCCTCTAGCCTTTTTTCATATTCTTTTCCCAGTCTTCAACATGTTAGCTATTCAACTTAACAGTTAAGACCTCACCAATTGTCCAAAAGCCATGAACCTCTACCCAAAAGGATAATGCAAAAACTGTGCTTGGAGCTTGGACACATTCACTCAGAAGACAGCTGTGGCTATTTGGGCTGTCACTGCCCCCAAGCTCTTTGTAACTGCCGGGGATGCCTGCCCCAGCTCTGGTGGCAGAATGAAAGATGTGAATATCTGGGAGCAGTTTCAAAGTCCAGAAGCTTAACTCCAGCTATCCCTAGCCCCCTTGGCATTGTATGCTTTAAACACTGGACTTTATCCTGAAGCAGCTTAGAATTATCTGCATTTTCAGTCTGCTGACTCTGCTGTGTGGGTGGTATCCTCTGGGACAGGCAATAATGTTGTAAATGGACACAGTTATTTTCAAAACAATTGCTTTCATGCACCATTAACCACAGAGACTGGTGTAAGCTTTGATGGCTTCAGACTGGTATAATGAAAAAATGCTCTTATATCTAGTGAACACTTTCATCTGCACTCTGAAAGTTGTGTGGTTGCAGACTGGATTTTGCTGTATTCTGTATTTTTGATGCTTTTCTTTTCTATCTGGGTTATGATTTTTTAACAAGAAAACGTTATTTAACTTAAAGAACAGCCCAAAACCCACCCGAGTTAAGTATGCCAGCTAGGAAAGGTAGCTGTGTGAAAGACAGGGCTGGGTAAACTCTCATTTCAGCTCATCAGCTGCTATGGGACTCCTTGGAGTTTGTACAGTAGAATGTAAACAGTAGAATGTAAACAGAATTAAATCTCTAGATTTCCTCATAGTCAGTCCTCATAATGCACAGAAGATACCGACTGCTTGTTCTGTCTTCCATATTCAAACTTCCTCAGTTTTGTAACTGCAAGAAATAAATAAAGTGGCAAATATCAAAGATTTCACCTTGAAGAAAAATGCGTTGAAACCTTCCCACTGTTCCAGTAGAATATCCTGCCTCAAGTATCCTCTTTTATTTCTTACACTGTTAAAATTGCTAATCTATTTTTAGATACATGACTGCATATTTCACATAGGTCAGATGTACCATTGCTGCATTGCTATGGTCATAATGCTACTGAAACTTGAATAGATCTGTGATGAAAATGACCTCATCACATGGGTGTTTCATCCTGTCTCTTAATGCTAAAACAAATCCATTTGTTGCATTAGGAGCTTTACTATTTGATTGCATCTTAAGTGGCTATCTCCTTTCTACCTCCAAAAGGCAGATTTTGTTCATTTGAAGTCAGATAAATTCAGAGATTGGCTGAGTAGCATGATCTATTAACTGGGCTATAAATATGAACAGTCGAAGAGGGGAAGGGAAAAATGGCCATAAGATGCAAATGGCTTAATACTCTATTCCTGCAAAACCTCTCAAGTCTGAGAAAAAGGCCATCTTACCCCAACAAAGAACTTGAACATCAACCATCACTTGACAGCTTTCCTACCATCAGTTCACTGACTTATTCAAGCACCACTTATGTTGTGATAGCACCATAAGTGACTGCACAGAAAATGAGCAGATGTAGAATGGGCAAAGACTGCATGAGGCCTAGCGCTGTGCCTCTTAAATCTTCACTCAAATAAAAAGAAAGTAACAAATGTTACACCAGTCTCCACAATTTAATTGCTTCTCTCCTCATCAAATATTAAGATCATTGGTAATGTTATTAATATTAATAATGTTGCAAATGTAAGTAATAAATGAGATGTAGGCTGTGCTAAACTTTTCAAAGAAACACAAAAAAATTCAATCTTTCTTGATGTTAAACAATCTGTTTAGTAACATATGTATGCCTCCAGTTATTTACTGGAGTTAGCCTCATTCTGTTAGAAGTAAAGAGTAACTGCGCTATTGATTCAAAGACAGCTGCAGGCAGGCCTCAGCACTTTCAGCCCCTTGGAGAAAAAATGTTTTGCAACTCTGACAGATCTTTATTTTTAATCCATTCACTCTTCAAAGTACTACAGCTGCTTGTTCATAGGCAGCCCTGTGCAGCCTGGGCTAGGGAGCTGCTTTGTCAGGCAGTTGGACTCAATGATCTCTAGAGGTCCCTTCCAACCCCTACAGTTCTGTGGTTCTGTAACCCCTTATTGTGGGTTAAGCAGACAGAAAATGAATAACCCGAACAATTCAATATTCAGTTTTCTATTTTTTTTATTCCAATTTAAATATAGTTTCATATATCATAAAATACCTACTGTGAAAGCTTTGTGTGATTTTGTATTAGAACACTGTTTTGCAGTTAACAAAAATATTTACAAGCCACAGAAATTTTAAATGGGTTATCTCTGTTAGGCCTCACAATGTTACTGCTAAGTGCTTTGTTGTGGATTTAGCGATACTGAGGGGTTATTGAGACAGCAAGAAGGAGGCTTACTGTGTCTAATTGCAAATCCCTGTTGTCCCTGAAGCTTTGGTTTCTTTTGTGATTAGAGTTGTGGGTGTTTTTTTTAACTGAGGTATGACTGATTGCATAAATACACTTATGTTACGTTGATGTTTTCCACAATACCCTGGGAAACTGCATTTAAAAGTCATTATTTCTGCTCCTGTTACTGAGCAGTTTTGTACCAATCATTCAAGTGCAAACAAAACAAGTTTAATGTGTGCTTATTTAACAAGAATTATTTGCTTAAGTTGTTCATTTAAAAATAAATGTTTCCATAATCATACTTTATCTATGCACAGTGGGAATGAACAAAGCAGTAAAAAGCTGGTAATAGCCACTATAAAACACAGCAATCTTTCAGTCTTTATTTAACTTATATGATATCACAAAGTTAAAAAACACTTAGAGAACATGTTTTTACTCACTATGTATACTCCTGGGCTTTATGCTGTCTGGAAGAGGCTTACAGATATAACCCATTCATAGATTTGGTCAATTTTACATTGTTTATCTCCAAAAAACATGCAGATAAGTAAAAAAGGAAATACATGTTTACCTGCAGGGCTCTTCAAAGGAATCATGTTTTCTAATTTCTGTGCTGTGTTGCTAGGAACTTTGCTGATCTTGTGTGTAGGAGTAGCTCCTGAGAGCTCAGTTGGCTTTGTTCAGATGAGTGCAGAACTCCACGAGAGCTTTAGCTTTAGCACGTGCAGCCACATACATCACAGTGAAATGAAACATGTATGATTTTGTATTTTTTAAATCTGGGAAAACTAAGTATGTTCAGAGATGTAAAAAGTATGGAAGATTAGCAATTGTGATCAAGCCGTCTGACTGGACAAGCTAGTCCAATCCACATTGGCCTCGACTAATGGTTAAAATAATTTTCAGCTGAAGTCATGCATTGCTCAATGACATCTGGAAAATTTCGCTCATGTCTTCTAGTTGTTTCTGATCCAGCAGAGTGGGATGAACCCTACCCTGCTCATCATTCCCCAGAGTGAAGGAATTTCTTCAGCTTTTGAGCACATCGCTGAGACACTGAGTTGCAGTTTGTCCAGGTACTTCATCATCATATTACTGTTCTGTGCATTTGTACCAGATAAGGATGAGGGACTCTCCTACTGTAAGGATGAGGGACTCTCTTACTGTCCCTAATCCTTTCACAAAATGGGGAACAGAGGTGGCTCAGTGTCAGCAGGTGAAACAGAGGTATGCCTCACACAGCATCCAGTTAGTGGCTAGGGCTGGTTACAGTAACAAAATATTCACCATCTTCTGCATTCTTATGCTCATTGTTTGTGCACTGACAGGTATCTGTGTGCTCTGTGGCATGTTTTTGTATGCTTTGCATCCAGTGCAGGTGACCTTCTCATTCCTTGTTAATGCTGCTTATTGTATCACATGCCAAAGCTGTCCGCTGGTGGGGACTTGTGTGTGGTGCCAGTGATGTGCCCTGTGTTTCACTGATACAGAGAGCAGCCCTCCTAGAGGTCTGCATGAAGATAACAAGCATCACTTTGGGGCAATGAAAAATCAACTGCATGGGCAACATTTTCTTAGCAACAACACCATCACAGCAGCTGTACAACAGTGAGTCATCTCTGTGGTGCAGATATTTATAGGCACAGTGTACAGGCTCCTGTTCATTGCTGGTGAAAGAGCACATGTAATGGTAGTGACTGTTGAAAAATAGTGTTCTGTAGCTGAGAAACTGTTCTATCAAACAGTGCTATTGAGCTCTTTGTATCAGTTTCCATGCAAATAAACAGGAGGCATTACTTTCAGAGCAACCTACATATTAAATTGTAGAATGGGGGATCTAGAACCTTCAATGGCTCTTGAAATCTGTCCACAGATGACACAGTGACCTGATTTGGTGTAAATAAATCAAAAATAGGCCGAAGTTGTCCTGGCAGCAAGCGCCTGTACTGGTACTGGAAAGCAGTGGTGACAGTGAATATGGGGAGTGACAGTGGGTGTCCAACAGCTGTCAGCTGCCCCGCAGCTCGGGCATTGCCACAACATGCCAACTGCTTGGCACCCTGCATGGCAGTACTAATCTGGGCCCCCAGCAGCAGGTGCCTCTAACATTGGGGTCTCTAGCAGCATTGCTTTGCTTTTCAGGTTGGCAGAATGTCCAGGGTTTGAGTGAGTCATGGCCTTGTTTGTGACATGCAGGTTGTTTGTACACTGATGCAGCTGCTAACGTTTCTTAAAATAAATCTGTCACTTAATGGGCATCTAGTCTATGGAATCTACTGCTATAAATTATCACCAGAATCCAGCAGGCCTGAGTAATGCAATTTATTTATATATATATATATATATATATATATATATATATATTTAATGAATACCAGAATTAACAAAATTCATTACGAACACAAGAAATAAAGAGTCTGAAGAAGAGAAGAGAAATCAGCAGATTTTTGTATTACTCTCTAGGAGCTCAGAGATTTTTTTTTTGGAAGTAAATGACCCGGTGACTATCTCCTCTTTCCCGTGATGATGTTAGTGGGGTAATGACAGGTACCGGCCTCGATAATCTTGTGTGGAATTTTAAGACACCGAAAAACTTGATGCCATAATTGAAAGTGTCCCTTTCTGTTGGCTGACCGCTGAGGATGAGGCTAGACATAGGCGTCCACTTTCTAGGCACTTAGTGATGGCATATACGAGCCTGAATATCCTATGATAAAAATACAGACATGCAGTAGAGGATAGAGAGAGAGCACAATTTTTTGACTAGTTATGGCCATTTTTTCCTAAGTTCATAAGTTCACTGAAGGAAATCTGTTCTTCTGTATTTTCAAAACACCAGGGACACAGCAATTAATATGTCATAAGTTTGTGTTTTACAAAAACACCATCTGCCAAAAGTGCACGGATGTTTTCTTTAAGAAATGGAGGCTTCCTGCGTAATTCATTTTGCCTTAATCTTCCAGCTGCCTTTTTGGTAAAACATTAGCTGAAGAAAACCAAAAACACTAACTTCCTTTTTGCACACTCTAACTTCTCTCTTGCTTGCCAATTTTTGTTTGTTTTTTGTTTCTTCAGTGTGCTAACAGTCTTCATTGGCCTTCTGAATGATGATCAGACAGTGTATCTACACATGAGATTTATGTGCTATATATTTACGTGCTTGAAACTGCTGCTGCAGGATGACATCACCTGAGGGTGTGCTAGAGGAGAAGTGCCAGCTGGCACCGCGGTGTTATACCTGGGGGATGCACTGCTACAGCCAATGGGAGCAGAACACAGCCCTCACTGCCCACCTGGAACTATACAGTCCCTAGAGGTAATGTTTTTTGTTTGCCCTTGGAACAAAAATTTGACCAAATAAATCACTGCCTGGTGTCCACTTAAAATAAATCCAAAACCACCTGGGGCCACCCAACAGCATATTCTGGCTTACGGGGGCATCACAAAGCCTCTCTCTAGAACCATAGAATATCCCAAGTTGGAATGGGACCCACAAGAAACATTGAGTCCTACTCCAAGCTATACACAGCACCATTCAAAACTCAAATGCTATGTCTGAGAGCATTGTTCAGATGCTCCTTGAACTCCAGAAACTTGGGACAATGCCCACTGCCCTGGGAAGCCTGTTCCAGGGCCTGGCAACCCTCTGCTGAAAAACCTTTTCCCAGCCCCCAGCCTGAACCCCTCCTGACACCGTTCCATGTCATTTCCTTGTGTTCTGTCACAGTCACTGGAGAGCAGAGCTCAGCGCAGCCCTTCCACTCCTATCACGAGGTACTGCAGGCTGCCATGAGGCCTCCTCTAAGCCTCCTCTGCTCTGGGCTGAACAAACCAAGGGAGCTCAGCTGCTCCTCACACATCTTCCCCTCCAGACCCTTCACTACTTAATTTGCACGTTGGCCCCCACCAGTCTGCAGCGAGGTGGGAGTTGGTTTCTTTTCTCAGGTAACAGCAATTGGATGAGACTTAATGGTCATAAGTTATGCCAGGTGAGAATCAGGTTGGATATTAGGAACAATTTCTTCTCAGACTCAGTGGTGAGGCACTGGCACAAGCTGCCCAGGTAGGCATCACTATCTCTGTAGGTGTTCAAGAACTGTGTGGATGTGGTACTGAGGGACACGGTTAGAGGACACGGTGGGGATAGGCCGATGGCTGGACTAGGGGATCTTGGAGGTCTCTTCCAACCTTAATGACTTTGTGATTCTGTGATTACACTGTTCAGCCGCAGAGCACAAGCGTGGGCTCCGGGCATTTCTGTGAACCCTTATGCCTGCTGCTCTCCTGCTCGCGTCGGGGTGCCCCTGCGAAGTGTCCCCACGAGCCACCAGAGGGAGCTCCGCTGTTTCCTCGCCAGGTCCCATAGCGCTCGGTAGCCCCGAGGCGAATCTTTATGCACAGACATACTTAAACCAAAGTGCATATGCTACAAAGACATCTGCCACAGTTTCTCCATCTGTTAAAGTAATTTTCTGTATCCCTCTTTCTCTCTGTTGCTCTCGGTAATCTCTTACCAGCTTTCTACTCCTTCAATTTCTACTCCTTCCCTTACTGGGAAAGCACTTGTCCTTTGTCCTCCTCAGGGCTCAGCCCATGTAACCAACACAGTCGTGTTAGAAGTAAGCAAAGTCCTTCCTAAAGAAAAGCTCAGCTAAGCTGGCATTTGGGTCAAGATGGCAAGACAGGATCAAGATGACTTTTACTTCTCCCTACACATCCTCGTAGCATTTGAAAAGTAGGACATGTCTGTATTAAAAATTATACTGAAATGCAGCAGCTTGGGGGAGTGCAAGTAATCCATAACAGTATTGGTAAGGTTGGCTCCTCAGCATTGCTAGAGAGAAAAAATAAAACCATGCTCTCTCTTCCATTCAGAAGTTTCGATTTCGTTTCAGGAGTATGACAGCAGGGTGCCCTGCCAGGACATGCCTTCCTTATAGCTCTGTGTGAGGGGAAATCCCCTTTGTGCAGGAGGGCTGCCTTCTCCAAGCACTCTAAAACACTGACATAGTCAAACATTTGGGAATGATTCACGGGATTACAAAGCATGGTGACGAAGTGATCCAGAACTGACCCCTCCCTGCACCCCAGCACTTCCTCAGGGTGGAAATCTCAGTGATCACACTGCTTGATCATTCCTGTGTATCCAGCTGTGTCCCTCCAAAGCTTTGACCTTTGTCCCAAACAACGTGGTAGTCACCAGCTACACCTTTGAAAAACAGTGAAAATAAGTCATGAAACTAGTAATTCACTTCTGCATATATACATATATATATATAATTTTTTTTTTTGGTAGATGAATTACACAGTATCAGTGTGGACTGGCTTGTTAGAATGTTTCTGGCCCCACAGAGTATTAAGTGGAGCATGTTACAGTTACTGAGACTGTGCTACATGCTTGCTTGGTCAAATCATACTACTTCGATAGGAGAAATCTCAAGAGGGATTACCACATCTTGTAAAAATCCTCTCTCTATATATATTTTTTTTCCTTAGAAATATACATTCTTTCTTAGAGGAAATGTAGCCTCAACATAACAGGCAAATGTGGTGCTCTCTCAATTTCATTTTTCAGGCAAATAAATTACACTTATAAACATCGGTGGCAAAGTGAGGGAAAATGAGAATGGTGAAATGTGGAAAACAGAAAGAAATACAAGGAAAGAGAAACTACCAGCTGAAGTGAAGACCAAAGAAAATGTAAGGGGAAGCAATGGGAAGACTGAAAGCCTTTAGAGGGACTAGCTTGTGTTAGAGACTGGGTGCCTCAGCCTTCATCCTGTCCTCCTCTATAAAGGTCCTCTCTCTTGGGAACGTATGGGCCTCTTTCAGTTTTCCAGGACCAACTGAGAGTCTAAAAATGGCTCAGATATAAACTCAATAAATGATGAGAATGCTGTACATGTAAAGGCAATGGAAGGGCAGCAGCCAACATGCAGAAACATTTGACTTGACATCAGTCTTCCACTGGTGGCAGTGGGAAGAGAACATAGAAGATAAGCTGGAAATGACAGTGGTGTGTATGGATTAGATATTGTATCAAAGTTTCAAAAATAGGAGTGGAGAAAATAGAAGTAATCTTCCACGTGCACATTTACTAAAACAGTCATGTAATATAATTCTCCACCACACAAAACATAAACACAGACCATTTTATCTCACCAGCCCTATCAGTGACTGCACATCAAACATTTCAAAGCAGAGTATTATATTCGTTGCACTGTAACATATAACACAGTGGGGTAAGAGAGACTTGCATATCACACAGTAACCAGGCGTTCCAGCAAAGGAAAACCCTGAGCTGAGCCTCAGACACTGTGCTTCTACTCCTGGCTCAGTGAACTGAGTGATCTTCAGCAAAACATTCATTTCTTTGCAAATGTTTTTCCATCTGTGAAACATGAGTGCTGTTGTCACCCACACATACACTTCAGCTGTAAACTCACACGACAGTGCAGCAGTCTAAATATCTGACTCATCTCTTTCTGTTAATATAACTAGAAAATCAGAACAGCAATATAAACACCCAAAAAAGCCACACTCTTTCCCTTAAATCATCACATTTTAAGCGTAAAAGTTGTACATGAAGTCTTGTGCTGTCCTAGACTGATTAGGCAAGTGATCCCACACTGAACAGTAGAGTCCTTGTCTTTTGAAGCCATGAGCCAAAACACCACAAATATGCACTACTTTCCCAGGTAGCATGCCTCCTCTTACAAAGAATGTGCCATGAGATGGCTGCCAAAGAACACAGCAGCTGAAGTCAATGGCTGCTCTGACCACTTCTAAAATTAGTCTAAAAAAACATGGAAGCCTGGGAGCAGTAGGTATTTATTGCAGAGCATCCTGTGATACTTCCAACGATGTTAGCCATTAAGAACACTGCACTTAGACACAGTCACTAGTCATGAATAAGAGATACTGATCAGTCAGTCATAAGACCTGTCAGCTGATGTTGCCTTCCTCAGAACTGGTAGCAAATTGCATTCCTCTTCAGTCAAGTGCCCTAGAACAGTAATATAAGATACTTCTGGAGGTAATTTTTTCTTACTGTACCTTTTCTTCCCACACAATTCAATGGCAACATCTATCTCCTTACTTATCTCCTGGTTGACCTTGTTTTTCAGGGTGGTTTTTAATTCTCATCAGTTATTTTTTCCTTATCACTTCTAGCACAGGTGGAAAAAAATATATCAGCACTTTCCTTATTGCTTACATCGAAAGAATGTCTAGAGTTTGGACACTGCCTATCGATTTACTACTGCATCAGTTCCTAAAATAATTAGTCAGTGCTCTTAATACGCTTCTGAATAATCTGATGCTAGAAATGCAACTTACATAAAGCTTCATGCTATATGGGTGTAAATCACATAGCTCAAGCTACCTGCTATTTTAGACAAGCGCACACCTTTTGCTTTCTCACATCAGCAGGCAATGAAGAAAACAAGATCCAAGTGATGAGAGAAAGGAAGAAAAAGGCTTGTCTCTATTATACTAAGACCTTTTACTGAATGTAGCTCTAGGTCCTGATTCAGAGAGTAAAACATGATGTAAATTATATTTTAATGGCCATTATTATCACTTGCAAATCATGTGTGAAAATTAAGGTTCTGGTGAAGGCACAGCACTTTGCTATACAGGAGCAAATGCCCAGTTTCATAGAACTAGCATCTCCTCAGAACTTTATGCTTCATAATCTTTACAATGACAAAATGGCAGTGACCATCACACTACTGTTTGTAATGTATACAGCCTAACAGAATTGCTCAGGTTGGAAAAGATCGTCAAGATCATCATGCCCAACTGCAACCAAACCAGACTACCCTAACCCTAACAACCTGCTGCTAAATCATGTCCCTGAGCACCACATCCAGACAGCTTTTAAACACATCCAGGGTGCGGTGGTGACTCAGCCACCCTGGGGAGCCTATAACAGTGCTAAGCAATCCTTTCTGTAAATAAGTTTTTCCTTATCTCCAACCTGAACCTCCTGTGGCACAACATGAGGCCATCTCCCCTTGTCCTGTCACCCGTCACGAGTGAGAAGAGACCAACCCTGCCCTGGCTGCAATCATCTTTCAGCAACAGTGTCTCCTCTCAGCCTCCTCTTCCCCAGACTAGACAGCCCCAGCTGCTTCAGCCACTCCTCATAGGGCATACATACTGAACTACAACCCTCTAAGTACTTAGGAAAGTCCTATAAATACAAGAAAAGCCTTGTATCCAAAACAGTAACACTTTCTGGGATAAACTGCAGAATTCACACAAGTCCACTCAGCAGCGGCAACCTATTGTGTAAGTACCCATAACCAGTGTAATTCTCAAAAGGAAGACAAGTGTTTATGATCCACTCAAAATAAAAGACTGCTCCAGCACTAAGCCTGAACATGTATCACACGTAGCTAACTTTAAACAAAAGTATCCATGCAGCTTTTGCAGTACAGTTAGAGCTCAGCAAAAAACTGAAGACCTGCTTTCTGGGGGTTAAATCAATGAGATTTTATCATCTCATGGGAAAGGTAGCTATAGAAGAATGCTGACTTCAGACGTGCTTTCTCCGCAAGGGTGAGTTCATTCTGCACATTCATATCTGACTTGCTTTTCTTTTTCTTTTTTCTTTTCAAATTCAGATGAATTCTTGACCTTCCTGTCCTAGATCTGATAACATTCTTCTGCACCCTAAATGCAAAAGAATTAGTTCACAGCCTCTATATAGCTGATAACTTAGTAAAGGTCCTTTAATTAGTTAATGCATTTCTTCCTAACCGATAGATGTGCCTTTCATTAATATTTTCTATCAAATCAGCAACAAAACATTTCCTCTTGCTAAAAATTGAGTATGATTCCTATTCAACGAAGTAGTATCCATTTCTTTTTCATAGGAAATGTTAACATTTTACAGCATTCATCTCTTATTTGTTTAACTCCTTGACCCTTTAGGATAAGGATCAGCCTCATAACATAAAACCTTAGAGATCACAACAGGAAATAATTCCTCTTAAACAGTCGTTAGTCAAGCATATATGATGAACACATTGTGAAATCAAAATTGGAAGAGAACAAGAGGCTGCAGGAAAAAAAAGAAAGAGAGAGGAATGAAGTTGTAAATGAAAACAAGAAAACTGCTTGCCAGAAGACCACCAAGACTCTGTATAGAAATAAACTCTAACTTATCTGCAGAATTAAAGAAAATCAACCTATAACCTAGTAAAGATTGTAGATGTATGATCCCCAAACTGGGCAAAACAGGAAGAAAAACCTGGAAGCATCGCATGTATCAAGGATTTTGTAACGTGAAAGCTGTGACAGTACTTACAAGAACTGCTACAAATGACGGTACAAAGGGAAAATGTTAATTGTGGGAACAGAAGACGATTTATGGCAACAGTTGCAGAGTCACATATGAGGATTTAGCAGCCTCTTTGAAGAGGCATTTGCGTAAGAGAGCCATAGTCACTGGGGATTTCTAGCTCCTGTTGCATTAGGAGAAACATTTTAGCTTTAGTAGAGCACCAAGTCAGCCATTATTAATGAAGCCCCGTCCGCTGGTTTGAAACGTAGCCATGCATGAAAACCCTGCAACAAATACATTCCATGAAAGCTCATTTTCAGGACCACCACCACATGACAAGTATTCAACTTGCAGTTGATTCCCCTCCAGTTCCGCACAGCATTGCACAATAGGTTTTAAACAGAAAAGATTTCCATTTCTCTATTTCAAAAGCAGTAAGTTTGGATTCCTTACTCTGTCTGAAATGAGAAGACTTTATAAACCATTTTCTTTAGCTTCCACACGGCACACCCACAACCAGCTGATCACTTTCTTTTTTAAAGGCAGTTCACTTCCAAAGGACCTCAGGCTATGTTATATGAAGTCCTCCAAAAACCAAAGTCGTGCTTTTCTTCACTAAGTCTGAAGTCAAATAACAGTATGTCCACCTAACACAGTGTCCTGCTCTCAGGAAATCGGGATGAGAAATCCATCACATCCGAGGAAATGCTGAAATTGAAAATCCCTGTTAAGGAAAAGAATGTGGCAAAGTGAGAAATACAGAACTCAGTGCTATGAGAGGACTATGACCTGATTTCCCAGAGAATCTTGTGGGAAGCGTTGTATTGTATGTAGGCCAAGCTCTGTATTTCAGTCCATTGAGCAGGATTCAATCCAAACTAGATTTCAACATGAAGCGCCAGATCGTAACAGGACCATCAATAGTAGCGCAGTAGTCAGCTCAGGAAGTTTTGCACTGTGTAATGAATTAAACGATGAGGTAAAAGATGAGTAAAAGTGTAAAGGATAATGCACTGTAATCTTACCCTCGTAATCTTCATGACTCAACGAAGTATGAAAAATTTTCTAGAGTTCAGAAGTCTCTTGCAACAGCTCTAAAGAACTTGCTGAGGAGCTGGGAACTAGCGTCACTTGCCTTTAAATAAATTCAGTAATCCCCAGAGGTATGCCAGCAAATCAAGGCAGAAACAGAGGTGCGTTACGGTAGCAAGTTTTATATAGGATCAGAGTTAGCATTTAGACTAAATAATGTGATGTCATCTCCAAAGGGCAGGGAGGAAAAGAGGCTGATAGTAACAAAGGTACTAAGCAGGGGAAAAAAAGTCTGCTGTATTTTAATTAATGCCAACCTACACGTCTTATAGAACTGAATCTTGTCAAGCTAGTTGCCAAGATTCACCAAGATCACAAGTTCAGCTGACAAAAATAAATAAAAACTAAAGAAACTAAAAAAAACCAAAACACACCATGTACTAAAAGTAGTAAACTTTGGACTTTATGCCTACTAGGCACATCTCCAGTGAGATTCTAGCAGCATTTGTCTTTGTCTTGGTACTGCGGAATGGTTAATTAAACAAGGGAGATTTTTACTGTCAAGACTTGTGACATTAAGGAGTCCGTACACTGCCCTCAGGTATGCCTCACCATTAATCAGTTACTGCAGGTGAATTTTAAAAGTTAATGAAGAAGTACTTGGGGTATTCCTAAATTTTTGTATGAACCTCTGGTTCAGAGCACATGCACTTACGTGGCTTAATTCCACTATTATTTTTTGTAAATACATAATTAATGCCTACAATCAAAGATCTGCCCCACTTTTGGAGTTGTTCCAGAAGTACAGTCCCACTCAGTTGGGAACTGGTGGTTAATTTATATCAACAGTTCATAACTCCACGAGTGCACACATCAGAACAAGCAGCACACTTGACACAAACATTAACTAATGTTGGCCACTGAATCTCTATCGAGCATGCTAGGAAAGGAACCACTTTCCCTAAGACCCCACTGCTTGTTTTCTTCTTACATAACCTTCCTCATTAACTAATGCGCAGAGATTAGTTTTTTTTCCCAGTGAATCTGAAAATTCAAAACTGCCTTTCCATCTCATGCTTTATTCATCTAATTTATATATTCATTATTAGAGTAGCCACAGATCTTTATTACGTACGTCAACACAGACTAACTTGCAGCCCAATTCCTTAAGAATTGCAGATCAGAGGAATGCACTTTCCAGCACAGCCACCAGCAGGAGACAGAATCAGTGCAGAACAGGAAGCATCATTTCCCCTCTTTCAGCATCAACTGATCTGTTGATAGCTCACTATGAAAACTGATACGGAGCAACAGTGTGAATTTGAACGTAATGCTCCAACCATCTTAAAATCCAAGTTTTAAAGAAACAAAAGGATATGGAATCTCAATGGACATATTGCAGAGGAAATGCTTTGTAAGCTGTGGGATCTCTTGGTTATTAGGATAACTAAAATAATAATAATATATATATCTCAGTTATGCACATAAATGTAATGCAGCAATTTAAGTTCAAATACTTGGACACGGACACACACACAGAAGAAAAAACAGAGACATGACTTAGGGGAGGCCAAATTGTTTTATTTAATTTTTTTAGTGACCAATTAAATTTATGGCAGAAAGCTCTGCTCTTTTCTTTTTTCTTTTTTTTTTTTTTTTTTTTTTCTTAAAAGAAATCAGCAGTGCTCAATTTGATGGGTTGGAATTCTATTCAAATTCCAGTTAAATTTTGTTACAAACAGATAGGAATTCCAGATACTGTTTCCAGAGCAGAAATTCACATTTGTATGAAAATTCCATGTTTGTACTTGTTTGGGACACAGAACGTAGATACTGTCAGCAGTGCATGAATAAACCATTCACATTTGATCTGGAACCTTGATATCAGAAAGCTGTACTCTCCGTTCAGAATTTTCATTTACCTTGTGCAAATCGAGTCAAGTCTTCACGTGTCAAGCGCACACTTGAAACTGTCCATGTTGTATATACAAGACATCTACCATTCAGGCAGTGCAAAATACATCCTTTCATAACAAAACTAAAATGTACCTCTCAAAGTATGAACAAGAATATACACATAATACATGATGTACACTATTTACATGACCATAAAAAATATAATACAAGGAATTCTGTATGTGATTATAAGACTTGACAGTCTTTCGTTTTTTTTTTTTTAATTTTTTTTTTTTTTTTGAATATTTTGTTTGCAACAAGGCGTGTGTAAGTTTCCTGGATGGAATTGGCTTCGCAACCTCTCAAGAGAGCTCGGAAACTACACCTGAACTTTGAGGAGAGTTTTCAGATGGACCGCCATCAACTCCCTGTTTTGGTCGGAAAGCTCAGCTGTGCCCCCCACCCAGTGGCTGGGGGGCTTCGGAAGGACGCTGGGAGACGGCGGGTCACTGAATTTCGCCCCAGCGTAGTTTTCTTTTTGGTTCGCGTCTGTGAGGGCGACGGGTTTCTTGGACTTGGCATTTCTGAAGTTCTCTGTGTTTTTGAGCGGCTTTTTCTCCTGTTTCTGAATGATTTCCGGCGGTACCGAATCTTGCCAAAAGTTCTCTATCTTTTTCGCCGAGGCGATCTTAGTCAGGGGCACGTTACATTTACCCTTCTGCCTGTTGATCTTTGGTTGTTCACACAGGTGTAAACCGTGAACGGGCTGCCCGTGGGGAGCGGCAGCCTTCTCAGTCTTTCCCATCTTGTTCTTCAAGAACTGAAGAGACAAAGAGCTCGCGTCAGCGCACGATCCCACTCAGGATTCCAGAGGCTCCCGCGGCAACGGGCTGCAGCGAGCCGTCCCCTTCCAGCTGCCCCAGATCTTTACAACTCCTCCGCTCCTCACCCCGATCCCAGCAGGCGCCCCTCGCCCCCCGCCCCGCTCCCTCCCCCCTCAGTCCGCGCGCGGCCGCCATGGGGCGCTGCGCCCCCCGCACGTCCCGCCTGCGCGCGCACGGGCGGCTGGCGCGCGGCCAGCAGGCTAAATCCGGCTGTTGCTGGGCGCAGCGGCGGCCGCCCATTGGTGGAGGCTGGCAGCCAATCGCCGACCGCGATTACACTCGCTCCCCTCCCCCCCCCCCAAACAACGAACGTAACGGAAACTCTCCTCCCCCCGCCCCTCACACGCACACACAGAGCGAGGGGAGGGGGTACGCCGCCCGCTGCCCTCCCCCCCCCCCCCCCCCCCCGTCTGAGGAGGGGGGGAACGAATCGCTCTGAAAGGGAGAAAAGTAGCTAAGTCTCGGAGCCCCTTCTTACCTCCTTCCTGAGGGGTCTGCTAGGCGCGGGTCTGGAGGGGGCGGGTGCGAGGGACTCCTCGGCGGGGGTCGCCACCAAGCCGGGAGCGGCTGAGACAGCGGACGCGATGGGAGCGTCGAGTTCGGCCGGGCCGTGAGCTCCGAACGGCGTCCTTCTGCCCAGGCCGGCGCGGTGCTGCTGGAACTGCTGATAACGGCTCGGCAGGAGCCCTGCGGGGCCCGGCCGGATCTTGCCCTTCCTCCGCCTCACTCTCTTCAGAGCGGGCCGCGCGCTGCCCCCCGGACCCGCCAGGCAGCAGCTGAGCTGGTTCTCACAGTTGTTGTCCCCTCGCCTGAGGTGCTGAAGGAGCGTCGAGGGCGGCCGCCGGGGGTCTTCGGTGCCCGCCGAGATTCGAGTCAGGAAGGGCGGCGGCGCCGTGGTGGTGACCATGGTGGGACGTGGGTACCCAGAGCTGTAAAGGGGAGAGGGGGTCGAGCCCAGGCGAAGGATGAGCGGCTCGGGTCGCTGGGGACTGTCTGCCCGGGCTTTGTAGGCTGAGATGGTGGCACGGTCGGATCGGCTGCTAGGAGAACATGGCGGGGGAGTGAGACGAGCAGCCAGCAGCGCCCCTGTGTTGTTACACGGGATGGGCACGCCCCCTTCCGCCCTCCAGCCAATCGCCGCGCGAGGAAGGCGAGAGCGGCCCGCCTCTCCGCCGGGCTTCACCAATCGCAGCAGACCGGCGGCAGCTCTGGCCCCGCCCCGACCAATCGGAAGCGACACAAACACTTAGGGCTCCGCCCGCTTCCGCAGGCCGCCCAATCCGGGCAGACACAAACAAGGGGCACGCCCCAGTCTCCGAGTCACGGGCTCCGAGTGCGAGGCGAACCCGTGGGACGGACGCCTCCCCGGCCGAGCGCCGCCGGCCAATGCCGCGCGGCTCAAGCAGCGCAGGCCCCGCCCCCTCGAGCCGCTCAGCCAATCGAAGGGGACGTAAACAGGAGGCCGAGCGCCCCCCGGGAGGTGGCGGAGCGTATCGGGCCGGGCCTACCATGGAGCCGCCGGCACCGCGGCCTGCGGCCGCCGCCGGTCCCCCGGGCGAGGAGGCGGCGAGCCGGGACGAGCGCAGCTTGGAGGCGCTGAGCTTGGCCGCCGCCGGCGGAGCGGTGGCAGGGAGGCCGCTGCCGGAGGGGCGGCAGCTGCCGGAGGGGCGGCGGGCGACGCTGGCGAGCGCCCTGGAGCTGGAGGGGACTGTGCTGCGCGAGGGGCGGCTCACGCAGTTCGTGGCCAACAACCTGGAGCGGCGGATCCGGCTGAGCGGCGTCCCGCGGGGCGAGCCGGCGGCGGCGGCGGCCGGGGGCAGCTCCATCCCCGCCATCGACCCCGGGGCGCTGCAGGACGTGGTGACGCTGGCCGGGCAGGTGGCGGCGCAGGTGGACGAGCTGCTGCGCAACGTGCACTGCGGGCTGCAGGCGCTGACCGCGCTCAGCGTCGGCTGCATCCAGACGTACCGCGACGGCGTGGAGAGCCTGGGCGAGGCGGCCGACCTCAGCATCCGCGCCATGTACGCGCTGGTGGCGCGCTGCGAGGAGCTGGACCGCGCCATGCAGCCCGTGCCCGCCCTGGCCAAGCGCATCCGCGACATGAAGGGCACGCTGGAGCGCCTCGAGGGGCTCTGCAAGTAGCTCTGAATGGCGGCCGAAGCGCGTCCCTCGGCGCAGCTTCGGAGGGAGAGCGCTCAGTTGAAGCGCGGCACGTCGCTCGGGCGCTTCCCGGCATCACTCCATTAAAGGGTTTGGACTCCTCACGCCTTTACGCTTTCTATTTATTGAGGGCTGGGAGAGCTGACCAGCGACTGTTGTGTTTCTGCCTGACCGACTTTGAAGTCGTCGTGAATAGTTTCTCGATGTTTACGGGCGTACGTGCTGCTTTGCGGCCGGCTCAGTGCCTGACAGGGAGGAACCCTCTCTTACTGCTCGCTCTCTGTCGCGGCACGCAGCAGTGAGATGATATCAATAAGAGAATTGGAGTATGTAGCCAAACGCGTGTGTTCTAAGAAACCACGGAACAGAACTGAGATTCAGCTAAGAAAAGCCAAATGCAAAGTTCTAAATAAAGGCCTTCAGATAAGATACGCTTTGCCTCTGTTAGCGTCTGTGGGTTTTCACAGCGTGGAAGTTCTAACAGTATCACTGTGAAATGCCTCTTTAATTAGAATCACGGGATCGTAGGGGCTGGAAGAGACCTCTGGAGATCACTGAGTCCAACCCCCTGCTAAAGCAGGTTCCATACAGCAGGTTGCACAGGTAGGCTTCCAGAAGGGTCTTGAATATCTCCAGAGTAGGAGACCCCACCACCTCTCTGGGCAGCCTGTGCCAGTGCTCCTTCGCCCTCCCAGTAAAGAGAGTTTTTCCTCATGTTCGCATGGAACTTGATACTTTCCAATTCGTGCCCATTGCCTCTTGTTCTGCCACTGCACACCATTGAAAAGATGAGAAATGCATTTTTATCACTGTATTACACAAGTGTATGATAGACATGGGTCATTGAGGAGAATCTGTATAACTCAGAGCTTTTGTTCATGCGTTGCTATGTGCAGAAGTTACTTTGCTGTGACACCAGAATTTTCATTGAGGCCTGAGAAGTTCTCTGCTGGCTGTGGTCCTGTCGCAGGTAGGTTTCAGCAGCCCATTTAGGTTACAAGTGTCCTTGCAACAAGATTCACTATGGAAATGATCACTGTGATCTATAGTACGTATAATGGTGCCACTGGTGTGCACAGTGTCCCCTGAAACTCTAGGGGGAAAGGTATCTGGACATACGATGTGAGTCCTGTACCTCAGTTTGTAGTGGTGAGTTTTGCAGAGGGTACAGCCCTCACTCCACTGCAAACTCATCCAAAACACTGATGATACACAGTGCTTCTAAATACGCGCAATACTGAATCGTAACAAAACAGTGAGCTTTTTATACTGTGCTGGTTTGCAGTCCATGACCAACTTTGTGCTTCTCAGTGCAGCCTCCTCCTTGGCACAGGAGATGTGTTCTGTATGTGGCCTTCCTGCCTGTGCAGCACAGCGGGAGGAGGTTGGAAGTGGGCCAGGCCCTGCTTGCTCTGTGTTGTCTGCTGGGGAATAGCTGTGGCTCCAGAAAGATACTTACCAGTTAAAGATTAGTGGTTAGTGGAAAGAGAAGGGAGAACATGGGGCCTAGCAGATATCAGAGGTTACATAACACCAGAGGAACAGCTGTAATCTGGGTAGTTTTGGGGTGTTATTCTTGGGAAAGCTTGAAATGGTACTGTTTATCATGGAGGTGCATCATTTTGTTAAGCGTGGCTTTTATTTATTTATTTATTTATTTTTTTGTATATCGGGATTCAAGACCAAATTCTGATCTTGTTTTACAAGTACTGATGAGATGTACCTGGCTTGTGTGTGTAGTCACATGTACAGCTACATTCTGTTCATTCAAAGGTTAAGCTTTTAAAGTATACACATTTCAGTTTGCTATTGGTTTTCAGTAGCTTTTCATTTACAGTCACTTATGTTCAGTGCTAATTCTCTGCTAAAGTTGTCAATTCTGTAAAATAAAACCATTACTTTTATGTTTGAAATTGTTACTGATTAGTTGTTGTTGAAGTGTTTCACTTCTTTATTATTCCTTTTCTTATTTGGTAAAATAATTTGAAGCTAATTTAAACCTCACTCTTATACCTGCACAGAGAACCATTACTGTGATTGCAGAGCCGGTTTCAGTCTGGATCCCCAGGCAGTGACTTCTGACAGTGATGTCATTCATGGGATGAAAAAGAGCTGACTAGTGAATCACAGGCGTAAAGGCAGTGGTAATTAGTCTGCGTATTTTACTTCTTTCATGTCAGTGTGAAGGCTTCAACTTGTACGAGGATCAGACTCAGCTGAGCTGGGCAGAGTGGTTCTCGTTCCCAGATGCCTGCCTTATCCATGCACCACACAATCACTGTCTGTGTGGCAGGCATGGCTGAATGAAACCAGCCTGTTCTGTGCCACCACAGTCAGTACCAAGGCATTAGCTCTGTGCCACACGACTCGGTACTGAAATGTTAATGCAGAGCTGCTGTGGTTTGCAGCCCTCCTCTCAATCCTGGCTTCCTTTTCTGCAGAACTGTGTCACTTGGCAGCATCCATATCAGTGCTGCTCTAATGCCAGCCCTGCCTTTGAAATCATATTTGGACTGCTCGTGAGCTACGTGCAGCCTGGAAGCCATCAGTGAACCTGATGCTGCTGCAGCTGGAGATTGCTACACTGCTTTTTTGATCCTAGGCCAGGCTTTCTTGTGCTTCTTCTGTGTTAACCCTGGTGCTCTCCAGCTTTTGAATGCTGAGCTGAGCTTTCAGGTTATTCAAACCTTTTTTCTTAATCTGTCACTGAGCAGATAGAACCATGTTTGGATTTACCAAGATTTAGCGCACATTTGCATATATTTTCTTGCTCAGTCAAGTCAGCTTTACAGTTGGCCTTGCGTTCCTTATCAGCTGCCAAGTGAATTGCTGTTCTGACAAGATGGACAAGGTCAGAGAAGAAAAACAACAAAATGACGTGCCAAACACTAGCAAAGCCAGGTACAGAACTGGCTGTTCTAGAATTTACTTCCCAATTCTGATAACTGCTGCTGACTCTACTAGAAATTAGGTTAGTGTATTTCTTTTCATTCAAGACAACTCAGAGTTGATTAAGGAAATCCTTTAATTTTTTTTTCCTAAGAAAAGTGTGGTTGGTTCTCCTTTATTCAGATCTGTTCTTTCGTCGTTTGTGACTCTTAACTGATCCCAAATCCCTGCTATTCAGAGGAGTTTTACCAGATAAAGCCTCTCTACATCAGAACCTCCCCCAACCCCTGACTCCTCTGAAGTAGAAGTGGACAACACCAGCATTTCACCTTTGAAGTGTCACTTAATTGTACCATATGTTCAGTAAGTAAATATATATCAACATTTTGTGTATCCTGCTGCCGACCATATGCTAAAGTATAAAGTACTTCTTCCATCCCTGAAGTCTTCTGGCTGGAGTTTCTAGATTGATGTTTGTACTTACTCTCATTCCTGACTGAGTTACAAAATATGCAGAATGTGAAGTTGTTGGGAGCAGAATATTAGTTGAAGAAAACGTGTCTCAGTATTAAAGGTGCGTCTGTTTTGAAATGGAAATGGCTTTGGATAGCAAGGTTGTGCTACCAGAAGACAAAAAACTTTATTTTAAAGCTTCAAAATTATCAGCATCTTTATAGAAGTGTGGCAGATCAGCTACTGTAGCAAACTGTGTTATCTGAAACTGTGAAAACAGCCTTCTAAATGTGTTCATTGTGTTCCCGACACAGCTTACTTTTAATGCTAGGAAACTGCTTAGAGAAAGCGACATTCTAATAAAAGTCATAATTGTGCAGAGCCAGGAGTTGAACTTGATTCTTGTGAGTCCCTTTCAACTTGGTTTGTTCTGTGAGTCTATGAAAAAGAATCCAATTAGAATGATTTCTGTGAAGATTGCCCCTATTTCTGTCCCCACCCTCACCTCTTCCACGAAATAGATCATGGATTGTCCTTTCTGCTCTGTATGTAAGAGCACAAATGAGAGGGAGTTTCTTTACATTTCTCCTTCAGAAAGCTAAGACTACTATTGCATCAGCTACAGGAACTGAAACTCCTTGGGTTTCACATTGTTGCTCCAGCTTGGTGTCTGGAGAAAGCTGTTGAGATTGTTACTCTGTGCTATTCAAAGCTCAAGTAGCAGAAGTGGGTCTGTCCCTGGGCTTCCACCTTGGAAGTTAAGATCCTCATACCCCCTGCCATGGCAATGGTAGAATTATGCCCTTATCTGGTAACGGGGAGAATGATAAAGAATCAGGATCTCACATCTTCCTGCAGTTGTTTCTCTCCTACTGTTTACATACACTAGAAGCAATGCAAAAACAGAACCTAATAACAAAAACTAAACATAACCCCTTACCCAATGGCTGATCCTCTTCTTCTGTCTGAGAGAATGTTGCTAGGTTAGCAACTTCATAAACAATCATAGTTTTGGCTACCAAGGATAATGCATGTGAGCGGGCTCTCTGCAGTTTGTGTTAAATCCTTGTGAGAAGAAAGAGAGCATGAATGTAAGCAAAATAAAATCCTACATTTTTATTTTAATACTGATAACATTGTGTATATGATGGTCTGTGCAACACTTAACATAACTGCTGTTTTCTGCTGTTACGCACATTGGCTCAGAATGCATCAATGTTAATCAGTTGGGAAAGCAGAAAAGCAGTGTTGAGACAATCCCAGGATTTTGTCCAATGTATTTCTTCTTTGAGTGTGACCAGCCATGCCTTTTCCTCATTTTCTTGATGGACAATGCTGGAAAAGTTCCCATCATTAAACTTGCTCATAATGCAAACAGCCGTGCCCAGTGAATTAGGAAATACATTGTTAAGGAAAGCTTCCTTGTCTGGAAATACATATAAAGCCAGGAAAAAAAAAAAAAAAGAAAAAGAATCCACAATGTTGTCAGACAATCCTTTATAACTTTGCAGTGATCTAATAATAATGTCTGCTTTGTCACGGGGGTTGTTGGACTGTACTCTGTAGCAGAAAATAAAAAAAGATCTCAAGTTGAACCCTTACATATTTAATAAATGACTTTTCATTCTGTAGCCTCATACCATCACTGAAGCTTCTGGCCAGATTCACTGTAATGAGATTTTTCTTGTCTGAACTTGAATCTCTGCCATCAAGGAAATGCTAACCTGAAAATAAGCTCCTTTAAAGTCAAAGTATCATTTGACTTTGTTCCTCTTTCTGTTTTCACTGCCTAGGCAATTTGCTTACTTGCTGGATTTTTTTTTTTTTTTTAGGCTGGGACTTTCCAGTGACGTTTCCTCAGCTGGAAGGAGAGCAGAGTTCTTCACTGCTGTATAAAATTGGGATTTTCCATTTTCCCAGACTCTTCCCCTATGCAATTTACAGTTGATGATAGGGATCTAGTTTGGTTTTATTTCCTTCTTCAGAGAAAGGGATTTGCAACTACAAGTCTTTCATCTCTGCTGCTCCAGTGTTGTCAGCTTTGTTTTGAGAGTGTTTTGAAACCTATTACGGTTTCCACCTTCCTTACCATTTTCCATAGCACACCACTTGTACATCATTCCCCCTGAAAAATCCTTGTTTGGGACCTTATTAGTTCTCGGCGTTAGTATTTCATCCCACTCGTCTTCTGGCTTCAGCTGTGAGGCTTGGTGTTTCAGTCTTTCTATCATACAGCATGGCACCAACCTTCTTTCTTACTCTCCAGTGACGTTCTCTTTTGGCTACTTTGTTGTCTTTCATTCATTTTCTGCCTTAAGTTTAAAATATTCATCTGCACATTCTGGCACAGGCTAGCTTCTGCCGCCTACCTGATATGCTACACCTCTCACCAACAATTACAAAAACTTCAGTCCAACCACCAGGGTCTATCTCTTACACTCTAACTGAACCCTAAGTAAGTGAGGTAACTGATTTGGACATTAAGTAAAATAGGAGCCATGGAACATATTTCCTGTATGTGTTAATATAAACCAGAAAAATTGTGTAACATGTTGATGACTACTGGAATTTACACAGAGCTGTAGAAACTTTGGGTTGCAGTGTTCATTCATCATCATTTGTGGTTGCGAAATCAAATGTACTTAGTCCCTGTCCTTGACTATTTATGGGCTATGTTTTGAGATAGAGATGAATGCTGCGTCTCGGAACCAGGCCTTGTTAACAGACAAAACAACCTCTGGGACAAAACTACATGTTTCACTACAGATGTGTGAGCCAATCTGTTACAAATATCTTTCTGGTAGTGATTTGCTTAACACTTGGGGAACAAGAATTTCCTGGGTCCAACATAGACCATCAGCTTCTTGTTACAGAGTGGCACAATTTGTTACCACTGCCTGCTAGATAGCCTATCTTTAACAGCATGTATACTTGTGTAAAATGACAGCTGGCTGATGCAAACATGGGTAAGTCTTACTGGAAGGTTTCTCTGTGACATCTTTTTATTTATGAGGATTTTTCCTTCTTTTCCCGTTTCATTTCTGTCTGTTTCTCATGTGGAATGGCAAGGCTGAGCCCTAGGCAGCACTCCTGTCCCTCTAACAAAGTAAATCAACAAACAGACTTTGTGCATACATTATGTTGGCTCAGCTAGTGCGGCAGGGGCCTGCAGTCCTTTGGAGATCTATATTCAGCACCTAACACTGGTGAATTATCGGTGCAGGAGAACAGAGCTGTGGTGAGTCTGTGCTCATGTGGTGTGCCCCTGGGGCAGAAAAACATCAGAGATCCCGTGGGTATCTGCAAGACAGCTCCAGGTTGCTTTACTAGGAGAAACAAGAAAGGAGAAGTAGGTCAACGAGACTTGGGAGTGCCTGGCTGCTCCTCAGTCTGCCAGCTCAGGCCTGTGGGGCTGGCTCCATTTCCTCAGCATCAGGAATTACTGTAGCACTGGAGTTATTAATACCCTCAGAACTAGATACACATGTATTTATCATGTGTTTGGATGCCATGGATCATATAGAATAGAACACTATTTAATGCAAAAAAGATGACAAGTGCAAGTGAACCATCCTTTGTAGCCCACAGCCCCTAGAAAGGAGAAAGCAAGTCCAAATTTTTGTTTTTGTGGTAACAAAACCAACCAAACAAAAAACCTGTTACAGTGTCAGCAGGTGTCAGATGCAAAAGAACACAGCTAGATGAGAAACAACAGCAGGTGTGACCATAATTCACTGATTGATTATCCACGTTTAACTTTGTCTTGGTTTCTTCCATATCAGAAATCTTAAAAGATATAGCAATAATATTCCTGTGTGTTTGTTCTATTGAGGTATGAGTAAAATGTTTATTCCAAGAATTTCTATAAATTAGAGTAATAATTTTGGTTTTGTACTTCTATTAGTTCGGCTTCATGAAGTAGAAGGATCCCAAATTCACTGGGATGCTTGGTAAATCACAAAGCTGAGACAAAGGGAGACCATGTTCTGTATCCAGCCCCCACAAGCAACAAAATGAGGAGTTTGACCCAGCAGCAGTCCAGCAGTGATGGAGGGAGCTTGCTTTGAACTCCATAAGCACCCAACTTCATTCGGTCAGCATGAGAAGGGCAGAAGGGTGCGTGAGCCCAATGTTCACTGCAGAGATCAGCCAAGTGCCCAGAGAGGGCCTGCAGCAACTCATGCCCTGCTGACCCATGGCCTGCAGAGCTGCACTGCTCAGTCTGGAGCTGGGTTGCTCCTGGAAAGAGGCCTCTAACTAAGAGCACTTATAACTAATTCCTTAGGTTTGAGTGATGTGCAGTTAGCCACATAAAAACTCCTTTCCACCTCACTGCAACTTCAGCTGCCAAGCTGGTAAAGATTACCTAGAAACAGCTGCCCTTTTTGTCACTGGTACAAACTACAGTGTAGAGAAAAATGGAGAATAATTAAGGGAGTTGTGCTTTGGGACAAAATGCCTCATCCTTTCATTCTGATCATTCTCTTTGTGGTAAGCAAAACTCGCATCTGAGATGCAAACAATTGAAACGGGCTTCTCAGTTTGAATCAGCATATCTTTCTGTACAACCAGAATTCTGTCTGTTCTGTTCATACTCTTTTGAGACCCTCTATCTCTGTGTCAGGGTTCAATAATCCACTAATTATGTGTTTTGGTTCTACTCATGACTCTCCACTGTTGGGTATGAATGTTTTCTGACACATTTTTCTGATTCTCCATGTTAGAGAATATAGATAGGCAGGGCTTGATTTGCAGTCCACTGAAACTTGTAGAAGTCTTCCACTTCAGAAAGCTCAGAATCGCTCCACAGTAGATCTCTGTAAAAAAGAAAAAAATCCACATCCATTTATAGCAAAAAATAAAATGCTGAACTCATTTTAGCACATCTGTGTGTGGAAGGTTATGTGGATCCCTAGAGGGATTTTTGAAAGGCAGTTTCTAAACAGCAGAAGTAGATAAGGGAATTCACAAAATGGCTTTTCACAGAAGAGTTAAGATTTCGCAGGAAGAGCCTACACCCTTTCGGTGCGTAAAGACTGTTCAGCCAAACTCTGAAACTTCAAACTGCTGGAACACAGTGTGAACCTCAGAGAGGTCAGGAAACTCATCTCAGGCAAGTGCAGTCATCCTCACAACTCCTTCCCTTTCTCAAGGACCATAATCTCTTGGAGTAACTCCCTTGAAGTCCATCTGGAGAAAGACAGCTTCATACCCATACCAAGTGAAGGTTTGACTATGAAGACAGTAGGTTTATTTGTATTCATTTTCACATAACCACAGAAGGCAAAATCAGTGGTGGAAAGAAATGGCACAGACTGTATGTGGTTTTGTGACCAGCAATGGACTGTGGGTATCACACTGTCTGAGGAAAAGCCCATTTCATGATATCTGCCCCAGGCTGTTACTGTGGTGTAGCCTAAAGTGGTGAAAATGTGAGAAAGAGTATTTCCAGGGAACTCCAAACCTGTGCCTAATGAAAACAAATTTCTTTTTCTAAGGAATGCTTGGAAGAGGTAGATTTACAGGCTATATAATTTCACTGTCTAAAATGACATTTGCCAACTTATTCGTAAGGTTTCTGAGATCAGCGATGCTGCAGGTACACGTGCTAAGACATTCCTCTTGCTCTGTTCTTGGTTTTGAGGGAAGCTCTTGCAGGAAAGAGTAGGATGTGTTCTTGTAAAGCTTGTTCCACAGAGAATACAGACAGAAAGCAAAACTAACTTCACAAGGGCAACGTTTGAGCATCTTATTTTCTATATATAATTCCATAAATATATATTATTTATATGCAGTTAAAAAAAAAAAAAAAAAAAAAAAGCCTGAATGGCTGCCAGGCTGATCACTTTGCCTTGCTCTTTATTCCTTCCCTTTGTCTTCAGCCAGTCCTTGGGGTATTTTCAGGACTGAAACACCTCAAGTCAGAGACTATGGTTTCCATTCATATTGGACAGTACATTGTATACTCTGAATCCTAAGGACATATAAATAAAAATAATCCTGTATGTATTTTCTTATCTCCTGTATTATATAGTTCATACATGTGCTATTCTTTGCAGGCTTTATATTCACATATATCCATAGTATACATATCCATAGGCTCAAACTCTAGATGTAGAAAGTTAGAGAGTATCTGCGGATAATATTTTTATACCTGATCACATGAGAAAAATACTTCTACCGGTATAGCAACCCAGAACTCAAACATCATGCAGGTTTGCCGGCTTAAACTTTGAGCTGCAGAGAAGTGAGAACTCCCAGCAGCTACAAACTCAGTTACAGAGTTTCAACCACAGCCTCCGCTCAGGGCACGATTTTGCTAAGGTGTCCATCTTTGGAAAGCAGAGAAACTAGAAAGAGTAACAACAGAACGCTGTTTTACTTTGCGGAATCCCATCACTCACTAGATTAGCTCCAAAGACTGTGAGTCATGCTTTCCACTTTCTTTAATTAGAATTTGTTTCTCTGTATTATGTCACACTTCTCTCTACTGCTAGTCATCTTCCATGGTGAAATTCCAGTTGATTGACTAAAATTCCTTGGCTGTCCATACTGAAAGCACGCTATTATTGTGTGATTTCATTTTATGCAACAGGTCATATGTTCTTGAAGTTACATCTGGATATTTTTCAAGGTGTAGGTTTTCATTGAAAATTGTTCCTCACATCTGATGCAAGGCCACAGGTGTTGAGGTCAAACTGCAAGAGCACTGGGGAGATTGGTGTCGGTCCACTGGGACTGATAGATGTTTTGCTCACGATCGTGTTGTCCAGCTCCTTACCTCCATTACATCAAGCACGCTATCAGTCCAGCTGCAGAGGATCAAGAGGAAGGCAGCTTGTTTTCTGAACCTGAAAGTCAGTATGTGAAGTCACACCCATTGTCCTCCAGTAACAGCAGCTACTTTCCTCCCTCTGTAGGTGTGAGGAAGGTTTGCAGACACACAGCTTTCTGATTCCTTTCTAGCATGATGTCCAGCTCAAGGACCTGGATTTAGAGGACCTCCATCTGAAGCTCACTGTGTGCCCCCTGCCTATGCAGAGGTTTACTCTGCTCGTTGCACAAACACTGTAATACCTTAGAGGCTTGTGCTAAAAACACATATTCCCTGAATGAAATCCTGAAGGGAAATTTGAGATTCACATGAAGACTTGAAAGCAAGTTGCTTATATTGCATCCATTAGTCTGTAGGTTTTATTACTCTTACAAAAAGGAGGGCGTAGTCTGTGCTCTACTGGATGTCTGGCTTGCTTTCTGTTGCAATTTAAATTAGGAGCTGTATCATAATCTTACGTTATGGAACAACTCCAGGAGCTGATTCGGGTGATTTCATGCTGTTTCCTGTTTTCTTTGGATAGGAAAAATAACTGTACTTCAGCTTACATCATGTTTAATCTGTGAGGTTGTGGTGCCCCCTAATGCCTTGAAGATTACAGATTGGTAATTTTGTTGCTGAATTCTCAAAGCTCTACGAAGGAAGAGCACTGCAAATGACATTTTCTCCAATATGCTGGAGAACACGGAACATAGTTTGAACATCCCTTTTTGTTTTAGATTTAGGTCTAATTTTCATTTTCAAACAAGGAAGAATAATTTATTTGTCTTAGAAGTCAGTTTCTTGGTTATTTCTTGATACCAAACAGGTGGACATGGTTTAAAAACAGTTGAGACACTCAGATTTTCTTCTTGTTAATGGAAGAGTTGGTGCATGCTCAGCATGTTCTAATGTCTGCATGTTTAGGTTCTCTAATGAGCAAAAATGACCATAATATTAAATACATGTATGTTTTCAAGGTACTAGATGATATTATGATTATTATTATCATTATTATTATATACTAGAGTCTAAGTATTGTTGGAATAAGGTACAACTAGAGTCACAAATAAGTTTTAGTACTTATTCAGATTTAAACAGCACTCACCCCTCCCCACAAAAACTTCATGCCTGCTGAAAAGTAAAGTAATAGGGCTGTTGACACAGCAGCATGTAATCTCGTATTCTTTCTTCAGGCAAAACAGCTGGTTGGTCCTCTTTGCCTTGAACATCTATCAGGGCTGGTGTACCTAAACGAGCTAGTTAGTTACAATAGTAATACAAATTATTATTAGTATACTACACTATATGCAGTTAATAGAAGTTAATATTAATAAAATGAAAAGTGTAAGGTTATTCACCAGCAACAGTTTGAATAAATGTTCAGTCTGTAATTAGGAAAATGATATAAATTGTGTTTTTCTCATGTTCTCTTTGTGTTCACTTTTTTTTTTTTTTCAAGTCAAAGTAGAACTGGAATCAGCGAAGCCAACAGAGCTGTGAGATAAGGAATGAACCTTATCCTGGGAAAATCACTTACTAATTGCCTTGCTTCCTCTGACAGAAGGATTATAATTGGCAAGCAGAAACCAGGGTGAGGATACAAGAGTCTGAATGAACGTAGATAAAAGAGAATCGGCATAGAGAAGAGCTGAAGGAATTATCTACCATGAACTATTACATTTGCAGTTGTTTTCTCAAAGGATTGCAGAACCACTACACCATCGTCCTGTGTTTTTCTTCCTCGAGCAGCAAGTGCCGTCCTACACAAGCCGCATTAAGAACGTGGGGACTGGGTGCCCTCTGCTGGTACAACACGAGAAGCAATCTTAACCACGAAGCCAAGAGGAAAAGTGCCTGTTGGCAAAGAACGCTTGACGTAACACGCGACCGGTCATCCTATGCCTGCGTAAATTGTTCGAGTGTCTGCAATGGCATGGCCCAGTGGGAACTGCTTATGCAGAACGTGCAGATAAGCCCCAGCCGAGAGCTGTAAGTTGCCAGCTGTTCCAGACCTGAAAGCAAGAGGCAGAACCAGAGCAAGATAAGAGCAGGCACTTGGCATGTGTTGTATCTGGGGGGGCGATGCAGAGGCACCTTCTCAAAAGCGTGAATCCCCTTTGCTACACAAGGCCGGTCATGTAAAATTCCCGATGGAATACAGTGAACAAGAAGAGTCAAAACGACTCAGGGATTTGATTTAGTAGCTTGGTGGGTAGGGATGGTGGTGGGAGGATGGTTGGACTAGCTGACCTTGTAGGTCCTTTCCAACCTAATGAATCTATCAATCTATGACTACTCCGTTTCCATATTCCCTTCCTTCGTGCCGCCTCTCGCCGTCCTCTTAGCAGCGCGATCACTTCTAAAACCCGCGTGTGTCCTGCTGAACAGTGACGCAGAGCGAGCAGCGCCTGCGAGCGGCACACCCGGCGGACCCAGCCTGGCGGCGCTGGCAGCGCGCACCCGGAAGCGGAAGCGGCCGCGGAGCACTGCGGGCCGGCGGCCGAGGCGGAGCTGGGTCTGAATGAAGGCGCCGCGGGCCCGGGGCCGCGGGCGCCTCTGAGCGCCGAGGGGCCGCTCCCGCTCGCCCCTTCCTCCCTCCCTCCCTTCCTTTCCCTCTGCCCTCGCCCCGGGCCCGGCCATGTCCTACAACAAGATCCCGCCGCGCTGGCTCCACTGCCCCAGGAGGGGACAGCCCGTGGCAGGTGAGCGCCCGGCCCGGCCCCGGCGCGGCTGCGTGGCGGCGGCGGCGGCCCTCGCCGTGCCCGGTCCTCTCCGCCCTCCCATATCCGCCCGGCCTCCCGCTTCGTCCCGGGGCCGCGTGGGCCGAGCTGAACCCCGGGCTGAGATCGGCGGAGGAGGGAGCACCGGGGCGGTGCCGCCCGCTCCCTCCCGTAGCCCTCAGCTCTGCGCTTCCGCTCCGCGGCGAAGTTCTGGGCTAGAAACTTGTGCCTCGCGTCACGGCTGCAGGGAACGGGCTCTGCGGCCGCCGTGTGCCTGCCGTCATCTCCCGGAGCGCGCACGGCCGCGGCTCCACGTGCGGTTCCGCCCCGATTGGTGCTCACCCGCTCGGGCGCGGGGTGGGTGTCACGGAAACGCTCATTCGGGTTGGGAGTTCACCGCTGCTGTGCCTCGAGTTGAATGCCCCCAGCGTGAGATAGAGCAAGCAAGCTGCTGCGCACAGATTTCTTACACTTAGTACCCGTATCCGCTAAGCAATTAGGAACCCCCCCCCGTTTTTTTTCTTTCCCACAATACCTTCCAGTTTTCACTCATTTCCACGTACTTACCCACGTGGCGTTTGCTGCTCTGTGTGCTGTGCTGTGAGCCGAGCAGTAGTTAGGTGCCGTCCTTCTCTGACCCACATTTCTGTGTCATCTCTTTACACTTCTGACCCTGCCGCTTACCCTGCCACTTCTTGTCAGGGACAGTTGCTTACAGACTTATTTTCAGCTTGCTTACACACTGCAGGAGCCTCAGTATTTCCCAGCAATATGCCATTTATCAGTGTGTCATTTCAGCTGCTCATCGTGTGGGTTACTGTTTTCCCCCTATGTTCTTTGTACTTCTCTGAGCTTAACTTAATTAAAGAGCATTATCTTATTGCTTATCTCCCTTATCTCTTTTCTCATTACTGGCAAATGCTTTGCTTTGTATCGGTTAGAAATTTGATAGCATAAGTTGTCAGCCCTTGGCCACGACAAGAATAGACCTGTGAATCTTTATTCTTTGTTGTTCTTCTCAGCAAGTTCTTTATTTCTAGAAGTTGCTGGGATTTTTAAATTTATTTATTTATTTAAAGCCAGATCTGCTTGCTCATAAGAATGGGCAGAGTAAGCACGAATGTGGTTTGTCAGCATGTCATCTGCTGAGTGCTCAATGTATGATCCGTGCTTGTTCAGGAACTGCAAGGTGGCTGTTCTGCTCTGTGCAGTCAGGCACAAGAAGTTAGTGCATAAAAGAGAGGAAAGTGCTTGCTTCATTTCTTTGGCTGCCCTATCACAATGCGTTCATACTTCAGTTCACTTAATTTTTAGGGATTTTGTGTACGGTACCAGAATTCATAATAAACCCTCAGTCTTTCTTATTCTGCATTCAAACCATCTAACTGTTTTAGTGACACGTAAGTTTTAGACTTCACTGATGTTGCTGCTGTCTCCCGGATGCTTTATATTCCACTTTTGATCAACTTTTCAAATGAATTTGTAAGCATCTGTGCACGGCTTGATTCCCTTCTAATAGTGTGTTAGTAATACCGTCACTCAGCAAGGTTTGTCTGACTTCTGTGGGCTAATAGTCATCACATGTTTGTGTCCCTCTTATGCTTGTGGCATCTCCGAGTTCTAGACTTTTGCTAGTGAGATCTGGAGCTCTTCTGTTTGTGAGGTTGAGTTCATTCAGGCTAACAGGACTGTTATTCTTTAAGTAGTAGTGTGCTGCCACTGTTTTTATGAAACGTTTTTGCATTGTAGTGCATTGTGCTAGCAGCTCAGTCAAATGTTTCACAAAAAGAGCTTTCTCTGAACTCAAGGAACTGAAGTTACCAGGTTGCTTTTTCCCTTATACTCCCTGAAATCACATCTGTTCATTTCTGCCAGAGAATCTTAGCAATATACTGAAGAAAAGACATGAGAAGTGTTTCAGCAATGTCCTTCAGCCCACTGTTCATGTTAGTTAATCCTCTTCAGTTCTTGCACAGCATGCAGAGTTGTCAGATATTGTTAAAAACTTCCGAGTTTCATTTGGGGACAGCACCTCTGGTTTGGAAAATTGCTGAGCTACAACTTGTTGCTGTTTGAGGGAGTCATCGCTGATGGATCATGGCTGTCATTTTATGTTCTTTCCCAGATATCTGTTACTGACCTGATTTAATGGTGAGTTACAGATCTCTGACCCTGTGTTGCCGTTCATAAGACTGCTACTTTTTATTTTTCTTAATTGCAGATTTTACGGACGTTCCCTTTGCTAACCCTGGTCCCTTTCCACTGTGTTTGGCCTTCCTAATCAATGTTCAATCTAAATGTACCATTGTCAAAAAGCATTAGTGACTGCTGTTACATATAGAATTAATAGCCTTGTGTCACCAAATCTAGACTAAATTATGGGTAGCTCTTGCATTGGTGTACTCTTTCTGATTCAGGGAAAGATTAAGTGTGTGTCTAAAGTCAAGCATGTATGTAGGAGGTCTTATGATGTTTTCTTTGATTTCTCTCAGTTATCTGCTTGGTGTATATTCACCCTAAAGAGATACTGTCTTTTACATAGGCATCTCTTATTTGGAAAATGGTTTTTGATATCTAGTTTCCAAAATTATTTGACAAGTTAGAAATCCCTTGTGGAAGTAGGTAAGAACTGGTGTCAAGGTATCTTGAAGTTAATCTGAAAATTCAGTCAAGGGATTATAATTATTGCAGGTCAGTTTAGTTCTGCTCATGATTTTGTGTGCTTTGATTTCCGTGGAAGATCTCACCTTGCTACAGTCAGTTCATCTTGCCCTATGTGAGGACATGGTCATTTAATTTTCAATCCTGTATGCATGGAGATTTAAGTAGTTTTGTAACAACTGCTTGCAGCTCTTTAGCATAAACTATAGGGTAAATCCATAGTAGAAACTAGATACTGCCTCAGTTATAGGTCCCTATTAATAAGGAAGTTTACTTTGCATTGCAACTTAGATTTTCTGTAGGTTAATGAGATTGAGAGGGGCTGAGGTACACTAAGGAGAACGGGTGCATTTGGATGGCAGTGAGGAGTGGTGAAGTGAATTAGAACAGTTTCAAGCATGCTTGATGTTTTGTGGGATTCGTAGCAAAGGTAGATTTCTGCATTAAGATCATCCAAAATCAGGATTTGCAGAATCAGTCTGGATAGTGTAACCTATGAGTTAATGTGGAGGGAAGGGTTAACAGTGAGAAAAGCTGAATAGGAGTGGTGAAGGTGACAGGAGATGCAACAAACCAGATGAATTGAGGCAGGTAGGTCAAGCCATAAGGAAATGAAGGAGGGCAGCCAGCTCTCATGCTGAGGCCAAGGAGAGTGGAATGGAAAGACAGCGGGGGAGTAGGTTAATGTGAAGAGAGTTTCTGCCAGCCAAGCGAGTTGAAGTGGCTAGGGACATAGTGCCATCTGAGGTATATGCTGACTGTGTGACTGAGTGTCTTTTCTCAGACAGGTTAACAGTGGGGATGCTCCTGATGTTGCCAGTTCTGCGTGATGCTGACCAACAAGTCTCACAAAGCTTCTCTCGGTTACCTCTCAGCCTGTTGAACTCATAGCTCTTTTTTCAGTGTCTCTTCCCTAAAAGTTAAATGCTTACATAGGAAGCTACATAGGATGTTTTGTTAGAATTTAAGGCTGCGGAGAATTGTGTGAATTTTTATTTATTGTTTAAATAGCTGTCAGCAGTCATTTGCAGGCATGTATACTGAGAACAATATGCATTTTTCTATTTTATAAAGACTAATGAGCTTCTCTCTCAGAAGTTGATTTCTGTCTGAATGCAATGACTGTATCACTGTCTTTTCGTTCCACGTGGTTTTGTTTGGGGAGGGGGGGCTGCCTGCAGCAAACTGAAGCTGGGCAGGAAGCACCAGGCATCCCAGTGGGTTATTTCAGATGTTCTGTGCCAGGTAGTGTGGATGGAAAGATAAAAGCAGTACTGAAAAATCTTGGATTTTTAGTGACCGATGGGTAAGTGCTAATTTCCCTCAAGTTTCTGTCACAGTTCTGTAACAAACATGATGTCTGAGCTGCATGCAGGCGCTGTGTTTTGGAGGGATGACTGCATTCCTCCTCAGGACCCCACAGCTCCTCTGGGCCAGGCATATTATGTACTAAAGTGACCTTTCAGATTGGCTTCTTGTGTTTTCTACTGTATTGAGTGTAAATGTTTCTGTTGTGTGCTGTAGCTCTGCAGCCTGACCCATGCTAAAATCTAGCTGAAACAGAGCGTAGTACTTCTTGATAGTCTGACCTGTGTTTCCCTCTTGACTTGTGTAGCATTCTGAGAACTCATAGCTAAGAGAAGCTTCCAGTTCAGCTGTTGTTGAAACTTTACTTGCAGTAAAGTTTCAACTTTAAAGTAACTGTAGAAGAACCTATAAAACTGCTTGGTGTATTGCTTTGAAATCGCTAAGTTGTCAGTGCACATGTACATCAGTATGCATACAATACTGTTTCATTTGTATTTCACAGGGAAGTTTTTACCTTTGAAGACAATGTTAGGACCAAGATATGATGATCAGGTTGCTGAAGAAAATCGTTTTCACCCAAGTATGTTGTCCAACTATTTAAAGAGTCTCAAGGTAAAGCTAGATTTTCTATTAATTGAGATGTTACTTTTGTTACTAACATTTATACAAATATTGCTTTTCAGGTTTAAGAAAAATGTTGTTGATGGCTTTCTTAGGAACACCTGTACAGAATGTTTAATATATATGTGTAGCAGAAATGCTAAGTCATGGCCAGAACCAGTGATAGAGCACCTGGTGGGAAGGCAGGGCCAACCCAGGGCAGCTCAGGTGTGTGCAGTGCACCTGAGTGACCAGAAGGGGTGGAGTCAGGATCCAGTCCTTCCCAGACCTCATTTAAGGATTGGCAGTGGAGGCAAGGGTATTTTGCGGGTGATCCCTGCCTGCCTGAGGTCTTCTAAGGGTAAGCAGATTTTTTTTCTCTTTTGTTTCTGTGTTTATGGCTGCTGCACTGAGCGTATTCTTGCTTGCTGTAGCCTAGGACTTAGCTATTCTGCTGTCCTTGCTGTGCTTTCAATTGCATTAGAGTGTTATGGTATGTATACGTTTTCTTTACATTTTCAGGTTTTCTCTGTACCTCATTAGTTTTTAAAATACTTAACTATAGGCAAGAATTGTTCGAAGTTCTCCAGCTTACTCACTGTTTTATCAAGAACCTCACATTTTCCTGTTATTACTGTTACAGCCTAGTAAGATGTTATTATTAGAGTTCAGAGCTTTTGAGTTTATAGTTTTATAGATGACCTCTGGGTGGCTATGCTAAGCTGTTTTTTCACTTACAGGAATGGAAGTATTTAAAAACAGAAAGTATATTTCATAGAACTTCTCTATTCATTGTCTCTATTTAGCTCATTTCTTTCTGTCTCATTCAGCTGGGATGCAGTTGTGCGTAACTGTATGGTTCTGATGAGAAGACCTTTCCAGCCTATCGCCCTGTGCAGGGGTCTGTGCAGGGCTGAGTGCATCCTGAGATGTAGGAGAGGGGATTTTGAACCTTCCAGAAAGAAACAGGCACATAACCAGTTCTATTAATCTGTTTACTAAATGGCTGTATAGGGTTGTATAGAACGTGGGCACCACTTGTTTAGACTGTAGTTTATAAAACTAATCATGGTAGATTTTTTTTATTTTACCTTTTTTCTTCTTTTTTCTTTTTCCTGTTTGTCTGAGTTAAACAAATTCAGAATTAGTCTGACAATATCGGAGCTTAAGCACCAGAAGAGTGAAAATAAATAGAGATTCTCATATTTTGGCTCTTTATTTTGTGGGTCTTATTTGGGCTACTCGGTCAAATGGTGACAGAGGTTTTAGTGGGCAAGCATGAAGCGTATGTTCCAGAAGTGGTAGGGCTTACCTTGCTTGAATGCTTGGATCTATGTATCTGCATTGTACTTGGGCTTCAACCGTGTGGTTTTTGACTCCAGTCAGCTTTAATGGGCATACTTAGACATTTTCCAAAAGCAAGCTTGCTCGTGGTTTAAAGTAATATAAAATTATGCACATGTTTTAAAGTTGTAGAGTACTTAAAAGGCTTGCTCTGAATTTGAGTTTTTGCTTGCTACTGATTTATCACTAGAAAAACCCCAATAAAACAGGGGGAATGAGCCTTCATGGCCTTTCCGTTGGCATATCAGTTGTTTTACAGTGCTACAAGTTCATGTCTTCAGTGACTTTAGGCGATTAGAGTCTGATAAAGCAGTTGTTAGCACGAGAATCTCCACTAATGTTTTCTTCATTTTTGTTAGCAGAATGTATTGTTTGCCTCAAACTCATTAGTTTCAAGAAATCTACTGAACGTCTTTTGATTTGCGAAGATAAGCAATGAGTTATCAGAGTGCTGTATTTCTAGAGCAGCAGTTCATCAACAATCTGGCAATATGAGATGAATGTGCAGTTGAGGAAACTTAGAAAAGAAGATTTCTGCAAGGGAAAAATAACTCATTGGGGATGGTTGTCATCATTTTACTTCAGTGGGTTAAATGCCATTATTTAACAGAATGAATCCCTTCTGAACCTTTGTTATTATGTAGGTCCTTATAACTTACCTCCCACGTTAGAAATTTCATCAGAAACTTCCATCAGGGTTTTGGTCATGATTAGATACTTCTGTTAACGCAGATACTTAAAGGTACAGGTTGAGCACTTAAGATAAAATCTTTCTGGGAGGAACTAAGATGGAACTTTCTTTAACAAGCTTCCTGTATTTTCCTTTTCTCTGTCAGAGAGTTGGTTGCTGAAAACCTTGATGTTAGACGCTCTTTTTGTAAGGGATAGCAATTCCTTTTTTTTCTTACAAATGCCAGTACTGAAACAATAACTTAATGTTCTCATTAAAAAAAGAAAAGTATTGCAGAAGCAACTGGCAACTCTAATCTCTTTACTGAATAGGTAAGTTAGTAATATTTATGCTTTATTAATTTTATTTCTGTTATGAAGAGCTAGGACTCACAAGAATGTGCAATTAATACATTCAAGCTGCAGTATTTCTATTAGGAAAACTAGTTACCAGTTCTCAGCCATGTTATTGGTTTCACAGATCAATTTAATCACAATTTAAACTACTTTCCTCAAATAAAAAATATAAGAAAAGTGTCTGTGAGGCAGAGAGAATTCAGTGTGTTGTGGTGTGTTTTCACCTTCCTGAGGAGGATATTTTCAAGTTCCAGTGTTTTATGAGAGACTTCTGGGGTCATGCAGAGGGAACCTAGCTGAGCCTGTTTGTTTGCAGAGCAACAAGAGTGTGTGTGTAAGGCATTATAAGTGTGAGATAGCTGGAGTGAGAGACAGTGAGAGGAAAAGGGCTTTTGTAAGCACAGGAGAACACAGACTGACCAGACAAAGTATGGGCAGAGTGGAGGTAGTATGAAGGTTGTGATTGCTACTGTATGTAAAAGGTGACTGTTTCAAGCTATGGATAAGTTTTATTTCATCTCTTTGGTCATCTTTTGCAATTGCAAGCAAGAAAAAAAGTTTCATTGTGTTGCAATACAGTAAAAATCTAGTGTTGCAACAATCCTTGCGAGAAAAATATATGTGCCTTAGTGAGAAGTTCATGTCTTCCAAAGACGTGTCATTTAATGATGGCTAGGTGTGTTGAACAGAAAGATGTGATTTATGTAAAATGTTGGATGGAAAAATATTTTTTTTCCAATGGGTTACTAGTTTAGTTTGCTAGCTCTTCAGAAATAATCTTCTGCTAAGAATTTTGTAGGTGCAGACCTATGAGAGTATGGCTGAGAAAATGAGTGTGGTAGTTGCTGTGATGTCAGGGTTGAGGAGCGCAGCAAGGCCACCTGTGTTGTGAGTATACAGACACCAAAATGTTTATCTTTGTAGGAATTGTGATTGATCAGACCATATGCAAGCACAGTCCAACCTCAGTTCAATGACTGAAAAGCTCCAGTTTCTGTGGTACCAATATTTCTTTGAATGGATTTTGGAATATTGTAGCTGCATACTTTATGCTCTGTATGCCATGCATATGCATACATGTGTGTACATGCCATGCATGCTTCATAGCTGTGGCTGAATTATACCAGATGCCCATATGGTTTACTGCTCCATTAAATATGTGAGAAACAGTCACTTCACGGGATCTTCTCTTACATGTGAATGATTTGTAATAATTGAAAAACAATAGCTGGCCAGAAGTCCTGTAGTTCTGAGTTTCCTCCTAAACAGACATTTTGCTGTATTTCATTCCCACGCTGAAATTAAGTGCAGTATCCCAAAATGCTCAGTGATGGTTTGGGTCTGAAATATGTTATAGTGCTTTCCTCACTCCTCTGTATCAACCAGGAGACTGAAATCTGTAAATGAATATGTTCAGGAGTGTAATCTCTAAAAGTTTAAGGAAAAACATGAGAGTATTCTTTCAGCTTAAATATTTTGATATGAAATTAATTTTTGTGCTTTCATACATCTCAGTGGTAACTCTTTATTGCGTGAGGGGTTTGGGGAAGTTTGAAGGCTTCTGGTGGGAGCATTTCAAGCTGCAGCTATTTGAGAATAGCGGGGTTGGGAATTAGCTTTCAGTTTTCAGTACTAAAGTGGAATTGTATCCCCTAGTTTGAAAGGGCAGAATGTTATCTGCAAAGCACAGATTAACTTGCATGTATTTCGTTCTCTGTTAACAACTTGTAATATTAAATGGTGCTACCTTTTAACTTACTGCCTTTATTAAGCAGCTCATTTTTGTGAAGACTTTTTTTTTTTTTTCCTTCTGTTGAGGCCATTGAGTGATACAGCACTTTCTTCAGTACTCATTCTTGTTTTTGAGTGTCTTTCTTACTATGCTGCAACAGGATGAAAAATCCTCTGCTTTAAAGTTGTTTTCATTAAATCTTAATCTTATTTAAAAAGAATTTTTTCTGAGGGTATCTTGGAAACACTATACCTAACCTCATATTTTATATGTAAGAACCATTTATCCAGCTGAGCTATGCAGAATTTAAGGAGGAGGGTAGTTAGGGCCCTGCTTATGTTGCTTTGTAGCGTATAGTGCCTCTTTTCTGGCAGATCTTAAAGGTTCTTTGTGGGTTCTGTCCTGTCCAATATGTTTATTGATTACCTGGACTAGGGCATTGAGTACACCCTCAGTAAGTTTGCAGATGACTCCAAGCTGGCAGGAAGTGTTAATGTGCCTGGAGGTACGAAGCCCAATGGAGGGATCTGCTCCAGCTGGATCACTGGGCAAGGCCATCAGGATGAAGTTAATCAGGTCTAAATGCTGGATTCTGCACTTTGGCCACAACAACCCCAGGTAGTGCTACAGGCTTGGGGCAGAGTGGCCAGAAGATTGTGTGGAAGAAACAGACCTAGAGGTGTTGGTTGATGATTGCTTGAATATGAGACAGCGGTGTGCCTGGGTGGCCAAGAAGGCCGGTGGCATCCTGGTTTGTGTCAGAAATGGTGCAGCCAGCAGGAGCAGGGAAGTGATCATCCTTTTGTACTCAGGCCTGGTGAGGCTGCACCTTGAGTGTTCAGTACTCAGGGGTCTGGAGCACGAGTCTTATGAGGAGCGGCTGAGGGAGCTGGGATTGTTCAGTTTGGAGAAGAGGAGACTCAAGGGAGACCTTATTGCTCTCTACAATTACCTGGAGGGAGGTTGTAACAAAGAGGAGGTCAGCCTCTTCTCTTGCCTAACTGCTGACAAGATGAGAAGAAATGGCCTTATGTTGTACCAGGGGAGATTGAGGTTGAATGTTAGGAAAAATTTATTCTCTTAAGAGTGGTCAGGCGCTGAAATGAGCTGCCCAGGGAGGTGGTGGAGTCACCATCTCTGAAGGTGTTCAAATAATGTTTAGATATTGCACTGAGGGATGTAGTTCAGAGGGAAGTATTGGTGGTAGGTAGACAGTTGGACTGGGTGATCTGGGTGGTCTTTTCCAACCATGGTGATTCTGAGATTCCCTCTGTAGACCTTGTAGAACAATAGAAAAATATCTGAAGTTTTCATATAGCTATCTAACTTTAGATCTCTCTTCTGATCTTACTTTTATTTTTCCTTGCTTGCTGTCCTGTATGTTCACCTAAAGGTACTGATGTGAGAACACGTTATTCTGCTCTAAGCAGTAGTTTTTAATTGATGTTTAGATCAGTGTTAGGTACCTAAAGTGTAGCACCAGGAGGTTTTGTGTGGCTTTACTTATGAATTAAGTAGTCCTTGATGTTTGCTAAATGCTGTTGAAAGTGGAGGGAAAGTAATTTATTGCCTTTTGTAATTTCCCTGCCAGATTTATCACTGGGTAATATGCTGCTGTCAGTCTGCATGTTTAGCAGCTCAGATGGGACAAAATATTTGAAGTTTCAGGTGGTGTGACACTGTTTTCAGGTGGGCTGCTTCTGAACTGCTTGTATTTCTGCAGTGTGCTCACAGTAAATCATTCAGAATAAAATACACAATGTTGAAGTAAACAAAGAAGGAGAGGAAAAATTTAGAACTAATTTGGATAGTGGAGTACTGAGTGCTGCTGACACAACGTTATGACATGTTTTAACATCTGATAAGTAAAAATATTATGAAAGTATATCATAAGAATTTTGAATGTCACACATGACTAGCTCTATAGATAATTGGAAATTTGCCTTTGGAGTCTACAAATTAACATATCTGTGTGGAACTACTGTGTCTGAAGTGTATTCTAGTTAATTGGAGTTTATTTTCTGTGAATTGTCTGGAAGCAGTGTTTTAAGTTCTAATTTTTCCTGCTGCAATTCTAAATTATTGCCAGTCTGTTGCCTGCAAGGTAAATAAAAACTGATTGAAATTCTATTAAGAATCTGTGCTGGAGTTCTCAATGTGTTGAAGATGTGCTGTTCTTTTATGTTTCTGCACACATAACATGCTTCAGTGGTAATGTACTTTTAAGTGCACTACTGATGTCTTTTTAAAAAGACAATAGCATAAGGGTTTTGTTAAGACTGCTTGTAAAACAGCTTTCAAATAGGCGTCTGATTTCATGGTGAAGATCCTTATTGAAAGCGTGATGTTCTGCTTTTTGACCAAAAGCAATTACTTGTACTTATGAAATAGGAAGCCAGGAATGCTTTCAGCACGTAAATGTATTTAGTAAGCTGGTTTTGTACAGTCACAAGGGAGTTTTAGGTTTGGAAGAAGTTTTGTTGAGCCAAGGATGAATTTCAGCGGGATGGAGAAAGCTAGCATCGAGTCAAAGGGTTGCCATACAACTTTGTTTTCCTGTTCTGTTTTTCTGTAACTTCCTGTATCTGTGACCTAAAGCAATGCATTTCCACAGAACTTGGGGTGACGTATTTTCCACTGCTGTTAGGAACTCTATTATGAAATTTGAAGGGTTTCGTTTCCCTTGTTAAATGGGAGTCAGTAGAATTCATGTTGCTGGTGAGCTGGGTGTAAGGTGCCACCCAGTGGAACTCCTGCTTTTTATCTTGAGTTTTGAAATGGTAACTTCCATAAAGTACCTATAAAAGAATTATTTTACAACTGTGTAATCAAACACGAACGTGCACAGGGTAATGGATAAAGCAGCTTTAATTCAGGTGCATCTTAACATCTGTGTGGTTAAAACTGCCAGCTCAGTTAACTGCGGCACCTTGCAAGATTTCAAGTTGTTTCAATTCAAGGAAATACAGGGAATTTTTATTTTCAACTTGAAAGTGTTCCTTTTTTTCACTCTACTAAATGTGTAAACTTAAGGTAAGGTTTTTTTCTTATGAGAGGATACTTATATGTGAGTTTCAGTAGGTAATTTTTCTTATGGTAGTTGCACTGTGTTGTGTTACATAAAGTTGACGTGACTTTATATGGTAAATTTGTCTTTTAACACATTTAGATCTTCAACAGATACCTTTTGCTCTTAGCAAATTTTTCTCATTTGGAAATGCTGGGAAAAACAAATTTTGAGGTTTTTTTTTATTTATATTTGAAACTAATTCAGGCACAAGCTTTCACAAAGAACGGTTGGTGGTAGAATGAAGCTTAGATGTGTTCTGAATGCAATATTTTTAAGTTTTCAAGCTTGGAACAGTAGTTTGCTATCATTTTTAATTTGGTTACTAACAAATTTATGCACTAATACTTGAGCTGAACGTATACAATTACTTTATTTTTTTAGGTTAAAATGGGTTTGCTGGTAGACTTGACCAACACCAATAGATTCTATGATAGGAACGATATACAGAAAGAGGGGATTAAATATATAAAGCTTCAGTGTAAAGGGTAAGTTGTCTGTATTCTTTGTAGTTTTTAACTTGAAATATCACACTGAAGTAATAACTATTTTTTTTCATTTTGATTTTTCTGTTCCCTTTTCTCCCAACTCATTCCTTTCTTATTTGTTTATCAGGCATGGTGAGTGCCCTACACCTGAGAATACAGAAACATTTATCCGTGTATGTGAACATTTCAGTGAAAAGAATCCCACAGAACTTATAGGTATGTCTAATCTGTTTCCATTAATTTTGCTATTATTTTTAATCACTCCTGACAACCCTTATTCCTGTCAGTTTTAGCAAAGGGGTTTCTGCAGTACGGGGTTTATTCATGGATAGATTTTATTTATTTATTTATTTATTTTTAACTCTAGGGAAGGTTTTTTCTTTTTACAGAAGCCTGTGTGTTTCCACATGCATCAGTTTGATTACAGCCACTTTATGCGGAAGAAATGTACGAGAACTGTCTACAAGATGCCTGCATTGTGTTTGAAACTTCTGCTGGTAGAAATGTTGTTTTGATACTCAGTGGTCTGGCTTACTTGCTGCCCTTTTTGATAGCTGACTGGTTAGAGACTCTTCAGCAGATTGCATAAAGCAGTTGATTAATTGGTAGAAATTGGTAGTAGATATTGTGCTAAGTTTTTCTTCTGTGGTATACTGTCTTATAGTAAATGTTTGAATGTTTGTAAGATCTTTTTTTCCTCCTCAGAACAAAAATAAAAAAATTGGAGTGGCTTTTAGCTAAGACCATTTTATTCTGATTTCTGTTAAGCGCTTTGATGCTCAACTCTGCAGACTGTCAGAGATGAGAAATTACTGTGCAGCTGAGTTTCCAGAGGCAGGAGGAGTTTTGTCATTGGGCATCTTTGATGATAATTCTGTACCCTTACTGAACAGGAATATTTGTCTGACTTAGGAAGGTAGAACAGTTGTTTGCGTAGGTGCCATTGATAAGAGCTTGGTAAACTAAGCTTGTGTATTCAAACAATTTAGGATTTGTGTAGTCTTAGAACAGCAGAAGTTGGAAGGGACCTCTGGAAATCATCTAGCTTATCACCCTTCTGCAGAGCAGAGTCAGCTGAAGCAGATTGTCCACTTCTGACAGCCTCCAAGGATAGGACTCCGCAACATCTTTTGGCAGCATGTTCCAGTGTTTGATGACTTTTACAATGAAGTGTTTTTCCTAGTGTTTAAACAGCATTTCTCATATTTCAATTTGAGCTCATTTCTTCTTTTCTATGGATAGCATTGAGAATCTTATTTTATCAATGCCTGAGAGATTTACTTGCACGTAATTAATTTTTTCACACAATTTAGTTTTAGATACTTTGTTTCACATAGGAATTTTTGAGACTTGTTTTCTTCCTTGAACAAGCACAAGTATGTGATATGAAAAATGAGAAACTGCTGAATAAGTGGCATCAGCCATCAAACAATGTTTTGGAAATTGGAATTTTTAGGAAGTATGGCTAGCATTATGATATCTGTGAAATGCATCTACGATCATCCAGTTCAGCTGTCCATCTACCACCAGTATTTCCCCATTAAACCACGTCCCTCAGTGTGATGTCCACATGTTTCTTGAACGCCTCTGGGGCTGATGACTCAACCACCTCCTTGGGCAGCCCATTCCAGCGTGTGATCTTTCAGAGAAGAATTTCCTAAAGTCCAACCTGAACCTTCCCTGACTCAACTTAAAGCCATTCTCTTTAGTCCTAGTGCTGGTGATGTGGAAGAAGCAGCTGACTCCCAGCTCACCACAGCCCCCCTTCAGGTAGTTGTAGTGAAGTCTCCCCTGATCCTCATCATCTCCAGACTAAATAATCCCAGCTCCCGCAGACACTCCCCATAAGGTCTGTGCTCCAGACCCCTCACAGCTTCGTTGCCCTTCTCTGGACACTTCAGGGCTTTAATGTCCCTGTGAGTGACCCAAAACTGAACACAATACTCAAGGTGCAACCTCACCAGGACTGAGTACAGAGGGATAATCTCTTTCCTTTGGTTCACTTCTGTGAGGCCAAAAAAAAAGCTTAACAGATTGAATATTCAAAGTAAAATGTTGGGATTTTCCATTTTTCTTCCATGAGTTACAGAAAAGTTGTTTCTGGTTCTGAATGCATTGTTCTTCTGGAAGAGCTCCAGAGGAGTCAGTGTGGAGGATGTTTTCATCAGAAGTGAAAGCAATCTTCAGCAGTGATAGTACTCTGCGATCATTCCTTTCCAAGCCTTTGGTCTCACTGCTGAAATGCTTCTTATCTTTGTCATGAGTATAAAATTATTGGCTTAACCTTCTTGGTAGAAGTAACAGCTGCAGGGCTTATTGATAGCAATTGTGTGCCATTGCTTTGCCAGTGTCAGGATTAGATATGAAAAAAGGCTCAATGCAAATGATAAGTGAACAAAATTTTCTATTCATCTAGAACACTATAGGATGGAAGCTATATTTTTGCAACTTGAAGGACTGCGGCATGCCTGCCAGCTTCAAGGAAACAAAATACAAAGATTTTGCTTAAGCCAAAAACAAAAGAGAAATGATTACTGGGAACAAATTCTATAAGGAGGCTGAAATAAATTTTATTTGATGCAAGTTACTTTTTTTTTTTTTTGTGGTTATTAATGGTTAGAATGTGTGAATCCAAGAAATTCCTAGCAAATTTTGTTTCTTTATTAAGATAGGAAGGTTGGAGTGAAAGGGGAGTGAGTCACAAAACCAACTCTGATGCAGTCGGGGTGTATTTCTATGTACCTGTGCGAAGTTTCTGCTCTTTGTAGGAGTTCTGTCTTGGTTTTAAAACAAATAAACTGCTTGCAGTGTAAGTGTAGGGTGTAGGAAGAGAAGATATATACTCAAATTTGATCTGAATAAGGCTCAAGTGAATTATTGCTGCAATAGTCTCCTAACTATGACAGAGAAATAAGTGAATTAATAAAAGCTTGTGTTGTAGTTAGAACTGAAAAGCAAATTATTTATTGATTAATAATTGCACTTGATTTTACTGGAAACTTTAGTACTGTTATATTTGCCACCTAGAAAAGAGTGAAGTGAGAGGAAGAGTCAACATCTTGCCTAAATTCTTCACAGCCTTTTAGTGACACAAGTTTTGGACTCAGTTTGTATGTCACTAGATGGTGCTGTTGCCTTGAGATGAGAGAAAAGAACAGGGAAAGGGAAAAAAGGAATTACAGTAGCTTTGACTCTTCCCTTCCTTTCACTGTAAACTAGAAGGAAAATGTTTCTTTTCTTAAATGTAGTAAGTATTTCAAGGTTATTGCGGTGTTGTATAGAGTCCTTTTTTTTTTCTTCCCCAAATTAATGTCAGGCCTTAGCATGGTAATTACAAATCTGACTTGAATGCAGTGGCAGTCTAAAACTTTAAGTTTGAAATGGGATAATCTGGGTATGATTTTTATGCCCAGTGATGTGAAATAAATGTAATGCTTGTCAAATCCATTGAAAGCACCACTATCAAATTGGACTGCACTGTCTCCTGATGAGAATGTGAGCATTTAAAAACAAGCAAGAACAACAAAAAGCCAAACCAGACAACTTTGTATCTTGTCTGCATTAGCCATATCTGAGTTGGATTAAATTAGTGCTCTTGATCTGAAATAGTCTGAAGTGTCCTACATTCCTGTTGCTGATAATTTGCAGGAAGAATATAAATAGTTTTTAGGCTTTTGTGCATTAAGTAATCTGCCCTGTCTTAATGGGAGGGCAGGTAACTCATTCCTGATGAAGATAGAATGTTCAAAACCTCACATGTGAATCTTTAACATGTTTGTTAAAAATACTTCCAAATGATTATGTTCTCTTGTTTCATCTAGGTGTCCATTGCACGCATGGTTTTAATAGAACTGGATTTCTCATCTGTGCCTTCTTGGTTGAGAAGCTGGACTGGAGGTAACTGAATTTTAGTTCTTAAGGATTTGTGGACCAAAAGAATCTTCAGTGTGCTTCATTTGTTGATCTGGCAGCAATTCTTATGTATTCACTGTTTAAATTCAAACTTCCTACTAATTTTGAGCAAACAACCTGTCTTAGTGTTATTCGTATCATGTTTTGGTAGCTTAGCCTTGGTCAGTCAAACTCCTTGGATCTGGTAGGTTGAAGTCAGCTACACCTGCTGTGTGAGGGCTCCTAGAAATGTATGGATTGTGCTGGGTCTCTCCCCTGCGACATAGCCCATGCTCTGAGTGAAAACAGGGAAGCCTGAAGTATTATTTCTTCTGTTTTGTGTGTTGGCTCTCTTAGTTTCTTGAATTCTGAGAAGGAAGTAGATAAAGAAGCAAAAGTGTGACAAGCGCCCTTGTGAAGGGGTAGTGGGAAGGCAAAGGTGTTTCCTGCCTGCTGTTTGGTTGAAGCTTGCAGCCCATCCTACAAAAGCACCTGTTCGTTGAGGGGTTTTAAGACTTTGGTGCTCTCATAAGAGATCTTTTTCAGATGATACTTTTTTAAAAAGAAAAAAGCTAGGCCGTACTATGCTGACAGGCCTGAATTTACTTGTATGGTAGTGTTCATGAAACAGTTTCTGTGATGGCTGGGTCACTTGCAGAGCGTGTCACTTCACAAGTCCCCTCTGCATTCTGATGGTATTTCTTGTACAGTCCTTTAAGTGAAGAAAATTTCATTCCCATTCTTGCATGTTTTTGTGATATGTTTCTGGACATAAGGATTTATTTGTTGATTGGCATGTATATGTAAGCAGTTTGCAAAGTAGTAGATCGTTGTCTTCTGTTAGTGAACTTGGAGTGAAGACACTGGAGTAATGGAGACAGAATGCCATTAATGGTGGGTGGCTGAATCTTGGCAGAATCTTAGCTGACTGCAGGAAGGTACAAAGATTGTTATAGTGTGATTATAGTTACTCTTACAAAGTAGAAAATTGGTTTGCTTTTAATCTAACAACTTAAAAGCAGCATACAATGATGAGACTCAATATTGGTCCTTTGCTCTAAAGAGGAAATGCACTTAAAAGCAGTTTCAAATAGATTTATGCAACTGCGTTTTACTCTTAAACCTCTGTGGGTAAAGCCCTAAAACTTAGCAGCCATATATTTTTATTTGCTCGCTTTGTTCAAATAGCTGATTGCATCAATTTGCTCTTCTCTGTCAAATTATTTTAACAGAATGTCCAGATGTCACTTAATAAAAATGTCCACTGCAAAATAATTTCTGCAAGGTGGTAGTAAGTGTTAAGCATTGTATTAAGATAAAGACAGTTTGCTGTATCATCCTTTAAAATAAGGCAGTGCTGCTTGCTGGAGAGGAAATAAGGCTTTCCTGATGGAAAAATCCATCCATATTCATTTCTGAAGCGTATGGTACAAGAGTACTGCTGATGCATTGTGAATTGAGATGCATTTTATACTTAGTTTAAAGAAAGGTCATCTAGAATGAAAGCCCTCCAGCTAGTTATCGGAAACCTTCGTTTTCTTTTTTATAACTTTTTCCCCGAAGACTACTCTGTCTCTAGAACTTGCAGAGTATGTTTTCCTACAGCAGATTTCAAGCTCAGAAACCCAGCACTGTGTCTTTGACTTTTCTTACCATATATTCCATAATAGCATAGAGCTCTTGTAATGCAATGGGAGATAAATGTGAACGTGTTTCAGGCTGTATCTCTTTTAATTATTTTGGACTTGCAATGACATTGATTTCAGAAGGTTTGAAACGATTTAAGAAAGTTACCAAAATGAAAATTAGCTTGTGTGTGAGAAATTAGGTGTCCAAAGAAACAGAATGAAGAAGATAATCTTTTCTAAATAACTCGGATTATTTGTCATTTCTGAGATGTGGTGACCATCTGATAGCCTCACTTCTGAAATTGCATTGTTCTCCACTCTTAATCAAAGAGAGAAACAAACTTAGCTGGTTCTTGGGAAGTGCCTTTCTCTGTACTGGGACACTTGTCTCAAACTGGACAGATCAGGCAAAAAATGCCTTCTGTTTTTTTTTTTTCTGATTTTAGTTATATGATTTCCTTGTTCCAGTGGTAGGCTACTTTCATACTAAAAAAATAAAATAAAATCATGGCAAGTAGTATGTGCTTTTGTTCCAGCTTAAAGATTCCTACTTGTCAAGAAGCCTAGTGAGAGGATTTACCTTTCATGATCTCTCTATGCTTTTACGTAGAATCACCAAGGTTTGGAAAAGACCTCCAAGGTGATACAGTCCAACCATCCACCTAGCAGCAGTATTTCCCCACTAAACCATTTCCCTCAGTACAGCATGTAAAGGTTTTTTGAGGACCTCCAGGGACAGTGACTCTGCCATCTCCCTGGGCAGCCCGTTCCAGCACCTGACCATTCTTTCAGGGAAGGAATTTTTCCCAGTGTCCAACCTAAACAGCAAGATTTCTAATTGCTGTGGGGTATTACTGCTCCACAGAATTATGTCTGCTTTCATAGCCTCTATGAAAACAGCAATAAAACCCTTGAAAGATTATACCAGTCCACTGGTTCCTGAAATTGTTCTTGTGCTGTGCTCATTGTCATGTTTTGTAGTGCTTTCCAGTTGACTGGGGCATGATTGTTAGTTTTGGTTTCTAACTTATTTTGTTATCTGGTCTCTGGTTTGTTATTGCAATTAAGGGGAATGTCCTGTAAGAGAAATCATTTCAAAGGACTTGAATGCTTCCTGCCCAAGTGTTTGTAAGGCCTCTAAATAAAAATGAAGTCCTTAGGCAGAAGAGTGTAGTTATTTGAGTGTTATCACTTCAATTTCTTTTAAATAAGCTTTTTAACTTTTTTCTCTTAATTCAGTCTATAACCTATGTGTCACTCATTCATTTTTCTATAGCAGTAATAAAAATTATAATACAAGTTTCACCTAAGTGACCAGCTGACTGCTCTTTGCTGCAGTTAGGGATGAAGCAGACCAAGCTGCAGTTATTTTGAGAATATATGCGGTGCAAGATAAACACAATTTAAATGTGATGCTTTGAATGTCATGAACATTGTTTTTGCAGTTGTCACTTCAGGATTTTTTGAGTTCTTGGTACTGACAAATTTTAAGAATGTTTTAGTCATACTGTGCCTTAACGAATAGGTGAAGCATACAGAGTAATTTCCAATTTTTATTTGACAGTATTGAGGCAGCTGTGGCTACCTTTGCTCAGGCTAGACCACCAGGTATTTATAAAGGTGACTATTTGAAGGAATTATTCCGTCGTTATGGAGATGAAGATGATGCACCATCACCACCTGAGCTACCAGAATGGTGCTTTGAGGATGATGAAGAGGAAGATGACGACAATGGTAAAACAGGAGGCCAAGAATCAGAACCTGGATCATCGAGCTCTTCCTTTGGCAAGAGGAGAAAAGAACACCTAAAACTGGTATTTTTGCTTAAGAACTTAAGATTCTAATTGCTAAACGTGCATAAACTTGTGGTCATCTGTTACTGCGCTGTGAATGCTAGACAAGTGCCAGTGTTCTTGCAAGTCAGGATCTAGTAGCGTTGTCTCTAACCATAGGCAACATTTTCTTTTTTTCTTTCTTATATGAGCACTGAACTTTGATGTTCAAAGCCTTCACTATTTCAGTGGTATCAGTGACAAATTTTTCAGATACAACCTTTTTTTTAAGCTTGAGTTGAGATATACAAGTTATTCATAGTTATCTGATCTGTCATAAGAGGTGAAATGTTTTGGAGGTGTAAAACAGTTTTTTTTTTGTTTTTTTTTTTTGTAGCTGCGTGGATTAAAGTTTGGTCTTTTAAATTCAGAGCTCATTTTTGGAATGAGAGGATTGAGAATAGGATTAGCAAAAGGCATTGTAGTTTTTAGAAACCCAAGGCAATTCTGAATTTTTTTTTTTCAAAGCTTTTATCTATAGAATGATAAGAAATGTGGAAATCACTTGCGATTTTCACATAAATTTGAATAATTCAACTGAATTAATTCTGTAGTTATGTATGGAGCTAATATTCAAGTATGAAGAATATACTTGTTTTCCTCTTGAAAACTAGAGGCTCAGTTTTCTTCATCCCTATTACTTTTATCTAGAAATAAAGTAGAGGAGAATATTACTGAGAACTAAACTAGAATCCCGTTCCTTTTGCATGCTGCTAAGCTATTTTGCTCCTGTTCTGAGGTGTATTTGTTTGCAAACACTTAGAAATCCTCCCATGAAACATGCTGCCAAAATGCATTTTGCTGTTACTGCACTATAGTGGTTTTCAGATGGTGTATGGTAGAAACTAGTCTGAAAGGAATACAATATGTTGAAAGAAGAAAGGTGAACTTCAAAAATTTTCCAATAATCCATCAGCTGAAATAAGACTACTGACATTGTAGAAATATTCAAAATATGCTCAGGGATGTGGCTGTCACTGCCATTAATCTTGCAGTAAAACATGAATGCCTGAACTTTTCTTTGAGTTGGAGCTGCCAAACTGATGTTTTTTGACTTGTGTTTTGATGCATTAGTAACTGAGGTGTGATGGTGAGGCTGAAGACAGCTGTTTTTCCACAAGTATAAAACTAAATCAATGTGTTGAACAGGAATCACAATACTGTTTTCTTAGGCTTTTTCTTATCTGCCAGAATAGATTTTTTTTTTTTTTGAAAGCTGGAAGCTAAATTATACGAATAAGCATATTAATAACTAAAACTTAATTAAGAGTTGGAGAATTTATGAAAGATCGTCTAGTTAATATGCATATTCGTATAATTCAGTTTTGCAGCTCTGGAGGAACAGTCTTTGGCATGAAGAAGAGGAACGGGGAGAATTCTTTACCATGATACTTGGCTGGCAGATTGGACTGCATCTTAACTGAGTAGAGATGGATACAGTCTATTTGTGATTCCTTGTAAATATGCAGTCTACAGGGAGAATTATTAACAGGTAAATACCTCTTGCTTAGATTTTCTTATAGAGTCATAGAATGCCCTGAGTTGGAAAATACACACAAGGATCGAGTCTCATTCTTTATTCTACAAAGCACCACCCAAAAATCAGACCATATTGGCTGAGAGTGTTGTCCAGACTTTATCTTGAGTTCTGACAAACTCAATACCATGACCACTGACCTGGGCATCCTGTTCCATGCCCGCTGCCGTCTGGTGCAGGCTCTGTCCCTAACCCCTAGCTGCCCCTCCCCTGACACAGCTCCATGCTGTTCCCTTGGGCCCTGTCGCTGGCACAGAGCTCAGTGCTGACCTCTGCTCCTTGTGAGGAGCTACAGCTGCCATGTGGCCTCCCCTCATCTTCTCATTGGGCTGAACAGAGCAAAGGACCTCAGCCACTCCTCATACATCTTCTCCTCTATGCCCTTTACCATCTTTGTAGCCCTCTTTTGGTCACTCTGACAGTCTTCGTATTATGGCACACAAACCATACACAGTACACAAGGTGAGCACAGCACAGAGTGGAACAACCCCTTCTCTTGCCCACTGGCAATTCTGTGCTTGATGCACTCCAGACTGTGGTTGGTCTTCCTGGCTGCCTGGGCGTGCTGTTCAGTTTACTGTCAGCCAAGACCCCCTCAAATCTCTTTCAGCGGTGCTGCTCTCTGCTCTGTAGGTATAATCAGTTATTTTATTATCCGAAGAGCTAACTGTTCATTGTTGCTGGTGATTTCCTACAGCAGATGTTTTCAGATTTCTAATCTGACTTTTCAAAAGACTTAAGGATATGTAATGTCAAACTGAATGGAACATCAGTATCATACTAGTCCCAAAATGTTTTCATTTGACCCAGATCTTTGAGGGAACAGAAGAAAAGTTCTGGGGGCAGAGAAGATACCTCTCAGACATCTTGCTGTAGCAGATGCCCAAAGCAAAAGCTCAGCTCAGAGAGAGATGTAAGCATACTGCACTTTTCATAAATTCTCTATTGGACAGTAGGAACTTTACTGTTGATGTCAAAAATTCTTGGCAGCCCTTATTTTTTTTTCCTCCCTCTGTGGTATGTAGGCTGTTGGAATCTCTAGAACACTACAGTTTCCTTTGTCAACATCTGAATGTAGTTGACAGGTAACAGTGGGTCTGTTAGCTGACCCCTAAAATCTCACTTTGGGGAAGAAAAGTCTCCCAAGTATTTAGCAAATAGGACAGTGAGTTATAATTCTGAGTCAAAACTTTCAAACTTTTCATGGGTCAAACAGATCTTTTAATGTTTATTAAGAAGTACCATCTGTTCTATTCCTATGTAAGTCGTGCATTTCACAGGAAGTACAGGGTGTAACATGCACTGCTTCTAAAATGGGTGGTTACGTCTCAACAAGTCTGGAAGTGGTGGTTACTACTAGTGATTTCCTTTGTGATTTTGAGGGGGATCTGTCCTGGTTGGTTGTGAGTTGGAGGGAAGCCATTAACCTTCATGGTTGTTATAGTTAGGCAGGGTAGTATTTAAGTATCAGAGTACACTGATTGTAAATATCATTGATTTTTCTTTTTCTAATCTACCTTTTTAAAATTTATTGTAGCCAGTATTTAATCCCTGTACTATGCCCGTGGATATACTTTGGATGCAGGGAAAATGTTATTTTCTCATTTTTGCAGCAGTGTTGTTTTTTTTTAATGTACTTTATCCCTGTAGTCTGTTTGATTCTGACTGTTCTTGTCATTCTATATTCTGTCACGTTGACCCACGTTTTTCTGAGGCTTTGGTGCCTGTAATTGAACACAAGCCTCTATTTGAGGCCACCTCAGTGCTTAACGGGGAGGAATTAATTTTGTATGTCTTAAGGCTTATACTTCTGCTTATGTATCTCAATATAATTGCCTTTTCAAAGATGGACTAATGCTAATTCAGCATGTGGTCTGTGTCTGTTTTCTTGTCTTTTTCTCTAATTTTTCACAAGTGTGTATATGTGTAATCTCTTATTCTTTATTAAATTTGGAACTTCATTTGTACTGAATTGGAAAGTATTTTCCCCTTCCTCATTTCTTAGGATTGCTCTTCTCCTCTCTTCTAGAAGATATACATCTTTTGTTACATTTCAGAACATCTAATCTCTGGAGAGCTTACTTTGAGTGTTTTGCATTTGATCAAGTCTCTCAGTAGTTGAAGATGGCAATCACCCAGGCCTGATGATAGCTGTTGGGGTCAGGGAGGTGTAGAGTTGGAGCTGTGTGCTTCCACCCCCTCCTCCAGCTGCTATTCTAAATCTGACCCAAGATGCTACCACTTCACCTCCAGCTGAAACTATGGGTGTAGGGATGTGGTGGGAAGGGTAAAGAGTTCAAGAAATACAGATGATATGAAGGTTGTGCAGAGCGTAGCTGCTAAAAACATGTAGTGACCTGAGATCTTGAAGTACTGTTGCTGAGCTGTCTCCTCTTGCATCTCTGCACCATATTCAGCCCGTATCTGTGGTGGTGTTGTCACTTCAGTAACAGTGCAGAAAGTAGATGGGTTTGGCTCAGTTCTGGCACCTTGTCAAAGAAACTACGTGTGAAACCTGGAGCACTGAGTTTACCAAGTATCAATATGCAGATGGCTCATCTTATTTTCCTACTGCTGTGGCTTTAGCCATTGAGTTTATTTTGATGCCTGACTTTATTCAGTAAAAGCATCATGTTGCCTGTTAAGTCTCTGTTTACACTAGCATCCTTGATAGAGTGTCTGGCTCCCTGAGTTGATTATACTTGTAGGCTGCAGTAATTAAGTGAAATAGTCTCTGCGTTCTCTGTCCTACTATTGTATAACATCATCTTCACCCTATGGTGTCTGCCCTTTGTTCCTCATCCCCCTAGTCCTCTTCTTGTTTCAAATTGATGGTGTTACTATCAGGGGAATGGAGAAGGCAGTGTGAAAAAGCAAAAGCTTGGCTTCTATGTCCAATTCTAAGCTGTACTTGTCTTCTTAATTCTTTCATACTTGCACCTCAACTCATAACTGTGCTTTTGTGTGTGAGAATTTTTGAAACTACTCAGAACTGTGGCGATACAATATCACACTTGTGATGTCAAGTGTGAAAGCAGCATTCAGCTGATTTTAGTTCATAGGCTAACTTGATTGTACTATGCACACTGATGTTAGCAGCTCCAAAATGAGTTGTGCAAATGAATAATTCTCTTAATCAGTCTGCAAGAGGCAGTTTGAAGTGGTAAGCACCAGTTTCATGCTTATGATATTTTTTGGAAAATCTTTGCTTTTGCCTGCTTTTTGCTTTTGTTTTAGCAGTCCCTAATGCCATTGCACTCTGTTATTCAGAGAAGGGGGTCGCAAGCAAGTCACAATCCTTTATCTCCTAGTGCTCTTAACTCCTTATTAAGAGCCCAGACAGCACACTGGCCAAACTTGGGGAGCTCTGCCTTCCCTACTGAGGTGCCTGTGTTCTGTTGCACCTGCTGGTGCAAGCAGAAATAACATGGGGTAAGCAATGCCCTGAAAGTCTGTGGGACTTAAGCTAGTTCACAACTTTAATTACCTTATTTCTTTGGGATGTACTGTTCTGAGTATGATTTGGTGTAACAGCTGAGACAGTCTTAACTGAAAACTTGGGTTCTGCTTTCCCTTCACTCTTTGTGTTCTTTCTGCTTCCACTGCGCGGGCACCAGCACTGACTCATCCAATGGTGAGCTAATCTAGGATTCCAATTCGGAAGAATATTACTAATTCATGTTGTTATTTTTGCTATCTTAGTTCCTAGACTTGTTAAAGAGTGGAACAGATGAGTGCAGTGGTGTGTGGAAGGGAGCGAAAAGACTCCTTTCATAAGTAGCATGTAGCTTGATTTGTTTAACAAAGTTTCAAGCTTTTTTTAAAAGAGTGGATAGAAAATATTTCTGTCATCATATGCAGGATATGCAGTTCAACAGGTAAAGCATCACGCTTTGATCTTTTTAGTCTGCATTGAGATTTTGAGATGTTGCTAAAATAAGTCTGATAGATTGGGGATCTCCATAGAAACCTTCAGTTTGTAGCTTTCTCAGCCTGATGGCCTTACTGGGTTCTGTTGTGCAGGATTTTATTCTACTCAGCATCAAATCTTTCCTGAGATACTTAGATTGTTTTGAATTTTATTTTCTGTATTCTTTGTTGATATCTGCTTGGGCTTGTCTGGGGCACTCAGAATAGCATCTCAATTTTGGTAATCTGGTTTAGACTGAGAATGAAATAGCATGAGTGTGCTTTCCTACATGTATTTTTGTTACAAGCCAGCTGTTTCTGTTCTCTTTTGTTAAGAAGTTTGTTCTAGATCAACCAAGAACCCTTTAAGTTTGTTGCTGCATAAATGTACTATTTTTTTTTCCGTCCTATGGTGTAAGTTTAAATTTTGAAACATACAGTATGCTGAATCACTGAAGTGGAGGTGAAATCAATGTTTTTAAACTTCTTGTACTGGAATTAAAATACAGGTCTGAACAGAGTTAACATAGTGAATTGAAAACATGCTTATCAGAGATTTGGAGGGAGAGAAATGGGACTTAATTGCTTCATCTGTTGAGGTGCTTTTATTTTTAAATACATTGTACGAAGATGTTTCTGTGACTTGATTTCATTAATTTCTGCTTAAGTTTGTCTCTGCTGCAGGTAAGCAGCCCTTATTTCCCATGAGTGAAGGAAAACAATGAATTTTTGGTGTAAGAATGCAGTTTAAGTATTAAATTCTTTTATTTAACATTTCATAGTTAGATTTGATCTTTAGTTTACGGTTTACATGTTTTGAGGTCATGTTTTTCTGACACATTTGAAGATGACTTTTTCTTTCGTACCCAGAAATAACTTATTTCAATTCTTGGGTTCGTGATACGGATCCATGTATTGGTTTTACTGACAAAGCTGAATTGATTTATTTGGGGGAAGAAATAGTGCTGGACTGGAAGAAGTCTTTAAGCTAGTATTGCTCATTAAGATCGTATGATGTTAAAACAGCCTGAATCTTGTATTGATGTGTTCTGGTCTGCTTTTGTGAAAGTTTTCATACTGATATATATATATTTTATTTTTATTTAGGGTGCAGTTTTCTTGGAAGGTGTAACAGTTAAATATGTGACCCAGGTGACAACGCAACCAAAGCTGGGAGGAGTACAACAAAAGTGTCAGCAGTTCTGTGGATGGGAAGGGTATGAGAATATTTAGAACTTTTTCATTTATACTGTCTAGAAATGTTGCGTTTCTAGTTTTGCAGGAGGAAGCAGTCAAAATAGGTGGCTATTTTTAGATGGACTTTAAAAAAAAGCCTCCAGAAAAACCTCAAAAGAGAAACAAGTGAGGATGTTACATAGTTCTGTGAAACAGAATGATCAGCTGTGAATAAACAAGATCTTAAAATTCCTTTTGCACTGGTATGAAAAATATTTTCAGGTGAATTGTTGCCATGCAAATTCCCTATGTAGTCTAGTCCAAGCATTTGTGTGAAGTTTAGTGCTTCCTCACACAGTGGATTTATACTTCAGTTGTACAATATAAATCTTATTTTTTAGAGCCAACTTGGGTTTTTTGTCTGGCGTTAATGAGTATTGGTTTTAATGTCTCAGATTCTGAACTTTTCCTTTGTAAAGCTGGAGCTCCAGGGAGTTGCTTGCGGTGCTTTCAAACTGTCTGAAGCTGAGTTTTTCCAGTGCTTGTAGTTTTGAATGCAAATCTCTCTTTGTCTAAAATTAAAATTTTGAAGTTCTGCATAATTCATTGTTTTGTCATGAACAAGTACCCTTGTTACGATCAGGAAAAACATTTGATTCCTCTCCCAAAATACCTTGTTGGGAAGATGTTCTAGATGTGCTGCAAGGTTAACCTTGAGACAGAACAAGATGTGACTTCGGTCACGTGATGTTTAAAAATGCATTACTGCGTGCGACTGCTCATTGCAGAACATAATAAACATATTTCTCTTTTTAGGTCTGGATTCCCTGGAGCACAGCCTGTTTCCATGGACAAGCAAAATATTAAATTTCTGGAACAGAAGCCATACAAAGTTAGCTGGAAAGCAGACGGCACTCGGTAAGCTTGTTCTAAATGAGAAAGAAATACCCTGTAAACTGGGTGAATGGTCTGCATTTTCCCAGGAAAGTGAACTAACATCTACAACAGTCAAAGCACATTCTAAAAACAAGACTGACTCCAAAGTTTAATTTTTTTTTGTCTCGCTACCCGACATTTGTTGATGTTTGTGGCTGAATTTCATTTTGGCAGCTGCTCTGCAGACTGGCTGTTAAATGTGTGTACTTTTCCCCTCTGTGACCCTTGTCTGTCTGTCAGTGAGGGTTTGCCAGCAAGGTCTTAGAATAATCTTAGGTAACAGTAGGAGTTTGTTAAACTAGAAAATTTGTTTATAAAAGCCAAATTAAAATTTATATGTGAGCCTTCAGGAGTAGACTTACATTAGAAATGTCACGGTTTTTGTTTTTCTTCACACTGTGATCCTATATTCAAACTTGTGGTTCAGATTGGCAGAGGGGTCAGTAGTTTTATATTCCCTTACCAGTTCTCCTGCTTTCATTGTAAGGGGAACTTATTTTTTCCATCCTTTGGTAACAGACTACAACTTGATCATATTCATATTTTGAATCTATTCAGTGTTCTGATTGCTAGTTTGAAATGCATCCTTATGTGTAATTTTTTCATTTGTCTTAACGTGCTATGATTTTTAGATGTGGCGCAGCACTGTCTTGTCTCCAATTGCCAATACAGAATAGTGTGGGTTTCACACAGGCTTTGTTGTACCTGCCTTATTTTGAGTAACTGAGCTATTGTGTGGTGTCGCAGATTGTGCTAGAGGTCTGTGCTCTGGTAGTCAAGCATGTCCAGTTGTGACTGATTATTAAATGTTTGTGTAGTCTGTGTGTGTGTAATATATATAAAATATGTATAGTGGAATTCCAAACATCAATTTATTTGGCTTATTTTTCCATAATATATCTTGCAAAATGGAAGTATTTTGCTTTTAAGGCCAAAATTGAGGCATTGCATACAAAAATTAGAGTCTGTTGGGAAGAACTTCTGCTGTTCTTTTAATTGTAGTATTATTGCCAATGCTTCAGAAATTTAATTGGGCTTTATCTAGTCAAATCTTGTTAAGTCCAAGGATGAGGTTTACATAGCCTTTGAGTAATCTGTTCTGGAGCTGCAGTGCCCACCCAGTAGAGGAAGTGTTTTTTTTTTTTTTTTTTTTTCTTTTTCTTGATGTCTAAAGGGTAGCAGTTAATAGCTGTGTCATTTCTCACTACTGAGAGGAGTTTGGGCTATGTCTTTAATTGCCATTCATATACTGTTTGGTCTCTGCCTGGTCACCCTTTGGCATTCTGTTTCTTCTCATAGAATCATAAAGTAGATTGTGTTGGAAGAGACCTTTAAGACCATTCAGTTCCACTCCCTTTGCTGTGGATGGGGACACCTTCCACTGGACCAGGTTGCCCCATCTGACCTGGTCTTGAGTGCCTCCAGGGATGGGACATCCACAGCTTCTCTGGGCTGTGTGTGCTGGTGCCTCACCACCCTCTGAGTAAATAATTTCTTCCTGATACCTGATATAAATCTCCCCTCTTTTAGTTTAAAGCTGTTACCCCTTGTCCTTTCACTCCACTTCCTGTCAAAGTGTGCCTTCCCGTATTTCTTCTTGTAGACCTCTCTTTGTGTACTGGAAATCTGCAGTGAGGTCTCTTCAGAGCTTTTTCTTCTGCAGGCTAGAGAACCCCAGCTCCCTCAGCTTTTCTTTACATGGGAGATGCTGCAACCCTCTGGTCATCCTTATGATCCTTATCTGAACCTGTTCCCACAGCTCCTTGTCCTTCTTATGCTGCTGGCCCCAGAGCTAAACACAGTGGTCTGGGTGGAATTTCCCAAGAGCAAGGGGGAGAATCACCTCCCCCATCCTGCTGCACACAGTTCTTTAGATGCAGGATGCAACTGGCTTTCTGGGTCAGTTTTTCCTGCTGCTGGTATATGCTCAGTTATTTGTCCACCTCAACCTGCAGGTCCTTTTTTGTAGGGCTGCTCTCAGTCCATTCTCTGCCCAGCCTGTATTTCTGTTTGGGTTTGCCCTGACCCAGGTTCAGGACTTAGCACTCAGCTGTGTTGAACTTCATGAGGTTCACGTGGGCTCACCTCTCAGCATGTCAAGGTCCCCCTGGATGACTTTGCTTCCCTCCAGCAAGTCAGCTGCACCACTCAGCTTGGTGTTGTCCATAAATTTGCAGGGGGTGCACTTAAATCCTGCTGTCTGTGTTACTGACAGCTGCGGTTGCCTTTTTAGCGATTTTATAATCTAAGTACTTTACTTTAATTTTTGATATTAATGAAGCTTAATGGTCTTGATCAAAATCACTTTGTGAGAAGTATGAAGAAATATGCACTGCCAGTTGTTTGTTCATTGACTGCTGTTGCTAGCATAGGTCAGGTGGTGGTTAATAAGTGTAGCAAATGCATCCAGTGTTAGCAAGCTCCAGCATGATGAGTGCCTTTTGTGGTAACTTCCCTAGGACAGGTTCTCAAAGTGACTAGATTAGTGAGATTCTGATTTGAGCATCATCTGCAGGGTGTCCTTTTGTTCCTTTCTGATGCATATGCAAAACCTGTGTCACACAGTGTCCTCCCTCTACTCCCAGCAGCTTAGATGAGGTATATAGAGTATTTACTAATCACGCTGAAATAAAACCCCAAGTGTCCTTGTGCTCTTGCAAACAGTTACTGTGGCTCTTCATACATGCACATCTTCCTTAAGTAAATTCTGAAATTCCAAAATCATACTTTAAAAAATATTCTCTTATTTTCATAATTTGGAACATTGAGAAAGCAGTTGTAATTTCACAAATGTCTTGGATGTTTGGAATAGTTGTCATTGGGATTGGTACTGTAACGCTCTGTTTTTCTTCAGTGTTTCTGGTTTCAGAACTAATACCAGGAATACCAGATGCTTATGGAAATTTTCTTAGCCCCTGCCACTGGTAGTGTTCAGATCATAATCTTCCACATTGCTGTGATCACTCCTGAGGTAGATTGTAATGACATTCCTTGTGTTGTATTCAATTGTGTTTCACTAATAGGAACTTATGGACTTTTTAATTTCATTACTTTGTTAGGTTTGTTATCTTCAGTTTTAGAATATTCTAGATAACGAAGAGCCTTGAAAATATAGGAAATTGAATGTCTTATTAACAAGTGCTTCCACTTGGACTCCATTAGGATTCAGCGCAATTCATCCAGAACTAAGCTGTCTTTAACACAAAAGGTCCCTCAAATGTTTTTCATCTTCATTGTTTGTACTTCAGAGTTTTGTTAGGATGGGCAGTGTGTGATGAGAAAATGCAAAGCTTACACTCAGTATGACATCCAAACATTAAGAAGTGGGTGATAAGGAAGACATTCTCTCACAAGTGCTTGTGCATAGTTGGCCAGTGTTAACGTGATGCAGGCATTCTGAGAACTCTAGGTTACAGAAACATTGTGTGGGAGATCCAGGCTTATTCTCAGAGCACTGCCGTGTGTTCAAGAGCTGCTGAGCGTAAGCAAGTAAACTCAGCCAACTAAACTGACCATGCATAGAGCCAGATGGGATTCTTTGCATTAATTGTGTTTTTAATTCACATTCCAGTTATACTATCTGTGAAGTTAACTTCTAAAACCGTGAAAATGTTTGGAAAGAATTAACATGGAGCTCAGATATTGTTACTGGTTGTTCTTGCCTTTTTTGATGTCTTGATCCTTATACAAGTCTTTGTTTTTAGGATTGATTTACACTAATATTTTAATATATATTAAAGACATTTTGAGGAAATGTTTTTGAATAATTGAAGCCTATTGCTTCTAGAAGTAGTAACAGAATTTTACTTTTAAAATAATTTCTTCACTAAAATCTATTTTCTATTAAAAGAAAAGGAAATAGCTTTGTCTGAAGTCTTGTATGCTTTGCCATTGAACAATAATCCCTTCAAAACTGTGGCTCGTTGACCAATGCAGAATGGTATGATTTAGAACGAGCAGTACAATGGTGTATTAAATAATTAAAGTTAGTGCTACTCTCTAGGGTTGTAAGCTATTTTTCACGTTTCTTTTTGTGTTTGTATTTTCAGTGTAAAAAGCTTTTGTTTGTCACGTTGTATTCATTTGGAGAATTGAAGTCTTATGGAATATTCTTATGCAACCATGTATTCTGCTGTTGGAATAGTTGCATATGAAATAGTAGTGCGCATTAAAGACTGCCTTTTGTGAAAGAAATTAGAGAGTGCATATAATTTCTTAAGAGGAACTTGGAAGTATTTGGGGTCTGTGTTTTCAACTGAAGGAATGTTGTGAAAGAGATAAAAGACAGAAACGTGAGCTATTATTTGGACATTTAGACACTGTATAATAATAACTACCCTGATCAACAATGAGAAATGTCTGGCAATTTTTACATTGGACGTGCTTCTAATTATTTTGTTGTTCTCCAGTGATCTGGACTCCATATGTAATTCAGCAGATTTTCATTAATTGTTCTGAATGCTTGTGTTGACAAGCATGACCTTCCTGAATTTAATATTAAGACATTAGTTTCTGGAGATGTATTTACAGATACCTTGTTCAGTTTGTCTGGAAATGAATTTCATGTCATCACTTACATCTGACTGAAGAGGTTCAGAGATATTAAAGCTGCAACAGCCTATGGTCTGTTTATTTCACTGTAACTTGGCTTTTCATAGTTTTGTTCTAGTTGTTTTTCTGCCTTTTGATTGAGTGCTACCATTTCATCAGACTGGCTGGACTTACAGGAAAGTAGGTGCTTAACATTTTATTTTACGCTTTCTCAGTTGAATGTAACTTGCCCATATGGGTTAATAACAGTATTTTCTCAGCCTAGGCAAACTAATTTCACTTCACCATTGTTAAATGTTTGCGTTGTATTCCTTCAGTGGTAGTTTTCTCTAGGGGTTTCATGGTTGAAACTCTTATTTTTAGGTTGCCTTAACTGACATGTAGTATCAGTCATTTCATGAGGATGTTTACTTTTCTGCGAAGACATCTCTTTTTTTTTTCCTGTTGATTTTAACTGGAGCTGAGTGTTCATGCTTTCCAAGTATTGCTATGTTTTTCTAACCATAGTGAAAAGAAAATAATAAAGTATTTCTTAAAAGATACATTCTTTAGTCATTGCCAGGTGATAGATAAATAATTTAATTAGTTAAATTTGTTGACAGTGATTCTCTAAAGCATTTTGAGAAATTTACTGGAGTAGCATCTTATATGCTTATGTAAACTAATGGATTCTGGGTTTCTTTTTTTCTTTTTTGTCAAAACTCCTCTATTCCAATGGATCCTGGAATTCAGAACCTTCTGATTTACCCTTGTGTACTTTGTTGAAGTTCACAGAGGTTGTGCCTATACCAGTGGCCTTGCTTGTTCAGTGCCTCACTTTTAGAGTCATCCTGTGAGCATCACGAGGTGTACATCTTGTTCGTACACTGTGTTACCTTCTGGAGTGAACAAATGTGCTTGTTTCAAAAGGAAATGCAGTGTGTTTCCCCCTCTTACCCAGGGTGATTCTTCAGTTTTGATCTCGTATTCTCAAGTGCTTCTAAACTTACTCCTGGTCTGCCTGTGGGAGCATGCATACCGACAGAACTGCTATAAAGACCCTCTGGTAAATGACAGTGCAACTGCTTTTGTTTTATATGTTTTTGAGTTGATATAATGTGGTAGGCTGTTAATCATCTGATCTCATGTTCTCTCTTTTTTTTTATTTCCTGGATGGGTGGTGTTGTGCTGCACAGTACTCCATAAAGCACAGTGCCTGCAGGCAGGCATGGGGGATGCCCATCTCACAGTGGAGTCAGGACTTTCTGCACAGCCATCCAGCAAGGCCTGTAGCAGATGCTGTGTGGTTGATCTACCAAATAACTCAGTGTTTCTTTCTAATGAAAACAGCTAATGAGAGATTGTGGTCTAGGAACTTAGCAAAACTCATTGTAAGGGTCTTTGCGAAGCCCCGTATCCATGTTTGTCTCAGGTTGAAGCTCTTTGATAAAATACTTCCTTTGTGGCAGCTTGTGTGTGTGTGTGTGTGTAAATATTACATGCAAGTCATTTTTTTGGGGGGTGTGGGAAGATAAATGTTTTTGAAGTCATATTGCATCATTGAAAAAAATTACTTAAGTTTGCAGTTACCTTTCCTGATTTGATATGAGCTCTATTCTGTATGTTTATTGAAACAGTTGTCAAACCTCTGGTGTCTTAAAAATAATTTCTATGGTAATCTATTCATGAGGCACCAAAAACCAAAGAGAAAATTTTCCACTACTGAAGTCATGCCTTCTGGCTTTTTAAACACAAAATACACGTTGTAGGGTAGCAGTAGCTACGAAATATGTATGGCTTTACAAATGCATCCAATTTCATAGAGCTGGGATTGCTGAAATAGTAGATGCTCCCTGAATAAGATAATTGTTATAGTATGTACAAGCCGTGCTGGATGACTGTTATCAACTTTGTACTGTAAAGTCATTAGCCCAGGTGGTTAGCGGCTTACTGTATCCCTTGATACAGGTCTCATTAATAATGTTTGTAGCAGATGTTTGTTCTAATGAGTAGAGCTGAATGTTCAGATGGAAGTAGGGTTGATAGAGTAATGAGATGCCAGATTTCAGGGAAAAAAAGACTCCTACCACTAAGAATAATTAAAAGCTTTAAAATGTCCATAGAATAACTCATATTAATCCAGTCAGAGAGGACTCGATTTTACAATGGTAAAATGTGACCTGAACAAAACACAAACCATTACGGGGTATGAGTTACTGTCTTATATTTGTGTGAGTACCTTTTTATTTTTCACATCTGTATTCATGTAGTTTTAGGATTTATTTTATTATTTTTTGCTATAATACAGTGGCTGTTCAATTATGGTAAATCAGCTATTTAGAAGAAATACAGAACAGATAGTTCTTGCCAAAGGCCATTATATTTGAAAAATATCTATATAAATTTGGTGGCTCAGAAATGCCTAACTGTAAACAAGCAGGTACAGCATGTTAAGTCTCTAGGAGAATTGCTGCTAATTGTTTAAAAGGCATTTGTAATAAAATATTTAGTAACATTTATGAAGTTAGTGATTTTTTTTAACATAATTAGTAAATTACATGTTTGAAAAAGGCCTGCTGCCTACATAATTCTTATTTTAATAGTATGAGTAGAAAATAAACATAGTGAAGCTGCACTTAAGTGTATGATAAAACTGGTCACTGAAGTTATTAAACTGTTAATTAATCAAACAGTAATTACAAGTAGTAATCTACGTGCTTTGGATCACTCAGAATAATGGTTAAGTACTTTCTTCTTGGGCTGGTAATATGCTTACACACACAACTGAGAAATACCAGCTTCCCAATATGAAAAATTATCCAAAAGTCTTTTGAGTTGAGAGTGACACGTGAAGAGGTGATCATTGCTGAAGGTCAGCTTGACAAACATGAAGAAAACTAAGAAACAGATTTTCTGTTTTAGAAATTACAAGATAAAAGAAAGTAGTGCAACATAATACGGGAAGGAAGAAAAAAGATCACCTGTCTGGATAAGACTAAAGAAGAAAGTTTTCCATGAATGCATCCAACTGTCATTTTGGAGAGGCAGGACAATGTTATAGAAAAGATGTGATGATAAAACTGAATGAATGAATGAAGAAGGACAGGGAAGATTGGAAAGTTGTGCTAATCCAATTGGAAAACAAATAATGGAATTGAGAACTCATTACTTAAAATGAGAGACCAATTTATCTTGAAAGCAGATTTGAAGAACAGAAAGATTCACTGTTTGAGAGTAAATGCATTAAGATGGGATTAAACTTGAAGGAGACTCTATTGGGAATGAGAAAGAAGACCTAGATTAATTTTCAGATTGGTGAAAAATGATGAGCATGTTCTTATATGGAGGTTTATGCCAGTAGTGGAAAATACCTGAACTGGAGTGTTGCACAATTGTTAGCGTATTCTTTCTGAGTGTAGAGGAGGAGGAGGACAAAGTTGGCTGCTGAGGTTAGCCAGCTGAATTCTAACAGGGAGATTTGGGGACATTCATCTCTGAAAAGCATTTGTGGGCATAGAGCTTTTCCTGTAGGTGCAGATACACCATTTCTTGGTGGCTTTATGTTCTGACCTTAGATGGCTAGCAAATAAATTGGTTAGTTTACCAAAGCATTAGAAACCATGAAAATTACATTCTCATGAGTTTTTTTCTGAGAGGGCAAAAAGCCCCTTTGTGCTAAGATTAAGGGCACTTTACATGTGTGCACTGTGTCCTGTAGATCATAATGAAGAAGCACTAACACAATTGTCTTCATCATCTCCACCAGTTGATGTGTTCTCAAAGGACGTGTTGACTTTTTCTCCCTTTTTACCTATTGTCCATGGAATGAAAGCATACTTAGACTTTTCAGAGGCCTTAGAGCAAAATAGAAGTGTTAGATTTTTGGTAGCTGCTCTCAGGAGACCAAGATAATTCATCAGTTCTATTTAGCTGTATTGGTAGCTGTATTGGTTAGTCTCCTTTTACTGAGAGACTTTTGATCAAATGAAGCAGCATGGAGTATTTTAAGGTGTTAGACTAGTATCTGGAACTGTTGGCGTGTAAATATTGTTACTCCTTTGCATGAGGCAGTATAATTTTAATTGGCATTAGATATTATGGACCAGATCCAGCTGTTCCACAGCTGTTGGTCTAGGTTGCAATTGGTGGTTGCTTTTTAAATCTTCATGCTGTATTTGGAGTGAAGCGTGGTGCTATGCATATATTTTTATTTATTGCTGAAGCACATTGATTCTGTTTTTCTTCTTATCCCTCTCCTGAAGTCTGTCTTTTAAATCATTGAGTCAGTGAAGTTAAACGAATAAATGGGTATGATAGGTCATATTGTCTCCAATCTGGATCAGAATTGACATGAATGTCTGAAGAATACATTCTTAACTCTAGATTGTGGTCTCATTTATGCGTGTCTGAAACAGAGTCACAACTCTGAAATGAAATCACAGAAGGAAGCTGTTGCTTCTTCCTTCATTAGGGCTTAAAAAGTCATAGCAGTGTATTTCTTTGCCATAGGAAGGTGCATTTTGCAAAATTCCAGACGTGATGTTTCACTGTTCTGGAGCGTTTTGATAGCATACAAATTTTAATGCTTAAAATTGAGTTCTCTGAAAAATGCTGCTTAACAATTATTCATCTGAAACTATTTTAATATTTGGACAGATTGTTTTTGAAGCAAGCTCTTTTGTTTATTTATAAAGAGTTAATGTATTAAAATGCTTATTAGGTGGCTTGTGCTACGAATACTAATCTTATAGTATTCAACTGTAGTCCTAGAATGTTCTAATTAGACCAAGATAAATGGTGTGCTTGTGTGTGTACCTGATGTTCAAGCCATGAGTATCAATGATTAATGATTTATTTATTAATCTTTCTCCTAGACCACTTTTGATAGTGAAACAGTGTGTCCTGTGCTGCTGATTCTCTTGGGAGCATCGTGGGCACATTTCATGAAATGTAATGGATGAAGTTTATGCAGGGAAGAGTGATACTGAGGCTATATAGAGTGCAACTACACAAATACCTAGGACATGTTTTCCTTTCAAGCTGTATTTCTAATCTGTGGGCATAAATGATGGTTGTAGTTTCTGTAGCTGGCACCTGCAAGGTAGGCAGAATTGACCCAGCATGTATTCTGGCATAAATAACTTCAAAGTCAAGGGAACTTTCTTTTTCAGTGCTGTAAATACTCTTCTCTTGTCTGTTAAGTTGTGGCGCTTTGTGGGAAACGTGATTCTCTTTCTCGGGAAAGGAGGAATATAGTTACTTATCATCTGGTGGTGATGTGGTATGGTTTTGTGTTTTTGTTCTGTGTGTCTTTTAAAAACCTTTACATCACTGCTGCTTTGCATTTTTTTTTTTTTTTTTGAGCCTGTTACTTCATGCACAAATTTCCCCCTCAAGTCTCCAAAAGTAATGCCTCGTATTTTATCATATTAGTGCATGACATCACAGGCAGGTGTTGGCGGGATGGCAGTAGAGGCTAAACCTTCCTGCATTCTGTTTTATTGCCATGTGACAGATGGCAGCAGAGGCGTGGTCTGAGAAAGTGACATCTGACATGGAAGTGCACATGTAGGAAGGGTGTGTCACTGAATTCCTCTACATAAAAAACATGGCACCCATTGACATTCATCAACACTTACTGAACATTTGTGGAGACCAAACAGTGAATGTGAGTGCAGTGAGGGCTGGGCTGCATGGGGAACATCTTCCTAAAATTTGTGGATGAAGATTGCGGTTAAACAAGTTCAAACAAGCTTGAAGCTGAATATTTGCAGTAAGTAATAAAATTGATTTTTAATGTAAGCATTTGTAATTCAATCAAGCTTTTGACATGAGATTATTCAAACAGATGATAAATTTTTTAAAAAGTAATCAGAACATTATGCTGTACAGTTATTTTTCCAATAGTGCTCCTCCATCTAATGTAGAAATGTACTTTAATGTACTTTAATATGTACCTGACCACTTAGCAGCATTGAAGTTTCACTGGAGCAAAGAGAATCTACTCCATAAAATATATCTTCCAGTATACAAGTTCTGTTACTGGGTTACGTTTTCAAGCTCACTAACCATTCTTTTCTTCTGAACGCTGTGTACTTCATAATGAATTATAAGTGTTTATTAGTCATAGGTAAATCTACCCTTTGCAGTAGATCAGATCACGATAACAAGATCAAAGAATTGCTCAGGTTGGAAAAGACCTTCAAAATTAACCAAATCATATTATCCAAACTCTAACAACCTACTGCTAAATCCTTGAGCATCACATCCAAAAGCACATTCAACAGTGGTGTCTATCACTGCCCTGGGGAGCCTGTAACAGTGCTTAACAACCCTGTCTGTAAAGAAGTTTTTCCTTATATCCAACCTAAACCTCTGTTGGTGCCATTTGAGGTCATTTCCCTTGTCCTACCACCAGTGGGAAGAGAACAACTCTGCTCTCACTGCAATTGTCTTTCAGGTATTTGAAGAGAGCAATCAGGTCTCAGTGTCCTCTTCCCTGGACTGAATATCTCCAGTTCCTTCAGTTGCTCTTCATGGGGCATAATGTCCAGGCCTTTCACAGACCTTGTTGCCCTTCTTTGGATCTCTTCCAGCACCTTAGTGTCATTTCTGTATTGAGGTGAACTAAATGAAGTACACTACTTGAGGTGGGGCCTCATCAGGGCCAAGTGCAGTGGAGTATTACTTCCCTAGTCCTGCTCATTGCACCATTCCTGATGCAAGCCAGGATGCCCTTGGCCTTCTAGTCCCCCTGGGCACACTGCTGATTCATGTTCAATACACTGTCCGTAACTACACCAAAGTTCCATACTGTCAGGCAGCTTTCTAGCTGCTCCTCCCCAAGCTTGTAGGGCTGCCTGGAGTTGTTGTGACCAAAATGCAGTACCTGACAATTGGCCCTCTTGAAACTCACAGTTTACCTTGGCCCATCAGTCCAGTCTACTCAGGTTCTTCTGTAGTGCCCTTCTACCCTCTGGCAAATCACTCCTTCCCAGTTTGATGTTGTCTGTGAACTTAGAGAGGATGCACTTAGTCACCTCATAGGTCTGTAGCTATCAGTATAACTTTTCCAACCCTTTTTGAAGATGGGCATTACATCTGCCAGTCTCCAGTCCATTGGGATGTCACTGGTTAGCACTGTTGAAGGGGGATGGAGAGTGGATTGGCAACCATATCTGCCAACTAGGGTGCAGTCCATCTGACCTCATGGGCTTGTGTGCATCCGGCTTTAAGATCGGGTCCAAAAAAAATCTCATCATGGATTAAGCAGGGATGAGGAACAAAATAGGCCCCATCTACCAGCGCAAGGCGCTGTGTGCTCAGGGAGCAACTATTAAAGACTGAGGCAAAGGAGGCATTGAGTATCTCCGCTGTGTTATGATCCTTGGTGACTTCAATTAACCCTTTAAGAAGTAGAATGCTGTGTTAACTAAAACTCTGGAAGGCTGTTCAAGAAAAGGCTGTAACTGGATAATTTTATTTTTTTTCCAACCTTGTTAAATTCTTGGTTTTACCAGACTTGCTGTGGTTTACAATCTAATAATACTTTTGATAGAAACTATAATTTTACATTGGTTTTTAATTTGCTATCTGTTAAATTATTAGAAGGCATTTTTATTCTTAATTTATAAAACAGGAAAAACTAAAGTTTGAACTCAGTCTGAGCTACAATACTTCATTAGCAGAAATGATATCAGCTTCCACTCTTCTCCATTTTTCCTTGCTCCATAGTTAGTATTATCATCTTCTCCAACGTATTAAAAAATAAATTTCCCTATTAATGCTGGTGCATGTGTTATTCCAGTTGAGAGTATTTCAGTGAATTGTATGGTGATGCAGCACCATTTCTGTATTATGCACCACTGTTATGCGTCTTGTGTCTGCCTCTTCCTGCCTGTGTTTTGGTACCTTTTGGATATTGATATTTGTGTATTTTATGATTGTAGTTTGGGACATAAAAATTTCTGTTGCAAATGGTGTAATCTGCAGATTGGGTGCTTCACTTTTTGTGATTTTCTGGGTCACAATAGTTAGTCTTTTGGACTGTGAGTTGTTAAATTCGGAGTTGAAAGGAAAGCATTGGCAGGCGATAGTAAGGAAAAGAATGTGGTGCTGAGTGAGGTAACGATAGAGTACACTAATGCTTAGGATAGTCTGTGAAGACCAATAGCTTGTACAAGCTTTGGGATTTCTGTTATCCTACAGTGGTAACTTCTGTGATGTGTATGCAAGAAATAGAATCTTGATGAGCTCTGCATAAAGGAAGTGTGTGGTGTCAAATAAGCTGGTTGAACAATATGTTATCAAAATCAGACATAGTGCTGTCATTGTGATACCAGAAGGTCAGTGAAATAATTATTTTTTTTCCCCACTTCAAATTAGGGCAGCGAGATGGAGCTTCAGAAGATGAAGCTGGGTATTGGGGATCTCAGCATATTAGGCTAGGATAACTTTTTTGACTAACGTGAATATTGGAAAACATTCATTTTTTGGGGGGAAACGTGCAAAATAAAGCTTGAGGGATAACAGTTTGTTTTCATAACAGCTGAAGAGTGGGAAATATTATGGAATTGTGTTTTTAAAATATCACCATGGGAGGATTAAGATAAAATTCTGGGTTACTGCTGAATCCACTGAAGAATCTACTGAAGATAGTCACATAATTAGAATTGTAGCTGTGAACATCAGCGCAAGTTGACGTCCAGATCTCCTCTGGTGTAATAAGAGTTTAGGCAACTCAATTACTGAAGTCTCTGGGGCCATTCATTTTGCTCTGAAGATGCTTTACGGAGAAGAAACTTGATCAGAAGCTGAATTCTACCTTCCCATTCCAGGGATTCGTTAGTGGAGAGTGTTGACCACTGGCATATTGAGGTGATTCTGATTGTAATATGAGATGCATTTATTTGCTAATTAGCAGCCTCATAAGGTGGTACTTAAATATTTTAAGTGTTGTATTTTTTTAATCTTGATTGTCGAAGATAAACTTGGTTCACAGATAAAAAGGCTTTGCTTTAAATCTAAAGCATTTTGATTGCAGTGAGAGGTAACAGTAGGTCAGTAATGGAGATTCCTTGTCTGGGTGGACAGATTTGGATAAAGTAAGGAGTGAGGAAGCAATGAGGAGTTCAGTTTCTGCTACTGATGAGGAATGATGTTTCTTTTGAGTTCAACCATTTTGTTTGCAGTTTGTCATATAAAGGGAAAATAATACATTTGAAAAAGGAAGAAGTAGTGGTAGATCCCATGCCAGTGGACTTTTATTACATTTTTGATTTATTATAGATACAGAATCTAATGAAGTTTCCTGGAATGGTAAGACAGATAAAGAATTGAAAAAAAAACCAAACAAACCAATGACAATGGGTAGATTTGGAAGAATGGATATAGAAAGCCACATGGCAAAGTCCTGAATATTGGATGTTAGGACCAGATGTATATTGCCATTAACAATTTTGAAATTGAAACCAAACACTTTCTGCCAAACAGATAAGGGAAACATGTCACTGGACTTGAATGCAATGTCATGAATGTGAAATATTGGAGTTGAGGCTGTAAATTGGAAGTGACAGTCAGAATATAGTTATTTTCTTCTGTATAAAATATTGGGAAAATGGTTGACTTAAACTAGAAAGGTCGTGCAAATATAAAACATTACTATGTTCAGAGTAGGCCAACTTCCAGCGGGCATGTGTTTTTTTTGTTTTTTTTTTCCCCCTTCAGAATTTGGATGGTATCTGCAAGTATGTAATTTCACAGCTCTTCATGTGTAGTTGTTTTGTACTGTCTGATAGTCTCTCTGCTTGTACAGATGAAAAACATGAGCATGAGATTGAGAATGATACAGTGACAGATCTGTTAGTGTGCTGATTAAGTAGTTACCATTTTCCTTTTATTTATATAATGAAAATAATAGTGTGTGTGTGTCCAGGTTTTGTCATCCTTCAGGAGATAGTTGACCATAGTGACCATTGCCAGCAGCAATTAATGTAAGCGAAGAAAGCAAGCTGAGCCTTGCCTGCTTACTGGGACTTGAGTATGTATTGCTCCATCTGCCACGGGCCAACTACAAGCTCATCTCATTTAAACTGCTACTTTGAATGCAGCACAATGTGGATTGAGGCCAGGGAGTGGAACCAAAATGCTTTAGTGACACAGAGAGAGGCTCTCCTACTGTCAGTAGATAAAGGGCAGTGATTAATTTTCATTCCCCTGGCCCTTTCTATGGTGTTTGATGGTCTGGCCAGAAGTTGATACTGTCTTGTCAGAAAAAAGAGGCAGGGACCTAAATAAAGAGCTGGAGTGACTGAGCCTCGCCCCAGGTGATGGACCAAAGGAGTGGCAGCATGCTTATGATTTTGAAGCGCTATCAGTCATACAAGCAATTTAAGAAACTAAAAATAGCTACAACAAGATCTTGTTTTTGCCTGTGCATCAGCAAACATCTTAGAGATACTAATTGCTATACCAAGTTGAGAAGGCTTGTTTGTGTGGGAGGGCAAAGCTTTCACAAGGCTGAATTCTAGCCTGTGTAATGAACTCCTGTGGGAATGGGGTACTGTCATGCTTTTGCACTTAGAGTTGATGATGGAATTCCTTACATTTTGCATTCTTTAATGTGACAATGTAGACAGAGGCATATGTAAAAAAAAGAAAAAAGGCAACATCAACGATACTCTGTCAGAATAATTAGTATAGATCGATGAAGTCCATCTGAGTAAATAATGCAGAACAAAGGAAGATGCAGCATGAGCTGAATTTTTTAAGCCTCCTTCAAAAATCAGTACTAATCCAATTGCTAGTTGTAGTGCTTTCTCAGGAAATTCATTTTGTGTTGAAATCAAACATAGAAGAGAAGATCTCGGAAGTTTGAAGAGTTGTGCAATATTTTTATTTCTAATTCCTAAGCTCGGACTTTGACTGGAGGAAGATGTTAAACATAGTAAAGCACAGTGTAAGATGATGTCGGTTGTAAAGCTTCTTTCAAACTCTAGGAGACCAGTTTCACCGTGAATGTACACACTAGAAAATGCTGTGCTGAGTGCTAGGAGCTGTGTCAAAGAGTATTAGCACTGACAAAGATGACTTTGTAAATAAACTAACAAAGGGGAATGAGGCTGCATACTCTGCTCAATGCAGTATTGGATCTGGAGACTGAGAAATGTGGTTTTGCTCTTATTTCTGACTGGATGACTGTGGATTGAGGGCAAATTATTTAATTTGCCTTGTTTCATCTTAAATAATATTTTTTTTCTGAAAGGTATTTTGAAATCTAACAATGAGAATTATTTCACATTCATATAAAGTAGAAACCTGAGGGTTTTTTTAACTGATCATTTTCAGTATAGTTCAAGTGATTGATTAAATTAGGTAAAAACCACAAAAACAAAAAAATCAAATTTTAATAAAATCATTATCGTAATGTGTTTTGTGCCCAACTGACATGGTCTGCATGAAGGCAAACCTGGGCCTTTGAAACAGTTGCCTTTACTTGGATGTGTTAATTGACGTCTGCAAAGATCTTTTCAAGATGATTCTTCGGTCTTATGTATGGTTACCAAGGGTAAATTACTGACACTTTCACTGCTGCTCTACTCCTGCTATTTTATTCACTTGTCTTGTTTTAAATTCAGATTAAGCTGTCTGATATGAACCGTGTCATCTTGTGTACTTGCAGGGAATCTAATACAATGGGGCCTGGTTAATTGGAGCTTTTTGGGTGTTAACACAATAGAGATAATTAGTAATAAATGTACAGCTGTAATAGCAAGTAGTATTCACAGTACTCAATACAATGCATGGCAGTTAAGCTCCTATATGCTGTGTTAGTTCCTATTGAATCCATGTGAGAATTCGGCATTATTCTTTCTTTGGCAATGTGGTGTTGCCCAAAGGCTTGCTCTGTATTCTAGTGTAAGTGCTTGTGATGCTAATACCTTAATTAACTTCTTTAAATATAAGCTGTCAGGGCACATCCAGATAGCATTCAGAAGTGCACTGATCAGCAGTCTACAAGACTTCCTCAAGAAAGCTTGAAGCGTGGTGTGGAGAAAAGTCTGACGTTAAGTATGAGCTTATGCTTTTTCACTTCGAAAATAAAGAATAGAAAAAAATCATTAATGAATTAAATTAAACGACCACGCGATGGGTTGGGTTGAACTCTTTTTGTGCTTCCAGCTATCAGCTGCTCATGCTTCTGAGTTGTCAGTCCATCCTTAAGCACATTTCATCTATCTAATGTTGGTAATTCATAATTTGACAAATTTTGTTGTTTGGCACACATTCAGGGTGCTTTCTCTAAAAACGGTGAGACTAAACTTTGTGCTCTGGGTATTTGAAATACCCAAGTTCTTCTTAGTCTTAATGGGAGGTTCAAGGCACAATCTAGCTTTGTTTTGGTTATTGTTTCTTGAATAAAGATACGGACTTTGACCAGCCAAATTGCCTATGGGTACCAGTCCACGTGTGTGCCACATAAATGCTGTTGGCTTAACATATTTGTGCATGCTGGATGTGTAATGCATCTTGAAGATCTTGTTTCCTTAAACTAGCTCTGCTTTAGGATCACTTAGTCCTTAATAACATCTTGTTTAAGAACCCTGCTGCCATCCCAACCACTGACTCCTTTACAGGTTTTAGGCTCTGTTTTCATGCAAGCTTGCTATCAGATTGGATGGATTTGATTCTCAAGAGAGACTTAAATGGATAATTTCATTGCTTAGTTCTAATCTGAGAAATATGATGTCTTGTTGCAAATGTGAATTCTAATTTTGGACTTGCATTTGTATAGTTGCTGTTAGTGTTGTTACAGGTTGCCTAAATGTGGTAATTTCCTAAAAACACAGATACATTTTATATCTGCCTTTTCTCTTGGCAGCCTTGCTGCTCATTTTCACATGTGTTGCACAGAGGAGAGCGGATGGTCTATAAAATTACTAAGGTCTTCTACTGAGACATTTAAAGATGACCCTAACCCTGATGTCCACTAGAACACCCAGGTCCTTTCCAGGAGATCGGCTCCTAACCTATACTGATGCACACAGTTTTTTCTCCCCAGGTGCAGGACTTTACACTTGCTCTTGTAAAACAAGCCACTGAAGAAATAACCTGCAGCAAAACAAAAGACCTACAAATGAAAACTTCTTGGAACTGATATGTGAATCAGTCAGGTGCCTTGCTCATGCAGATGACTTTTGCATATTATAAGTTAAGCAAGTTTGTTATGATGAGATAGCGGGTCTATGCTGTCATGAGACTCACGTTTTTAGAATGTGATTCCTGGTGATTGTTAACTGGAAATACTTTGCAGGCAATCCTCAAGACCTGGATTTTTTTTTTTCCTGAATATATAACATAAACACCTAACAATGAAACACTGGGAAAAGAGAAAGAAATCATGAGACAAGAGCAGGAATCTCACTCCAGTTGCTGGGGAGTTATCCAGCTACCAGTGTTTAAGTACATCTCCATAAATTTTGGGCGAATGACTTGGAGAAAGTGGTGATCTTGATCTTTCTTTTGATGTTCAAATAAGACTTTGAAACCACCTGTACATCCTCTGAACCTTTAGGTATTTTAGGTGGCTAAAACCAGATATTTTAGATGTTTTAGTTTTGTTTTTCGAAGCTGTTTGAAGACCTCACTGTATCGCATTTGTAGTTGGGAACCCATGTATTGTTTTTGTGAGTCGTAGATCTTTTGAAGAATTAGAACTCGTTTCTCATGCTGTTTTCTGATTGAGGCAGATGACAAAGAAAGTAAGTACTTAAAACAGTGAAGGATATGTGAGCGTGTAGTTAAGGTAGCTTAAAAATAGAGTACAATTTTTTTTCCCCGCTTTACGTACTTCTTTCTCCTTCATTTGATTTCCTTAATTTTTGAGTAAAACACAGCATGCTCACTATAATTAGTTTTGAGCAAATTTGTGTGTTTTGAAAAACTCATTTGTCTGTAGGTTATATGCTCCTATGTGTCTTTACTTTTGTGCTACTCATGCACAACTCCTTGAAGTACTTAGGTGATACTGTGCCCTTGTAAGCAGCCTTTCTGATTTCTGGAGATGTAGGATCTGTGAAGGCAGCAGTTGAGCTGCCCATGTAGACCAAATGCCTGAAGGGGTTCTGGGGGCTGCTTTGTTTTTGACAGCAGGGATTCTATGAGTATTGCTTTTAAGAGCAATGGTGAATTTTAGAAAAGGCTACTGGTAACTCATTATTTCTTCAGAACCAGGACTTTACAAGGAGAATTGGATGAATTATGAAAAGATCTGTTTTTCCTTCCTATTTATGTATTGTATTTGAGGACTTCTACTAGTTTGAAAAGTTCTTTCTGAAGGAGTCTTCAAAATATGAATTCTCTGTTTCAGAGTATTCTGGTGTGGGTGGTGAAACTCCCATCATCTTTTACTTTTAATTCATAGTTTTTTGTTGTATATAAAATGTAAACTCTGTAGGATTGGAGCAGTCTTCTTTGGATTTAGCACAGAGAAGCCTATATTTTTGACTTTGGCTCTTAGTACTGCCTTAATGTGAATATATATTTATATTTATTAGAACAATCAGCTGTTTGCAATTGAATGAAGCTCGCAAATTATTAGTTAGCTTTGGAATTTTCTTTACATGTACTGTGACAGAAGAATGTTCCTTGTCTGAATTTCCTAGCGTTTTAATGAAAAGAGGCTCAGTCTCTTGCTGAGACTTCGCAGTACAGCAGGGTTGGGTAACCTCTAATAGAAGAAGTGTTTCCTGTAAACTAAACTGTTCAGATTTATACTAGGTAAAGTTATTGCCCACTTAAAGAAAAATTGGAGTGGAAGATCTTTTAGCTAAGTTTAACTGAATTAGCGTCATGTATTCCTTTTAGTGTTGAGATCTTTCTTTTTAGGAGATTTTCAGATATCAGTTTGTACACAATAACATTCCTATAGGTATATTGTAAACTTCTAGTTTTGAAATATTTTCTTGGTGACAGTTACATCAAACTAAACTGCTTTTCTGAAACAGGAGGCTTCATCTTTTCAACTATAAAAAGTTTATTTTTAAGTGCTCTTTCACAACACATCAAGATTATTTCTTCAACAGAAGAGAAATTAAGTGTTGAGATTTAGAGGATGTGTCTTTAACTTCTTAACGTTGCCTTTGCAGGTACATGATGCTGATTGATGGCAAGAATGAAGTATATATGATTGATAGAGACAATTCCATTTTTCATGTATCTAATCTGGAATTTCCGTTTCGTAAAGATCTTCGTATGCATCTAACAAATACTCTTCTAGATGGGGTAAGGAGCATACCGTATAGCAATTATAACAATTTCAAAAGTTTATTTTTGTTCAGAAACAAGATCAAGTTTCTTAGGCTTGAATGAGTGTATCATAGGATTTAGGAATAATAGGTTCAGTTACTGGCTGAACGTGGGAATCACACTGTTCACAAGTCACTTCATATTTACAGAATAGTAATGATAGCTGCTCTGGGGGGAGCTGTTTACTTGTCTTTGAAATAAATCAAGGTATGACATTCGCTGAGTATGAGAAAAAGTTTGAAGGAAATCTAGAGAAATAGATGCAGAACCTCATCTCTTTTTATAGCTTTGTGTTTTGATGCAGAAAACGTAGTAAATATTATGCAGCTGATCTAAGAGTAAAATTTGATAAAAATTTTAGTAGTTTGATATTTGACTTTTGTGACTTGATGTCTTTTGCTTCTGTCATCTTTATTTTCAGCTAATTTGATTTACTGACTGATTACGGAATGGTTTAGTTGTGTTTTTTTTTTTTTCTTTTGACTCAAGCATGTCTAAATATTCATGCTGATTTAAATTATGTAAATTTCCTAATGGACTTGGTGAGCTAGTTGCAAAACAAGCTTTCTAACATCTGCATTTGCCATTTAAAGGCTGGCCTCTAGTAATACTACTTGCTAAGCTTTTCAGAACCGTAGTCATGAGTAGAAAAAATGCATCTCTTGACCTTTCTATTTTAGCTGAATGATTTCATTAGCTCTTATACTAAATACCTGTCAGTGTAAATGAATGCAGTTCCCTGTCATGTTTTGCTAGCAGTGGAGTTGTTCTTTCTTACTATCACTTTTGCTTGCTGAAAACCTAGGATGGATTGAAGTCTTTAGTCTGAGGTTAGGCAAGTCTTCTATCTCTGAGTAAAATTGTAGTCTTTGCCTTTATTGGCTCTTACCATGGAACTGTGAAGGAGCAGATAGCTTGCTGTCATGCTTTTGTAGTGATGGTTTTACAGGGAAGTCTTTGGAGGGCATTACTTAAACAGACGTTCTTCAGAGAGACTGCTTCTCTTTTTTATGTTTCAAAACAGGTGATCTACTAAGGGTGGCTAATGTGCATATGTGGAGGACAGGGAAGCACATGTTGATATGTGTGTGAATGTGACAGGGGCATGAGAGGGGCTCTCTTCTGCCTTCCTGACTCTCAAATTCTTAGTTTAAGACTTTTAATGAATAAATTAAAGTGGAAGACTAAAGAGGCATAAAAATATCTTCTGATGGATAAATACTTTTATAACTCAGATTTCAAAATAAATTTGTTTGATCTGTTAAAAAAAAAAATATATATATATATATATATTTCATTGCAATTCCTTTCAGCAGACTTGAGACAGGAGCTTGCCTATTGCTTGAAGCGTCATAACAGCTTAACTTTGTGATTTTAGCTATTTCTGTAATGTTCATGCCAAATGATTAGTTCCGTAATTGTTCCCTTACTTGGAATATATATACGTGATTTTGTTGTGATGTTTTTTTTTAACCTACATGAAGAAAAGTTTGGCTTTTATTGTTTTAACATATTTTGCCAATTAATGCTGAAGGGCTGTTGAAGTTAATTCATAAATTTCAGATTGAAGTAATTTGCGCTTCCGCCCTTCAAGTAGCTTTTTTGCTTTCAGAGAATGAATTTATAGAATGAAGGGGCCCAACTGGCCTTACTTTACATTGATGTTAAAGGTACGAGAAAGAAGAAAAGAAAATGGATGAATTCTGTCAGTTCCATGTGGTGAAACAGGTGCATGTGATCAGAATACAAAAGATTAAATTGTCCCTGTAAGTTTATTTGGAAGGGCAGTGTATAAAACTTTAATAAAGGTAATTTCCATGAATTCAGTGATCTCGTAACATGCTTTAAGGCTTCTGATGTAAGCCTTTCATACAGAGTTCTTTGAGAATCTCAAATGCATTTAGGGTTCACTTCAGGCTGAAATTACTTGCAAATAGCTTTTACCACAATCAATTACATCTTCATGATAAAAAGTGTTCTGCAGTACTCTGTCTTCATCTCCAGCTTTTTGGTTGTGTTTGTTCTTCTGGCATGGAAGAAAGTTTTCTGCGAATCTCATTAAAATTAATTCAAACGCTATCTACAGGTGTCTAGCATAACATTAAGCGTTCCTTTGGAAGCCTGGTGTTCTGACTCCATAGCAGTGTCTGAGGGAATGCATAAATCTTTGCTCAAGTGTTTTGGCTGTCGTTCAAGGAAGCTAGTTAGATATTTTCAGGAAGTTTTTTGATGTTCCTCTTAGTTTTAAAACAAGTGAGTAGAAAATGCAGAAATATATTGCGTGTTTGATTTGCTGCTAAATATTTGTGTAAACAAGGACTCTTATTGTAAACATACAGCATCTAAATGTATAAAAAAAGTTTTTTTTATCCTATGTTTAAAATTTTAATTTAAAGTGCAACTAAAATTAATTGTTGGTCATCTGGGTTTGTGAGCAGAGTATATCTAGTATTCAGAACTTCTCACAAGAACGTCTTCTGAAGTTCAGCTGTGCGAGGGCTTCCTTAGTAACACAGTACTAAAATAAAACAGGTACGCTTAGGTTTTTTTCCAAGCATTTAAGTCTATCACATATTTTTACTTAGATTTAGGAAAGCTCAAGTGGTATGTCATATATTATAAACATTTATCAATTTCAGTTCCCAGTTTTGGCATCCTTGGCCAGCGTTGTCTTCAAGCTGGATAGAAGGTTGCACGCGTTTTGCCCTTTATGCCCTTTTAGTGAACTAACTGACATGTGAGGTCCTAGGTTGAGGCTCCTAGAGCTTGAATTTAGAAGTTACTGGGCATATGAGTACAGAGAGACATTCACAGCGATGAAGACATCCCACAGAATTGTAGTCAGTGGAGAGTGAGAGCCTATTGTGCTTTTGTGTCAGTACTGAGCTCTCATATTTGTAAGCTCTGTCAAAAATGGTACAGCTTTCAACTTTCATAGTTTGCAAAGACTGACACTTTGTGCAACAAAGATTTTCTTTTTTTTTTTTTTTTTTTTAAAGCTCTTTGTATTCCTGAAATACAGCACTGGCTAGAATTGTTTTGAAAATAAAGGGATAAAGGAAAGGCAACGGGTAGGAGGAAAAGGAACAATAAACAGATGTGTGGGTAGATCCAATTCCATGCTCTGGTTCAGCTAGGAGTGCATTCTGCAAGTTACTGGGAAAATTAGATTCTTTGAGTTGTAATTAAATTTTGGATTATTTTATATCCAGCAAGCAACTTAGATTTGTGATTCAAGGTGGGAAAAAACAAGTCCCTAAGCTGCCAGTCCCGCATCTTTCCTTTTGCTACTCATCCAGCTTAAAGCTTGTAGCACAGTTGCAGTTTCTAATATGCTGTAAGCGTATGCTCTGCAGCACCAGCAAAGAAGATTAACACCAGCAGTTTTCCAGATTACGTCAAAGAAACTGGCAAGTGGACCTTGTTCTGCGAACCTGCAGGTTAAGTTACTATATAAAGTGGTGGATAATGGACAAGAGATAAAAACTGGGTTTCCTAGCAGTGGCAGTATTAAAGCATGTCATAGTGGCTGTAAGCCTACATAAATATAAAAAATATAAAAAGTAATACATGGGTGCAGGTATTACTTGTAAACACTCCCGTGTTCTATTATGTAGCCACATGATATCTAGAAATTGGCTTAAACGTAGCCTTACAGTGTCAGGTTATTAATCAGAGTAAGTGAGTTTGAGTTCCTCAAGTAGTACATTTTTCCAGCTGTCTACAGTATGAACTTGCCTTTGAGATCTAATTCTGGAGGCATTTTTCAATATTTATATTTTCAAGGAAGACTCTGAGCTCAGAATCTTAAATAATGATGCATTGGAGTACTTCTAATTGAACCATTCTTATGATCACTTTACACCTGTTGTATTATGGCAGCTGTGTTGGCATAAATAATGGAACAGTGAATGCCAGTGTCGTGATGGTGATGAGCACCACAGGTTTTTGTCATTTCTACTGCTAAAGCATATTTTCTTATTGTGTATTTGCCCTGGTAGTTGAGATTTCAGTCAGGATCTGGGAAAAAACAAGAGGCAGGAGGGAGGAAGGTAAAAAAAGGAGATGTAACAGAAGAGGCTACCTGCGCCTGTAATAGGGTTGAAAAGGTTTATGCTTCTGAGGTAGAGAGCTGTTTTCATATCTACAATTTAATTCTGGATTAGATCTAAATGTTCCAGAGAAAATTTAAAGAATATGCATGACCTTCTTATCTGCATCTTATAATAGTTGTAACAGAATATCAAGAGATTCAGATTTTGAAAATTAGATTTAAAATTTTCTTAGACTCAGTGTCAAATTGTTTTCAAGATTTTGCATATAAATGCTAGCTTTGAATCAAAGCTGCGTCTCTGGATATCATGTTGAGGAAGTGAGTCTTAAACTTTAAATCTGCTTTCAATTAAATGTGTTTTAGTTTTGCTTGCTATAATGCAGTTGAAAAGCAGATTGGTAGCATTTTTTTTTATTTCACTTTTATTTTACTTCTCATTTCTAATGGGAAAACAGAGAAATCCTGTCAGGATTATTATTTTTTTTTCTATTATATCTGTGAAAACTCTTCCACATTTGAATACAGTACCTTCATTCTGTGTACCTGTTCCATCTACTTGTGTATCTCATTATGAAATTTATTGTCAAAGAATGCATTCCAGCGTTCATCTCCTTTCATAGCTTCCCAGAGTCTTACTTAAATACTGGGAGATGATGGAACAACATTTCATTACATCACTTCTACGTAAACTTTTACAAATGTTATTTGACAGTACCTAAGGCTAAGTGATTTTTTAGACTCAAAGGTAAGTTATTGTAGCTGTTACAAAGGAGCATTTTTCACTCAGTTTTTTTTTCCTTTATGGAAAGAAGATTCTTGGCTGTGAAAATATATCACCATTGCTGTATTCAGTTTATAGAAGATAAGACCGCAAAAGATTAAGTAGGCAACTTCTGGTTTCCACTGTTATTTGAAACGATAGGTTTATGTATTCTAGTTTATCTTCAAATGCCTCCAACTTTGTATTTGCTTGAAAACAAATCTGTATTTTAGAACTACTTGTTTGTTTTTTAAAAGCCTAATGTGATTAATTGCAAAGTACAATTCAAGAAGTTCAGATTGAAAATTAATCTTACTTTGAAAACCTTGAAGGGATTTACTTTGTAAAAGTTATAGGTTCTAGGAGAAGTTGAAAGGTTGTAAAACAAAAATGCTAGTGACTCATCGAAGAATGAGTTGAGTTGATGTAAGATGCTGTTTTGGATTAGTTCTTGAGCACACAGTTGCGTTTTTGTCATGTTAAGTGGACTATTTTTACCTTTTCCTATTGTTTCATCTCCTGTGTGTGGCTTTGAAATTTTAATTTGAGATTGGCAGCAAAAAACCCTTTGCTGGTAGAGCTATCTTATTAACTAAGAACTGGGTGATAGAGAGTAGAATGGAGGAAGTTGCATGAGACTAAATTTTTTTTATTAGTTTACCAAATTAATGAACTAGTTTGCTTCACATCACAAGTCTGAGTTACAGATACAGGCATCAGCACGTAAGGTGTATATGCCTTTGTATGCATGTGTATGTACATATGTTGATGTTTTATGTTGATTATTAATAGGTTTTCTCCTTGCTGACATTTTTAAGATAGATTACCAATATATATTGAATTGAAACTAATTTGTGTGAAACAGATGTTGTCTGTTGTGTTTCCATTTGAAAGAGTCCTAGTGCTTAGTCACAGTACCACGTTCAAACAAATAGCAGTTGTCACTGCTGCTTAGAACACTGCTAACATGAAAAGAACCAAACTGAACGTAGAAAATGGGTGGAAGAGCTTGCTTTTTACTTTTCTGCTGTTTAATTTCTTGTTGTAGGTGAGATTTCCAAAAGTGGCTAGTTAGGGTTGCAGTTTTGATTGTGGTTTTTAAGGCTTCATTCTTGCAAGAAAGGTAATGATTTTAAAAGCTGTGGAGAAACTAACGTAGAAATGTTGCAGATAAGAATGTGGAGCATTAGGACAGCTTTCTGCCTTCTGACTGACTGCTTCTTGAGACATTAGGACCATAATATTTTTATAATGTTGATGTAATACTTTTTTGTCAGTAAGAATGTGCCAGTTATTTGATTACATCATGCTCCCAGGTTTATTCACTTGTTATAATTGCGTTAATGTTTTTTTTCTCTCGTAGTCATGAAATAAATGTAAATGTCATCTCTTTTTCTTTTAAGGAAATGATCGTCGACAAGGTTAATGGACAGGTTGTTCCTCGGTACTTGATATATGACATTATTAAGTTTAATGTAAGTACTTCTGGTTTTATCATTAGTTATTGATTCTCATTTCTAATTCAATCTCATTTGTATAATTAAGAGCTTGAGTATAAACTTCAACACTGAAAGTATCAGGTTATTCTGTAGCTCAATAAAAAGCAGTGCTTCAGAATTAAGATTGAAAGTTCCCTTCTAACAGGCATTGATTTATTTCCATGTAGTGGGGGTTTGAAATGGTCTACTAAACATTGTTTGAAAATGTCCTGTTTCTGAAATGTTCCTGAACTATTGTGAGAGAAGGGATGGGAGAAGTTGGCCTGTCAGAGGCATATATTTTATGAGCATCACAGTGCTCCTTGCTAAACTACTCCAACACCTTTCTCAAATTTCTCTTCGAAACCAGGCTTGTAGGTTCTGATAGGTGCTCAATAAGCAGGATCTCCTGTTTACACTGGCTGTATGACATATGTGAGAAAAATATTTTATGGAAAAGGAGAAGCCTTTTTTGACAGCTAGAAATAGTTTTTGTGGTCACAGGAGAGACTTGTTAAAAATACAGAGAATGAGAAACTTGTTTCTGTTTTTTACAGCAGCTTTTAAATATGGTGTTTGAAAGTCACCATAGGACTTTTGCTTGTTACCTTTGTAGATTATCTTTTTCTTTGGGTTTTGGATATTTTTCCCCCAAAAGACATGATATACATGAAATACAAAGTTAGTCTTACAAAAGGATCTCTGATTGAACCTTATTTGAAGAACTATCCTTGACCATATGTTACATTTGTTGCCTCATATGAAATAAATTTTCTATTGATTTCTCCATTATGTGCAAGAAAGAGAAAATGTTCTTTGGGAAGGATCGATGTAACCATATATATCTTTACAAAACAGCATTTAAAATAACATTGAATACAGAATGTGTCTGCTCTTTTTGGCTGGGATAGAGTTGTTTGCTTTGCAGTGAGTCTTACTGTGCTGCAGTTTAAATTTGTGACCAAAACAGTGTAGACCATCCAGCAGTGTTTCATCTGTTTGAGTAGTATATGCCCATTGGGCCCATGGAAAAGCAGCCTAGTATCTGTTAATGCTTCAGAAAAACACGATCTTTTTAGTGTTCCCAACAGGGCAAACAGTCCTAAAACTCAAGACATTTCAGACTTCTTAAACTGCTGTTGGGTCTTCCAGTCTTACACAAGATGCTATTCAGCCTGAGTGAGCCACCCAGCATATAGGGGAGAATTGCAGCTGAGCCATGGTATTGGTCGTGGAAAAAGATGTTGGCATGCTGAGAAGTGTAGTCATTGTGATAGATGTCAGTTTCCTGGATCTTTCCTATTGTTAGGACTTTTTGGTACACAGAGATTCCTTGTACACAGAGATTCCTTGCATACTTCTGAAAAATATGATCTTCTCTTTTTTTCTCTATTCTCACTTGTTCTTCTACCTCTGATCCCATGTTTGTTTTCTTCATGTCATTCTTTGCCTCTGCTCGTGCTCTGTCTTACCTGTCATTCACTGCTGTTACTTTCCCTTTAAAAATGAATTGTAAGGTACAAAATGAATAGTCTCTGCTCAGTTTGGGTTATGCATATGCTGTCTTATGGCTTTTAGAAAGCCTTATTTTGATAAGCACTTCGGTGAAATGTTTGTAGCAAAGTGTTCAAACTTAATATGAAGAATCCCACCTGGCAAACAGTGAAAAAATGATGAGAGTTTTCAGAGAATTGTTCAGCTTGAGGAATGTCTGCTTTTGAGCAGAGCTGAAAATGCTTTAAAGTGTTTTTTTTTTTTTTTTAAACATTGAGAATGAGAGAGCACACGCTGTTATGTAACACAGTTTTAGTGTCAAGGACAAATTAAGACAGTGTTATCAGAATGAGTACAAGCAGGGCTTCAGCTGCTAGAATTGATTAGCAGTGATCCTACTACAAAGATTAAAAAGCACAGCAGTTTTTAGGTTAATTTTAGAAGCTTAATTACAAAACTGGGCACCTGAGCATGTTTGTTTTGGCAAGAAGTGGTCAACAGAATTTTATCACCAAAAGAGGTAAATGCATTGAAAACTTCTAATTGGCAGGGAAGGGTAAGTTTTTTTCTTTTTTTCCCAAGTATAAGTTAGATTGTGTAATTTTCTTAGTAGTTTCAGATCTAATAATTACACAAAGCAAGAAACTCTCACTCCGGAAGCCCTCTCCCCAGTAGTGTGCAGCTGGGATTGCTCAGGAACTCTGTGTCACCCTTTATGATCTTGAACGTGGATCTCTAAAAGTCAGTTATAGAGTTACTGTACTCCCTGGCCATTGTGTGCAGTGCAACATTTCCAACATGTCCCCTATCTCATTTTCTTCATGCTCTGCTGTTAGAGATACTACACTCTGGTGGGAGTAATATGAATACTCTGCTGATGAACAGCCTTGTCTGGTCAGGCAAACTTCAATTTCAAGTCAGGTCTGTGAATTAGGGGGCACTTTTGACTGACCTTATTCTCAAATGGTCAACCTACTTTACATGTAGACCATCCTAAACTAGCTAAATGTTTCAAAGTTTTCTGTCTTTGTCAGATTTTTTCTGAAGTACAAAATTCACAAATTCTGCACTAGGTCCCAAAGATTTATGTGCACTGTTAATGTTGCTGAGTATTTGTGTGTTAGGATGACCAGCGCCAACACAAAAATGCAGAAGTTTGTGCTGAAGTAAGGTGATAAATAATTCTGCACAGTGCATGATACGTTAACAGCAAAAATTCCATCAAGTTGCACCTCTCGGGATGGCTGTAAATAATATAGGGAGCAACAGTGGTCTGCTAGTGGTGGATCAGATGGGAATAAAAGGAAGGTGTTAAACTTTGTGTGCAATACTGTGATTTGGGAGAAAGTTGTGGAATTACAGAGTGCAGTGTCTCGGTACATCACAGAATCTTTCTTCTGACTTAGCATTTCATCTGCACTTGACCCAGAGAAGGTGAGGAAATCACTGAAAGCAAGATGATATGATTATCGGGAGAGAAGGGTAACAGGAACTTAGTGGTGAGCAGGGAGAATGTGAAATGAAAGAAAATGGCAAGGAAGAAGAATGAGATAAAAGATCACCTGCCTCTAAAGAATTTTAATCCAGTTTTTATCAGTGAGGCTTTTTGTTACTTAGCTTTTCAATTTTACTGGATGTATCAGGAACAAACTTAAGTGGCCTTATAGAAAGAGGTGGAAGAAAATGAGGAAATAGACTGTGATTGAAATACATACTAAGCATTTGAGTCTAGATACCTAGACAAGAAAAGTCTTGGGAAGAAGTAAAAATTGGGTTAGTGATAGGGAGTGATGTATATTTGAGTTCTTAAAGGAAGCATGAAAATAATAAAGGCTAATTTTTTTTAATGAGCACTGATGCTTCTTACCTGCAATTGCTGAAAAGGTCACTTTCCAGAATTAATGATGGAATGCTTGGATTTCCTTTATTTTTCCTCATTTCTGTGGCATATACATGGGCTGCTTTGAAAGTAATGCCTGCTATTTTATATTGGCCCGCAACATCAGAGGTGGATGTTGATCTTATGGCAGTGGACATTGAACCTTCCCTCCAATATTACGTTCTGGTTTAATGCGAGAGATAGCAGCAGAGGGGCAGTCTGACAAGATGGCATCTGATGTGGAAGTATATATGGAGGTATGGTGTGACATTGAATTCTTCTATGCAGACAAAATGGCACCCTTTGACATTTGTTGACACTTGCTGAATGTTTCTGAAGACCAGTTGGTGGATGTGAGCACAGTAAGGTGAAGGGCGCTGTGATTCATCAGTGGTGACATTGACAGTAGTTCACCTCCACTGGTGCTGACTGTTATGAGCACAACATGCAGGCTCTTGTTCATTGCTGGCAAAACTGGCTAACAGTGGTGACTATCTTGAAAAGTGTATTGTAGCTGAGAATTTGTTCTGTGGTAATATTTTGCTCTGTATATGCTGCAGTTTCTGTGGAGAATAAATAGAAGGCATTACTTCTAGAGCAAGCTGTGTAGTTTTCATCAGCTTGTGGTAATGCATCATATTTTGTTACTAGGCATGCCAATGCCAGGAAGAGCAAATGATTATTCAGGAAATTTCAAAAGATTGTTTTGTTGTCATTTTCTTCAGTCTAAAACATAATGTTAATGATTATTAATAGAAAGTGAAAATATGACATTGCTGTATCATTGCTTTCATCCCACATGCTAAAAGCAAGCTCATAGAAAGGAAGTTCTATGCAAGTGAAATAAACCAACCTCTCAGCCTTATCTCTTGACGGAAACAGAGCAATCCTTGTGGCTTTTTTTCGCCTTGCTTGGTTCTGTCTTTCAAAGAAAAAGAAAAACGCCAACAAACGAAACAAAAAAACCCAATATATATGTATATAAAATCATCTCTCAAAACCCGTATTTATTAGAGACTACGTATGTCTGTACTAATAAATGAAACAGCATGTGGCTGTCTTGGTACTTGGTACCAAAACTTCATATTCTTGTAAGTTGTTAAAATGGTACCTGGCAGTGTTTTGTCCCTGGCTGGCTACAGTGCTCTTGAGCGATTCTCAGGAATAGGCTAACATTTAATGTTGTTCAAGGACCATTCTTAACAATTGTCCCCAAATATTGTCATCCTCTTTGGGAGAACGAAATTGGATGAGCATGTTCAGCCAGCCAGTGGCTTCAGGACCGGGGATAAGGCTCTGTAGCATTAGTTTTCCAAAGCAGATGTACCTAGAGTCTCTTCTAGTTAACAGACATTGGTGTTCCCTCTCTGAAGTTCAGAAAGAGCTGCTTTTGAAATGTCAGGTATTCTGCTGTTAATTTTAGGGTCTGCAATAGAGGACAAGAGGAAATAAGGAGGAATAAAAAGTGGTAGTATGTCGTAGAGTACAGAGTCCAGTTACAGGGGATAAAGGAAGATCAAAGAGTCATCAGAACTAATGTGCCACCTCTTGTCTGTGGAACCAGTGTGAGAAAGATGGTGTTTACATGTAAAGTTTCGCCTGACATGTGAAGAGTTTTTAGAATTAGAGATCAGTTATCTTTACATGCAACCTAAGTGGTACTTTTTTCTAAGAATCATAATCCACATTTGGCTTTTAAAATGCTGAGGTTTTTTTTTTTCTCTGCATTTATGACACTGGTTATGTGTGGGGTCTGCATAAATGAAATCAGGGTTTTCATCATTCTTTGAACACAAGAAGCTAATGGAACACTGGATTGTTTGAATTGGAACAGACCCTTAAAGGTCATCTAGTCCAGCTCTCCTGCATTGAGCAGGGGCACCTACAGCTAGATCGGGTTGCTCAGAGCCCCATCCTGACCTTGGGTGTCAAAGATGGAGCATCCACCACCTCTGGGGAATCTGTTCCAGTGCTTCACTACTCTTATTGTACAAAAAAAAAAAAAATTCTTATATCTGATCTAATGGGATCAAACATTGTTGCAATGGTTAGTCTTAATGAGTACAAAGTGAAATCCCTGCAATACCTGTTATTTTCAGCTTCTGGATTTGTCTTTATGTGAATGAATGCATTATTATGGTAGCTATAGTTGTACAGTATTATCTCTTCCCGAGTACCTGAATAGTTAGTAAAAAGTTCAGATTTGGCGGATAGCTCTAGAGTAGTGGAGGAAGGTGATGACAGAAGATTTAGCAGTCCCAGAGGAAATAACAAAGAAATCTGGATTTCTGTTCATCAGAACTATTTATAATAGAAAATGTCTTCATTCTCCAGTCATCTTGAGACAGCTCTTCATGAGTGACCTTATTTTGACAGGCTTTTTCTTAGGTCATATTCAGTAGCTACGTTTAGATGTATAAACATTAAACCCAAGCAATTATTTTAGTTCCTAACTTAGTTCAGTAATAAAAAGTAACACTGGCGTAATGTAGGGTCCTAATTAATGAATTCTTAGCAAAGATACTGAAAATGAGTACTGCTTTCCTTTTCGTTTCCATCCCTGGCCTTTAATTTTTAAAATTCTAGCCAAGTTTTCTTGAGACCAGATTGCAGTGATAAGAATAGCTCAAGTGCTTGAAAAAGAATAATTATTTTAATGTTTAAAAAGCAGATAGAGAATTTTGATAATTTTTTAAAAATTCTGTTCATTAAATTAAGTCAGGATCAAAATTTCATTTGCTATCACCATGCATGATAATGGTGTAGCTGTTAGATTAAGCTTATCACTGTAAATGGGTACTCTGATCATAAATCCTCTTGTGAGTTCATTGAATTCATGCATGAATTTTTTTTTGTTTAAAATCCTTGCAAAATATTACCACGTCTGACTTTCTCATTATAAACCGGATTTTAATATGATGTAAAGCTCACAGTACAGGCTACCTGTCCTTTATCAGTCAAGTAAGCTTATCTTAAAAATACGCAGTGAAAATTCTGAGAGCATAATTCAGGGATGCAAGCATTTACTTGCATGATCTTTTCTGTTTACAAATGTACCTGACAGCCAGTGACTTTCCCAGCATTAATTTTAATTCCTGGGTTATTTTCTGAAATGTTGTAAGTTGAAAATACAGGTTTAAAATACTGTTGCTAATTGTACCCTAGAAAATTAGAAGCCTGTTCATGCACTTACTCTTGCTTAGGCCTCTGCAATGGCAGTCTTTACAGCATATTCTAAAAATGTGTAAGCACATCCTCATTCTATGCCGGCAAAGAGGTTTTCACGTAAATGAAGTACAGAGCATCTGCATGATCTCACCTCATGTTGCATTCTGGTATTAATACGAAAAAGACGAATGAAGATTGTCTTGTAACTGCAGTGTTCTGGCAACTCAAGAGCTTCTCTGTGATTTCCAGGTCTCCTGCTTGATTTGCAAAGTCCTGCAGCAGGTGGTGCCACTGCTTTCTCCTCTGTGTTGTGAAATGTAGTTTATTGGATATTGAGCAGAGACTGTAGTGTATTGGAACAATGAGTGGGGGCATCTTGGCCAGGTGAAATCACGAGTTGTAATATGTTTGTGTATTACTTAAAGTGTATGATTAGGATGATGTTACATAGTAGGGAGAGCAACTAGTGATGGGCTTAGGAGGCCTTGGAAGATGAAGAGTCAATACAGTAAGACAATGCTGGGAAAGAAGCTTTTTGGTCTGTGGAGATGGATGGGCAGGAATGTATGTAAGTAGTTGTCGTCTTCAAAGCTTTTCCTGTCTCAGCCCTGTTCCCTGTTGTTTATCCTCTTAATTGTTAAATGACTGATATCTATGTCTCAACAGCAAAAAGTGAAAATCTCTTTACTTACTTTGTAAACTTCTAATAGCTTGTGCTTTCTTTCCTGTTACTCTTTGTGTTTGAGAAAGATAGATATGCAACTGAGAAGTAGCACTGTTACACGTTTTTGCATCCCTCTTTAAAACTCTTCTGCTGTGTTACTTATGGAAAATAAATTACTGCTAAAGAGTGTGGACCAAGATATTTATGGTGTTCTTTTTGTTTTGTTTCTCATTTTGTACTTCTTATCTCAAAAGTTACTTTCTGTAAGGGAGCCTTTTTTTTTTCCTTTGCTTTCCTGTTTTTGCATTGTGTTTAGTTTGACAGATGACTGTTTTACATTCTGGTTCAATTTTGTGAAAAATGTGTCTGATTTTTTTTTCACTTCCCTTGTGTCTTTGAGTTAGATCCTCCTTTTTCCAACCCTAGGGGCACTACAAATTGCAGGCAAGGTAGTTTGTTTTCCACAATTGCTGGGATAGAGAATGCTCAGTGGAATATCACATAGAAGCAAAGAGACTGTATTAAATTTTGTCATGTCTTGTTTTTTTCCCAAAGGTAGTTGTTTCCATACCTTCCTGTGAAGCATGCCTCATGAGAACTCTTTGAATAGTGGATTACCGCTACTGTAATTGTCAGTAGAAGAGGCATGAAGTGTTGCTCCTGGGAGAGATGGGGACAAGTAGTTCTCCAAAAGCAGCTGTAGAAGTTGCTATGGTATTGAATCCTTTGTATTTTTCAGGTGTTTCGGTTGTGTAGGTTTTATTCCTATTTACCCTGATGTGACAGCTCTTGAGCAAGCTGTAATACTCGCTAAGGCAATTACAGTGTGAGACCTGAATGTTAAAATTGCATTGTAAATGAAAATGTTTCTGAAATACTTCAAACCTTCTTTACAGGGAATGAAGTCCACAGGCAGGGTTTGTTGTTTTTTCTTATTAGTTTGAAGGTCTCTTTAAAGAGCTTTTCTTAATATATTTTGAACTACTTTGTCACATTTTCACCTTTAAAAAAACCCTCACTTCTTATCTACGATATTTTTTTTCTTCTTGTGTTAGAAACTTGTGTTAGTAACATTAAATAGAAAAATTGTCTGCCTCACCTTGCAGTTTGTAACAGCCGTTGCAGTTGGAACTGTCAAGTGGACTTGAACCCAACTTCTGGCTCAGGCAAATATTCAGATCTCTCAAGAACCCGATAATGACCACAACTGAAGTATAAAGTGTTAAAAAGCGTTATTGTTGAGCAAGTCTTCCAAGTACATCATTATTGCCAGTGAACATTAAGTCTAATTATTTCCTTTCAAAACAGGAAATAATATCCTTCCTTTTTTGCCTATATCAGTTGGAAGCATATTCAAACTTAGTTTTATTTCCTTAATTTAGTTTTAAGTCCTCCTTCTTTACACTTTATCTGGCACTCATACTTGATATATTCAACTTCCTTATCTCCTACCTTCCCTTCTTCTTCCTGCTTTTATGTAAAAGAAATAAAAGAGGGGAAAAAAATTGTTAATCAGAATGATATACCAGATATAAAATAGCTAAATAATACAAAATAGGGTTTATGAAGGTGAAAGCAAGATTTCTCAAATGTCTTCTGTTCCATTTGCAGTATGTTTGAATAACTTGAGTGGCTCTTATCTACCGTAGGACTTGTGGTAGGAGAGGACGTGAGGGCTGTCTTCCATCCTGGTTAGAATATTTCTTTTGTTTAAAACAAGTATGAAGAAAACTACTTATCTTTTGAAATAAGTATAATGGTAATTAATCAGTATTCCTATTCATAAGCACAACTATGCACATAATGAACTAGGTATCTTACAAAGATTAGAATCAAAGAATTTGAGTTGGACGGGACCCTTAAAGATCATCTAGTCCAACTCCTCTGCAATGAATAGGGACATCCATAGGTAGTGCAGGTTGCTTGGAGCCCCATTCAGGCTGACGTTCAGTGTCTCCAGGGAGGGAGCTTTCACCACCTCCCTGGGCAACCTGTTCCAGTGCTGTACCTTTGATATAAAAAACTTCTTCCTTGTATCCAACCTAAATCTTCCGTCTTTTAGTTTGAAGCCATTTCCCTGTGTTCTGTCACAATGGATCTGCTAAAAACTCTGTCCCCTTGTCCTTAAGCTACAGATCTTTTGCTAGTCTTCAGGGATATAAAATCTACTGTAAGCAGATGCTTAATTTTTAGTTCTATCATGATTCAGGAAACACAGGTGTTCTCTTTTTAAGAAAACACTTGTGAACCAGTGATAGTTGTAGATTGGATTTTTTTTAATATAAATTATTTTTGTGGGAGGTATGCTTACTGTAATGATTAACCTTATTTTAAAGTAAAACAAAAATGATTTTTGTCCTGGAAAAAAAAAAGTTTTACAATCTTTTCAAGAATGAAACACTCTGAGCAATATCTTTTAAGATTTGGAAATTTTCCCATGGTTCTTTAACTCAAGGGAATGATACTTCTCCCTCATAAGGACATCAGTGTAAAAGCCACCAATAACTAACCCGTAATAACAGTCATGTGAATTACTGGTGAAGAGTGTAGGGAGAGCAGAAGATATTGTCTGGGCCATGTAGTAGCTGTCACAATTAAGATGCCTCCATATTATGTCAGCAGCACTAGCAAAAGTCACATGAAAAAAATAGAAGCAGTAAAGGCTTGTGTTCAATATTTTATTTTGCAGATAACCTATATTCAATGCTAAATAAATTATTCAAAATTTAGATTCCCAAGGGAGGACAGTGTGAGATCTTTTGTGTGTAAATATCCCTATGGTGGTGACAGAGAATCTATTTTGTATCTGTGTGATTAGAATTCTGTTTTTTTAATTCTGTAATTAAAATTTGGAAGTTCATCAACTCCTTAAAATACTTGAGGGAGGCAGCCAGTCTAGACTAGAACATCATTCCTGTAGATTTCAGTCATTTACATCCCAGTAAAATCTCCTGATTGAGTTTTCTTTTCGAAGGCTCAGAAGGATTTATAAGGATTATAAAGATGCTGAATGAAACCACTGTACATGCAGTCAAACAATGAATTGGACAGAGTCGTCTGTGTTTCCCAAATAGCAGCAGCTCCTAAACTTTCAGTGCCTAACTTACAGCTGTGTTCTCAGAAGAGGCTGGTTAGGTGCTTGTCCTTGTTTTGACAGTCCCGCTCTTTTGTTCAATTTATGTTTGCCGATAATATAAAGTGTGGAACTATATTTATATGCTCTGCTAGGCCTTGATGTTTACTCATGGAATAAAACCTTCTTTCCCTTGTTGATTTGTTTCAATATGTATCCCTGTATTTTTCTGAAAAAGGAATACAAATAGTTAAATGCATGTCTTAAGTAATCCTTTTAATAGATCTGATTCCCAAACCATTTTTGTTCTCTGGTAAATTGAAGCAATATTCCATTGTATAAGCTGGCAACATATAAATAGTAATTATGTTTGTGCAGCACATTGCTTGAATTGTTAAAATTGAAACAGTTCTTCACATGCTGTACCTCATTGCCAATATAAATTTTAGAAACCATTTTGAAGCAGCTTAATTCCTTGCCATTAATGTAGCTGTTCTTAATATTTGATGGGTAAGTTTAGGAAAAAAAAACACATTTCAAATTCAATTTTCAGGTTATAGTAGTTGTCTCTTATTCTGTGTTAGAGAAGAAAGATGTAAATGTTGTTGTTTCTCAGTACATTTCTAATTTTCTAGTACTTTTTGTCTTTTTTTAAAAAGAAAACTTCAGAAATGCAAAAAAAAAAAAAAAAGTGATTGAATATAGTGAGGATTGTATTTGGAGAAGGAAACAGTACCTTCAGATTTGCATTTATGTATAAGCTATATATATGTATATGTATAGATATAAATGTCTATATATGTATAAGGCACCATCTATGAAAGCACAATCAGAAGTAATCTGTGCCAGACCATTAGTACAATGCTAAATGCAAGATATTTGACTGTGAGGTCTTCAGAAAATGGGAGAACTAATAATGGGCTTTTGTTGGAAATGCAGATGTCAGCTGTGGGTGCCTTGAATTGTCAACAGTAATGCTAAACACAGGGTAGGATATCAGCCTGCTTGTTCTTTATTCTTCTCTCAAAATCATTAAAGCTAAGACAGTTGTGACATGTGTTCTGCTATGGCTCGGTAAGTGAAGACGTGTGTGGAACGTATATGCACGCATGTGCTGAATAATTCATCTCTAAGGTGTTGCTTTGAGGAAGCAAATGGAATGGACTGTGCTGGCAAGTAGGCTTTGAACCATATCTCATAGAGGAGAAGAGCAAATATTCTCAGTTTATCTTGGACCAAGCTGCTTATCAACAGTGTACACATTATCTTTCTTTCTACCACAGTTGTGTTGCAGAAGCCAGATAAAAATCAAACTCTAATAGAAAGTATTTTTATGGGATTTAGCACCTGTGTACCTGTTTTTGTTATCTGTACTCCATCCAGCTAGGTGAAGGACTTTCCCCATGCAGCTCACCAAATTTACAAAGTTATAGCTGTCGCAAGGTCAGCCTTAAAGGGAAGATGGAGGCTTGTCTCCTGTTTACTTCAGCAGCTGCTCAGAAGTGCCATTCTTCTTCCAGTGAGACAGGTGACCCAGTGGGATATGCAGCAGAAGTCCTATTATCCTGTTGGACCACTCTCAGCGCTTCCTGCTGTCTTCCTGTCTGTGCTGACCTAGGATTTATGTTACTCACAAACTCATAATGCCAGGAGACTGTATCTACAACATGACTCTGTGATAGTGATGGAGAACAGGAGCCACAATTTGTCTGCTTATGATGCATCGGGTCAGAAACTGCCATGTGACCAAATTCATTCTCTCTACATCCATATAGAGGAATCCTCTTGGAACTGTTTTTTTTCTTTTCTTTTTTTAGCTCCTTTCAGCAAATACTTTGCCTTTCTCCAGCCCCCTATGAACTACACACTCAGTTTTTATTAATATATTTAGAGGTATTTCTCTTGTGGTACACTAGGTTCTCATGTGATTAACGGGTATGGATTCAGGTGAGAAGTTTGTCTAAAATACTGTAAATTTAAATTCTGAAACGTTCAATATCTTTCAAAGCTCATTAGAGACCTTGTTTTACATTTTGAGAATGTGTGGAGGGTTGTGTTTAAAATCAAAGCCGTTTTTTTAAGTGGCACATCTACTGCAAACTTGCTTTACACTGTGACCTTGTAGTGTTCTGCACAAAGTTACAATAGGTGAAAAAAAGAAGCCTCCAAAGAGGGGTTGGGTCGACAGATGACTCTTTGCTGAGGCTCTTCTAAATGATATTTTGTGCTGGAATGCATTTCAATCACTGTGAGGGGGAAGTGTAACTTTCTTGCGTAGATGGGAAACACATGCTACTTGTTAACTGTGCTTTGCTCCTTGCTAGCAAACTTACTTTAGGATAGAAATGTGTAGAAGAGGATTGCAATCTAACACTTCACTTAACTGTGCTGTTAGACATTGCTAACCCTCACCCTTCTCAACAAAAAAACCCACAAAAAAAACAACAACAAAAAAAAACAGCAAAAAAAGAAAAACTTGCACACTGAAATACAGTCTCAAATGGCTGAATGCTCAGACTAATAAAACATCTAAATATTGCATAAAATCACAGTAGTATTCTATGTTTGTTTGTGTCGGATGCTGGAATGGGCTGCCCAGGGATGTGGTGGAGTTGCTGTCCATGGAGGTATTCAAGAAACATTTAGGTGTTGTACTGATGGATGTGGTTTTGTGGGAAATATTTGTGGTAGATGGACAGTTGGACTGGATAATCTTAGAATTCTTTTCCAATCTTGATGATTCTATAAAAAATTATGAAAGCATTAATGTTTTGTTTTTAGAGATCTTCTAAATGTGTGTTTTATACACTAAATAATCTCATCCTCTTTTGCTAAGATTTGCAAATTATTATGGTCTACATTGCCTTCCTACTTACTTGCTTATAACTAGATTTTACCACTTGAAGGTTTTGGATCTGACTGAAATATGTGCATTACATTTTAACATTTTTTGTGATTAAGAGAGTTGCGAATAACAAAGTAAAAGCCTTCCTCTTGCAGTGTTGTTTTTATTCAGCATGTCCTTGATTTCAATTCAACATTACGTTAATTTCCTTACTTTACATTTAGGAGGGAATGAAATACTCCTTAACTTCTTAATTTACTTGACTGATGAAGCAATTGCTTGGCAGCATTACCTGTGTTTTCCCATCTCATGTAATCTTGTGTCAGCCTAGCTCTGACCTTTATGTGATAGACCTTCTATTTAACAAGCTTTGGAATAAAAATATATGATTGACAGAGCTGCAGGAAATAATTAGTTTCAAATAGCTGTGAGAAGTGAAAGGATTGTTTAAGAGAAAAGAAAGTGATACAGCTCTTTTGTGGAGAATATGAAATCATCTTGGCTTTTAATTTAACTATTAAGGGAATGAAATGAAGTCATTGTGCTAAAACGTTTCTGAATGAATCATTGTAAAGAAGCTCTCTTAATAAACTGCTTATTGAAGGCTCAAATATTTGGAGTTAATTAGCTCGTTTGCTCTTTCAGGCCTCATGAAATGTGGCTGTGTGGGAAAGCTGCCTTAGGGAAAAGAGCATGTGTTTTTGATTTTGCTGAAACTTAGGGAAATAATAATGGAATAAAAAAAAAAAAGTGATAATAAATTATATAAAATAAATTACATATTTTGCAGGAAAAAGGTGTACATTCTTCAACTGGTTGTTAGAAAGGTAAGGGTGGTGGTGTTTCCTTTTGAGAATCATAGAATCACTCAGGCTAAAAAAGACCTTCAGGATCATCAAGTCCAACTGCAACTACACTGTACTACCCTAAATCTAACAACCCACCACTACATTGTATCCTTGAGCACCACATCCAAATGAATTTTAAATGCATTCAACAGTGGTGTGACTCAACCACCTCCCTGGGGAGCCTATAACAGTGCTTAACAATCCTATCTGTAAAGAAGCTTTTCCTTATATCCAACCTAAACCTCTGCTGGTGCCATTTGAAGCCATTTACCCTTGTCCTACCACCAGTGAGAAGAGAACAACCCTGCTTAATCACCTTTCGGGTATTTGAAGAGAGCAGTCAGGTCTCGGCCTCCTCTTCCCTAGACTGAATATCCCCAGTTCCTTCAGTTGCTCTTCATGGGGCATAATGTCCAGGCCCTTCACAGACCTTGTTGCCTTTCTTTGGATCTCCTCCAGCGCCATAGTGTAATTTCTGTATTGAGATGCACAAAATGATACATGCTACTTGAGGTGGGACCTCATCAGGGCCAAGTACAGTGGAGTATTATTTCCCTAATCTTCACCACACCATTCCTGACACAAGCCAGGATGCCCTTGGCCTTCTTGGCCACCTACCTGGGCACACTGCTGGCTCCCATTCAGCTGACTGTCTGTAGGTGCACCAAAGTCCCCTTCTGTCAGACAACACCCCTCCCTAAGCCTGTAGCACTCCTCCCCAAGCCTGTAAAAGCATAAACTTGATTAAACTCACCTGAATCTGACATGGGTGTTCAGCTTTTCTGTGACTTGAGAGACTTGCTGTGAACATAATCTTTCTCTTTGCACGTCCCTTCAGGATGTCACAGAATGGCTTGAAGGGACTGTAGAGACCATCTAGTTTGAACTCCTGTACTGTGGGCAGGGTTATCAGGCACTACTTCAGGTGGCCTGATTGTTTTTTTGCATTTACTTGCTTGATATTCCTTTACACTGGTTCTGGTTTTATTCATCGCATGTTCTAGTGGAGCTTTCTGTCTTGTAAATTCTCCTTCCCTTTCTCCTCTTACTTGGTGTTGCTGGTTTTCTGCTCATCCGTCTGGCGGCTGTGCGTGGTTCAGCCCTGTGCTGAGGGTGCCCACACACTGCTTTTTGTGCTCATTGCAGTCAGCTTTTTCAAAAATTCTGATATTGAAGCTGGAGCTCTTTGGGCTTATTCTCTGCACACCATGAAATATGGTTTTCCCAAAAAAGCATGTGTGAATGAGGTGACAAAATAAGTGATGGTTTCACATAATTTCCTGCACCAGGTATCTTCTGCACTAATGCTGATGTATGCATTATATGCCTTAGTTAGTACTTTGAAAGGGGCTCATTGCATTTAAACAGACTTCAGAATTTTTGCTTATTTTCACTAAATGGCATCCACAGTGTGTTCTTGTCACCATCTAATGTTCAAAACGCATTAAAATCCAGTATAAGCAATTATTAATCCAACAAACATATTTAGAATGCTCATGCTGACTGCATCAATGTGCAAAGAGGGATGTGAAGTTGCTAGTTTGTATCAGCAGGACCTTTCAAGACCTGGGGATTAGAGATGTTGCTACCTTCTATGACTGAACCATCACATATTCTGTATGTTTCTGTAGCCAGTATTCATTGGCATGTTTTCCAACTGCAGCTATCATTTTTTCTTTCCTATGACAGGAAAGCTAACGTTTATGTAATTATTCTTCTTTCTAAACAATAGTGTGGTACATTTAAGCAGTAGTTTTGCTTAACTATGTGAAACGCATTGTTGTTTTGACATTAGAATTATTAGGAATAAAATGAGCTAAATGACTTCAGAAGAAAACTGTAGAAAGGCATGGAATTGCTATATAACCAAAGCTATCGAATTGTTTAAGATTTTTAGCTGAATGTGGAAGCATTTAGTTTAGCTTGTATATGCTTGAATGCACATTGCGGGTTTTCATCCTTGTACGAACTTTGATTTCATTAAACCTCTCACAACCTGAGACAAAGGCATGGAAACCAAATACATGGCAAAAAAATGAATGATAGTGATTTGATAATGTTCTTTGTGTCTGTAAGATTCTATATGTGTTGTAAGGAATACTCACTGTTCTAATAATTTGTTAAATGTTTGGTTTTAATGCTGATTTTGTTAACTTGACAGGGGCAGCCGGTTGGAGACTGTGATTTTAACGTTCGACTTTCGTGTATAGAGAAAGAGATTATTTTTCCACGACACGAAAAAATGAAGACTGGTCACATCGATAAAGCACAGGAACCATTCAGTGTTCGAAACAAACCATTTTTTGACATCTATGCTTCAAGAAAGGTAAACTAAATTTTAGGCTTTTATGTTAAGGTACAGAAGGCAACAATGCAGTGTTCAATATAGGGTTTTTTTGTTTTTTTGTTTTTTTTTTTTTATCTCTGCAAGTTCTTCTGCTAACTGAGTGTTCAGCTTTTTTTTTTTTTTTTTTGGTGGTAAATGGCGATTTTGGTTCCTCTGATTCAGACTGCTCATTGCTTCTAAATTCTTCTTTTCCCTTATTTAAAACCTATTCTTTGGTAAAACCCAGTTCTTTAGTTTGGTAGCATGAAGTGAAGATACAGAAGTTAACAGCATAAGTTTGAAATGTCTCTGAGCCTATGAGAATGCTAGAGTTATGCTGTTTACACTGTCTTTCTGTATGTAAGAATATAACTTTCTTTTTGCTTCCAGTCCTCATTTGGGGCTGGTATAAGAACCATGAGTTGTGCTTGAACTCCCACATCCTCTTCAGCCATGGTTACTGAACCTGTGTTGATTAGTGTCTCCACATCTTAATAAATTGCTGCCCCGGATCTTCTGAAGTAGAGCATGCAACTTGCAAATATTTATATGAATGTCTTTATTTCGTGGTACGCTCTGTTCTTCAGTAAAGTAGTATCGTAATGTTCTGTAAAATAGTTTTATTCAGTGAATTGTGTAATACTTTCATCTAGAGTAAACCTTTTTTGTCAGTGCTGCTGTTGGAAGTGGTCCCATAGCTAATCAACACAGAAGAGTGAATATCCGATTGCTAGCTTCCGTTTGCTTTCATCATTACCTTGAGCTTTTGGCAGGTTATAAGTCTTTCCCCAATGGGAGCAGCAGTAGAATTTTGACTAACCAGGAGGCTGAAAACTCTGTAAAGAGATGAACATACAATGGACTTTCAAGAAGCCTGACACAGTGGCAGTCTTGAGGAAGTTTGAATTGTGAACAGATCTGTTAGAAGGTTGTATGCATAAAGCATTGTAAATGTTTTGACCACTTCTGTGATGTGTAGGGTTGCTTTTTGGATCATCTACATAACTTAATATTGTCACCGTTATTAACTCAGTGTAAATTTTTCTTGGAGGTAAAAGGCTGTTTGCCTAAGACATGGAATTTTGAGATGAAATTGGAAGGAACTTGTACAAATGGAACATGTGATTAAAAATTGGTTTCTTATATTGATTCATCATTTCTTGAACCTGTTTCTTAAACTGGAGTTCCAGGTTATTTAAAAATCACAGGGAAAACATGCATGGAAACACTCCTAAAAAACTCTCTAGGTAAAATGCGTCTATACGCAAATCTCTGGCATGTTATATCTAATCATTATTTGGCATATGAAATTATTGTCTGCTGGCAGCCTATCTGCTAAGAGCTGATTGCTGTCAGGAGGTAAATTTCAGAAGTCATCAAAATATACTTTGTACTGTAGCTTTCTGCTGTTCAGCTTAGAACCAGCCAGAAGATGACTGCTAAAATGTCATCTGCTTCCCAAAAACAAGGAAAAGAAAATTATTTTCCTATCTGGTTTCTGATTGTCCATATATTGGATTTTAACTATTCTGACTGTAGCATTTTTCAGTCATTGCTGGAATGGTTGTGTTTACTAGCCTTTCTTTTCTTTGGCAACTTTTCAGTATAAATTCTTTAATATATTGAAGATCTTATTGTGCAACAGTGAGGCATCAAATATATTGATGGGTAAAATAAAATACACAGGGCTAGAGTTTGCTTCACGGTAGATTTATAATTGCTTTTGACATCAGTGCTTGGACATTATTGCAGTATTTATTTTTTTTCTTGTATCCTTGTCTTTGACACAAGGTTTGATTAAGTTGTGAATTATGGGTGAAGAAGTTTTCTGGCCTTTTTTTTTTTTTTTTTTTTTTAATGTTGGTATATGCTGCAGTTAGATATACACAGACAGAGCAGCAGGGGTAGAGTTACCCAGCACTGCAAAGCAAATCAGTTATTTTTCTCTTACTTTAATTATTTCAGATATTTATTATTTACCTACTCTATGCACGTAATAGATCAAGTTGGTGAAAAAATAAGGCAAGTAAGAGTAATATCCTGGGATAAAACAAGAAATCTGTTTCAGTAGCCCACAATTTTTTTTGGTCACTTAGCAATCTTCCCCCCCCCCCCCCCCCTTTTTCATTAGACTTAATAAAATTCAGTGACTGCTTTATACACTGGGGCTATGTGTCATTTTTTTTTCTTTCTCTGGGGCTTCCTTTTTCTCTAGTGGTTTTGATTCTTTTTGTAAGCAACCTTGTAACAGAGATGGTGGTGACTTGGCAGTGTGTGAGCAGGGCATCTGAAAGAGTGAGGCACAGATACCTCTTTGGTTTTTATGACTTACCTGAAACTTATAAAAAGTGTATCTGAGATAGCAATAAGTCTGCGTTACAAGCTGAAGCTGTAAGGACATTGTAATGTGGATTTGAGGGTCCTGTGCAGCTCAGTGAACAAATTATAATCACCTTTAAAGTCATCTTGAAGATAAGACTGTCAGTATGGTTTTCAGTGTAGTTGGGTTTTGGGGTTTGGTGTTTTTGGAGGGAATGGAGCATTGTTTTGCTTTCTGCATTTTGGATTTGAAATAACATAAGGTTTTGCATCTTATTTTTTGTACAGTATACTTAAGATGCTTCAAATAATCTTTTTGCTGATATAAAATGACTGCTGTATAGTGAGATGTATTAACTGTCCTACTGATGTAACAGAAAACTGCTAATGAGGCTTTAAATATGTTCACTGTTTTCAGTAAGAAAGGTTTTTTTGTCATTCTTTGTGTATTGTTTGTATATCCTGTGATAACTGCGGGGGATTTGAAGTAGCACTACCAGCACTGATGTGGAGTTGAAATATTTAAGGGAAACTTTAACGGATTCAAAATTTATTTCAAATCTGTACCTATTCAAAATAATTGCATTTAAAAAATATGTTCTCAAAACATTTAGACTAATATTGTTTAGACTAATAATTATTGCCGTTCTTACTTATATCGAAAATACAATTTTCATCTCATTAGTTCTGTGAACTTGATGAGTAATTGATTCCTCTAACACTCCCTTGGGATAATGATGCAAAGATGAGATCTTTGTACTCATCACAGCTTTGCAAAAAGAATTTTTAACTGCGTGTGGTTAGAGTAGATTGTTGTTAAGAATTGTTGCCCTATCCTGAGAAAGAACTACTTAAAAATAGTATTGCTTTGCTTGAGACCTTTTTACTATGTTTTTTGAGTCATCTCTGCAACTATAGCAACAAGTGTACTCGTAGCTACGAACACCTCATTAGTAAAATGGAGAGAACAGGCTGGATTTCTTCTGCATTAGTGACAAATGTCTCGATAAGGTTTACCAGCTCTCTGTGCGGTATAGCAAGAGGCTGGAGAGAGCCAGGGAATCCTTTGTGGTTTCGATGTCTGCTCATGTTTGGACTGACTCAGGAAATACATCTATTTATCTCCAGAGATGATACCAAAAAAATGAATGCTAAAGAACAGACAAATAGGACATACTCATCATACTTTTTCTGATACTTAATTTGCCATTTTGCTCATTCTTGTTCAAGAGCAGTGGAGTCCATCCTTTTTTTATAAAGGATCTAGCAGAATCCTTTCTTGAACAGAGGTGTTTAAAGATTGGCACCCTTGAGTGATCTCAGAAAAAGCATGTATTTCTTCCCTACCTCCAGCACTTCACTGACAGAAGATGTAGCTTCTACATTATTTTCACAGAAGGATGACTGGACATAGCAGTGTTTGGCCAGAGATAAGCTGGATCTCTAATTGCACCAGCATATTTGAAGCTGAAAAACTACACTTTTCAGAACGTATTAAGATTTGAGAAACAAACATAACCTCTTTTTAATAGCATTTTCATCTCGTATATCTGCAAGATAATCTCTTGGAGCTTTTTGCTCAATTTCAGCAGGGGCTTTGCTGTTCCTCAAGTTTGTGTCAGGTGCTGTGCTTTGTTAGTGGTCTTGCAGTTTAACTGGCACTCTGAAATTTAACTTCTGAGCTAAGTGGTACTTATTGTTGTACCCTTTTAGTGACAGGCCAGCATGTGTTTTAAAGAAAAAGAGGCTGTACTTTGTATGCAATATGTGTTTGCATTCTGTCTCCCTACATATAGTCTTGTAAAATCCCAGATAATGAGGATTATTATATTATTAAATTCTTCACAGTGCAGTGACGGAGCACTGGCACGGGCTGCACAGAGAGGTGGTGGAGTCTCCTTCTCTGGAGGCGTTCCAGAACCACCTGGACACCTACCTGTGCAACCTGGGCTAGGGAGCTGCTTTGGCAGGGGGTTGGACTCCAGGTCCCTTCCAACCCCTACAATTCTGTTATTCTGTGATGAGCATCTCAATTTGGGAAGAAGACTGGGAGAGAGATTTGCCTTACACTTTGCACTGAAGAGAGGCAGGAAATATTTATACAGGTTGACTAAGTTGTCTGAGAACTTAAGTATAGGTGTAAACCATAGATTGTATATTGCTGTTTGTCTTGGATTTCTTTCAAACACAACTGGATTTTGCTGAGGGTCAAGAAAAGAACCAAGTGTACTTCTGAATTAACTCAGCTGGAAGCATACATCACAGCTTATTTTTGTTTTGAGAAATTTCTGCTCCTGAACTGTGTTCCCTGGTCTCATTTTGAATCACTCAAAAGTAAACATTGTATACTCTTTTTTTTCAGGGCCTCACTCCATCAGTCCTTTCTGTGAGCAGTTAATATGTAGTATTCCTAATTAAAAGCCAGTGTTGACTGTTCTTCTTCTTAACAGTATTATGTATCCATAAATTGGGTGTTTGTCTAGGTGGGTTGTAGGAATAATACTGAAAAAGGCCGTGAATCTCAGCAAGTGTAATTAAAAGTTCTGACCTCTTATTCTGCTATTAATTATACGGATGTGGACTTTTGTCTGCATGGGTTTAGTTATTTTCAGTGAAAACGTGAAAGAAATTACTTGAAGCAGCAGTGAATTTTCTCCTGTTATATAATTTCTCAAATAATGAAAGAGTTCTTAAAGTTAAGGAGTTGGATCTGGTATTAACCAGATTTAAATGTGATGGCTCTTTTTTCCCAGTCTGAAAATCAATTGGCTGTGAAGTGAAAAACACTTTTAAGGTTGCAATTATAAAGTATTATGGTAAAGTACTGCATTTATCCTTTTGCCTTGCTCTTTGTTGCTAGTACAAGATTTTGGAATTAAGGGCTAGATCTCTACAATATTACCTTGAACGTTATTTTAAGAGGCTTTGATGGACTTTTGATTTTTAGTGACATTGAAGTTGGATTACAGTAAGAAAAGAAAGTGGCAGTCACCTGGGGGTATGCTATAGATTCTCCGAATCTCTCAAAATGTTACTTTGCTGAACATTGATACTTACAAAAGAAATAGTATCACTGAATTTGTTTGCTTTTATAAACAGTCATTAAACAGTTTATCCTGTTAGTGTTGTCTGGGAACAGACACAATCTATGAGTACTTTGGCCTTTTAATGCATGATGTAACTTCCATATTCTTTTAATAGGGTACTTGTGAGCAATTCTGCCTGTTTACTGTTTGTCCTGACACTTGCATCATTTATCACTTTGGTTGCCCAGCTTGTTTTCTTGGTATATATTAGTGTGTGGTAGAATTGAAGAAGAGAATACAGTCCAATTCACCAACTCTTCCTCCTATCATGTAAGGATGACAGCAATTGGTGTACGAAACTGAGTTTTATATTTCCTTGATGTTAAAATATTGAAGATCTAAAGGCTTAATGCTTTTTAATCTGTATATTCTTAGACTCTGAACCTTAGCCTTCTATTTGTACAAATATTTTAGGATTTTCAGCAGGGAGGTTGTCTTCATTTTGTTGAAGAGGAGGTACAGTTACATAGGGAAGAAAGAATTAAACTCTTAGAAATGACGCAAATGTTTGGTTTCCATTGCCTAAGCCAATCTGCTATTCTTTTGCAAAGCTTTCCTGTGTGGGCAGGCACAGTCTGGATCATTACTGGAGTCTCATGTCTACTGACTGTGCTTTCTGGTGTAGCTGGAAAAAAAAAAGTTTCTTTTTTTGTGGTCCCATGGAGAATTGTGCTGATCGCTCTCAATGGAACAATAGGGCTAAAGGTTAAACAATGATACAGGTCAAATGAGCAACCTTTTTCAAATGCTAGCATGCGGTATATCAAGGGCTTGTCAGTTCTCAGACAATTATCTGATCTTAAAATGACAGCTGGTCCTAGAGGGATTAAAATGAAGGTGAGTAATCTCTGTTAGCAGATTAAATGGTCTAGGATGTTTCTGAAAGTTTTCAGTCAAATCTGTGAACTGACAGATCACTCACTTTGTGTCCTTGGTTCTTCTGGTTTTATGTTGCTTTTCTTTCTTTCTTTTTTTTTTTTTTTTGTAGGGGATTTTCATTTTTATTTTACTTCAACATTTGGATTTTTATTTATTTTTGTAAACTGATGTTGTTGTAAGTAAACACAGACTGTTTAAAAATACAGTACAAATAAACGTATGGCCACTGTTGAGGTAGTATGCTTTGGAAAACCAGGAGGCCTCTTTATGAAGAAGAAAATTGACTACATGACTTACTGATGTTGTTGTGTTTTACAGACAAGTGAGATGACAATAAGCTAGCATTTGCATGGTTAAAATTGATTGGATGCAGTCCTGTAAAGGGCAGAGTATGTGGACGTAACAGCTCTGTGTTCAGACTGGAATAACTTAACTCCAAATTGACTGTAAAAGGCCATGAAACCCTATCTGTTGTCACTGAGTGGCCTGTGGACAAAAAAACTGGTGATGATCTGCAGACATGGGGTAGAATCTGAAGGGACTGAGTGGTTAGGAATGGCAGTGGCTGAAGTGTGTATTGCATCTGTACTGGAGATTCTGAATCCTGTATCTCGGTGGAGGGAGCATGCTTTCATCTGGGGTGTTTTTATGCCAAAAGGATTTATTTCCTCTGGTTTTGTTTTTATTTTCTATGCCTTCAGGAGTAGCATGTTTAGCTCACCTTTCACTCCTGTGTTTCCTCATCCAGAACTAGCAGCTAGTCATTGATGTCTGACCTACACCATAGTCCTCGCTCCATGTATTTTGTTCCAGCTTTCTGGCCTGGTTATCATCTTATTTCCTTTTAATTGTCATTTAAGCCCTCTCACCTCAACTGTTTATTTGTATTTGCTTTTTTTATTTACTCCGTAATTTATTTGGAACTTTGTCCTTTTACATCTCCTATAGTGTTGTCTTACTCGGTTGTTTTTGTGCTGGTGGTTATTCTCACTGAACTCATCACAGTGCTATTCTTCCCATAAATGCTAATAATGATTGATCTGATAAACTTGGTACACAAGTAGTGAGTAAGAAGCTTGAAAGATGTTACCTCATACCTGCATTAGGATTCATAGTCTTCCGTTGGCAACTGTTCCTGAATCCCAGCAAATTTTTCAAAATGGTCTGTCCTGTGAATTTTGAAGGTAAGGGCAACAAACCAGGCAAAATATAAGCTTAATAAATTGTAAAATGAAATAAATGATTGAACGATTACTCTTGAGCTTGGATATAGATTGCTAGCACTTCCAATTCAGCTTCATGCAACCAGCTGCAGCACTGGGATGATGTGGGTGCTGCTTGGTAAATGTGATTTCTGGCTGTAGGAGCATGAGGGTAAGCAGGAACAATTCAGGCCAAAATTGGTGGGGTTTCCAGCTGCCTCTGGGGATTTCTCCACTCTCTGTGGTGCAGGGAAGCTGCTGATTTCTTTGTTTCAGGTTGCGCAGGCCTACAGTTTAGGGCTTTGTCATCAGTGCTTGAGAATTCATTATCTCTGCGTATCTGGTTTAGACTACTTCTGGTGATATGCAATGTAGACATGCTATTTACTGATCCTTAATGAGATGAAGAAATTTGGTCAGGCAGACATTGTTTTACATGATATACAGTTTGTTAATAGAATCACAGAATCATTAAGGCTGGAAAAGACCTTTGAGATCTAGACAACTGTCTGCCTACCACCAATACTGCCCACTAAACCATGTTCCTTAGTACCACGTTTCATTTGTCACAGTGAGCAAATAACTAATCAGCCAGTGCTGCCTATCTGTGCTACTTTTTGTAGTTTTGGACATTACATTGGTATAGCAGCTTGTGGGTCATATCTCCCCTTGGAAATCTGCTTAGTCCAGGCAAATCCCTATGTGAAGGTTGAGGTGAAGGAAAGGCTTCTCTTAGAGGTTTGTGTACCTGATAGATGATTAACTGTGATCCCTTTGCTCAAGAAACACCCTTGTTCAGAGCCAGGCCTTCCAGTTTTACACCAAAAGATGTTGCATCATGCTAAAGAAGTGTTATTCATGTATGACTGACTTTTAGCCTTCTTGTTCTGGTGGAGTCATGTGGGGAGACCCATTCATGAGCAAGACTCTGTGTTCGTTTCCTAGAGTTAACAGGAGGATTTGGCTACTTGTTTTAGATTAATATTATTTGTGATGTTGAAGATTAAATATAGTATTTCAGCACATTATAATTCGGGTTAGAGAAAAGGTGAAATAGGTTTTTGCTTTTGATTTAAGAAATTATTCACACATTAGTTACATTTCTTTTCCAGGAAATGACCTGGTGAAGTTAAAACAAACTGTCTTGAATGTTTTCATGAAGGATTATTTTCATAAATAGTAGTCCATGCTAGTGGTACAAATTAATATAGAATAATTCAGATGTGGAATATATAATTAAATTCTGGCTTTTGAAGCTGTAGTGTGGGAAAGAAAACAAAGCTTACAGAAAAGTAAACATATGGATGAAGCATTATAGTTTGTGAACATCAGTAAATGCTCAGTTTTTAACATTTTAACATCAACTTTAAATGGTTTTTACAATTTTTTTTCTCTGTTTTGGACAATGGAAATGATATACCTTTCTAAGTAGAAAAAATACCTATGAGTATTTAAGAATGACTTCTGTTTTCAGTTTTGTGTTTTATTCTGAAACAGGAAAAATGCAAATCTGTTAGGACCTAATTGCCAGTTGGTATCCCAGTATGGGCAATTGAATTGGTTTATTTGAAATCTTCTGAATTAGAGGACTCAGCTGTGGTGACTAAGTGGGTCACTCTACACATTAATTGAAGGGCAACTGTTTAATATTGCCCGTTGTACCTCTTCACAGCCTGTCACTTTCCAAACTGCCTCCTGGCAATAGCACTCCACAGGGAAACCATCAGCCTCCTTGTATTGGAAGGATTTTCAAGAGACACCTTCTTAATTTGGATAAAATGAATGAAAGCACAAAGAAATTTGTTAGGTGGGGGTGAAATTTAAAACAGTTTATTGTGGTATAAAATTGTAAGACATCCCTGCTAGATTCTCTGATTTTTGTGGTATGCCTGGTTTTGGGTGGAAAAAAATCCTACATGAAATTTCTTATCTTATTTATATTAAGAAATATTAAACTGTAGCGTTTTACTCTTAAGGCCATAATGTGCAAGTCTTAATACAACTTTGTAGCAAACTAAGCCCTGAAGTGCCATTGCATAGCAGAAAAATCAGTTGTTTTTGAATATCCAAGATGCAGTGGTAACAATGTTTTGTGTTCAAATTGCTGCATTGGGGCCTGGTGAAATACAGTATCTGGGTTTGAATCAGGCATTATAGTAGTAAATGTACACAGACTTCATATTCTTGAGTATTTGTTTTGTAGCTAATTGAATTGTTGTGTGTTCATACTTGCATGCTTGGCATTGTACGTGAGTCTTAGTGGAAATTCCTAATAAAACACGGTCCTTAATTATCTGATTTAATTAAAACAAGCCTAAGTCCTTGACAACCAGAGACTGGATTATGTTATAGCAAATTATGCAGGGACAAGATAACAACAAATGCTATCAGATTTATAATGTTTGAAGATCATTTAGAGAATGAATGTACTTCACCACATTTTTAAGGTCTGTTACTCAGCTCAGTGTCTTTTTCTTTTGACGTCTGAAGAGCTTTTGACTGGTGTTATATTTGACCAAAAACAGAGTACTGGGGAGCTTCCTAGCATTGGTAGGTAGAAGTCTGTTCCACAGAGAATTTAGGATAATGTAGACTTCATAGTGTCTCTGCTATCCTTTCAGTAACATATATCTTCTATAAACAGAACGGAGAGTTTGCTAATGGCACCTTCTAGCTCCAGTGGGATTCTAGCTTCAGGCAGGTATACGTACAATTCCTGGTATTGTTATCACTCAGGGATGGTGGTGATTGGAGGGGAAAAGGACAGAGTCCCAACCCCTAAAAGAAAAAAACTGATGGTATATTGCAAGTCAGAATAGAGAACTGGAAAGAGCAGGTCACACTGTGCTCTGTTTCTTCGTCAGGTAAAATAAACACGAAAGATTATTGCTATTTAGCCACAGTATTCTTTCTTAGCCTTGAGGAATCTGTGTTTAGCCCATTTTGAAGCTATCACAAAAGTCAATTAAACTTTCTTGTAGCAGTGTATTTCTCTTAGTTGAAAGAAGCATTTGAAAACATCTTAGGTAATTGATGTCAATTTCTCAATTGTGCTTCTGAGAAGAGATTGACAGCGAGAAATGCCTAATGCTTATTTTGAATTCAGTAATGCAGATGTGCTGTCAAATCAAGCATTAACACGCATAGCGCTCCTGTTATTCTTGGGTATTGTTTTGAATATATTAGGTGCATGACCTTTGGATTTGCTCACGCAGAAGCAGCAAACTGATGATAGCTCAGTGGGACTCTTCTTGTGGTGTTCTCTCTACCTCTTTGTAAAATGTCCCTGTTCAAATAGTGAGGAATAAAGCATGCAGCCACTGTTAGTAGCATCCTTGCAGATGGCAGTTTATAAATTAGTTGTAAAACCAAAACTAGATTAAAAAAATCATCAAACTTGGTTCCCCTCTCCAACTGTAGTTTGTTTTAGTATTGCTCTCTGCAGCATTTTTTTTTCCCTTGTGGCTGGATAATGGACTCAACATAATCTGGTGGTTTCACCTTCTCACTATCAGAGGTTACATCCCATTGCAGACTGCAGTAACATTTGGCTAATTTTCTTTCTGGAAGTGGCTTTTCCTTACATATTTTAGAGAGCTACTAGAGATGATTAAGAAGCAGTTTTCTAATGATCTGTATGATTTCAGTTAAGTCCTCTGTGAAAGAAGCGGACAGTGCTCCTTTGTGAAACTAACAGCAGTTCTAATGGGGGCTGGGAGCATCCAGTGGAGAGGATAAGGGGGAGGTGGTGCTTGTTTTTGCTCAGAGTTGCCCCAGTGATGAACACAAAGCAGGCTGCAGACAGAGGGATCAGTCTCTGGCTTTCTTGCTTGTGCGTGCTGCTCTTTCCCTGTCACATGAATATCAGCAGTAATGTTTGTTGCCTTCCCATTATTGAACAAGTACATAGGTTCCAGTAGAGACTTTCCTGCCAGAACTGTTATTCTAAAAGACAATCAATGAAGAGTCATTGAGAATGCTAATGCACAGGCATTGTTACTTTGGGTTGTTTTAAGTCATAAGCTATGAAATTATATGCACAAGTGATGAATAAGAAGTTGTATAGCAGCTATGGTTTTTTAGAATTACAGTGTTGTTTGTTATCTGTGGCCTACTCGCACCAAATCTTCAGAGCTTATATGCGAAGACATCAAGGAATCTTCGGGATCCATGCTTTAGCCAGAAAACAGAGCTAAAACTTAGACCTGAAGTACAGATCATGCTAGTGGGAGCCTGAATCCTCAGTCTTTTGAGCTTCATCTATTTTGAGTACAAGAGAGCCATCAGAGGAGAACATATTTATAATACATCTGAAGGGGCTGTTGTAGCTGTGAGGTAAATAAATGTTTTTGTCAATTCTCCTGCTGAATTTCTAACTAGGTTAGAGGAGAATACGCAGGTGCAAGAGCAAACCCAGATGGAATGGGGTCACTCTCCTTCCTCTCTGTGCATGCACCTGCTCATTGCCTCTTCATGTTACTTCAGCCTTGCTGCTCCTGCTATTAGCAGTGGAGGGTTTCATGGAGTGACCAGGTGAGATTTTATAACAGGTCAGCTCCTGTCATGCTGCAGGAGCTGTGAATGTGTTGTGCACAGGGGAAGTGACTGCTGATAAAGCTCTCTACCCATGAATTGCTGGGAAATCTAGAAAGTGAACCTATTGCAGAAGATTTTTTCTTGCAGTTATTGATAATTACAACACATTTTCATATAAGTGACTGTCAGAACATATTTTCTTGTGGAACATGAATTTCAGTTTCTTTGTCTCCTAGCATTTTGTTGCTACATGAGACATTAGTTAGGGGCATATATACTTGAATTACAATTTCAGTGATGCACAGGCAGGAGAGACAATCCTATAAATCTGATATTTCTTTATTAAGTCTGAGAAGAAAGAGAGTTCAAGGAAATAATACTGTAGATAGTTTTGTTTATTGTCTCCATCTGTGTTTGAGTAAGTTTTTGATGGTTGGTTTGAAGGAAGCCTTCCAGGAGTCAATATATGGCTAACCAGACCGTTTATCCAGTTGCATGTGGCTTGTATTTCCCTGGAGCTCAGGTGAAACTGAGCAGGGTTGGCTGCCTTGTAGCAGATGGAGCATATGCAAGTTCCTATCCTTTTAGTCATGTCTTCTCTATTTTTATGTATGCTCACATGCTGCGCCCAGTGAATCCATTAGTTCCAGTGAGGTTAGCAGCTGATTACAACAAGTGGCATGAGATAGATCTCCTATGCCCTTCCCCTGCCTTAAAGCATCCTATATGAAAAGGAGTCAGAAGTACCCAAATTAGAAAAATCTCCATATGGTAGTGCCTTGAAGTCTCCTTCCTTCACCTTCCAGAGCTGTGCAGCTTTCAGCCATCTTGGTAGTTCACCCATTTGGCTTTTTCATTATGTCAGGCTGTGGGCAGCTAACTATCTTACCAGTCTTGTGATGACCTGTGCTATCCTGCTGCCTTTCCAGAGTTCTATGAGTGGAAGGCTCAAAAGCCAGTCCTCATGGCTGGTTGGTGAAGAGCCCAGTTGGCTTTTAAGTATGTACTTGGTCAAAGCCCAGCAGCAGTGATGATACATGTCCCTTGTTGCAATGCATCTGGGCAGAACACAGAGGAGTTCCTTAGAGCACGTTTTTGGGGGGGGGGGGGGGGGAAGGCATCAAATAAACCAAAAAAATCCCTAAGAACTAAGCACACACATTAAAAAAAAATAAAAACAAACCCAGTTAAAAATCCCATCCCAAAACCTGAAGGCTTGAGAGGTAGAAAAAGAAAAACAGCTGTAGGATGTAACCTCCTTGGTGACTGTACTCAGTGCTTAATACAGCCTAAGTGAACAGTGTGTGCAGTAGGCAGGAGTGCTACCCACACCTTAAATCACAGTATTCTGTTTGCCTTTATCACCTCTCCAGGCTTGCCTGAAAACACTGAGTCTAGGAGGATATGGATCTTTGGATACTGGGTCATTGAAGTAAGCAGGAGTTGCAGATTAGTCAGTATAGATGTCACTCCAGGAGCTGGTTAATCCTTCAGAGGACAGGCCTGTCAGTCTTACTTTGGTTCCTGGGAAAATTGTAGAAAAATTTATTCTAGGAGTTACTGAAAAACACCTGGAAGACTATGCAGTCATTGATCACAGCCAGCACAGGTTCACAAGGTGAATGTGTAACAACTCGATGTCTTTTCATGACAGCTGTCTACATAGTTGACCAAGGGAAGGAAGTTAGTTGGTGTTATCTCTTTGGATTTCAGCGAAGCTTTCAATACTGTTTCTCACAATATCCTTCTGGATGGTATGTCCCGCATACTTAGGGTTTGAATTTTGAGTGATCCTGTGTGGAACAAGAAGTTTGACTCAGTGATCCTTGTGGTTTCCTTCCAGCTTGGAATATTCTATGATTCTATGAATATCATGACTGCTACTTTAAAGGATAGCATACTGTATTCCGTACAAGAATGCACTGAGAGTGGTGACAGACTATTGAGAGGAAGATGTGCGTATTCTTACAAAACAATTTTTTCTACTTGAAACAGAAATGTTATTGCTGGAGATTGATCACATTGTGACATTCCTTTCGTCAAGCTCTGAAATGATAAAAGCTTACTTTCCATGCTAGCTCTCTGGTTGGCTAATGTCTTATCTTTACCAGGTTCTTTTGTGCTGGATTCTTGTCTACTGCACTACAGATTATTAGCATAGCTCCCTTATGGAATTATTAAAATGTCTTCAATGACCAGTTGTATCCACTGTGCTTTTGTTTGGACTCTTGGCTATTCCTCTATGTAACAGATGGCATTCGTTTAAACTGACAAGCTGTGGGATAGCCGAGCATTACTAATAAAACCTATCACATGTTAAACTTGACCTGACATTAATCAAGTTTTGAATGCTACAAATGATTCATGGATAATAATTAGTCTCTTGATCATATTAGTGAACATCAGTCTCACATTGCTCCCATTATCTGCTTTCATTCTTATAGGGAACAAATCAATTGCAGTAATTAGGTGTTTTTAATGTCTTTTGAGCCAAAATGTTCTGTATGATTAACTTGGCAAAGAGGTTATTTTTAGTTTTTTAGTCTTGCAGCAGGATCGAATCAAGAGCTACTAGTAAATTAGCAAACTGAAAGGCTCCCAAAAAGTAGCATTTTATAAAAAGTATGTTTTATTAATCTTGCAAAATGAGAAAATTCCCATGTTTCTTTACAGTCATCTGGTATAATTTTCATGTGTTTCAACTATTGCCATAGATTACAGATCAAAATAGTTTGATTTTTTTTGAATGGATGAGCCTTTGGAGTTTACTTTTATTCTTCCTGTTCAGTACAAAGTTATTGGTTAACATGAATTGTTTTAAACATACTTTTATATAGTCTATACATATATATATGCAGCTTTTCTCTTTTTAGAACTTGAATTAACGTCTTGAGAGAATGGCAGCATGAGAACTAGAATTTGTGCTTTAAGCATAATTTTTGTTAAAGGATTTCCATATCATTTGTGTAATAGGCTGATTTTATGGCCAAGGAGCATGAAATTTCCTTTTAAGTAAGTAATGAGCAACTGAATTGTTCATTCTTGTGATCCTTTTTCAGTTTAGGGTAAAGTAGATAATGTTACCGGTTTAATAGAATTGAAGCAGTTATTTTTCAATATTCTTTGTTTTATTGAAGAGTGTATACAACTTATTTAGATGATTGTTTTGTAGGGGTTTAAGCTTTTCAGGGAGTTGGTTTTTCTTTTGGATCCTACACTTCCTTTATGCCTGTTTTGGACTAATAGCATGAGCCAAGAAATAGTTTGTAACTTGTTTTTTTAGAATAGTAGTGTAAGAATGATCTGTGGGTTTGGTGGTTTGTTTTTTTTTTTTGACTATACTCTCAATTAACATTCTGCATTTCCTTTCTTGCATTCCTCTTTCTGGTTTCCTAGAAAACCAAAATTCAAAATTTCTAAGGTAAGCAAATTCAATGAATGATTGAGAAATTGGGTGTTTCCCTTCTGTAAAAATACTTATCAATTAATACATCACTGCACAGTTAATAGAATACTGTTCTAACCTTAAGTAGCATATTGTATTTTGATTTGATTATGAGAATGATGAGGGATGAACCAGATCATGTTAACCTGATTGAAAACCCACCCCTGAACGTTTCCATATGTAATTCAGAGGAAAGCATGAAATCATACACATGAGGTACTACTGAAGTTTGCATCAGTAGACTGTGTTTTTGAGGGTTTCACAGTTTCTTGGAAGGAACTTGTAAGAGTCAAGCAGCCTGATGCAGTGCATCAGCTGATGCAATACTTTCTCTTGCAAGTGCTGATGCATTCAGAATGTTCTTGAAAGGAGGCTTCCAATAGGAAAACAGAGTGCATTTTTTTCTTGCTAATATGGCTCTTATGGAATATCCTTTGTAGTGTACCTGAATGGTTTAAGTTGATTAGGGGAAAAATGGTAACCGTGTTAAGAGGAGAAGGTATTTGAAGAGGTACATGTGCCTCCTTATGAAATGTTTGGCAAGTGACCTTGGTGCACAAAAGAACACCTGAGCAGTGACTCGGTCACACTCTAAGCACCTGCAGAGGAGCTGGAAAGGAAAGTTGAGGCAAGAAAAAAACTGCTGAGAACAACAGAAGTTGTTCTCTATCTCAGCATGCTGTAACTCGAGACTGTAGTTTTCAAAAGATTACTTGGGACTTGAGCCATATCACTTGAAAAGTCACATTAATATGCATGAGAGGAAAGGGTTTCGCCTCCTCCTCCTCCTCATCATAGCTGTTTGCAAGTTGGTCTGAATTGATGATATAGGCTATATCTTCTTAGGGACGGGGGGGAAGGAAGCATTGCCAGAGGTATGTCTTTGACCCTTCCCGTCTCTCTGTGAGTTTGCACTGTGTTTCTTTGGGTCAGCTGTTTCACTTGAAATCCTAAAATTAGGTGTTGGGGAATTGTATTCCAAGTAAAGAAAATGAGGTTTTTATTTATTTATTTCAGAAAATATGTGCTCCCTTTTGCTCCTAAAACTGTACATGCCTCCGACTCATTAAAGACCGATTGGAAAACTTTGTCATGTGTTTGCAGAAATTTCACTGCCAGCAGATGTTGACTTTATCAAAGAACCAAAATCAAAGCTTCTCTTAATGCTTCGTTTTGAGTTCTAATTCTCTTAAAATAGGAAGTAGATTTTTTTTTATTTTTTTATTTTTATTTATTTTAGCATGAATGTTTGAAACTGAGTTTTATTTTAAATAACATACCAAGTTACCCCTATCCCATTGCAGTATATAGGTACTTGCTGTAATGTTAGAAAGCTGGAGTTCATAATGTTGATCATTTAAATCATGGCTCCATCATTATTTAGTTATATTGACTTATTTTGTTGGGATGAATCTGAGCAACTATTTCTTGTAGTTTTAATTTAAAGTGAATTTGTCATATAACATATTCCATAGAATTTCTGATGTTCAGAGTCAGGATTTCTGACATGTGCAGTAGGTTATTCTGGTACATTTGTCTTTCGCCCTGAACAAGGAGGATTCAGATTTCCATCCTATTTTTTAAGCCTGATTGTTTTGAGAAGCAAGTTTTCAGTATTTTTATTGTGCTTTATTTTTCAATTAAGTCTAGAAAGGCTACCCAATAGAAATGGTGATTTTGTTGTACAAATCTTTAACCGAATTTGTGATTCGGAGATTTCTTCTTCAGCTTTAATGTGGTAATGGACATAAAATTTATTTATCTTGTGAGTTAGCAATATATATATATACTTAGAGGCAAACATGCATTTCATTAATTCACATATGTTTATCTGTTTTATTGAATGTTGTTAAATGAATACATCTGGAAACATTTTTGGATGTAGGACCTTCTGGGATGACTTATATTCATCGAATACCAGCGTTTAAGTAATTAATAATTATTTTGAACTTGGAAAATTGAAGCCTCATTAGAGAGTGCTCTAGGATTATACTTTTGAGGGCTACTGAGAAAACTGGCATTTAAAAAGGAGTAGATAGATCAGAAAATGGCAAGCGAAGATGGAAACTACTGTAAAATAAACCAGAAACAATACCCAGATTTATAAGCGGAGTGGTCCATCTTTTCTTGAGGACAGGATAATTGTTTCCTTTCAGATAAGGTGCTAGTAACAATGGAATATTTTCTGAAGTCTGTATAATATGTTTGAAAAAAATCTGCAGCGTCTTTACAGACATTTACTATTTATGAACCCATGTCTGTAAAAGCTGACAGTTCTCGGGATGTGCCAATTATTTTGTAGTCTCTTGCTGAAGGCTATAATCATCAGATGAAGAGCTCGTCCTTTGAGTTGGGCTGAACCTTGCCTCAGTTAAGATGTTGCCTGTGGGAAGCAAGGCATGACTTGAAGGCATTTTAAATTCTAGTTAACTGACAATTCAATTGGTAGTTTATTTGTGTCTAAGTCTTTGGAATGAGTTACATTCTCTTTCCCAACTTTCCCAATGGAGTGAGCAGGTAGATGACCAACAGCTTGCAGGTGAAAAAACTGCGTCAGGGCAGGTGTGCTGAACTGCTGTAGCTTGACTGAAAATTGAATGAAGCAAAGAGCAGCTCTGAAATTGAAAAAACATGCAAATCATGCATGTATTTGTCTTGTCTTATAAAATCCAAAATGATTCTTTTCTGCATCACCAAGTGTTTCACTAGGTGAATAAGCTATGTCAGTTTTGAGTCAGAAACACAGACAGAATTGTTCGTATTTCTATTTTGTGACATAGTCGATCTGTAATAATTGTGTGCAAGGACCTAAGGCAGATTGCACTGTAGGAAGTTGATATGACTTAGCAGAAATGTCGATATAATAAAATTATAGAATGTCTTAGGTTGGAGGGGACTTTAAAGAACACCTAGTTCCAACCCCCTGCCATGGGCAGGGCTGCCACCCACCATCTCAGGCTGCCCAGGGCCCTCCAGGAATGGGGAATCCACAACATCTCTGCACAGCCTATGTCAGTGCCTCATTACCCTCTAAGTAAAACATTTCTTCCTAACATCTAACCGAATTTTCCCCTCTTTAATTTAAAGCCATTTCTCCTTGTCCTGTCACTACCAGACCATGTAAAAAGTTGACACCCCTCCTGCTTGTAAGCTCCCTTTAAGTACTGGAAGGCTGCAGTGAGGTCTCACTGGAGGCTTCTTTTCTCCAAACTAACCAAGCCCAACTCCATCAACCTTTCTTCATGAGAGAGATGCTCTGGTCTTTTGAACATCTTCATGGCCCTCCTCTGGACCCCCACGCAGCAGCTCCTCATCCTTCTTGTTCTGGGGACCCCAGGCCTGAATACAGTATACTGTTTTGGAATCTGCATAACTCTCAGTATGTTGAGTTGCCATGAGATTTTTTTGGTAGGAAAAGGAAAATGCACAGTACTTATTGAACATACAAATAATGTTACATCTGGAAACTCCTATGAAATATGTGGCTTGTCTCAGAATTGCACCAACCTTAATAAAAAAACAAACAACCAAGTCTATGTGGAATCTATTCACACATTTTTTTCTCCTCTTCCTGCTGGAGGAGCCAAGTGATTTCTTAATTGTTATTTGCAGAGAGATCTCTAAAGTGTGATTCTTTGGTTATCCTCTCAAGAAATTCTACAGACTGGCTCAGTGATTTAGCAAAATCAGCATCACCCGTTGTTAGCACTGCTTGTGGTGACATAACAGCTGCTCCTGACCTTTAGGTTAAAGAGCAAAGAGAAATCCTTTTACTCATCATAAAGCTCTAGTCATTTCATGGGATTATACCACTCTTTTTATTAGATGGCTGTCGTTAGATATAGCAATTATTTCTAACTGGATTCAGTTTTAAATAATAAACTGTAAGATGAATAAGTGGTTCATTACCATGTTCACTATAAAGCATGAAGCTGCAAGAAGTGAACAAAGAGTTTAACAGGTGGAAATACGTGTCACGAGGCCATGAGGAATAGCATACCAGAGGAATTGGCTTGCATGCACCATTTACCCATCTTTTATAAAATGCCACTGAGATGCATTGCATTTTATCTGATCCCTGGCAGTAATCCCAGTCAGGCAGGTGTGCCATTTATCATGGTGCTGATTAAAGGCTGTTCTGTTCAACTTTAATTAGGAATTTTAATATGTGTGGAAAATTGTACATCATTTTGTATAGATAAACTGAGATAACTGCATTTTAAGTTCATAAATATGAAAGCCTTTTACCAATTACATTTCTGGTGTCAAAAGTATTTGCTTATATGTCATGTGTTCCTTCTCTGCTCATTATTCCGTAATTTTTGAACTTTCTGCAATATTCAGTACATATGATTTCTCCTATTCATAGATGACCTCTAGAAAGTTTAATTCTAAAGAAAAAGTATATAGGAAGAAGCTGAGATAAAATTTCTGTCCCCTTCTTCCCAATTCTTTTTTAATAAAAATTTGTTTCTAGAATCCTGTAATACAAATACCAGAAACTGACCTAATGAGAATGGACTCAGAGTAGCCAGGAGCACAGAGAGCTTTAATTACCTGTTCTGGTTTTAAAATCCTTTTGTCTTTGATGACTAATTGACATTTCAGAAAAGATATATTATTAAGATTGCTGAGATTACAGTAATTATTAAGATGACACTCCACAGTGAAGAGAATGAGTTCAGTTCCTGAAACTGGATGTCAGGTTGATAAAAAGGAATCCCTTGTGTTTCGTAATTCTGTTGGAGTGGTGAATAAAAAAGAAGTCTGGAGTGTAATTTTGAAATGTTAAATACGGTTTTTGTTTTTTTTTTATCACACTTTTCACCCCTTTTGTGAACTTGTGAACTTCAGATAGACCAGAGTGGAGAGAGATACAGATAAAGCAGTTCATTATAGTAATTCTATACCTTAGATTGCTGCAAACTCCAAATGAATAAGTGTTTCTGTGTTCTAAAGTTGTGTTTTGGGAATGACTGAATGATACATTTTCATGTAAGCTCCGACACCACAGTAACCATGTCCTCAAATTATAGTTCCTTTAAGAAATTATTAGCAAAAGGAGAGATGAAGAGGTTATCTTTCCTGCTTTGGTTAGTATCCTTTAATAAGCTGGGTAGAATTGTACCTAATAAAATATACCAGTAGCTAATTTTAAATTTGTATTTTATTTTCAGTGATTTTTTTTTTAATTATTTGGAGAAAGTGTTTTTTTGGTGCTTGAGTTTAATGAAATTTTTACCATATGTCTTTTTAAATGTCAAGTATATTCCTATTTCAGGCTTCCCATGGGTTGGTAAATTTTGGAACTGTACTCTAACACTCAGCAACATTAAAAGATATCCCCAGAAGACTTAAATGGTTTAGAATTTTTTTTAATTGTGGTTTTTAAAATTTCACAGGAGCATTTGTTTAAATATTTTCCAATGTATTGTGCTGAAGCAAAGATTAACAATGAGTTTATGAAAGATTTGAGTATTTTTTGTTCTTTCGTATGAACACTGGATAATTTATTCAACGGTGAACCTCAGTTGTAAATTTCAAATGATAATGGATTGAGGTGTGCTACAACTACAGATTCCAAATCTCTTTTCTGTATGCTGAGAACTATTGTCTCATGGGAAGACATCTTACTCAGATAAAGTATTTTTAAGCGCTTTATCACTTTGGAGTACTCTCATAGTTTTTCAGTTACATTGTATTTAAAAGTTCCCTGGTGAAGGCTGTACTTGTTTATGAGGTTACAGGCGCAGGCATGCCAGTAAGAATGTGGACAAGGAAAAAGTGAACCGTTTACAAACAGACCAGTTACTGTGTACAAATAGCCTCAGGTTTTAGATGAAATAACATGTTATATTGTTACTTTAAATATTTAAAAAGTATACGACCATTACACTTCTGATTTGTTAAGCGTTTAACTGCCCTGTGTTGATTTTTGCAACCTGCAGTAAGACACAAATGCTATTTCTTGACTCCTTTCATATTTTTGCCCTTTTCTGAGGGCAGAGGTTGTTACTTAATTTGAATAAGTCAGTCAGTGGCTCTTTGACTGTAAAAGGCAATGGTACAAAGCTAACAATCTAGGCCAAAATGTTGCTTTTAAAACTGCTTGTGATTGTCAGATGTCTGTATTTGCAACGTCTCATGACAGTGTGGTAAATTACGTGTCAGAGTTTATCAATCATTACTAAAAGCACCTGGAACTTAGAGAAATCCTTTATGTATATAATAAAACGTAAAGTAGTAAATGTTTTTCGGTGGTTGTCCTTATTTTTTGCTATTCCTTCTTGATTGTAGCACTCACTGGTTACTTAATTTTCCTTAGGCAGATCATAGTTTAACATGGGAGTGTATTATCCATCTTCTTAACCTTAGGCTAGGTAGTTTCATTAGTTTGCATAGGTAGATGTTTTATTCCTGTGGTGAATGCATCTCAAGGAACCTCCATATGGAATTCAGAATCATTCAGAATTTAAAGTGGAACATGGGAGATCCACGTTAATTCAGATGGTTGTTTTGTGGTAATGTCATTGTGTTACTGGTTTATGCCACAGCTGAGCAGTCTGACAAACAAGAATTTAGGAAAATGCCATGAAATAATCTACTTTCATGTGGAATACTGTGAGAGGTTTCTTTCTGAAAAATTGAAAAAAAATTTTTTCTTCTATTCCATAGCTCCTGGAAGGAAGCTTTGCTAGAGAAGTTAGCCATGAAGTTGATGGATTGATATTTCAGCCTACGGGAGTAAGTAACGCAATAACTGATTTTTCTCCCCTCTGCCCCAAAGGAAATTCTTACCCTTCCTCCCCTTTCATCCTCCCATCTACAGCATAGTCTTTATTTTGGTTGGGACAACTTTTTGAAGTTGGTTCTAATTTTTTCAGTTCTTCAGACTTAAGTAGTTCACGTGATTACAATTCGAGTTGTAGTATGTGTGACTGCTAATTCATAGATTAATTCATGTCAATAATTTTCAGAAATCAGCTCAATTTTTTTGTGTGCTTGTAATGTGATATGCTACTGAATGAAGAGGGATATATATATGTATATACATTTTGCATGACCCATTGATTTGAGCTCTTACATTATTTTTCTTAAGAATGTTTCAAACATTAACATTTTAGTAAAAGGTTTAGGCAGTATAAATATGTGTAACTGTAGTGGGGGGAAGTCATCAGAAGTACTACAGACATCCAGAAACAACAATGTAAAAAGGTAGTTCTCAAGCAGAAAAACTGGGTTTAAAGGAATTCATTAGCAGGGTCTCTTCCAATGTACTCCTACTGCTGTTGATTGGGGTACAGTGTCACACTGCAGTGTGTACTTTATGTTGGTATAGACTGTGGTTGTAACATTGTCCACATCGACTTCTTTTCTTAGCTTGCAAAACAAGGAATGGATTTTGGCTACTGGCAATTTGACAGATAACTCTACCTATAATATTATTCACGGAAAATACTTCTGTTAAGTTTTCTAGATAAAACTTCTTCTCTCACAGACTTCACATGTTGCTAATCTCAGTAAGGGTGATGACACTTTCATCTGGGAATAAGAATAAACTCTATATTGCAAGTTCTGCATCAACTAACCACAAAACAGCTAGAAAAGTAGACCACAAACTTTTTTTTCTTTTTATACATAGCTGTTTGAAATTCAAAGCCAAGATGGTAGGATAAAGAAAATTCATACTTACATAGGAAATCCTGATGATGTCTTAGAATACTGTTAAAACCTGAAGCAATTGTAAAGGCTTCTCAGAACCAGTTTTCTGAGTATTGGAGGTTAAGCTTTGGAGATTTACTGTGGTTAAATTTGAAATGATATTTTCTACTTGAAATGAAATTACAGAAGAATGTGTATTTTTTTTCCTTGTTGCTCCAGTAAAGTAATATCTGATATGTTTTGTGTTTCTAGAACTTGTTTTCTGATTTAGCATACTGAGAAAATTATAACCCAATAAAGCAACAGTTTTCTTGCATAATTGCTTGTAAAGGTTTTTCATCTTTAAAATATGAGTTATATTTCTTTAGTCCAATTTAATGGTCAAATTTTAGCATTATTTCAGGTTTTGTGAAATGTAAGTTCTTTGAAACTGTTATTAAAGTGGTTTTCCTAGATGGAGCAATGCACAGTTTTCTCAGTGGTTTTCGTAGCTGAGAAAATGCAAATAATATGCTCAGTGTAAAAGAAATTGTTGTATACTTATTGTAAAATAAGTGTTAAAACTGATTAATTGGAAATTATGAAGTTGATATAGATAGCTGATATTGCTTTTTAATTTTGTTTTTATTGACAACTGGGATTATTCTCTCTGGAGAAGAGGAGGCTCAAGGGAGGCATTATTGCTCTCTACAGATTCCTGAAGGGAAATTGTGATGAGGTGGGGATCGGCCTCTTCTCATGTGTAATTAGTGATAGGACTTGAGGGAATGGCCTTCGGTTGTGCCGGGGGAGATTCAGGTTGGACACTGAAAAAAGAAAAAAAAAAACTTCTCCAAAAGAGTGGTCAGGCAGTGTAATGTTGTGCTCAGGGAGGTGTTGGGAATCACTGTCCCTGGAGGTGTTCAAGAAGCATTTACATTTAGTGGGAAATATTGGTGGTAGGTGAGTGGCTGGACAGGATGATCTGGGAGGACTTTTCTAACCTTGGTAATTCTGTGTCTCTATGTGATAGGAAATACGGTAGGCAGCAACATGAGGGCAACAATATAGTAACGCATAAATGATCCCTTGATAATAATAATTGAAATTCTTTGTCTTTTTGCAGTTGTGTGAGGTATTATATCACTTTTCAGTGAAAGATGTCTATTGTTGAGTGAGGTAGAGGCCTGAATTTTGATCATGATGAGGCTTGGAGACCTTGATAAAAAACAGTTTGTCTCTAGTGAAGGGACCGTGGCATATCCACTGGAAGATAGGGAAGTTTAGGGAATGTCTTATGAGAGCTCCTGAAGTCTCATGTGCATTTTGAAGAAAAAAGTAAAAGTCAGTGTGAATCACAAGACTGCAAAGGAAGGATAAAGAGGCAGCAAAGGATGGAAAGTGGCCATTTACAGACAGGAAAATTTGATGGGAAAAATACTTTCCATTTCTTTAGTACTTAAAAGAGAGTACAGAAATTAACTCATTATTTAATATAAAGAATGTGGATCTTTTTTTTTTCTTCTGCTTGAGAGTCTTTTTGATGTTCAGTCAGAGAACCTTTTCATCATCTCTGGTCTTAAATGATGTTTTCCAGTCTGGAGAATATGGATATATTCCCCACTAGCATAGGCAACACTGGTATCAGGGGTAGAAACGGAGAAAAATTTTGTTATGTTTTGGTTTAATTATGTCTTATGATAAGAATCAGTATACCTGAAATGATTTCTTAATAGGAGTGATTTCTGCAGCCTTTAAGAAGTCTGGGTTTGATGATATTTATCATCAAAGTGCTTGTGAATTAGTTCAGTTTAGAGAAATCATCATGTTTTGATGAAAAGGGATTTGTGAAAAGTTTTTACTACCAAATTTATGGTTTCAGTTTGGTATAATATAATTTGTTTTCTTTTGTTAGTCTTTCTGTGTAAACTCATTATAAATAGCGAGCTTCTTGTATTGAAGCAGAAATTTCTTTTGTGTTGTGATTGGTGATGGTAGAAACAGCATTAAAGAGTAAAGAGGTCATTTTCTGTCTGCAGTTTAGTTTGTTTTGCATGATTATACTGGCAGTGCAGTTTTTTTCCTAGTTAATTTACTACCGGAGTTGTTATTTACGTTGTTTATGACCCAAGGTAGGAGAAGGGCTTTAGTTTCAGAATGCCAATTATAAGACAGTCACTGAGGCCTCCCGTCTTCTTCACAGCTTTCACAGATCACGAGAAGAGTGTGTTTAATGGAAGTGATGGAGATTTTCTTTCTAGTTTATTATTTAAGAATGCTTTGTAGGTCATTTGATGTGATGTGTTTTTCACAGTAAACCCCAAACGCCCCTGTCATGCCAACCATTCTCTAACAACTCTGTGATGAAAGACAAATATAAGACAATGTTTTCTTACTACTGTTTCTCTTCTTCCCTTTGTACTCTTCTTCCTTTCCTCTGTTTCCTTTCCATGCATGTTCTTTATCTAGTAGCCTGTCTCCCACATTTTTTTTGGTTTCCCTTTCATGTCATTACTTCATAATATTCCTTTTCCTTGCATCATTTTCAATTTATTTAAGATGTTCCTGATATAACTCCTGTACAGTTAAGTCAGCTCCATTCCATTTGATCAGCTTTCTGATCCCTCTAAGTGTAACAGGTTGGCAGAGCAGGGACCGAAGCTAAGTGCTAATTAGGAGGAGTGAAACAGGCCAGCAGGAAACTTCTTGGACAGGTATGTTGCCCCACGATTGTGCCCTAGACAATGAGCAGATCAGTTTGCAAGCAAAAACCAAACAGTTTATAGAACAGTTCAGAATTTGTGAGTAAGTTTAGTAGCCTTCAACCACTGTTTTGGAAAGGTGGCTTCAGAACAGCAATCAAGAACATGCACGTGTTTTAGAAAGCTTGTAATTTGCCAACTTGTGTGGTTTTATTGGAAATCTCAAAAATTGCCTCTTATCTGTAGATGGCAGAATCAGCTCTTACCTTTGCCCACTCATCAGTGAAATTACTTCTGTTATCTGCTTTATAAATCATACTTTCACCCAGATATCTGCCTGCAACTATCTAATTTTTCTGCTAGCAATCTCTTATTAACTGATTTTTTTTGCTGGCTAGAACTACTACTTTTCCTTGCTTGGGAAGAGGAATTATTTTATTAGTTCAGCTGCCTAAAAGAAGGCTACGTGGCCATCAGTTAGGAAGGCCTAAAGGAGCTGAGGAACTGTGGAGAGCTTGTATCAGTGTCATTTTCATCCTGAGCTCACTGATTGTTTTGTCTCTGTCTGATTTCTGTTTGATACTTCTCTGTGCTCTTATTATGGACAAGGGATGAAGTCCAGTTACGTGGGTTCAGAGCAATTCCAGTGAAGGGAGAATGACAGCTGCTGAACTCTGTTTTAAGATTATTTTAAAGAATGGCTGAATTTATTTAACTCATAGCTCTCAAATATTGAATAGTACAAAAAGCTTAGCCTTGAAAATTAAAGGCAGATCATGAACAGATTTTTATTACTGGCTAACACTGCATGATTTTTTTAATGCATCTTCCTTGCTTTCCCTTGCCAGACTTAATAGTGGTCTGAAGTGGTTGGTTGCCTGTTAATTATTTGTCCTATTATTATTGTGTAGTAGCTGTTATTCTTTTCTGTCCTTATAAAAGTTTACCAAAACACCTCTGAAGCTAACATTAAATGAGCTATTGGTGAAAGACACCACCAAATGAAATACCTCTTAAAGGACAAGTTTTGTTTCATTAAGCAATGCCAGTTTCTCCTAAATAATCCTACATAATTGGTAAGCCTTACCTTCCACAATATATGTTTTTTTGAACCCTCTGCAAATTTTTAAATGTATACCAAGTCAGTTGTTGGCCTATATTTGAAAATTACACATTGCGTCTACAAGAGACAGGGCATCAATTAATGTTAAATATTTCTACTGCAGTAGCAAGTAATGGCTTCAGGTAGACACGTCATCTTGATGTAGCAATACTGGTATATAAAGACTTAGGAATGTATTTGTTTTGCTTCTAACAGATATACAGATTTCTGGATTTAGCTTTCTAATTTTGTAGTAATTCCTTAATGTGGGTCCTAAGATTGCCTGATTTTGATTTTTGTGGAGTTTGCAGCATAGAGGAAGAAAAATAATTTTGATCAGTCTTTGTGTTGGACCGTATTACTAAAAACTTTAGAATATCTCATTACTAAATGTGATTTCCTCTGTAAGAGGAATGTTCATGACTGAATCTATTACTAGTCAGTGGTTGTTGTCATGTCAGTGTGCACTTTTTGTGCTGCTGCAGGTTTTCCTTTCACAGAGAATTTGCTGTCAATCTCCTGAAATGCCACTGAGCTTTACAACTCTTTTCTGCCTATGAATAGTTGTTATACTCAATTTCCATGGCAATGTTCATCGCAGTTTGTCTCCTAAATTGCTAGTCATATCTCAAATATACCATCCTATCATATGCTTTATGAATGTACTAAAATATATTGGCAATACACTATATTTCTTTGAGCTTTTTTTTCTGTGACTATACAAGAAATATTTTTGTACCAGTTCAGTTCTGCTTTGCTCTCGAAGGGATTTGTTTTATACTTTTTTCTTTTTTAATTAAAAAATTAGAAAACTAGAAGAAGTAGAAAATTAAGGAAAAGTAGCAGTGGAAGTGCTAACTTAAGCAGCAATGAGTAGCACCTACAGGAACTAATTAAGCCTCATTTAATGGAACTGTTAGAATTCTAGATAAAAGTGGTATGATTTCCAAACACAGTGAACTTTTATGATTTCCTGAGGTAACTGACTCGTCAAGAAATCTGATAATTTATTACTGATGCAGACTTGTAGCATCCACACTTGCCAAGACATGATCAGAGAGGGGCAGAAATTGAGTCATTTCTAGTTCTGAATCTTGTAAGAAAACTACATAGCAAAGTTTTCTGTGCTTAAAGTTCTTCTGTTGGTTTGCTAGAGATGCAAATATATCTGATTAGTTGTCAGTGACTGAAGTCTGATTAACTAATGAAAGTGTTAATTCTAATTGATGTTATTTGTTTGCTTAAGACCTATGCCACGTGATGAGCTCTGATTTCTCCAGCAATTAATCACATTCTTGGGAGATATCTAAACAGGTTTTTGAACTTCTGTTGTGCACTTTAACTACTGTGACTCACAATGGCATTATGCAGGAAAGATCTACTTGTTAAATTTTTATGTTATGTGTACTGGTCAATGGACTGCCAAAATGCCACAAATATAATGATGCCTGTATGTATCATTTGAGAGATTGTCTCAAATATGCCTTTTCTGGATGCTGATAGATGCTGGGAAGGGAAAAAATATAGTTTGTTAGGGTAAGCAGAATATTTACATGCAAAGGCTTTCAAATACGATTTTTTGCATAGCTTCTCTGTCAAGCTCAAGGAGCTTGTTGAGTGCACTTGCTTCATACTCCCTACTGTTTCAAGTTGCACATTTTTTGGATACAAGAAATAAACGTTAGGTGTATGTACTAGAAACAAGATGCTTAGGTGAGAATACCAAAGCAATTTTTCACCCTTTACGAAACATACCTGCTTTTAAGAGAATAAGCCTGTACTACACAAATTATGTTTTCTTCTTGCAGTGTGGATCAGTTTTGAAAAACAGAACTCAATTTTAGGACCAGAAAGGGAAGACTAGGAAAAAACCTGCTTTGAATCAGTGAGAATTCTTTATTATATTGTCTTAGAAGTCAGTTGTACTCTTGACCCTTGACATAGGCAGCTGTTCATGAAGTGATTGGTTGTCTCCATGGCAGTGCTCCTAGTCATCCTGAATCCTACAGAATCTCATCACTACTGTGAACTTGATAGAGTACTAGAGACTTGCAAACTGGAATGCACAGTGGAAAGTGTTTTAGCAACAGTCTCTTTGTATACTTGAATAGCTGTCAACAAATAGAATACCTGTGTACCATTCATCTAAGCTCTTTTACTCCAACTGTAACAATTTTAGGAAAATATCTGGAAGAACTGTGTTGCAGTTGTTTTATCTCTCAACTTTCTCCTGTGCATGCTAGAGCAAGACAGCTAACAGGCTTCTTATGTTTAGATGAAGATCTTTAATAAAATGTTCTAATTTTTTCTTAGCTGGGACATAGCAGTGAATTAAAAATAGTGCTTTGTATCCGGCTAAGGTAGAATATTTAGGTAGATCTCCATCTCACTGTTTTTAGAGTGGACAGTATCCTGATATATGAGAGAAATTAGGTATAAACCTGAGATTTGGGCAAGCAGGGTTGTTTTCAGAGAAGTCTTGACACGTTTTGGTATCTGGATGGTCAAAGTGCTTAATGTAAAACAGTCTTTAAAAAGTAGAATGATATATTTTGCATTGCTCTCATTCATAATTTGAAATTCTCTCTGTTCTAATAAATAGTAAATTTGAAAATGGAAGATCAGTATCCAAAATGAGAAACTGAATTTTTACAGTTTTTGAAATGCGTCTTTTAGGTTATAACATGTACTACCAGATAAATCTTGGAATGTAGCTGTGTGTATTTGATAACGCGTTTAGATTATGTACTGTGTGCAGAACATGCTATGCTCCTCACAGCTCACAGAATGCTCTGCAAAGCTTAGAGATGTCTGCTAAATCATACTCAGGTACAACAGAACAGTTTTGTGATAATTTCATCTCATTTTGGCTTCTAATATTTTTAATGTCCTTTGTAATCCCATTTGTCGGCTCTTTTAGTCTTTTACCTTTCCAAAATAATAAGAAGGTCCATTTAAATGGAACATTTAAGTCTTGAGCTTAATATGAAAGCTGAAAGTTGTTTTTTAAGAAAATTTCAATCAATATTCCACTGAATTATTTAGATGTGATTGTATCATGCAGGTTATGCTCTTCTAAGTATAGAGCTGGAAGGGAACTGCTGAGCTTCATGCCATAGCTGTACAGGTCAGGTATACAAAGCCAGTGAATGCTACTGCAAATAAGCATATTGTCTTCTTTTAACGCTGGCAGTTAAGTTTCTGAAAAGAAATTGTCTTCTTCTCCATGTACTGTAGGAGCTCTCCACTAAGACAGAGGAATGTACAGCTGCGATCTATTTGTTGGTATATTCTGAAGGGGCAAAAGTCTTAGCTGGAAGTATCCTGCACTTCAGAAATGCAGTTTTTCTGCATACTTTGAATTCCCCATTAAAAGAAGCAGTTAGTACACTTGCAAGATGCTGTCTGGAAGTTTTGACAAGTTTGAATCAACAAATAGTAGTTTGTTTGTTTCCAAACAATGATCACTGGAAGTCCCAAGAAGATCCAACCACTGAAACAAAACATGCATTTTATGCAAAGTGAGGTTCTCTAGAGAGAACTATTAACTTGTGAGAGCAATTAAAATATGTGTCTTAGGGATTTGTCAGACTGTAAATTGATGTTGCCTTTATTTAATCAAAACATGGCTTCTGCTAGCGATGAAGAAAAAAAACAACAGGAGAATAAAAGATAATCCAAAGTGGTTTTGGAAGTATCTCATTGTTAATTGTAAATTTATCACAGGATACAGTGGTCATAGGATGAGCTCAGAATAGGTGAGAAAGATCTACTATGTGTGAGAGTTTCAGGTTTGCTCCTTTTGTATCTTGATGCATAAAAGGTAAAGCTCAAAATTTCTATCCAAATATATTTCAAAAGATGTATCTGTATTTTATGATAAGCAAAGGAGGGGGAGAAGGATACAAAGTTTACTTGGAGAGAAGTGGCAGATGTCAGTTTTTGCTAGTTTTGTGCAACATGTTCCTATGCAATAGTCTTAGCAGCTGAATTAGCTGCAAGCGAATCGTTTTCTATGTAATTTTTCGGGTGAAAGATGCTGTTACATTTTTCTCATATTTTCAGAAACTTGAATAATACGGTTGTGGTGCTTTCCTTATTGTAAGAGATTTTGATTTAAACTTTACATTTCACTGAAATGTTTGAACCCGAAAGGAACGTGACTCTATTTCTCATAATTTGTAGATGTGGACCAGAACAAGCAGGTTGACTATTTTTGTGAATATCTGTTCACATTTTAAGACTTCTGCAAGATAGGCTACATTTTCTGTGCTTGTTGTAAACGTTTATGTAAGACCTAGTATATTACTTGTAAAAATATTATGGGAGATGTATTTCTTTTTTCACACGCTTCTACAGCTGACCAATTTCAGTTTCTTGAATATATGGGCGTGTAATATCATCTGACTTTTATCTTGTAACAATCAGGAGAAGTTAAACTTAATGTTGATCAGATTGGAAAATATGCTTGGCAAGCGTTGTCGCAGAATAAATTTGGATAGTAGGTTTTGTCAGTCATGAGCTGGTTACAGATGCTACATGAAGTGGACCTAATTTGTCAAATAAATTATTCATTGGAAATGATTTGTGTGGCTCTGCTTTCTGTGCATGAAGCTGGTCCATCCCTGTGGAGAGCAGCTGCAGTGGACCTAAGAGTCTTCAGCAAGCTTTGAGAGTTCTGGTTGCTGAAGTTGATTGGTAAAAACTGGAACTTTTATCTGAAGGCAGGTAACGTGGATTGCTTAGCTGCAATAATGAGTCGTGCCCTTCTATATACTTCTATACTACAGTTCATTCTATGCGATTCATGCTGTTTATTTGCATATCTGACAATTGTTGTGTGAGTCAGATGGTGTAATGGGAAACAGCTGTAATATAATTGTTCTTTATGTCGCCATCAGTCTCTTGTTTTTCACAGACTGTTTCAGAGACTTGCTTTATTGCAGTTAATCGCTTTGCCCTTATATTCTGCTATGGCTTTACTATTCTGTACTTCTGAACTAATACTGTTTTTATTAATACTTTACAGCTACTGGGTATATGGAATTTTACAGAAATCCACTAAAATGAAAACTGGTACAAAGCTAGTACCGTATCTTGGAGCATGCTAGAAATAAGAGTGGTTAGTTGCCATACCAGGGATGATGTTACCATGGAGAGAGCTTCTGTTTCCATGACATTTGCTTGCATATTTTGCTAGGCCTTCAAAAGAAATATGGTTCTGTCCTCTGTCAGGCTTGGTAGATTATTCCATTATTTGCAAAGATCTTCGGTGTCTCCGTGCAAACATCCTAGTGAACTGAATAAACTAACTCCTTAGGAACACTGATGGCAGCTGGACTGATCAGAAAAAATAAAGGAGGAAAAAAGTTATTAAAACTTTTAGCATCCAGCAGGCAAATTGCTTGTTTGATTGTTTTTAATGTTTTTGACTAGTTTAAATATTGAAATATTCCAGCTCATTCAATCCAGTTCTCAACTGGATCAAAGTGCTCTGCTTACAAACATTTTGATCAATTTAAAAGAAAACCCACAGCTAGTAAATTAGAGGAATATTACTTATTTTAGGAAAAAAATATGTCTGTGTAGCTAATGTCTTTCTATTATGAGATCTACCTTGTACTTAAGTGGATTTTTGAAGAACAGTAAAATTTTAAATCAAGTTGTGATGTAGTTTACTCTTTAAGAATCGGTTATTGGCTGAGGAGTGAATTGCAAAAACCATTTTTTTTCCTTAGGGTGAAGAAAAAGTGATTTTAAGATGCGGAATATTTGTTAGCTATACATAAGGGAGATGTTTTCCTTACTGCTTTTCCCTGGAGCGGTAATTATGGAAGTATCACTGTAATCTGCCAGCAACTTTTACATTTCACCTCTATTGAATATTTCTGGCTGCAGTCACATACATAGTTACAATTACAAGTTTGCACAGACTTAAATACAGGTGGGTATAATCTGGAGGTGCTTGAATATAGGGAGGTAGGCAGTGGTATTGGTCGCTGAATGCTGCTGCACATCATTCATTCTTTTGTGCGAAGGATGCTGAGGAGAGGAATGCAGAGAGTTAAACAGTGTTTGGCCTGTTCAATATTCTTTGGCCATCTCTAACACAAAATTACTTGTCTTCTGTTCCTAATGAACTGTTGACTATTTTTCCCTGTGTATACCACTCTTCTGTTTCTAATCAGTTTCTAGCATCCTAGAAGTCTTTTTAATTAATATTTTTCCCCGTTACTAGTGAGTGCATAGAACTCGGATCCTTTGTGATACTTCTTTGAGCAGATTATTCTGTAATAGGACTGTTTGCAAGTTATTAATGAGTGTCAGTGCCTGAGCCAGTATCCCTCTGAAACTCATTTCTTTTCAGACATTTTCCCTGTTTTACATTTTTGAAGCACAAATACTCATGCAGCCTAAGGCTGTATGTCTAACCAGCATAAACATCTAATGCAACCATGATGTTGGGCCACCTCTATTACAGTTTTGGTAGATGGAGGTTAGTACTTCACCTAATATCCTCCCTCAGCTTTTATCACAATCATTGTAATAGGTTTGTTGTTTTGTTTTCTAAAGCCAAGATGTCTCTGGTTTCCACATAAGTGGAAGTTCTGGATCTTCCTTGCAAAACTATTACCTCTGACTCCACATCTGCTAACTATAAGGTTCAAATTCTTTGTCCAGACTTCAAATTTATTTCATGTTATGGAAAAATAGTTTTATGAATTCTTCTGGTCTGTAAAAGTCATGTGCTCCTTCTGTTGAGGAGGAATGTACTTCTGTATACAACAGAAATGACTTTTATGAAACAGCTCATAAAATGAGCAGGTACTGTTCCCAGTGTCAACTGAGAGGTATGGCTCAAAGTGAATATGTTATCCTTTATTGACTGCCAGCTGAATTGGTGACAGGTAGATTTGTTCACTTTGCTGCCATTGCTGTACCTTTCTCTCTCATTCTATTAGAAGAACATTTTTGAAGGATTCTATTAAAGTTGTTTCACAAATGTGATGCTTTTTCAGAGATATCCAGCTTACTGGCTCAGAGTTCATGCAAGCATGCTCGTTATCATCCCTTTGCATTTTGCTAACATTTGCATTGGAAAGGTATTGGTGACAGGTACTCCTTAATGTTAAACGTGATTGATCTTGAGGGTGACAGAGTATGTAAAATATGTTCTAAACATTGTCAGCGATTCCTACTCAAACCAATGATGATGTTTTCTACATCATTCTCAACTGTGACAGAGCTACTCAACTTTATGTTATAGAGGAAGGGCTTAGTCTTTTTAAGACGCCTGCAAGAAGTGTATTTGGCAAAATAAAACCGCTAAACTTGTTACATTGTGGTTTGCCAGTCATTGTCATCTACCTTTTCCTTTAATTCTCTGCAACTTCAGCCCTTTGCCTGGTCAGAACATAGCTACATGAACAGTTTGACACGTGGTATAATTAAGAGAGAGGTAACATTTAGGAAAGGGGAAAAAGTGGCTGACATTGGGAACCATCTGAAACTGTTCTGCAGTGACAGAATGGAAGTTGCCTTCTAGCAGCAGAGAAGCTGGACAAGATTCTTTGCAGTTACTCAGTACCACTCTTTAGAGCAGAACTTGTGTTATGTGTCCAACATATTTGTGGTTATGCTCAATAATAAATGTGGACAAAACTGTTGTTTCGTTGCATTTCCAAACTGGTTACGGGGCAAGATGAATAACCAGTATCAGAACCACTATTTTTACTGTGAGAATACCCCTCTCAGTGGACTGGCTTCTTTTAATACAACCTACACTTCTTTTCCATCTCCTTGGAGTGCACAGAAAATTGCTCCGCCAAACAAATACTGAATTTCTTGTTTAAGTCAGAACTGTGAGGATTAATTTCTCACCAAGAGTAGGCAAGGCCCGTTCAATTTTCTCCAATAGTGTGCTCTTTTTTTCCTCCTGTAGGAGGAGTTTTCCTTTCTCATTATCCAAATTACCATCCTCAAAATGCAGTTTTCAATTTTATTAGTCTTGTAGCAGACTGCTTGAAAGAGAATATGCATGCTGGGTTTTTTTAGTGTACTCTTATTTATTTATTTATTTATTGCTGTTTTTCAACTCCAAGCATTTCAGCTTGCTACTTGGAAAGCCAAAGGATTGTGGAGTGCATGCTGTGTTCCACTGGTTGGATTTACTCTTTTGATCTTGGGAAAACTGTAGAAATATTTCCTTGTGAAACTAAGGATGTAAAATACGTTCTTTGCCGTTTTAATCTAGATACATAATGATGAATTCACTATAATTAAAACTCATCATTTTGCAATTTATGTATTAGAATATATAGTTTAGAAGGCAGATTTCTGTTGTTTCTTTTAAAATACTGCAAGATTCTGTATTCTAAGTAAGACTCATGAATATTTAATTCAAGGAGATTTGTTGCCTTGTAAAATGTAATAAGCTAACTCTTAACGACAATTTTGTGTAACATACATTTGGCAACATGTAGAAAAAACCCTGCTGGCAATTCTGTGTATCATCTTTCATGCATGTCTGTTCTTCTCTAGGGAGTTTTTCACTCTGGAATTAAAAAAGAGAAATTAGACAATGTCTGGGATCAGTATGCTGCAATTTCTTAGTTTGTACTTGTATGTCTCTCTTTATGTCCAGATTAGCTGGCTGACTTCTTGATGTAAGGCTTCTTTCTTCTTTTCCAAGATTGACAATCCTTACAAAGTAGTTTGAAATATATGTTTGCATCTTCTGTTTAGTGTTGGTAATTTTCATTAATCTTCATGAGCTGTAAGGTGATTTCCTGAAACATTCCTAGTATGCTGACACTCATTGTAGCTTGAGAAAAATGTCAACAAAACTGATGTTCTCATGACGCCTTAAATTTACAGGTTGTAGCTGCTGCAAATGTGGTCTCTAATACTGATAAATTATCCGACTTACAAATCAGGTTATCATAATGAGACATCCAAGAGCACTGGGTTTTATTTCACGGAGATTCTTTTGTTACAGTAAGGATGCTTCTGTTGGAAGATGTCATGCAGTGAATACTTCCTGCTGATCTAGTCTGGTGTTACTGAGATTTCTAGGAATCTTTGATCGCAACCTAGCTATCCACACAGAAATCAATTTCTGTGTCCTCTGGGAGATGGATTTAACTCTGCTGTAAATTCAAGTGACTATATTGAAGACTGAGTTGGGGTAAAAGTAATGAAACTGAAAGGACAGAAGATGAAGAGAGGTTGGGACCATCAGGCTTTAAGATATTAGATGAGTTTTAGACTGATGCATGACAAACGCCAACCATGTGGATGGTTGTTAAAGACAGTAAGGTTCATAAAGCTGTTGATATAATGAAGAAAATGCACTTAGCAATTTTGGGGATGAAAATTAATGTTCTCTCTAATATCATTGGCTTTGTTCAAGTTCTTTTCACAGAAATACTGTGTCATGAAGAATAGGAAGGAAGATGATTTCAGAGGTTATTTCATTGGAGGAAAGGAGGAGAAGAAGAATTGCTCTGGAAAACTAAAACAAAAAAGGAAAAAAATATGGAAGGGGGCTGGTAGTGTTTCTGTGTTATCTTGGGTTTCCTAACAGTTTTCTTCACTTATCCCTTCATCTTTGGTAATCAGTTTCTCTGTCTGTGGATTAAGACATAATGTCTCAAATGGACCTTATCAGATTAAGTTGGATAGAATCATATTAAATGTAAAACAGAAAGAGATTATTAACATTTAAAATTTAAAGAATTATCAACTACGCAATATTTTTTGAGATTATTGTTTGTACATGCAAAAAGCATCAGCTGAACCTTGTGATTCCCAGGAATGTAGCTGATGAAAGGATTTTCTCTTTTGTTTCACAGTCTGAGCTGTGGCATGTCAGTTCATCACTGCGCTTCTATTAAGTACTTTCATGCCTAATTACACCTGAAAGTATAACAAAAAAAAAAAAAAAAAAAAAAGCAGTACTAGTGATATCAAGAGCTTTTATTTAAAAAAGTTAATTAGTTGACTTTTCATACTTAGTTACTCTTCTTAAATATAAAGCTCAAGATGTGATCTAGTTTTTTGAAGGAAGTGCCTGAATGCTACCTGTGTTCAGTGAGGATGGGCACATGACAGAGTCCTGTCCTCCAAAGTTAGGCAAGTAAACATGTAGGGAGTTTTGTATACTCACTGTTGTGGAAGAAACACAGGGAATGGACACTTAATGCGCAGCTGCTTCTTTAGCACCTAAAACTCTACTATGTCTTTTGGGCCAAGTTAAACCAAATTTTATTTCTTATCACCCGCTTAAAAATACCTGAAGGTAAAAGTAATGATAATCTTAGTACCAAGTGAACTCTTGTAATTTTTAGGAATAATTGCATTAAAGTTTTCAGAAAGAAAATATTTTCTTCATGGCTTGAGATAACTGTGTGATTCTTTTAGGAAAAAAAGGTGGTTGGAAATGGAGAAAATTAATCTCCGTTCAGATTTCCTGAAATCTTTGGCCATAAGTTGAAACTGCAGTTATCCCATCTCTCAGCAATTCTGGATGCTTGTTTCAAATTTTTTATATTCTTATCTCTGTGTTGTGTTTATACAGCTGCAGAGTCACTAATGTTGGAAAAGACCTCCAAGATCATCCAGTCCAACCATCTGCCTGCCACCAATATTTCCCCACTAAACCATGTCCCTCAGTACAACATGTAAATGTTTCTTGAACACCTCCAGGGATGGTGATTCCACCACCTCCCTGGGCAGCCTGGTTCAGCACCTGACCACTCTTTTGGAGAAGAAATTTTTCTTGATATCTGACCTGAATCTCCCCTGGCACAACTTGAAGCCATTCCCTTCAGCACTATCAATAGTTACATGGGAGAAGAAGCTGACCAGCACCTCATCACAACCTCTCAGTTACCTGTGCTTCTGGAGGAAAAAATACTAAAAATATAAGGCTGAGTGAAAAATTATGTAGATTTGATCTTTTTCTGTTATATTAATTTCATCCTGAGAGGTAAATACAGTAGTATGCTGTAGTCACATTGCCATACTGGTAACAGATTACACTGTGGCTATAACCTGATGTCACCTCAGTTCAGGTGATGCAAAGTGAAATCAGCAGAATGAGGTAAAGAAAGCAGAAGAAGATAAAGTGAAGCATCTCTGTTGTTTGCATTATTGCATTAATTTTTCCAGGACACATGCACATTTAAAAAGTTAGCAAGTCCTAGGTGGCAAAGGTTAAGAAAATTATATAAAAAATAAAGTAGCAATCTAAAACTACCTTGAGCGGCAGACATGGAAAATCATGAGTTCCTTTGACTGAGAGAAATATGTTGTCAGTGTATTTCTTTTATGACAAGAATGGGAGAATGTAACTATTTAATGGTTGTTTTAATAATTTCCCTGTGTTCAAAATACAGAATGTAGAATTGATGGCAGGCACCATTTGGTCCACAGTGGGTCAAAGATATTAATCAACAATTTGAAGCTGTTTATTTGTTCTGTTTTGCTTCAGGTCAAATGTTGATGTTTCTAGTCTGAGTTCATAAAATTAAGTGAAAGGATGACTACAAATGAGAGTGTATCAGAATAGGTTTCTGCTGCTTGCAGTGATGTGCTGGGAAGAAAAACAGAACAGCCATAAGCAGTGACTAATTTTGTAGCTGCTATATTCTGGTTGCCGTAAACACGTATTTTGGGCTGTTAACTGAACTTAATTTATCAAATATTAAAAGGATTAGTATGTAAATGAAGTTAGTTATGAAGAAAAATATCATCACATTTTTCTCTTTCCTTAATGGAATATGAAGAAAAGCTATTAGTATAGTTATGAAACAAGATGTTTAATGGAGCTTGAGGTACAAAGCTAAATTATAATGCAAGAGTAAGGGACATCTAGCCCAATAATGACCAAAATGTCCAATATAAATATTGCATTAACTCGGTATTGGGATGAACCTCTGGAAAAAGTAATTGAAAAATAACTACTAAAATATTAACGGTATAATTTCCGCATACAGGTTAACTTTCTGAACCTTATTTGCATTCAAATGCTAAAATCCTTAGTATGAAACATAATCTAACACTATTTAAATGAATGCTTATTAGTAGCGTATTTTCCTTTTCAGTACGCTCTGACAGTTAGGCTTAATATTTTAGAAGTCATTTTCATTATTACCTTTTTCTTCCTACTTCGTATAGCTTCAGTTCACATTTTCACAGGAGACAAATTGTGGTACAGAAACTTTTCACAATAGAACTCGCTACTTCTGACTAACCAGTGTTGGTGGATTAAGTAGAATAACTCGTAATTACTATTTCAACTTTCTAAAGGAAACATTTCTGGAATACACCTAAGTTAGCGTATCTTAGAACTCTTATCTTTTTTTTAATTTTACTTGTTAAAGCGGAAGAGTGGAAGAGTACACACAGATCTGCTTGAGTACATGGAGTTAAAACAGTGTTATGACTTCACTGTCAGGTAATGGGTCAGTTAAAACTGTCATCATCAGTTGTTTCTGTCATCCTTTTGGCTTAGTTGTGGACATTAAATGATTTGAGTTTAGCCAAGGAAGCTGTTTTTTCATCTTTTTTATGAGCTTCAGAAGTTATTGTCTACAAATTTGCTTTCTATTATGTGACAACGGTATATTGTAAAGTGTTCAGGATTCATTAACTACCATATATTAAAGCTCATCATGTGTTTATGGTAGTGTCAGCATGTCTCTCTATTCTGTTCAATTTACTGAACTAGGTAAAAACCTGAAGTTTAGTGAGGACGCAGGTTGACTTTTAAGGTGATTTGAATCAGTAATTCAGAACACTGAGCATTAAAAGATGCATTTATAATTGTCTGTGATTTGTAGCAAAGAGGGTTTTGGTTTTTGGGTGGATATTCTCTTTTTTGCTATTCTTGTTTTCGAAAGAGCAATTTACTTTTGTTACCATCTTCAGATAGAGCCTCGTGGCCATCTGTCCGTGCTTAAACACAGGTTGTGGTGGGTGATGGGTTTGATGCAGGGTTATGAAGTGTTTGCGTGAAGCTGGAAAGTGTTTGGATCAATTTTTATAGTGGTATAAATTTTGTAGCCATTTTGTGTGCCGCTGTATTTTCCTTTCAGTGTTTAAATTCTGCTCTGTTGTGTTAACTATGAAAATGCCTTTCACTAAGTGACAGATGTTCAGAAAGTACTAGAGTTTACCCAACAGTTTTGCCCCACCTGATCACTCTTAAGAGTACTCAGAAATGTCATCTTAGTGTCTTTCCTTTATAACTGCAGGGACAAATGAGTCATATTTATAGGAAAGAAATAGCACTTAAGAAAACCTCTCCAAAACAACAACAGAAGCCTGCCTGCTCTAAAATTTCAAGAGGTTAAACAGAAACAGTGTCAGATGTCTTCATGGAAGACCTTATTCTTTGTCTCCTAGATTGTCAGCAAGCAAAGTCCCTGTTGTATGTGGGATAACCCTTGCAAGTGATTCACTGATCACGAGTTGATCACCACCAATACCATTAATGCCATAGCATACAATGTAGTTTGCCTTCACCTTCAAGGATATGAGTTAGGGATGAGTTAAGTATTCTGGAAGCAGTGTCCTTGTATAATCTGTTTGCTTCAGACATTCTTAAGAAAAGCTGGACTTTCTCCACCAGACAGTGATCAGCTTGGTATCTGTATTTCTTTCATCCAGTTCTGAATGTTCTGCTCAATATGCAGCAGGAAAAAGCATTAATCACATTTACCTGTCAATAACAAAGTTGCTTTTTTTGCCCTTTTGCCTAGCATAACAGACAGCGTAGAATACATGGGGAAGAGTGGGGCATTACAGTGATAGACTATGAGGAATACGAAGATGTAAGTTATTTGTGTGGGAGTTTTGAAAAATAGAAGTAGGAACTCCAATGGGAGGCTAGAAGGGACAGAAGACAAATAATTTTGGAGTCTGACTCACAGATTAGCTGCTAGTGGAATAACTTATTTCCTCATGTAGATTTTAGCATATTTTTTGTGGTTGTTTTTCTTTCTGTTTTAGTGGAAGATTAACAAAAAAGATATGTTAAAATAAACAATTTGGACATGTTTTTTTTTTTAATGTCTGCATATGGGGTTTTGTGTGTGTGTACATGTACACATTTTTGTGTGTCTGTAGTCATGTTGTTATAATTTCTAAATTTTTCAGTGATCTTGTCCAGTTTCCCAAAAGATCAGTAATATAGGCTAATCAGGGTTATTTGATCTTGAGACAGTACTTAAATACAGCTAGTTATGCTCTGTATCTAAATGCAATTGTATTAAGTCACAGCTGAGGTTGTCACTCTGACATTTTGTATTTTAATGCAGTGCAAATGAATACAGAGTACTTAAATGTCTTTGTTTGTGTGTGTGTGTGGTTTTTTTTTAATATTTCTGTATACTCAAACAGTGAAAATAACATTGGAACATAGTAGGTTCAGTTCTGTTGCCTACTCTTCAAAGACTGACAAAATTATGCAATGAAAATGCATGCATACATTAACCAAATTGAAAATTACCTATGCAGTGACAGTCAGTCTTAATCATTTTCCTTTTCACAAAGGAAAGTAATTAAATGGAAAGCTGGTCTTCAGTCTAAGGTATGGCATTACAGGATTCAGAGGCTTTTGCTGTAGAAATAAGCATATGTTTTTAACCTCAGGTGCAGTAAATGATCATCGTAACCTCCCTAAGTACATGTTGTTTCTTCATTGCTTAGTATATTTCACAAAGATGTGCTATAATTTGGATTGGAATTATAAATATGATTGTTCAAGTTCCTCTGTCCTATATGTAACAGAGCTGACACAGTGATCCCAGTGATAACTTTTGTCTTAAATGGCTATGAATATGCTGTTGAATCAATGGCTGTCTTTCATCTTGTGGTTTCTCGATCCACTGTGACTTACATACTCTGCTACTATTAGTGACTTCTCTTCCTTCAGCTCATCTCTTGATCAGATTTGGCCTGAAGTGATCGATTACAAATTGCTGCCTTTGGTTCTTCAAAATGATGTAGGGTCTTTAGTGCAGTACATTTTTGGTAATTGTTCAGTCTTTGTATTTACACAGCTGTATGCAAACTATTAGATTGGATGGGGCTGTAGCTACTGTATGAATGTTAAAAGATGTGAGAATACAGTAGAGCTCTTCAGAGAAAATATTTAACCATTCTTTTGAGTGAGTGAGAGGAACAGATTTGTTGGTGTTATTGGTTTGCAGTAGTTAACTTTTTCCATTCAAGTGAGAGCCTTCGAATCATGTTGAATACCAAATTGTTTGCAAACTGTTTAATTAAAACATAGAAAAATATTGGTGACAGAAATGGGTATATTTCACAACATAACAAACGCCTTACTGTTTGTGAGCTTGGAAATGTTCTAGTATGTTTTTAAAATACATTTAGTGTCTTTCTCGTGGTACGACTGACTAAATATCAGAATAACATTTATTTAGTGGTGTAAGTTTCTTCTTGGTGTTAAAATACGAACTAGCAAGGTAACTTTTTTGAAATTTAAATTATTAGATATATAAAGATTTATATTTCATATTTGAGATGCATTAATTATAGTGTGTCTTCAGTGCGATTAAGTGCTGATTTCATTTGCAGTATGGCAAATTACATTTGATGATTTAAGCAAATATCAGTATTTGCTTTGGTTAACCCCATGCCCTCCTATCCCGTTGTCCCTTACTTCTTGATGGTACCCATACCTCTTGGGGGTAGGCATGGATTTTTGAACGAGTCTTCCCTGATCCTGCTGTGCCATCTGGATTTCTTGCAGGGCTGATTCTGAATGGTGTACAGAGGGGTAGTATAGATGACAAGTGGTAGTACTGTGCTGTTTGCGGAAAATAGAAAGAGCTGGTTCATTTGCTTGCTTCCTGTCACTTGGAGGTGGAAAGCTGAGGGAAGATGTAGAAGAAGGAGAGTATAAGAAGGCTGATGTTAGCTGCTGCTGCTGCACTTCAGAAGAATGGCATTTAATAAGAATTTGACAGAGCTGTCTTATTAGGCTTTGTAGGGATAGTGAGGCACCCTTGTCAAGGAAACTTTTTCTTGATAAGACAAGAACCTGTCTCTTGGTTATGCCACCACTTCTTCCTTTTCCATCGCTAGGAGAACTGATCAGGTTTTTTTTGTGCTTACATGGATCACTGCATACTAACAAAAACTTATTCCATGTGACCTGTGTTGGGCCTACCTGAGAATATGGGATTAAGAAGCCTTTTGATTGTGCCAGTTGTTTTGTTTTCAGATAAGCTTTTCACCACTAGCACAGACTGACAAGTTCTAACTGGCCAAGTTCAGTCTTCTAGGAGACTGAGGTGGGTGACACTAGAATGGGGAAGTTGTGAAATGATGAAAAGGAAGGGGCTGGTGGTGTTCTGGGAAAAAACCTGCATTCTGCAGAGATTTTAATGGTAAAAATAATAAGAAAAAATATTATGAAGGTGGTAGAAAAGTTGAGTGGATGCTGAGTGAGTAGCAGAGCTGCAAAAATCTGAGGATTGGTGGTTAACAGCCAGCTGGAAAGCTCAGTCACTGTGACTTTGAAAGGACTTCAGGAGGTCATCTGGTCCAATCCTGTAAAGTTATTTTAGTTTCTGATTTTTTAATGTATATTTATAGATGTGGAGTTCTAATTTCTGTGGTTAAACTAGATGGAAAAGTTGGACTGAACTCAGAGCTTTGTTATTTGGAATGATACATGACCTGATAAGTTTTAGAAGTAGTCACGTACTTGCGTATTTGGGGGGTGGTGTGGAGGATATCACTGCTATGAATACTATATTTAAAATGCTAGGGAGTAGCTTGATCTCAGACAGATTGCTTCACATTTTGTTTTGGAAATGGAATACAGAATAACTTCAGGCAGTACAGGTCTGCAGTATGCAGTGATTCATCTAAGGTGAAGTTTTCACGTACTTAACAAGCAGAATACTTGTTTGGCTCTGGCTCATATTTGAAGAAGTTGATTTAGCATTTAGCATTTGAATTCAAGAACTTAGTACTGCTGTATTGTCTGCATGGAGTCAGCCATTACAAAAATAAATTCTGGAAAGGGCATTTTGGCCTTTGGGTGAATTCTCATTTATGCTGGATTTTTGTGTATTTCTGCTTTTCTTGGTCTAATAGTAGAAATCTGGATACTGTATAAGCTGCTCTTGAAATCTGATTGCTCATCTTTTTAAATGTTTCAGAAAAATACTTGTAAATTACCTGTTACCTTTATCAGGTATTCAATATTAGCAGTTCTACTATGAAGTCAGAAACATTGTTTGACAGTTGTCAATAGCAAGTATTATGGTCAAAATGTATTTTTATTCTTTTTTCTAGGAAAGATATTTGGCTAATTTGAACAATGACAGGGATTGGTCTCTCTGAATATTTTTAAGTAATAGAACAAAAATTTTAGCTGAGACTTGTTTTACATTGTGATGGTTCAAGAGGCAAAGGCAAGAAATGTAACTCTATCTTAAATAACAAATCCACCTCAACTTCCCTTCAGACATGCCAGCCAATTAATTTTTTAATTAAACTTGAGTCAAAATTGTGGATACAGTAGGGCAATTACAGATATGCAGATATATCCTGTCAAAAAACTGTTTTTCATTAGTGATCTTGGAATAGTTTCTCTTGTCTATTCTGAAGCAGGTTTCACATTTGAGTTTCAGCAGGGCTCACGTAGTCCCACTTTTCAAGCCTGTTCAGGTCCCTCTAATTGCATCTCTTCCTTCTACAATGTCAACTGCACCACTCAACCTAGTGCAGGCATATCCAACCCATGACCCAACACATCTTGCAGTGTGGCCTGCTTCCTGGCAACTGCTCTTCCTTGATGAGTAGCCAGGTGCACATGCATTGCTCACAACAACCAAACATTGGTGTGTGATCAGCACCATCTGGGCTGAAACCAACTGATGGGGAGGATGCAGTACAGTATTAACTCAAATTATGGCAAATAATTGTATGCATTTTGTTGCACACAGTCCTGTGAACAGCAAAAAACACGCAGCTGTGCTTTCAGTTTTCATACAGGAATTTGAGAAGAAGCTTCAAGATTGCAAAAGAAATCATCCATTTATGTTTACAACTCCATTTTCACTTGACATAAATACATTACTTGCAAATTTTCAAGTGGAATGTATAGAATTGCAGTCAGATATTCAACTCAGGAATTTGATCATGTCTCTTTCCTTGGCTGCAACCTGGTCTAGGGAGCTGCTTTGGCAGGGGGTTGGACTAGATGATCTCTAGAGGTCCCTTCCAACCCCTACAATTCTGTGATTATGTGATAAGACCCCTTTGAACAGAGAAATAGCCCTCGCTTCACAGTCGTGCCTTATTCATGTCATTGCTTTTGGCAGTATGCACACTTGTGAGCAACTATTGTCAAGGATGAAGTACAGGAAGAGGAAATTTAATAAAAAAATTCTGATGAGCACCTTGAGAACTCAGTAAGAATTACAGCCACTGCAGTTGAACCAGGCTGATGCATTAATTTCACAAAAACAAGGTCAAATATCCCTCTAGTATATATCTTACAAGGGCTACTCTGAAAGTAATGCCTGCTGTTTTATTAAATTGACCTGTGACATCAGAGGCAAATGTTGGTGGTATGGTAGTAGCGGTTGAACTTTCCCACCAAGATCCTATTGCATTTTGTTGCTATGTGACAAATGGCAGCAGAGAGATAATCTGATAAAATGGTGTCTGACATGGAACTGTGTATAAAGCAAAGATGTGCTGTTGAGTTCTGATAAATAAATAAATAAATAAATAATGGCACCCACTGGCATTCATGGATACTTGCTGAATGTTTCTGCAGTCCAAACAGTGGGTGTGAGCACAGTACTGGTTTCAGCAGTGGTGACAGCAACTGTGGGTTGCCTCTGCTAGTGCAAGTTTTGATGAGCATGGCATGCAGGCTGTTCATCCCTGGTTAAAAAAGCATGGCTCATGGTGGCAACTATGTTGAAAAAGAGTGCCTTGTTTCTAAGAATTTGCTCTATCAAGTAGTTGCTGTGCTCATTGTATCTGTTGTAGTTTCCATGGAAATAAATAGGTGGCATTACTTTCGAAGCAGTCAATGTGTTGTATGTGGCCCGAGGCAATTCCTCTTTACTCATTGTGGCCCAGGCAAGACAAAAGGTTGGACACCCATGTCTTAGTGTCATCAGCAAACTTAATAAGGGTGCACTTGATCCCATTGTCTAGGTCACTGATAAAGATGTTGAAGAGAACTAACTCCTGGAGGATACCACACATAGCTGGCCTCCACCTGCTTTGGCCACAATTTTCAGATGTTTCTTGAGGATCTCTTCAGAGTGGACAAAATGCAGGAAGCTTTTTGATTGAGACTGGTAGTCCTGAAGATTGTTAGCTTCTCTTAAAAGAAGTGATATGTGAAGAGGTGGTTTGGACTGCTATATTAAATCAACCGGGATTGTATTCTGGAGTCAATTAGACTGGGTCTAGTCTTAACAGCTCATAAGGTCTTAAAAATATGACCTGTAGTTTAAATAGAAATTGATTACTAGAGTATATATTAATAAATCCATCTCTGTAAATGCTCCAGTAATCTTGCTTGGAAGATTATTGCAAGTCGATAACCTAGAAGCTATGCCACACAAAGGCTTAATGAAAGGTTTTAGTGTTTAGATATGATTGACAGATGACACTCCTATGGAATGAATGAAGACCTTAGTCATGTTTGAACAGTCAGATGAACAACCATTGAGACAAATCTTTCATATAGCAAAACCGACACCTGTTTCAGCAACTTCAGCTGCTGGGCTGTACTCTGTGTTCTTTGGTGCCTGCTGTAAATTTGCTTCGTAAATTAAGTTTCCACTCTGAGGAGAAATTTGTCATAAATGGAAATGTTCCTCATAGGTTTTATTTGAACTAAGTAATGAATACATAGCAGTAGGAATGGTCTTTTGACAAATCTGAAGACAAGAGAAAGCAACAATAATTTCTTTGCAAGCATTGTATATTGAATTATTATTCCCAGAACATACCTTAGAATTCAGTTCTGTACTCTCGTCATATCATATAGAAGAAAATTGCAGAAAAATTTGACTGACAAAGAGATTTCATTGCCATTCACCTCCATCATAATTCTCACTTTCAGTGCACACAAACAGTTGAATATATTCTAAAATAGTCATTTTTTTCCCTAAAATGGAATATAAGTGTTGTAAAATATATTTGAATATACAATATGTGTATAGAAATGATTATTTGAAGTGATTTAGTAGTTTATAATTTTTTTTTCTTCATTTTGTATATTCTGTTGTCTTAGCCATTTAATATCAATTAGTACACATGGCATGAGTTTTAAATATTCATACCTGCCTTGTATAAGACTTAATTTGCAAATGTAGATGAAAAAAACTAAAACTAAAAAAATTTCATCACTGGCAAATAGTTAAGAGACAGAAATGAAGAAGGGCTGATTGAGGACAGCAGGATGGAGAAAACTAAATGACTACTTTTCAGTATTTTGTTTTACTTCTTAAACTGTACCTTTTTTAAATCCTATTTTTGTAAATGTGTGCAATCAACCAACTCTCTTCAAATAACTACTTGATATTACAGGCCAGAAATAAAGGGAGAATAAGGTGGGAAGAGAAGAAGATTAAAAACAGATGTAACTTTAGTATAGCAGTGTATCTTACTGTTTTCGTGATTTAAGTGAAACAAGTATGTTTGATTTGATTTGATTTGGCAAGAGTTCTAGATGTGAAGGACCACTGGGGAAAGTTGCTTTCCAAGAGGCAATTTTCAAGTAGAAGATGGCTGGAAATGAATAAATTATGATGTTGAAGGAGAACAGGAATAGATAAGAGATGTCAGAAATCTTTAAATTCTATTAAGATTTCGAGGGGAGAGTTTTGAAGAAATTCACTTCAGAGCTGCGTAAGTTGGATAGGCAACTCTTGTACCAACACCTGAAAGGTGTCTGTAGTGTCCTGAGTAAGAACGCAAACAGAAAGCCTGAAGCCATCAGTCTTAGTCTGGGACTATGGTCAAGAAATTGGAAGATGCAGTTTTGACAGCCATGTTCAGTTTTTAAAAAGAGCTTTCAGTAGGTTATTTTTGTCATATTTCTGCTGCGCATGACTAACACTGGAGCTTATTTTGGTTTCAGTATGGGAAATGAAGCTTCCCTTACTATAAGCTAAAAAACATCTCACACAGTTATTTTGTGGAGAAGTAATAAGGAAAATACGGCACGTTCATTTTTGGAAGAATTTAACTGTCCATTCTTTTATCAGAAAAAAGGAAAATCTTCATCTGCTTTTGGTTACTTCAAAACTTTTGAACTGCTTCATCGCTTTTGGTCCAGACCTGTTACATTTATCATCAGTAAATCGAATATTTTGTAAATTTTTAACAAGATCTGGGTGCAGTGCATGAATGCTGTGATACCAGTATACATATTATTGCTGTGGTACCAGTATACACCTGACATTCTTGGTTTTATAGGTTTGTTTTCATGAAGTAAACTTAAAATAACCTTTCTCTTTGAGAATTAGAATATAAAACTAAAATTTCTCATCTTGTACATATCCAATTTATTCTTTTACTTTTTCCATGTTCATGCTAATTCTCATTAACTCCATTGCCATGACAGATATTCAAGTAAGGAAAAGTTTATCTGCCTTGACTGTCACTATTAGCTGAAGATGAACAGCATGGCAGCATAATTAACCGAAGTGGATGATAAAAGAGACCATGCTAAAGCAGAGGTCTTAATTTAAGAGAAAATTGCTCTTTTATGTTAAATATGGCAACTTCTGGTTCAGTTCTTTTAAGCAACAGATGCTCCCTTAATTTATGTTTCAGTATGTCACGATGCTTTTTAATCTCTACATAACTTAAATTCTTTTGATACTAAAGAACATATTTCTGATGGGCCTTTCTGAGAGCTGTCAGTGTGATGACTGCTGACTTTTTCATACTGTGTCAGTCAACAGCATGCATAACAAAAACATTGTTCATAAAACTGTTCAAAATGTTGAGGTTATCCTAAATGTGTATTTTATGCATGTCCTATCAGTGCTATCATTTACTAAGACTTTGCTGTCTTTTTTTCTTTTCTGAAATTTTCCATTAGTCAGAGAGAGACAATGTAGTATGCTAATTTTTATTTCCATTCTGAGTTGTGTATTATATGCAGTGGCTTGGCTGCTAAGCAGTTTTAAAAGGAAGTAGCAAATAAAGTAGTGAAGCACAGCTACCTCTGTGGTAATGAAATTCATTGCTTCAACCACTAAATATTGTAATTCATTAGAGACATCTAATATAGTCTGAAATGCTGAGTTTTTCTTTTAAAACCAGTGGAAACCAATAAGCATAATTAAAACGCTTTTTAATTTGCTTCAGAAATACAAGCCTGGTCGATGTGATGATATTCTGAAATGGAAGCCACCCAGCCTGAACTCTGTTGATTTTCGTCTGAAGATAACGAGAATTGGTGGAGAAGGGTATGTAATCTCTTCCCTTTTTAAATGTATAACACACAAGTGAATCTCCCTTAGCAGTTTAATCTCCCCTCTGATATTTCTTGACATTTTCTGGGGCTAAGCCTCTCTGTATTCTAAAGAATTTGTTCACTGAAAGTGTTAGGAACTGTTGTAATCATTGCAGTGCTGAAAACAACAGCAGATGCTTATAATGTAAAACTGCTCATCCTTACATTGTTACATAAAGTTAAAAAAACAACAGCAACAACAGAAGTCCTGTTTGCCTTTGGCATTGCCTTTTCTGGACATAGAAGACAGGTTATGTTAGCTTGATTTCTTATATAAAGTAACTATTTTCTATTGTTTTTAAGCAAAATAGTACCAACGTCAGCTTTCTTTCATTTGAGAGTTCTGCGTAATCAAAAAATGAAACTTGCTTTCTTAAAGAAAATCTTCACATTTTTTCTTGATAGGTTCTCTTTGCCTATAAAACCACTAGCTTTTCTTCAGAAATACTCTAAAAGCAAGAGGCATGTTAATCTTTAAGTCAATTCTGCATACTTGCCTAATTCAAGCACTGCACATATTAAACAGGGGAGGAAGGGTGAAGATTGAGTCACTGAATTAAAGCTTGCTTTGGAAATAATTTTGTTTAGGGGTGGATTCATCATTGTTGTTTTTCTTAAGTTGTTTGTTTTAACATCTGGGTCTCATTACCTCTGACAGTTTAAGTACTGATGTTTAGCTTTTATTTTGTGTGTTTGTGTCATAGGTAACACAATATGGTTAAACAGTTAATACACATACTGCTTACTTAGTCTGGAGTGTTAATAATGGTGCATCTCACTTCATCTTACTGTGTTAATGAAAATATTCAATGAATGTATTGTGTCCAGTTCTGGGCTCCCTGTTACAAAAAAGACAGGGATCTTCTTGAAAGAGTCCAGCATAGGGCTACAGAGCTGATGAAGGGTGTGGAACACCTCCCTTACGAGGAAAGGGTGAGAGACCTGGGTCTGTTCAGCCTTGAAAAAGGAAGACTCAGAGGGGATCTGATCCATGTCTATAAATATCTGAGGAGCAGGAGGCAAAGGGACGAGACTGGACTCTTCTCAGCAGTGTGTGGTGATAGGGTGAGGGGAAATGGCACAAACTGAGGCATAGGAAGTTCTGCACAAATGTGTGTGGGAACTTCTTCACAGTGCAGTGACGGAGCACTGGCACAGGCTGCACAGAGAGGTGGTGGAGTCTCCTTCTCTGGAGATGTTCCAGACCCACCTGGACACCTACCTGTGCAACCTGGGCTAGGGAGCTGCTTTGGCACGGGGTTGGACTCCATGATCTCTGGAGGTCCCTTCCAAGCCCTACAGTTCTGTGATTCTGTGAATGTATGGTATCTTGAGAATTATGGAGTTTTCTCAACAAAATATATTTGACTACTGACTTCTGAGTACTTCATAAGGTCAGAAACATCTGTTCAGATTTTTGTGTTTGAAAATGGTATGTTAAGTCCTCAGAAACAACACAGCTGTTTTAGAGAATACATAAGAATATTTTATGTTTGATTTCCGATTCAGACAAACATTGCACATTTTTATGTGCTATTATTTTTTTGTATATTATTTAAATCACAGAAAAGTGCAAGAGGAAAGATTTCTACTTAAAAAATTACCTGGTATCTGGCAGGAATGCTACTTTCATTATAGGATTCTTTTGATTTCTTGCTGAAGCTTACAAATTCATAGTAGGAGTCTGTAACTCAGAAGCAAAACAAAACTATTTTTCATTTCACCTTTAAAAAAAAAGTATTTGCTTGATTAGTTAGCAGCAATTGCAAAAAGAAAAAATCTTAGTTCTGTTGCATTAGATTTAAAATGATAGATGATGATTTGATCAGAAAATGAATGTTCTAAAATATTAGCCAGGAAAACAGTTGCTAAAAATTGGATATTTAGCAGTAAATTACCGAAGAGTGATTGTTCTGTTGTCAAACTGGAAACGTTTCCTAACATTTAGAAAAGTTCTATCATACTTCAGCTATGTGAAAATGTATATACTGTTTATCATTATGGGTAGAAGTATCTGGATTAGTCTCTGAATGCTGTAATACTTAAATAAGTTCATGTGTATGTTGCTCTCACATGCTTAAGAAAAAAAAATCATAGAAACTTGGCATTAGATAAATAAAGTAAAATTATTCCAAATACATTTTACTCCAGCTCATATGACAGTTGACTGCTATTTGTAGCACAAGTCCAGGTGCATTCAACTAGCAGAAAGAAAATGTAATGAAGTACTGGGTGAAAAATAACACTTTGCCATTACTGGAAGAGAGGCATTGATGTTAAGTAATGACCAATGAAACAGTAGCTTCTACTCAGTTTAACTTAAACAACAGATAAAGTATTTCAGGTTTAACTGCTTCATTTGTTAATTAAATTGTCTGATTAATTGCTTGGTGAAATACGAATTTTTTAATGAAAACATGCAAACGATGCCGACTTTGAAGTTGTTTAAAAAGAAGCATATTTAGTTTTGGACTTTAAAAAGGCAATTCCTGAATTCTGATCACTGTCACATTAAACTGGCATTGACGAAAGCCTGTTAGGTTGATTTCTGGAAAAAAAAAACCAACAAAACAACCCCTAACAATTCTGTTCTGATGAACAGAAGGAATGTCTTGCTACTGGCAGTTCTAATATGACAGTGTGAGGCATCCTGCCTCTCCCCAGCCCCACTGAGATTAAAAGCAAGGATTCATAGTGGTTTCAGTGCTTTAAATAAAATAGTTATCTTTTCCTTCAGCAGTCTGCAAAGACATTTGGCATACGTTTGACAGCAGAGTTGTGCAAATGTGTTTAAAATACTATTATAAAAGTGTGTGTGTGTTATTTTGATATAGTTAAGCAGTAATATTTATGGGAAAAGGATGTATGACTTTGTATCGATCTTCTACTGACTGGGGAGCTGAACTCAAAGTATTGATCTCAAATACTTGACAGCTTGAAATAGTGGGAATGGGGATTGCCTGTAATTTTCAAGTCTTCTGTTCTGATTTACAGCCTCATCTTTAAACCCCACAATGCAGACATCTAAATCTGTACTGCTGTTGTGTGTGGTCTTATAGGTTGAACCTGTGTCGCTAAGCTCCAGCCATGCTGCCCATGTATTTATAATTCCACTTTCAATTAAATAGTGGAGGAAAAAAAAAAAAAAAGAAAAACATATGGGGTCATTATTTATTCAAAAGCATGAGGCTAGAGCGCAGCCAGCTGTTAGGCCTGTCTTTGGCATGGCGTGTGTAATTGAGATCCTGATCAATTGTAAACAATCTTGTGCATTTTTCGTATGAATGAGGCAGTTCTCCAGGGAATTTGCCTGATTTTAGTTGGTGTGATTATTTTTCCATCTACCTAAAATTCCCTTGTGCTTTCAGTTGTGCATTTCCATCCATAGATCAGTCTGTAATAGTAATGTTAACTGCAAAATAGCTGCCGTGTTTCACCCCAGATGTAGTTCTGTTCCGGATGGATGACCCATTTGTTTTTGTATAAGGTTCAGTTATTTCAGTATTGATATCAGGCAGTTTGCCTTTGAATTAAAAAGAAAGGCCAGGCTTATGGTCTGTGAAGTACTTTTAGAATAAGCTGCACTATTAAGATGAAGATTGCATAACAAAGAATGAAAATAAAGAAAAAGTGCTATTTCATCCTGAGGACAGACAGGGTATTGGTAATCTCGGTGACCTAATCTTGACACTCCTGTTCAAGCATATATTTGAAAGAAATTGTGTTGTCGCACCTTAGTGAGCTACCGCTTATCAGCTGAGCCATGGCAATTGTCCCCTGTGTATTCTCATAGAGCAGCCCATCCGAGCATCAGTGTGATGGTTTACATTAGTTCTTATTCTGCTGCTTTTGCAAGAAGTCTAGTTTATGGTTTCAATCTCTTTCTGATCACATCCAGTCATTTTTATTGAAAACAAACAAAAAACCAATGGCCAATTAACTAGATGAAGCAGTGAGGTGTTCTTTATCTGTGGTGAAACACAACAGTTGAACTGTGAAGCCCTCATGTTTCGCATGCTTTAAAGTGGTAGGCCCACTTGCTGGCAATTCTGTGTCACTTCAGGTTTACTAAGGTAATTGTGTCTCATCACCAACGTGAAGTGAAGCCCTTTTATCGTATAACAACACCTTGTATTTTTCGGAAATATGGTGATACTCATGGAAAATAACATTAGAGGGACATAAGCTCACCAGCAGTTTACGTGTGACTTCTGAGTTAAATGACCATGTCGGAAGGAAATGTATATAATTGCTGTGTGCAGTATTTCAGTTACAGAGAAGATTGTTTTTTTTTTAAAAAAGTAGAGATTCCTTTTTTCCCCCAAAATGTCTGACTCTAAAAATATTTCTTGAAAAAGATGAAAGCCTCAAACTGATTCTAAACCTTATTTAAATGTCACAAATATCATCTGAAAAATGTCTACACAGTGCCAGCTTTGTGGTAGCTTACAAGGACAGAATTTTTAAAATGTCCATGCTTCCTTTTCCAGGCTTTTAATTAGCCTGAGCAGTTCCTTCAAATTTTATCTGAATCACAAATGCTGAAATCAAGTGAAAAGTGAGGTTTTGGCTCTATTGGTTTTGAGTAAATATCTCACTGGTCACAGAGTTAGATGATTCAATACCATTTCATATTGCAGAATAATCAAAGTTCTGTCTAGAAACATGAGGTATGAGAAGTAGTAGGGAATTTTATTCGTCTTCTAAGAGAGAAATACTGACAAAGTATTATTTCTTTTAATATACATATATAAAATTTGAAGGAGACGTGAACTCATTGTTAGTAAACTTTTTTTTTTTTTCTTTATTATAACCAAGAGAAAGTGTACCCCATTGGGAAGGGCTGGGGGGGACAAGTTTTAGGCAGAGTTTGTTTTGCTTGGAAATTGGTAAGTAATGAAAAGTGCAAGATGAAATACAATGAATTTGAGGGCAGCAGGGGCTTCAGTGGCTATACTGGCAATTACAGGTCAGCAGCCAAATATATATATCATAGCTATAGGCAAGTGAATGTTTTCCTATTGTTAGATGTTATGTTTTCATTTTTGTTCTGTAAATTAGAGCATCTGAAAATAAAAGCTACAGTTGTTTCAAAATAACTGTGCTGTTCTTGATTTGCTGTCATATAAATATGTTGTCTGTCACAAGGTGACTTACTACCTTACAGGCTAGTCTTCCTCACAGTTCTGCTTTGAAAAAATAAAAAAATCCAAACTGAAAGATAGTAAGAGTTAACTAAACAGGCTAAGATCTGCAAAGGTAACAGTATGGTTTGTTTGACCTGCATTTTGTGCTTCCTCCCTTCTTTCCATTCTTCCTTCTATTTGTTCTCTAAATTACCAGTTAGGGCTGTGAGCTCCCTTCAGTCTTACTGGATTGCAGAATGCTGGTTGCCAAAGAACGCAGACTTGTTCTTATGCATGTCATCTATCAATCACAGAATGGGAACTTTAGGACTAGTACCTCAGTGATGAAAACAATAATCCCATATTGTTCTAGCCTCTTGAGATCTGTATAGATTAGGGCTGCATTTATGTTGAGTACAGTGGAGTTATGAGGCAGAATGCAGATGATGTCCCACAGCAATTATGGAACAAATAAGGACAAGATGTTGCAAATAGATGCAAAGATGCACAAGATTGGGATGACAGCAGGAGGAGTGCAGGTTGGAATATATTAACTGCATTTATAGCCATACTGTTGTTAAAGCAAGTGTGTGCTTTGAAGTTGCTTACTTTTTATGGAATGTAAGTTGCAAATGAAAGTAAATGAGTAATTTGCTAAGCTGTTATCTTCAGGCATTCAACGATAGGTCTTACTAGATCTGTACAAATTTAGGGATAGGATTGTGCAAGGGGCTTGAGAGAACAGTCTGTAGAAAGAACAGTCTGGAAGTATCGGAAGTGAAACCGCAGAGAGTACTGTTGTAGAAACATGCATGTGCAATTTTCACCTTTGACACTGCAATGAAAGATAAAAAAAAAGCATATATGTTTTGCAGTATAGTAAACCTGAAGTACCTAGTTGTGTATTTATGCCGTACCGCTCAGATGAGAGTGTTCAAAATATTTTTGCAATGAAGTTTTTAAAAAAGTATTTGATTTTAACTTGTATTTATACTCTGGTATACTGAACATAATGTCATACTTTCCACAACTAATACACAAAATGCTCTTGGAATTTCAAATGTTGGATTTCAGAAATGAACTCAGCTTCATCTTTTTATATGTTGAAGTGGCAGCCTTGGGCAATCTCCATCTGTCAGATAATTATTCTGCTTTAGCTACTCATTTCTCCAGATTTTTAAAAGCTTTGCCTCATATCATCCAAAGATTATTTATACGCTTGCTAAATGGAATGTAAATGTAGCTTTGTGTGTTTTTGTAGACCCTGTTCCTATTTCTTGAACTTGTTTTTTTATTTTTTCTTAAAGTAGACTTTGCTGTCATTTGTGTCAGCTATCATCATGATTAACCATTCTGTTTGTTCCATTTCTATCTGTAAATGAAATCAAGAAAAGCTCCTAAATATCATATTTCTCTAAAATTTGCTTACTGTATGTCTTGGATACTCTGTCTTATTTTAACTTTGGATTTGAATTTTCTTCTAAAGTTGATATTCAGCCATGTAGCCATTAGACTTCTTGCTACTCGTGTATTGGAAAGAACTGGCCAGAAAATTGAGAACTGATGCCATCCCTAGTTAAACAAATCTAAGATGGTAGAAAAGCAAGCAAAGGAGAAATAATCTCAGACTTCAGGGTAGCTGGCTTTGGCTTTTTCAGGAAACAAACAGATAATATCCAATGGCAGCTTCCCCTAAAGCACAGAGCAGTGCAGGAGAGGTGGCTTACCTTCAAGGACAGCTTCTTCAGAATGCTCAAGAACAGGCTTCTCCAGCATGGGGGAAGACAAGTGGGTGTAACAAACAGGTGGAAGGGTAACTGATCTCATCTACCTGGACTTCCCAGGCAAGGCAGTTGACATGGTCCTGCACCGTATCCTTATCTCTGAATTGGAGACAGATAGATTTGAAGGCTGGATTGTTCAGTGGATAAAAGAGCTGGTTGGATGGTTACAGACTAAGAGTTGTGGTCAATGGATCTATGTCAAGGAGGAGACTAGTCATGAGTGTTGTCCTGCTAGGGGTCCATCTTGATACTCATAAATATCTTTATCAATTGAATAGGCAGTGGGATCCAGTGTACTGTCAGCAAGTTTGTTGATGACACCAAGCTGAATGATACAGTTGATACAGTAGAAGGAAAGGATGTCACCCAGAGGGACCCAGACAGGCTTGAAAAGTGGGCCCATGTGAACCTAATGAAGTTCAACTAGTCCAAGTGAGAAGTGCTGCCATTTGAGTCAGGGCAATCACAGATATATGTAAGTTCTCACTCCTGAAGAGAAGAATTGGGAGTTCCAGTGGGCGAAAAGCTGGACATGAGCCAGCAGAGTGCTCTTGCAGCCTGGAAGGCCAACAGTATCCTGGGCTACATCAAAAGAGGGGTGACCAGCAGGTCAGGGGGGATTATTCTCCTCCTCTACACTGCCCTCCGGTGGCCACATCTGGACTACTGCATCCAAGCCTGGAGCCTCTGGTACGGGAAGGGTGCAGGATTGTTGGAGTGGGCAGTGTCATGAGGGGAGACCTCACTGCAACTTTCCAGTAAGAGCGTTTATAAGCAGAACAGAGACCAACTTTTTACATGATATGGTAGTGACAGGACAGTGGGGAATGTCTTCAAACTTAAAGAGGGAAGATTTAAGCTAGATATTAGAAAGAAATTCTTTAGTGAGAGGATGGTGAGACACTGGCACATGCTGCCCAGAGAAGTTGTGGATGCCCCGTCTCTGGAGGCGTTCAAGGCCAGGTTGGATGGTGCCCAGGGAAGCCTGATCCAGTTGGTTTGCCAGATGCTTAATAGACTGTATGATTTAGATAAGGGAAATGTTCATCTTCCTTTCGCTGAAGTTTTGAGCAATAGATATGCATCTTCAACTTAATGAAGTTCATTTGTGAACGTATTTTTCTTTTGTACCGGTATAATTTTAACCTTAATTATGGGAGTCAAGAGACAATATTATTGAACATGCTTCTCAATATAAACTGTTACGAACTTCTTTGACTTGTATTTTTGCATGTAGTAACTGTGATCTTCAGGCAAGGAGTATTTGTTAGATTTTGTAAGTATTCCATAAATGATAACTTAATTCAGAATGTTTTTCCCTGCATGAACTGCCTTAAGTATTAATTAATGTTCAATTAGGTTTTGTTATGTTTGTTTCTTTATTTCAGTTTATTGTTTAATTAGATATTTTAATTGTCATTTTTACTTTACAGATTGGTACATTTAAAAACATGTTAGGAAAAGCGAGTTGGTGTAAAATTGTTACAGATCTCTAATGTAGGAAAACAAAGTGTTTTTCCATGGTATTTGAACTGAAGAACCTTTCATTTAAGGAAAAAAAAAGTTCACTCAGCTTACTTCCTTGCATGCTGCTGTGTATTTCAAAGAAGAATAAAGCAAAGTGAGAGAAAATAAGAAAAGTTATCACCGCAAGAGTTGGACGAACAAGCTGGACAGCAAAGATATTGTATGTGTTTTTGTACTCTTCATCAGTCTTACTCTGAACAATTTATTATGTAATTCTCTGATAATACCAAACTCACAAATCATAAAGAAACCAATGTAAGTGCTAAATAATGAATATATTAAAGATAAAGACAATACTTGGCAATCGTAACTCCAAGAGTACAATGCAGTTTGCTTTGATACCATCAAATACGTTTTGAAATTGCATTAGAAAATAGGCGTCCAGCTTTTTGTGTCTGACTGCATTCACAAGTATTTTGGAGTCAGAAAAGCACATCAACAAAATAAATGATCCTGATACAGGTTGTTTGCATTTCTGCCACGTCAGTATTATTGATACTGTATGCATGCAGTGGTAGTGTTCTAGAAGACTAACTCATTATCAGCAGTTTCACCTTCTCTGTTTGATAGCCAAGAGAAACTCTTGGTACATCCACTTACCTTAAAGCCTCAGGGACATTAAAAAAGAAACCGATGTAATTATTTTTTGAAGCATTATCCAGTGTCTCTTGTTTTATAGCTAGTCAAGTTGGGGTGATTTAAAATAAATAATAAAACACATGCTTATTATGATTTTTTTTAAATTAACACTTGAATGGATATTTGCGTTTTGAAGAAATAAATATATTTTTATTATCTGTTGCTGTAATGACTTAGGGTCTGCCACGAGTTTGGTAATTCACATTACCATCATTTTGGCAAACACCCAGCAATTTTCTTATAGGAAAAGATGCTTATCCTGTACAAACACATTAAAGTCAGTGGGCCTATAGGTATATGTATCTGTCTGTAGGAGATCAATTTGCATAATCAAGGCGTGATGATTCAATGGCAAAGCAGAATCCATTTTGTTATTCATATGAGCAGTGTGGAAAAGAACAGTAACTGCTGGATAATATCAAGCTTAGGCGCATTGTGCACTTTGACAGGGAGTAAATACCTAGTCCTTTGCAAAAGCCATTAATAGCTTTCAGTAGATATTTGGTTCCATCTGGCAACATGCGTAAGCATGTTCCAACTGGAGGATCCTATAAAGGCCAAAACTCCTTATTTTCATACTTCTTAAGGCTTGCTTGCTTTTTACTAGTCTTTTGACAGCAATTGTGAAGTACAAGCATGTCTTCGTACTGAATTCTCTTTTGAAATCAACCTCAGTGCTTTTATCTTAAACACATGGAAGGAAGATACCTTTCCTTCACAGGACCTCCTTCATTTTTAGCGTCATTGTATATGTGAGAAATAAGCCTTTGTTTTCATTTTGAAGCCCAAATTTCCAATATTTTAAGTTGCTTCAGCTTCACTTGAAATGAATCATGTTATTTTATTTGTAAATATATATGCCTCAGTGTGAATATGTGCGTATGTACACACACAACAGGTGACAGCTGCTTCTTTGTGTTGTAAATAGAAAAACATCAACAAAAACTTTTCGCTTGGCTTTATGAATCAAAACAAAATTCTCTTTCCCATATGTAACTACAGAGGATGAAACTCTGTCCTCCTGTCCTCATAGCTTTTGTCAATTTTAAAAGTAATCCGTTTTATTACATCACATTTGGCCCTTTCCAATTCCTAACTCTTTTCATGTATTTCTATACTGGACATTCTGGACTTCTTTGGGTTATTTTTCCATTTTATGCCCTATGATTTTCAGTGCCATGTTTTCCTCATTTAAGGCCACATCGCCAACCTGTTCTGCACCTATACGGTAGTATAGTGTTCCATTCCTTCTGAATGGTATCAAAGTTGTGCACAAGGAAACGGATAGTGGTGTGTTGGTCTGCTTTGTGTAAACTGGATAATTCCATTCTCTAACCATAACGTTTAGAAATGTGGAGATAGAAAAGCTTGTGAAGTAAGAGAGATTGTAAAGATGATCAAAATGTCTATTGCAAAGATTAAAAACACTCTTATTGGTATGCTGGTCACCTTATCCATCGCTGTCAGAGCTCTTGCTGTTTGTGAGATTGGAGAGTAAGAAGCTTCAGACATTGTTTTTACAAGGCAGCTACTACATACTCCCAAGAAGGATTGCAGATATTTGTATCAGTTTTTAAGGTGGGGAAAAATGATGTCCAAAGTGAAAAGAAAACTCCCACAGGGGAGCACAGTATGTTAGAGAGGAAAGGAAAAAAATTCTCAGTCCTCAGCTGCACCCAGCAGATGGCATTTTTTCCCCTTATAAGTACTAAAAATTTTCAGAGCCGTGATCTTTGGGAATTTTCGTACTTAAAGCCTTTTTTAATGAAGAATTAAAAGATTGCACTGTGGGCAAATATTTGTCAATGGATTAGAAATGAAATATAATATGTATACCTCTAATTATAGGATAGAGATAATGGGAGTGAGAGGAGTGCAATAGCATTGTGAACTTAAATGTGTTTTTACCCCCTGAACTTTGCGTATCAGACCACCATCTGACAAAAGTTTATAAAAGCACTTCTTTAGTGAGTGTTGAAGTATCAAATCTCATATGTTCAGTTTTCTAATCTTTTTATTAAGGAGTGCAGAATTCTCCTAGAAGGCAGGTATTCAAATGTAGGAGATCAGTGGATGTGGGGAGTAGAGCGGAACAAACAAACTCATACATGAAGTGGATGTCACCTAGTAATGGCTCTGAACTGTTCTCTCCCCTCAGGAAGGAAAGAATCATTATGGGCATGATTAACCCTTCTCAACTAATAGATGAATAATGATTCTGACTTAACTAATTTATGATGACAATGATCTACGTGCAGAACTTGTTGTTCTTTCTACACTCATTCAAGGGAAGCAGAGAGAACTCCAGTCTTCACTGCCCAAGGTCTTTGTGCTTACATTTCTGCACAACAGTCACTTTGATGAAACTATCTGAACATTACTAGAATGTTAAGAGAAGTGTTTTTGGAATATGATTTGAGTATCAGAGACATGCAAATACTATCATCCAGCTGAGATAGATCAAAAATAATTGGAAGTAGAGGTATTAAGCTTCTGTTATTTAAATTATGTTATTAAAACCGAATGATTAAAACTGTGGATTTTCTTCTGTTACTCAGCCTTATAATAGGAAGTGATGAATGTTTTTCCAGACTGATAATTTCTGTTTTTTTACCTTTGTATCTATTTTACATTAAATGCCTTAGAGAGCCTTTCATGTATGATACACCACTTGGTTCCTTTTGTAACATTCGGGGACATGCACACTCCAAATGTCTAAGATAAAATAAAGGTTCTTTGATGTTTTTTTTCTCTGATTAATTTTTGTGGTTTGATAGAGCCTGTGTAGGCAAAGGATATGCCTGCATCCAGTTTCTGACAAGATGAATGTCCAGCGCTTTACTCCAATAAAAAAAACAAACCTTTCATTTGAATAAAACTAAATTGTTAAAGGCTATGCTAGGCTTCGGAGGCATGGGAAAAACTGCTTAAACTCCTTGACAAAGTAGGTTTTTACTTGACAAGCCTAAGGAACAGAAATGAGCCCTATATGGTACTGAAAAATCTTACTTTTAAGGATTGATCTATGCAGTGTTGTCTATTCTGTTGCTTTTCATTATGTAGGCTGAGAATCATTCCTTTCCCAAAGGATTTTATATAGCATTTGGTCAAATGTTTGATTTTGTTGCCGAAAGCTGTTATGAAACTAATGTTTCTTTTAAGGGAAAGTTGATATGGAAAGATTTTTAAACAACTTTAAAAATCCACAACATAAGATACTATAGAGGTAGTCTTTGCAGAGTCCCTTTTCTGTTGCAGTCTTCTTACAAAAAGAATATCTTAAGTAGTGCAACCTAGTTATGTACTTCAGTTTAATGCAAAACATACACCTTTGTAATTGTGCTACCTAAATTATTCCTTTGATTCCCGGAGACTTGAAATGATATAAACTTATTACAAGGCATAAAAGCACAGAAAGGATTTTTTGTGTTAGAAAGCCAGAAATGAATATTACAGAAGTGCAAGAATATCTTGGTCACTTAAAGTGAATTCTGCTGCAGAATAGATCCAAGTCAGCAGATAGGTTTTTAGCTTAAAATGGGTTTATTGTGCTCTAGAACAGGAAGAGAACAGGAAGAGAACAAGAGAAGTTGTTTTTTAGCAAGTCTTTGTCCTGAAGGTCAATTGCCAAGGGGCCTATGAGGATAGAAATACAAAAAATATCAAATGTTATTAGTGGTGAGATTGGATGAGCTGGTGGAGGAAATGGAGTTGGGAAACCTTACAGATTTTCATTCTAGAGAGTGTCTGTCTTTGCCTTTGTTTTAAATAATCTATTTACTAGTAGCTACTGTGGCTTTCTACTCAAATTTGCAGTACTTAACAAAACATGAACTCTGAGGTTCTGTAGAAACTACCAGTATTTTATGTGAGGTGATACCAATGACAAACTTACACCAAAGTGGGTTTTATTTAAAACTAATAAGTGGAGGAAGGATAAGCTATAGTGAAGAGAATAACTGTTATTTCAAATGGAGTGAAAAATGCAGCTACCCTTGCTCTCCAGAACTGGCTGGGACTTAAAGTAACTTGGGCTAGAGGGAGGTGTCCCTGCCAGATCAGGGTGTAGGAACTAGATGATCTTAAAGGTCCCTTCCAACCCATACTATTCTATGATTCTATGATTGATTGGGACAGTTGCAAGAAATCTGTTTGTCCCACATATGCAAACTTGGAAAAGTTGGATAAGGGAACATTTTGCAACTTATTCAAGCTCTCGAGTGTGAGGTTGCACTCTTTCCTTACTCAGAAATCTTTAGCAAGGGCTTTTTCAGAACAACTCGCCAGTTCTGTAGCTCATCTAAAAAGTCTTCTTCCTGCATTCTGGTCATGAGGAAGATGCTTTCTTTTCCTTCCTTTTCATTTTCAAATATCAAATTGCTTCATCATCCTGAGTGGTTCATTCTTGAAAGAAGCAACAGTTTGTTGTCCAATAATAAGTTTTTCTAGCTATAATAAAAAGGTAGTCTTGAAAGTGGGTTCAAAGAATTGAATGATCTATTTAATTCTCAAGCAGTTAAAGGGTTTCTTGAATTTGCAGTTTTAAAAGTGATTTTTTTGTCTTGTAGATGTTCTTTTATTGGTTCAGGAAAAGAAATGTGTGCTCACAGAGTTAATTCTTTTTCTGCACAATTTATGTCAGTCACAGATAAGTCTTCTTCCTGTGCAAGTGCTGGATGTGAAAAATCAAAGCAATAGTCTGAGAGTGAAATTAAAGATATTAAACAAAAAAAAGTGGAATTGTATGAGTTATCAAAGTAATGTCATTGTCACTAGCCTCTACATTTAAAATGTAGCAGAGAAGTCTAGCATTCAAAAGAAGTGAACCTCAGGGGCTGCATGTTGAGACATAGACATGTAGTAGCTGGGTAAATGGAGCAACTCCTACCACTCCTAAATTGCCTTTCTCATAGGAAAATGGGTTGTAAAAGAAGATAAGAGACACTTTGTTGCTAGTTTTCTTAGCTATTAGGAAACTTGTCAGCAGGGACATGTTAACACATAGGTCTCCTGTAATCTGTTACAGGAATACGCTCTACAAGCTTCTCCTTTTTTTGGTCTTTTTATAGGACACTGTTCCTATGTAGACTCAGTTTTATGTTTCTGCTAAAGTTGTATTCTTTCACCATTCCTCCTCTTTGTGTGCCAGTCTTCAGGGTTGGCTTCGTGGTACAGATGATTACTTTTTATTTGTTATCAGTTCCTACCCCAGAGTGATTAAAGTCCTGGTTAAAATGCACAGGATGTTAATGAAATAATTGAAATTACATTCACGCACACTGATAGATTTTTCTCTCTAATGATCTGAAGATGTAAGTAAGGTATGGAAAAAGCCAGTAGTTTTTATTATGCATATCTGATATATTTAAAAAGACAAGTTTTGAATAATGAAAACTTTTCTTCTGACTTGAAAATATGTGTGCTTTAGTCCTTATTCACTCCAGCTATACCAGTTTATCTTCCTAGAGACTTTGTCTTTCCTTAAATCAGACCTGAATTTAAGATCGTGGTGTTTAAAATAAACAATGTGAATTATTTTTTTCTGCAGTACCTGAGAATAATAGCAGTTAACTGCATTACCTAAAAAGGCTTACTATCCATGCAGGTAGCCTATAATACTGCCTTTAGTATCATCTACTTGGAAAGTCAAAGTATATTGAACGATGTTACACTGATTTTCTCACAGACTTTTTTTAGCAAGGATAAAATATAGTCCAAAAAGACGTGCAAAATTGCTTGCAGTAAAAATGATTACTTGGAGTCAAAAAGGAAAAAAAAAGAAAAAGAAAAAAAGAGCACAAACCCGCCAGTACTGTACATTTATTAATTAATACCTTAATAATTTACGTTACATATATCTTTTCAGCAGTGGATGAAAGAATAGATAGGTCATCTTGATAACCAGTTAAATCAGTAGTTATCAGCCAGGGACTGGAAATAACCAATTTTTTGTCCTATGCAGTTAGCTTTTAATCACAACTGCTCTTTTGCTTGTGACCTACATAATAAAAATCCATAATTAAGGACAGTAAGTGAAAAGATACTCTCTGTAATAATACAGCAGGTTTTATGAAGCATTCAGTCATTTTTTTCTTACCTTTCATAGGAAAGATACATTTCTGCAAGGTGCTTGTCATCCAGGCCCCAGCTTCCTGGACATTTTGGAGACAGTGTCACAAAATAGGTTAATTGTTTTAATTCTAAAAAATTGGCATTGAAAAAGGAGGGTCTAGGCTTACTGACTACATACAAAATGCTTAGGAGATGGTTATGTTAGACCAAAAAATCAGTAGAAGCATGTTACATGCTTGCTTTCTCTTTGACTGCCTTCTTTCTTTATTCATCTTTGTTTGCTGCAAATAACCTGTAATATTTGTTCTTGCTTTTTACTTTTCACCTGCACCTGAAATGTAGGGGTTTTGACTGATTTCCAGTTCATTTGTCTTCACTTGTTATGAGGCACCCACCTTTTGGTAATGTCGGGCTTCAAGGAAAAGCTTGTGCCCCTTTCTGGTGCGGCAGATAGACCTGGCTGGGTCTGAGTTCTGGTGGTGGCAGAGGGAAGCTCTGGTGTGATGGAGCCTCAAGTGCTGGGGAAGAGAGGTGACACTGGACTATTAGTAGCTGGGCTGCCCCTGATCTGTAATTCTGCGGAGGCTGAGGAAAGACTGGAACAGCATTCTCAACCTGGGAGATGTTGCGTGTTCCAGTGTGTTCCTCAGTGCATTCCCATTTCCTCTCTGGGAGCTCCACGAAGAGTATGCTAACCTATAAACTTGTGAATCTTAGGAGAAGGAGTGCTAAAGTTTGGAGAAAGGAGAATTAGAGCATAAAACATAGTGGAGGGAGATAGATGTCTTAAAATGCAAAAAAAAACCAAGGGGAAGTTGGTTAGGGGAGCTGCTGACTGTTAAAAATCAGCATTTCCCTTATTGAGGAAGCAGCCTTACACGTAAGTATAGCAGTATTTGAGCAGGTTAATACTTCAGGACAGGGCAGCTTTGCTCTAGATGCCATTTAGTTCGTAGGTGCAACAATCAATATTGGTAGTTGCTTTTACAAAGGCAGTGACCCTTTTGTCACAGCCAGGAAAACATTTCAGCTGTGTTTCTTAATACTGCTGGAATACAGGATGAAGTATTCTTATTACATGAAGAATTACTGTAAAAGAGAAGGAGTTCATGAAAGACTCATATAATGATTATACCATGGAACTTGATTTATAATGAACAGAGCAGTTCAATCTTGTACCTTTCATGCAGTTTCAGAAATGAGAAGGAAGCAGCCAGCAGAGTTACAACAGCCTTCCTGCCTTCACGTTGGGTGGTAGGTTTGCTTCTAACAGATGGGGTTTTCTCCACCCTGCTGGTGGCACTTGTGCCTGGCTGGATGTGTGTGACAGACCCATTCCAAACAAGGTGCTCTTTGTCCTTCGCATGTTTCACTTCAGGATAGTGACCTGCATAGTCCCGCATGGACTCGTACCTAAATGGTTTGTAGGCTGCAATTCAATCATTTTGTGGTTGTGCATGATTAATTAATGAAGTATTTTGAATAAATCATTAAAGTAGTGACGAGAGATAGGAAGAAAAAGAAATTGCATAGTCTGGCAACACGTTCTTATGGATAAGAAAGCTATTTTGTGATGCTTTCCCTCAACATCTTCAGTAGGAAGGTGGGAATTCTCATAATCTGTAACCGAGGTAGGCAAGCAAATTTTATATTCTTTACTGATATTTTTTTATTTAAGAAAATGATCTCCCGTGTATTTTTGTTACGCATCTACATGTTCTGTTTTTGCTACTTTTGCACACCAAAGCATCATCAACGAGCTGCCATCTAATGACATGTTTTGTGATGAAGTATTTATCAGGTTTGAATTCTCCCTCAGTTGACATAATGACTCTTTGCTTTTCCATTATGAGTAAGGAAATGCAGATCACCTGATCCATCTTTGTTTTGCCCTGTATTATCAAAAAGGTACTGCTGCCAGCTAATTTATTTAAGATTCCTTGTGCTTTAATTCAGAGTGGTTTAGAATTAGTTTTCTAAAAACCTTTTGCGTCAGTAATTCATCAGTGTTTTGATGTACAGTAGAGTCATCTCTCTGAGATATGGAAGTGCCTTTTCCTTATTGTGGAGGAGTTCTCTCTAAATTTGGCTGGCATGCAGAAAGATTTGGTTGTTTTCCTTGGAAGCATTAGCTGTCAGTATCTGGGACTCCTGTGAGATTGTGCCATCCCTGGTGCAGCATGCAGGGCACTGGGAAAATAAGGGAACTCTTGCAGCATTTGGACTGCCAGGTGAAGGGCAGAGTGGAAGGGATTACAGCTGGATGAGACAAGCCCAAAATGTGGTCTTTCAGCAGTAACATCTTACGTTAAAATGGAAATTTCCATTTCCAGCTCTGCTGTAGTGATTTAGAATAAGTTTGTTCTGGGGGATTTTTCTTTTTGTTTTTTAGTGGCAAACAGAAAGGCCAAGGACAAGGGAATGTCAAAACCTTGCATAGGAAAAAAGTTCATTGGGCTTCAGAGTTGTGCCTCAGAATGTTAGCAAGTGAGGGAGATACGAGAATTCTAGTTGCCAGGTTTATGTACCTTATGATACATTCTTTAATTAATCCTAAGGAATTGATTTAATTCTCTAATTCATATGTGCAGGAGCACACATCTTTCACCGCAGAGGAGAGTAATATTAAGATTATGTGGGTGATTGTAAATATGGCATCAGCTTCCTCTCAAAGTGATGAACTTTGCAATTTAGCTAAAGTTGCCTGCCTTTGCTCCGTGACTTGCTTCATCAGCAGACTTTCTCTGTTCATGACTTTTTCACATTTCTAATAAATATATTAAACAGTCTGTTAGGCAAATTGAATAGTTACTTGGCCTTTGCCAAGATGAAAACTGACCGTTTATTCTGCCTCTCCAGTCTCTTAATCAAGGTTTGATCCATAATAATAAGTAGTCTTTTCCATAAAAAAGTACTTACTGCCTAGTTTTATTTTTTTTATTTTTTAAAGCAAATTACTGTGAGAGTCTGTAACAGAAGCCTTTTGGCTGTCTGAATCGATTATGCCAGTGTGGTGTCTCTCCTGTCCCCCACTCCTTTTTAAGCACTCTTTCATTAAGATGATCAAAAGAGAAGCAGATGCAGCCACAGTGTGAGGGCAGGGGACATGCAACTTTGTCAGTAGTGCAGCCACACATGGCCAAGGTGGGCATGCTGAACAACGCTGAGCTAAAGGGCATGACTCCAAGAAGGCTGCAGAAATTAGTCCGTTTAGATGATAGGCTGATGTTTGTTTCTTTGCTTGTTTGTTACTAGCAATTCAGACCCTACACATTAAGAAATATATGAAAGCTTGGATAGATTGCATCTGGGTTTGGTGATTTGTTTCACCTTGATTAGCGAAGTATCCTCAGAGCATTTATTTTAGTACCTCTATTTCTGCAGGCATTTTGGTAACTCAAAAAAATAAATATATGTTTCTGACTTGTTTTTTTTTGGTGTTTTTTTTTTTTTTCCAGTGGAACAAACAAATCAGCATCTTTTCAGCAGTGTCTCTTTCTTCCTTAGTTGCTCCTTCTGTTTTCACATGATCAAGTGAATCACTCGCATTTTTTACAGGATTTGTACTTGGGTATACTTGAGATTTTGTCACCTTTATCTCCATTATTTCTCTTTGTTTGTTATTAGAAGTTCTGTTATTCTTAAGTTGCTCCTCAGGATGTCTTTATTTTGACTTTGGAATATCTAATGAAGCATCTCATATATTGAAATTTCCTATTGTAGAATTCAGTACTGTGGTCTTCTGTTTTTAACTGAATTCTGTGTGTTGAATCTGGCAGTGTTGTGATCTCTGTTAAAAGATGGCCAGGCTGAAAGGACCCTATGGAGTAAACTAGAGAGTGTATTTGCAGTGCTCCAGCATAATACACTGCTGGGGTATATGTCTGCTCTTGTTGTGCAAGATGTGGATCAATGCGGGCAGAGCTGCTACGCTGCACACAGGAAGTGAGTTGGGAATAGTTCCTAACTCTGTCCTATATTTCAGTGAGATGAGAAGCATAATATTCAGAATGAAAAATTGCAGTTTACCATCAGAAATAGATTCTATTAGTGAGATCTCTCAGACTACGTAATAATCTCCCAAAGGAAAAGGCAAGCAGCCTCATTTTTCAGATAATTTATGGCCAGCGTGGCCAAATTGCTCATTATACTTCAGGGAATAATACTGCATTGGTGGAGGAATGGGCATGATTATTTAATGGGTACTTTTTGTTTCTATTTACTTGTCTTTTCTTCTTTTTATGGATAAGTTATATGTAAATGTAGTCAAAATGCTTCTTTATGTGATTTGCTTGCAAGGCAAAGCCTGGACAAACATTAAAATATAATCAGCAGTAGGCATAAGTGCAGCAAGCAAAAGGAAGGGCTTTTGGAAATGTCGGATTTATTCTCCCTGTCTCTAGCAAAGCATTCAGATACAATCTCACCCCCAAACAAAATAAAACTTAAAAAAAATCAAGAAAAAATAATGCTTATTAACCACCCTCCCCCCCTCCCCAAGACAGTGTGAGCCTTGATATTGCTCGGTGTATTCTTTTTGATCATGATACAGGATAACTTAGAGACCATTACCTCAAATATGAGGTCATTGTGTTCTGCCGTTTCAGGTTCTATAAATGTCGTTTTTATTGGGTTTGGTACATAGCAGTGGTGGGGTTATTCAGTGGCAGTATGTCTTTCAGGGTTCAGTTGCTTCCTAGATTCCTGCCATCAATAGTCAATGACAGACAGTGATTTACTGCAGGTAGTGATGCAATTCCATGAAGCCTTTCAAGTGGTAAGGAGAGGAGCTTTTCCTGTGAAGCGCTATTAGCATGTAACATTGATATTTTGCGTAAGTTGCTTTTGTTTCAGAAAGCAGCATGGATATTAATACAACTGATAGCCTACATTGGTGGAATACCACAATGGGAAAAGCTGAGGGTGTTGAATTCAGCCCTGAATTGAGCTACCCACTGCATTTTTTTCCCTGTGAATATTACTTAGATATTATGTTAATCGCTGCCACCATTAGCTTGGCTTGGGATATCTGCAAGTTTTGAAATCGTACAGCGGAAAGATTATGATTAAATTTCCTTGGGGGTTTTACTACAGAGATGAATTTAACATTGTAAATTTATTTACAATCTATATTTTTTGTTTTGTTGTGTATTTTTTTATTTTTTTTTTAGCACATGTATCCCTTCCCAACCTTTTTCTCCTCTGAGGTCGAATACAGTTATTTTGCATCTTTACTATGCAACTAGCTGTGCTTAGTGTCTTCTCTAGTTGCCTCATGGGTGGGTATTTTGGGTTTTGTTTTTTTTGGTATGTGCTCTAATTTGAGGGAAAATGTCCTAAATTGAATATACAATCTGTTTGTCTGCTATTTCCCATGATGGTTACATTGAAATAGCTCATACTTGTCTGTCAAAATTCTCCTCTTCGTGTATGAGTGATGAGTAAAAAAATTGTGCCAGAATATTTTCATTGCCTAAAAAAAGGATTTCATAAATGCACTGTAGAGTGCTGGGAAAAGCTCTTCTGTGTGAAGCCCCTGCTTTTCCATTGTGAGTATTCCGCATGCAAGATACATTACTGCTTAAATGAACTCTCAGTACATATACTTGATACTCTCAATGGCACGTTCTACTTTTCAAGCAACTTTAGATGCACACTGTTTGCTAACCATATATGCTTCTCAGCTGAAATTCACAAGCTTATCTACACATTGATAGATTTGGCCTTTTTGTTGGATCCCTTTGTATGCACTTTGGCAAAATCTAGGGTCATACTTTCACCATGCTACTGTTACGCTAGTCTATGAAATAAATTACAGTAATGATGTGTATTATTTGAATAAAGGAATACCGAATTTGTAAACTTATGTAAAAGATACCTTTATCTTCAAAAATATATGTCAAAGCCATTCAAATAATGTTTGAAAATGCATTTATTGAACTTGCAGTGATGTTCCTTCTGTTCTCAGGGCAGTTGTTCATTTGTAGTTTTAACTTACAACAGTCATTCCTGCCTAAAATGTGAAAATGCATCAGGAAAGATTTTTAGAGGTAGTTAAAAGCATATATAGAGCACAGTGACGGATTTTCATTTATTTATTTATTGTATATGCTTATGGTGGAAAAGGCGTGCTTTAAAATACAGTGTGAAGTCCTTTGGATAATAACTAATATTAACTTACCATTATATAGTTATTTTAAATGTGGAATTTCAGCATGAGAAAGCTGTCACAGTGATTTTCCTAAAATTGAGTCTGACTGTCCAATTTATATTTTAAGCAGTTTTTTTTTTTTTTTTTCCCTTCCTGTTCCAGCCTTAATAATTCACTAATGCATATTCAGAGAGAATCCTAGCAATAAAGATAAGGCAGCACACAGGGGTCAGCAGCACCACTGTCAGGATTGCTTTTTCATTCAGTTTTGCTTTACATCTAATGCACACTTGATACACATCTTCTCAGGACTGAAATCTTTTTACCAAAGAACTCTTTGAAGGCTGTAAATGTCTTCTGGCAGCATGTGCAGGATGAAGTTATTAGGTCAGATCATCAGCCACATTTTAGCCACTTGGTGCTGCTTCTGACTACGAAGAGGAATTAGTGTGTGCATCTTAATCCTGTTATCTCATCAGTGGAGTCAATATCTGCTAGGGTCAAGTCCATTTCTTGCAGACCCCAAGAGTGTTTGAGGTATCAGTCTGCCATTCTCATCAAACAGAACATGCCCCCTGTGGTCTGAAGAGACTTCTTTCCAGGAGCAGATGAGATCACACCTATAGATGTTGCCCCTAATCATGACAGCAGTGAATTCCAGCTACTCCAGCATTAGAGGTGCAGACAACTATGTATTATAGCATGTAGCTGGGTTTCAGAAGTTCCTGCAGTCTTGGATACTGTCTAATAGTTGTCTGATTGTGCAGTATACCATAACGAAGCCATGTTAGATCCAACAGAGTTTTGCTGGTATGCTGCAGCAACTTAACAAGCTTAAAAAGAGAGAGAAAAGAAAAAGCACGCATAAGATCATTGCTCATCTGTGATTGCAAGAGCTAGTGAAAAGAGCAGGCAGCAGTCAGGAACAAAACCTGGGAAACAGAATCTAGTGACTTATATGAAATAATGAACTATTTCTCAACCACGGTGTCCATTGAGTTGAGTCTTCGCTTTGCCAAACAGTGATACTTCAAGATACCAATTAATAAATTGTTCTTGGATTTTTTTGAAATGTAAGGGAGAAGTTGCATTTTCTCTTTCAGAGGGATAGTGAATAACTGAAGCATTGCTGCAGGCAGCTCTGCATGCTTCCAGCTGCCAGTTTCATGCCGCTTTTCATCTTAGAAAAAACAAATGTCTCAAGCCTGCTCATTTTTCATTGCTTTCCCGCAGCACTCTCCATCCTTCTGCTGCCATTTCTCTTACATCTCCTCAGCTCCTCTACCGCACATGTGATTTCCACAACCTGCTTCCCATTCCCAGCCTGTCTGACCTGCGTGCTGCTGGCTGGGACCACGCACCTCAGTACTGCGTTCCTGCATAATAACACCACGGTGTTGCAACAGAGCAAGCGCAGGAGCTGCTGCCTCGCACAGGAGCAAGTTACCGCGTTCAGCTCGCCTGCCGTAACTTGCTGCTGTGAGAGGCAGCGGCTCCTGGCTCCCCCTGCTCCCCTAGCTCTGTGCATGCTCCTGTCTGGAAGCCTCTCATGCTTGTGTGGCAGCACTGGGATCCAGGTAGTCCAGAGAGAATCTCACAGGTGGTTCGTGTATGGTCAGGAGTTATGTATTCAGATCGATGCGTTGTGTGGCCCCATGAGATAGAGCAGCCCTTGGAGTAGGACGGGTGGCCCTGGGGGTTCTCTTCATGCTCAGGCTGTGTCCTTGAGGCCAGTCCGCCAACAGGATGTGGGGAACTGTTTGATGCCAACCTTCTGACTTTGCATAGCACTACGTGGTGGTTGCAGCATTTGTATGGCGGTGAGCTGTGCCTGAGTCTTTGCTGAGAGTATCTTGAAGCAGCCACTTCGTCCTACCTGACAGCTCTTGGTGAGTTATCAGAAAAGACATGTGGAGAAGTGGACACGATCAGGCTCAACTGAAAGGAACTATCCTCATAATGTCCCTTGCCAAGGGTGCACCAATTCCCATGGCCAAAGGCAGTGGGAGGTGTGAAGGGAATAAGGGTGTGGATTGTCCCAGCCCCCTGAGCAAGGTTGGCTGCACTCAGGAGGCTGAGCTCTGTGGTCAGTCAGTCTCTGTGTTCTCATAGCCCTAACCCACCTACCTTTCCTCTCTGCCCCAGTGCTTTCCAGTCCAGAGGGCTGCCTTGTCATGTTCTTATATCTCCCATTATCACTCTTGTTTGCCAGATTCCCTGCTACCTCACTCTTCCTTATTTCAAGTTTCCTTTCACTCAGCCCTTCATCTTGTCCCATATTTATTTGCATTTATCCCCGTTCTAGTGCCACTGCTTTTTTGTATTTCTGTCCCCAACCATATCCACTCCCACAGTCAGCATCCTTTGCAAACTGGCTCCTGGGATTTAAAAAATGTAGGTACTCTTTTGATCGTAGGAAAGACCAAATCTAGGATGTTGAATGCAGAAAAGAAAGCATTTGGCAGTGCTTTCTTGGTGCTGGGCAGGCCTTTATGACTTTGATATTACATAGTCGAAAGTCAGAAATGATTGGTCCTAATAGTTTTCTTTTATGGTGTTTTTATGGAACGTAATGAAACAGCTCTAACAGTTGTGTTTAGGGAGATGGCTGCTCGATTCAGTATATGGGACAGAGTATGGGGATTCTAGTTTTATGTATGGACAGCACGTCCTAAAAAAAAAATTGCTTCTTGGAGTGTTCTTTCCTACCTTTATTCTGTTCATTTATTAGTTATGAGGGGAAAAAATAGAAAAATTGTATTGATAATGTATTGAATGAAATATGCTACAAATAAAGTATGTTGCAATCTGTGAACTAGTATGATTAGTTTAGACAACTTTGGATGTTGTTACACATTTTAAACTGTAAGAACTTGTATGTGAAATACCTGTAGGCATTGGCTTTTTTGATGATTGTTTCTCATCATTTTAAGGTAATTATTTGAATGTGAAATTCAAACATGATAATTGCACTGTGAAACCATCACCACTATTTCATAGGCTGGTGTTGATTTCAATCAATGCTAGCAAGGCTGAGTTTGAGTACTGCCGATGGGGTTATAAGAACAGAACTGTGCAAATGTGGAATTAGGTAAGAAATGAACTTTAAGAGGATGTCATCATGAGAAGACGTGCAAGTGCTTATAACTAAGCCTGACCACTGCTGAAAGTCTTCAAAGGCAAATGTTGCTTAACTTAACAGGGTCGTTACATGAGAGCATTAAGGGAGAATATCCGTATCAATTTACACTTGTTGAAGTTTATGGTATAACATTAATTTTAAGTACTTAAAAAGTATTTTCAGAATGATAGGAGAGATGAGAATTGGCACATGCTCCCATGCCTCACTGATCTCCTCCTCACTGGCATATGGTTTCTCTAATTCCTCCACTAGAGGCAGCTGAGGCATAGAGAGCACTCCTGCCATGGGTTGGCCTGTCCAGAGCCTCAGCAGTGACTCTTGTTGCACCCTACCTGCCTCTGCAGGCTGTTGCATGAGTTTAGTCTCTGAAATAAATTGTGCTGGTTGGAATGACTCTGAAGTAAACAAGTTTAAACTAGTCATGAAATAGAGATTTTTTTTCTCTTTGATTGCTCAAGATGTTTGGTGGGAAGGAGGGAACCCAGAATATTTCAGGATATTAAACTATGATCATATTGAGATGCTCATTTCAACCATGAATGGAAAACTAACAGGCTTTGAATGTACAATATGAATAGAAAGTTAAGTAGCATAGACAGCAGTAGTATCTTCAGAAAAGACCAATCTTAAGGTTCCTTCAGTGTTCATTACTTACAAATAAAGCTGTCTTAAAGACTCAGCTTTGTAACAGTCCTTCATTCCTTTCTGGTAAAGTGAGGGCCATGGAGAATGACCAAGTGAGAATAATTAAGTGTCCTTTCCTCTTTCCTCTTTCTTTCCTCTTTCTTTCCTCTCTCCTCTCTCCTCTCTCCTCTCCTCTCCTCCTTTTCTTCTCTTTTTTATTTTTTTTAGTTCCTTCATTAGAAATGCAGCTGGTGGATTGTTTTTTTTGTTACTATTATTTTATTCTTTTGCCTGACAAAAATTATATACAGTCCTTTTCAAGGTGCTTTAAGCTGCCCCTTTCTAGTATGGTTACATACTGTGAATTCTTTTCATGGATTCTCTTTTAACCTTTTCTACTAATTACTTCCCATATGTTTCTTTTCATTTAGAAAAGCCTTAAATATTTTCTGAATTTGCTTTATACTCCTAGGAGATTTGATCAATACACCAACTCTTTCAACTTGAGAGGTCTGTGTTCCAAATGAATTTAATTTATTGTGGGTAAAAGTGAATTTGACGTACTCATCTTGACTTTGTGTCAATACTGCAGATCCATTGCAAAACAGTAAAGCTCTTCCAGGCTGAGCCAGGCATGTTGATGAACAAAGTGGGAATACTGCTTACCTGTCTGTACTGTGACTGATTTGCTCTGCTCCTTACTACTCTTTCTTTCTTTTGTACATTTCTATCAATACCCAGGACATTTCTGTGCACAGAATCTAATTACAAGAGGATTTTGATGATGATACATAACTTGACACCGCTTCTTATGGTTTTAAATACTTCAATGTTTTGACTTTGCCATTTTGCTGAGTTCCAGTCATTCTCACTGTTAGTGAACCAGTTTAAGGTCATGTATATTGTCGTCAGAACTAGAAAGAATCGGAGTCATACTATGAGATCTTTGTTGTTTATTGAAGGTCAAAACAATTACTTGCTGCTATCAAAGTTTCTGTTCTCTTTTGATTTTAAAAATAGAGCTGGAGATAGTGAGAAATTGCTTGGAAGAAACAACTGGACTATATATAGAGAAAACACATCATTCATTATAAATTGAAGGTGTATATATATACATCGTATGTATGCTTAAACATACATTTTCTAAGAAAGAGACATGTTGAACTCACATTTACCAAATGGTGCATACACTCTTATTTAATTACAGGCAATCTCTAAGTAGGGTGAGAATTTGGACTGAGCGTGAGGCCTTTTTACTACAGGGGACAGAATATAAAATCAAAGGAAACTAAAAAAATGTTTAATAGCAACACTTTATGAAAAGTTGGAACTACTGAAAAATATGATGGGTTCTGAATGTCCCTTTTAATCAAACCAAAAATTCTTTCAGTGTTCTGCAGTCGAAGAATCCTCCTTACGGGTGTCTGGCTACATCAGTATAATGCTTCTGGAATCACTTACCTGAAGGAGATGAGTTCTTAGCATTTGTTTAGCAAGGAGAATGCAGTGATTGCCCAGTCTGTACAGCAAATTCTGTCATACACTGCCTTCCTTCAGCAATGGTTGCTTCTCCCTGTTCTTTGAAGTTGCTTCCTAATGGTTCCTAATGGTATTTGGAGCTGGTGTAGTAACAACACTGACTTGCCCAGTATCTGCAGAAATCAGGCTGATTTATTCAGAAGCACCAACATTTCTTTGAGTCAACTCATCCTACCATTCCTCTGAATCTTGGTGGTGCCCATAATGATTCTAAAGAGTTGAAGAGAATAATCAACACAAACTAGGTCTGACGCTTTCTAGTTAGGAAGCCATTAGACAGTATAACAGATATTCCCTATTATTTCTCTTCTTGTAGTGATGTTCTCATATCACTGTGAATGCTTTTATTTGTCCTGATCTAGTTGACTCTTAGGCTTGTTGCTCTGGGTGCATGTTTATTTAGTCTGTTCTCTGGCTGTATTGTATATGCCTCTAAGTTATCCTAATAATGGCACATGCCATTTTTGAGTCTTACTGAGTGACATTCATTACAAAGTTTATGAAATGATTCTGTTGAAGAGCTTATCAATGCACATGGTATGATGCACAGTGCATCTTTCATTTTTGTACTGATTCAAATAGGATTGTGTTATCATGTTCGCAGAGGTAGCTCCTGCCGTTGCAACGAGACCGGTCCCCTTGATAGGGTTCAGTAACAACTGTTGGAGATGCAAAAAGCTTATGGATGTAAAATGATATCTTAAAAATATTTTTTTCTGTTTTTTTAGGCTACTCACACAGAATGTTGGTCTTCTTTACGTTGGAAACTTTGACAGACCTTTTGCACAGATTAAGGTAGGATTAACAAGTAGGGCAGAGAGGCTATTTAAGCTAATTCAGTTCTTTATGGTTTCATTCTTGATTTAGAGAACTTCAGGTGTATCGATACAGTTCCAGCAAAACTAATTGGAAATAGTGCAATTTCTTTTTGTTGTTCACTGTATTCTGGGTTTGTTTCTAGTTACATTTGTGTTCTTCTCACAGAAGTTCAGTTTTTCCCATAGTTTTTTGATTAATTTTAATTCTGGTTTAATCATCAGAACCAAAATGTACTCTTTTTTTTTTTTTTTTTTTTTAGGTTATCCTGTCAATGACATTTCAAAGTAAAGCCATTTTTAGAACTCTGTAACTCCTCAGATAAACCTTGACAGGGGAGATACTGCTGTAAAAAGTAAAAAAAAATAATACTGGGATTGTTTTCCCAGTATTATTGGATTTATTATGGAAGGATCATAAATTGCTGGAAAATCATTTGTCCCTTATGCCTGTTTATTTTACTTCAGTTGAACTATAGTAGTTTCACATTTCTAATTGCCAGTTGCTAATTTGTTATCATGTCACCTGCAAACAAAAAAAAAATGCCTTACAATAATATATGGATTGATTTTGATGAGTGCCTTTGGGATTTTACTTAGGACAAAGAGAGTTAGGCATAAGCATGTCAATCATTACAGTGGGATAGGGAAACTGAGTGTCTGTTTTGGAATGCTGAAATACTACAAATTATACTTGTAATTATTGTATATCCTGCACTCGTGGCAGCATTGAACCCTCCAGGGCGTTCATTTTCTTCTTTCTCTCAATTTTAAAAGCCTTACTCTTGTTTTACATCAAAATGAAACTTAATTTCTAAAACTCAGACGTGTTGCTGTGCCATCCCTAATTACATTACTAAAGAACAGTACTCCCAGTTGTACCTAGCAAGTACTTGCTTTTTCTACCTTGAACCTTTGTACTGTTTTCAGATGGCTTCAAAAGAATAGATGATTGCTTTTCATCTTTGCAGTACCCACGTATATATATATGTATATATATATTTCAGTTTGGTGAATAATGAAACGATTTAAAATGTTTCTGGCACAATACCTTGCATTGCAAGAAATTTCATCCCAAAAAAGCTTGTTGATTTCTGGTGATATCTGTTAATAATCGTGCCTCTTGAAGTGTTTTGTATAAGTAAATAAAATGTACAAACATATAAAGAATACAAATGATACCCAGGAATTCTGAACTGACATGGTCTGCAAGGGTAACTGTAATCTCCTTGTTGTCTTTAGGACAGAGGATGATCTGTTTTAATAAATTACACCTTTATAAACTATGCCTCTGGGTAATATGACAATCACCCACCCAGTGAAGATCACCTCTCCTTTGAGATGTATGTCATTTTTGTCATCTCTTTGGAGGGCTGCCATTAGATTCCATCTCTTTATTATGGTCTTGGTACCACAGATAGGACCCTTTATTTCTACAAACATCTAAGGAGTTTGAAGGGGCCTAACGTGAGTGATGATGGTGATGTTCATTTTTTTTTTTTTTACTAAGTGTTAGAGCTGGCCCCACTCAGAGTCATCTTTTAGGAGCCACTTCCCTCAGCTTCCCTTCCTAGGGGCAATCAGGGAGCTTAACCCTGCCTTGAATGACTAATGGTAGGTGTTCTCCAAGATTTGGCTGCATTTCATTTCTGGTTACTATGCACATCTGATTGCTAGCCTGAGGAGAGGAGGCAGAGCATGTACTGCCAGACAGCAATGGAAAATTTTCATCCTTCCACTGAAAAATGAGTGATGTGATGCATGGGGCAGGATCATACTGCAGGACTGAGTGCAAAAACAGAATAAATACAAAGTATGCATTCAGTTTCCTGCACTTTGCTTTCGCAGGCTTTTCTGCTGCAAGTTGCAGCTGCATTTGTGCAGGTTCTTTGCATGCTCATCTTGGAAACGTGCCTTAGTGATTATCCACTAAATTTCCAGCATAGAAAGCCTTACTATCACCATAAGACATGGTATTATTATTATTTCTTTTAAACCCATTACCTAGTAATTTGATTTTTTCCACCTAACCCTTACATCAGCAGAGAGGATGAGCAGTCATTCTCTATTCATGACTTTGTCCTCTTTCATATAATACCAATCTTGCATATGCCAAGCTACAAAGAGTTAATCTATTTAATTGCTCCTTGTATCCGAGCTATTTAGTATCTCCAGTGAGCACTGTTTTCACTCTTTGTATCCTTCTGCATTTTTACTGTTACCTCTTATAATGTGGGGATTGGCACAGTGTTCAAGATACAAGTGCAGTAATGTTCCATTTAATATTTGCTGTTCATAGCATTTATGTGGTACAATGCTTGATAAATATCTGATGTAAATTTAATTTGAATATGTTAATAGTAGACTTCCTAGTTTATATTGCTGCTGTGCTCTAATTTTAAATGTTACATTTGCCACAGAATAGGCAATCTGTATATTCAAAATAACTTTTAGTTACCACCTAGGGAAAACAAACCTTATTATCCACTAAATGAGTGTAGATTATATATAGGCATATTTAAATGAGCTAATTCCACATAGCTGTACTCTGAAAAAATAATGCTTATTTCTGGAGCTATAGGTGTATATATGGGTGTATATTTGCACACCACTGCTTTGTTTCTTTTCTAGAAATAAAGGCAATCCTGAAACAGCAAGCTCATTTCTTTCAGAGTAATCTCTTCTGTGGTTCTCAATTAGGAAACGATGCACAGTTAACAAAAACAATAAACTTTTAAAATTGAGACTCCTGTCTGATTCCTTGGAGATTCTAGAAAATGTCAGCTGCCTGACAGCAAAGGAATTGATGTAGAGTGATGAGTCTGCAACTTCTTAAAGATCTTCAGCACCAATAGTGAGGAGTAATGACTGATGTTAAGAGCTGGTACTGGTAAAGGAAATTTATGTATTCTGGAGGTATACCATGGTCTTCTGGAACTGTTGACGCAAGTTTCTTTTGTTGCTCCTCCCGCAGTCTTTCATACACTGCTATCAATGATTCCATCAGTTAAAAGAGCCATGAACCAAACTTTGTCATGGAATATATGTGAGGCAGAGTCTTGGTAACCTTTTTAGTTTAGATATGTTTTTGTTCACTTTGTGATAGATTGGTCTCTCTTGTTACATAAATTACCCACCTGCAAACATCTCAACTGTTGAGGTCTTCTTTTAAGATATGGCATTACTTGCCAAATGTGTGCATTAAGGAATGCCCCAAACCACTACATTCCTCAGTCAGTGTAGATTTATTACTTAAAGTGAGCCATTATTTTATAGAGTTACTTCTAATGCATTTTTAGTGCACTTTCAGTAGGATGAATAGGAATGTTACCAGGTCTTTGAAATATTCATAGTAAACATATAAACTGCCATGTTAGTCCTCATAAATTCACGTTTCAATTTATGTACATCTAAAAAACTGCAGAGAAAAGCTCCTTATCAAAGTGTACATTTGCAATAGCAAACAAGTTTTGATTTTAAGAACTGTATAGTATGATAATTGTACCAGTGTCTTTGATGATGAAGACTGAGGATGGCAAGCCTGGGAAAAGATTCTGCAATACTGACTTCACTTGTAGAGATTATTATTCTATGTCCTTCTTCCTCATATGCAGTAATTCATTAATATTTATATATATTAATATTTATAATGCTTCTAAGACATAGATGAACTGGTAAGATTAACTGCAATTACCTGTCTTCCTCCTCCTATCTTGCTTTCAGTGATGTCAGTGGTAGTGCTTGATAGATGTTTGATCTCTGTGCTTCATTATACGAAAGGAATGAGAAACATTCACTCCTGAAGTGTTTGAACTCTGTATCTGGTAGTGGTAAGATCAGAAGAAATGGAAAAAAGAATGTTTTCCTGGCTAGAGGGATCTGCATTGAATTTTTCTTCTCCAGTAATTTAATATTCTGTGCCTGTTCATAGATGTTAAAGATTTTGTGTGTTGCCACTTTGAACAGAGTTCAGGATGTAGAATCTTTAAGTTACTGCAGTAAGTTTGTGATTACTCTTGTTCTGGAGAAACTGACTTTTGGTATGCTCAGTAGCTCATGAAAATGGTGGCTATTCCAGTCAGCTGGTGATTTATCAGCAATTTGAAAGTCAAATACGCTTTAGCTATGAAGTCTCATTTTATTTCCACAGGACTCCTCTTTAACATTGTGTTGAAGGAATTGATTTCATGTAGGGTAGTTCTTGGTTTTTTTTTTTTTGTTTTTGTTTTTGTTTCTAAATTAGAATAATTTACTGCTTAAATATAGCATTGGTTCAAAGGTGTTATAGAACAGTTTCACAATACATTTACTTTTTTTAATCTTTAACCAATTAAGTCGCTGTGTTGGTAGTTGCTGTCATACATGTCTGCATTCATGATTTCCACCTGTCTTAATGTGGTTACGTACATGGTACATGGTTCTTAAGTTGGATCTTAAGTGGTCACATTCATTAAAAGTCTCTTAGAAAAACAGATTATATTAAGGTTTCTGTAGGTGCCACTGTCTTAATCGGTAAAATAAAGTCTTGACATTAGTTGAAATTGGCTGGCAGACTCTTAAATCTATTTTCATTAGTTCTTGTTAGTGTTCTTTGGTAATAGTGAAGTTAATCAAGAAAATTTATCATGCACATGTGTTTAATAGAAGTTACTAATTGAATTGTTCAGTGTACATAACAGTCACCTGCAAAGCGTTTTAAACCTGTTTACAGAATAAGAGATCTTTGATGGATCTTTGATCCATTGCTTTTGAAATAGAGATTTGTTCAGTGTAGATCAAAATGAAAACTTAACAATTCTCTAACCCGTGATTGCAAATTCCATGTTACTGTTTCATCGATTTATTGGGATTGAAAGTTTTTTGCAGATCAGTTCCTAGCTGCTTCTAGGATTAGGGGAAACTGTGCAGTACGCTGTGTTCTCCATTATTAATCAGTAATGAAGCTTCTGACAGTCTTTACTGTTGTGCTAATGACTAGTTTCATGTTGTGTTCTTAACACATTTAATTACCATTTAAATAAAGATTAATTACTGCCCTTTTATTTTTAGTATTTTAGGAGTAGTTATTAAAAAGTTGCACAATAAATACTACTTTGTTCAAAATAGAATTGTTCTATTTAATAGAATATAAGGGCAGTTAATGGTGACAAGAGTACTTTGGAAGTAGTGTTCTTACTCTTTTGTTTCTATGCCTTAAGCCCAGTGGAAAGATCCTGAAGGTTTAAAGTTTGCTTATGGGGAATTTGCTGCTGCTGTTAGAGCAGTCTTTCTGTCAAGCAAAAATCAAGCTCTGTTCTCTGATCTGCAGCTCTGTAGCCATTACCTGTGATTTTATTAAACCTGAGAACAGTATTGCTGATTGCTGAGGTTGCTAAACCTACCGCCCACACTCCAGGACTACACTTTGATTCTAAGCTATTATTTGCCCATCTATGTTATTTTCCCTCAGCAAATATGCTTTTAACTTAAAACACGAGGAAGCAGAGCAGAGTCCTACAAGGCAGAGGCCCTGCAGTGGGTAATTGCCCCAGAATAATTTCACTGGTCACATCAAAACCAGTAGACCTTCCAGATACAAATCTACCCAACTTTACTTCTAGATGTGCAGACAGTTTATCAGAGAACTTACTGCAATGTTTTCAGGAGCTGGAACATTTTCAGTGTAGTCTGTTGGCCTTTCTCCAGTCACAGGGAATGAAAGCATGCCTATGAAGCAGTCTGGACTTCACTCATGGCTGGATGTTGTGTTGAGGGACGTGGTTTAGTGGGAGCTATGGGTGGTAGGTGAATGGTTGGACTGGTTGATCTTGTAGGTCTTTTCCAACCTTGGTGATTCTATGATTCTATGACTCCTTCAGCAAGATCAAACCTCTACAGGTGATTCCTGAAGGGAATGGCCACAATTTACAAAAGCATTATTTTTGAAAAAGTGAGGGCAAAAACATGAATTGGTGAAAGAGGTGCTTTCCATAGACCACTTCCTAAGTTAGAAGAAGCTGGCTTGTGTTTCTTCCTGGATGACAATGACACCTACTACCAAATGGTGATTCCAAAGCTGAACATCAGCTGCTTGCTCTTCTATCACGACGCACAGACATGAAGCTCCTTGTTCAAATACAGCTCTTCAGAGTATTTACAATTTATGATCAGGGTTGGTCCAACTTTCTACATCCACTCAATTGCTATCCTGACTTATCTCCCACCAGCAATGCAGTATGTACAATCTTTCTGCGAAGTGCATGTAAAACTTTTATTTCTGTGCCTGCTGGCAGCCAGAAACAGCACACTGGTGCTCCAGTTATACAAAGCTCTGCTGATTGGGCTTTCCTAAATATTAACAGAGATTCTTGCTTTCACTGGCACAGCAGGAAGGGATTTCTTGTTTATCATAGTGAAGACATAAACTGAGTGTTGCTTCTGCTACTGTTCTGCCCTTTGTATTTCTTTGCCCTGTTAGTGTATTTTAGGTGAAAAGAAATACGACTGAGTAAAACATAGGAATATCATGCCTTCAGCATGAAGAAAATAACTGCTTACCTTGTAGTGTCTTTGCAGTTCTCTCATGACATGACTATCCAAAAAATAAGTTGTCGATATGGTTTAACCATCATTTTCAGTGATTAGGGGTTCCTGGGGCATGGTGTTCTGTCTCATTGGCAGCATAGTGCCCATGGAGCTTCTCCAGGACTAATCTTGAGAAGATTCTTAGTTAATAGTTTTATTGGTTATTTTGCTGTGGTTGAGGATTTATGTACTGATGATGACAGTTCAATGGCAGGAACGGGATGAAAGAGAACCAGCACAGGAAGCTGAGCTATGGCTGTAGGTTATAAAGTAGGACAAAACATTATGAAAGCTTAAATGTGCAGGTGTGGAAACGAGCACATCTGCCGTCTTCTGAAGCTTCCTCATTTAACAGTGATGTGTCTCAGAAAAAAACAACAGTTGTTTATAGGAGAAATGGATTGGGTGCAGCCATGAAAGAGGCAGAGACAGTCCTAGAACTCCTGGAGAGAGACATTCCTAAGGAAAACAGAGCATGAGTTCTACCTGTTGGTGTATGGTTCTGGTTGATCACACTGAAGATAAATTATTTCAGACAGTTAACCAGATTGAGCAAAGGCATGTAAAATAAAGAAAAATAGAGGTAACTTGTTTGCTTAGCTTATGAAGACACAGTGTAGGAGAAAGACTGTTCCATCTTCAAGTATGTTAGCAGAATTAGCACGGGCAATGAGGAGAATATTGATGGGAGAAAATGATTTAAAACTGTAGCAATGTAATGGTAAAAGATCAAATCAGTTGTGCATGACAGGAATAATTTTATTCTGAAAACTGAAGAATAGTTGTGAGAACTAGAGGATCTGGATTCAGCTGCCACTACGAACAGAGAGGAGGATAACAATTACATGATTCGATGAGTCTGAAAGAGGAAGATAAAACTGATAATCTGAGTTGCTACGTTTCATTAAACGTAGTCACTCTGAATTAAAACACACAAACCTATGAAAAAAATGTGCTGTATTCTACTTCTTGAGTTCAAACCGTATCTTTGGGATAGTTATAAACATTATTGTTATACATTGCTAATAGCCTCCAAACAGAACTGGTGGCTCTAACATTTCATAGGGTTTTGTGGGATAACGATTTTTTTTCACATCCTCTTGATGGATAGGGAACTAACTCTTAAGTGTCACTGGAGTTGCAATCATTTCCTGTTGAGAAGCCAAGTAAGGAATTCTTTCTTCCTTGTTTTGTTTGTCTTTCTATATTTGTGTGTTATGCAGAAGTCTACAGATTTGGAACATCAACACTTAAAAAGTAGGGCTGATTATCAGGAAATCTGAAGTGGATTTGTCAGAGTGAGAATTTAAGCTTTGTTCTTCATGCTTATTGATAAATGGAGATGGTGTGCAGTCTCCTCCTTGTGGGATTTCCTATGTTGTTGAGATCATGCTTTCTGATGTCTGAATGTCCTCCTTTTCTACTCACTCCTCTCACAAATTTGGCAGTGTGGAATTCAGCATCATAGTTTTTATCTTTAAGGTACTCTCATAGATTCATCAAGGTTTGAAAAGACCTCCCAGATCATCCAGTCCAACCATCCATCTATCACCAGTTATTTCCCATTAAACCACGCACCTCAGTACAACATCTGAACATTTCTTGAACCATCAGGGACGGTGACTCCACCACTTCCCTGGGTAGACCCGTTCCAGTGCTTGACCACACTTCTGGAGTTTTTCCCAGTGTCCAACCTGAACCTTCCCTGGTGCAACTTGAGACCATTCCCTCTAGTCCTGTTGCTAGTTACACGGGAGAAGAGGCCGACCCCCACCTCGCCACATCCTCTCTTCATGTAGTTGTAGAGAGCAGTAAAGTCTCCCCTGAGCTTCCTCTTCTCCAAACAAAATAAGTGGCTCCCTCAGCCACTCCTCACAAGACTGGTTTGAGATAAGGTGTGGGATATATGAAAAGTTATCTGATAGAGGATTTGGGTCTGTGTTAGAAATGCAAGTTAATTCTCCACAGCAGTGGAGTTTTCATCAGGGCAAGCCAGCATGTGAAGTGATTCTCACAGAGCCTGGAGTGATAATGCATCTCACAGTCTCAGTGTTTCCTGAGATCATGGTGCATTTTTTTTTACCTCGTCTCTTAAGCAGTAGTGTGAATATATTCATTGACAAAATTCTGATCGCATGACAGCAGTAAGAAAAGCTCCTAGAAAGTAGCAAACTGCCCTCATCTTGTAGCCTGTGAAGATGTGGGAGAGGCCAGAGAAGAGTGTTTACTGAACTGATTGCAAGTTAGAAAATATTGTAAGGTGCTGGCGAGAAATCATGCTCCACTGATTCCTAAATTCTGTGCTTGTTGAAGGTAGTAAATTTAACTCCCTTTTTGAAAATGGGATCCTTTTGAACTATTACTTTGAAAGTTAATTAGAAAAAAAAGCAACCGCATCTCTGTTCTTTATCTCTTGACTTCCTTTCACTTTGCTACGTCTCAACATTCATTGCTGGCAGCTTTTCTCGAAGGTAGACACTAATGTTTCGGGGCAAGCAGTCCTGACTGTGTGCTCAGATAGACCCTGCATACAGTGCCCTCAGTTCTGCCTGGGAATGGTAGGCCCTCATAGTGAAAATTAATATATTCTATGTCTGTTTATAATATGCACAAAGGCCAGCATACAGTGGACACATTTACTCTCGGTAGATATATTGCAAAATAGTAAAAAAAATATTAAAAAACAGTAGGCTTGGAACCGATGATGTAAACAGAGAAGGAATACCAACTAAGAAATCTGCATGAGCATTGCAAAAATGAAGCAGTTGATTTTGTATGCTGTCACAGTTATTGTCCATAGGAACAAAATGTTAATGAGCTATAATTTTATAAATTCACTGTGTTCTGCTGGATCAGATAGTCCCCGTTTTGCTTTTTCTCATGATTATGCTCATGAATTCACTTAACAAATTTGTTCTTTGTGAAGTCTGCAGTGTTCCACAGAAGTTCACAGAATTAAGAAGATTACCTCTGCCGTTTTCTGTTGTTGCTGCCAATAAGGTAGAATAATGGATGCTTGGTTTTGGACTGTTAGGTTTTTTGGACATCTTTTGTTACATCAGCTTGTAGATGTTGTTTTAGAAAATCAATCCAAGTTTCTTTGTGCTAAGCATAGGATAAATAAAACCTTCAGGAAAGGTTAAAATAATAGCTAATTGATGGTAGATCGTATTTTCTAAGCTTTCTATTTACTTATATATAAAATGTTTAAGAAAAAAAATCAAGTGCTTTTAATGAGTATTGTAAAAATGAACAGATTGCAAATTTTAAAGCCTTTTATTTATTTGGTTTTGAAAAATAAATACATCCTAGTGATAGAAAATTAAAATGATAATGCCTCATTTCTCTAGAAGCGTAGAAGAACAAGTGCTGACAAAGGAAGCTTATGAAATTTAAGAGAAGCAAGTGCTGGTTTTGTAGTTGGGGCAGAGATCTCCCTGGCCTTTGCATGCAGCAGCTCTGCAGGAAAGGGCCTTAGGGTCCCAGTGCCAAACAAAGTTAAAGGCCAACCATAGCCTGGTTTGTGTTAGCTACAGCCTAGCTGTCACATCAAGGAAAGTCATGATTGTTCTCTACTTGAGCATTTTTGAGACTACAACTGCATGCTGCTCTGGAGTCCTCAGTGCAAGAGGAGTCTGCAGAGGGTGTGAGGAAGGGTCAGTCATCTGCTGTATTTGGAAAGGTTAAAGAAAGTGGGTCTGATTAGTCTGTAGAAGAGAAGACAATGGGGAGGTTGAACTGCTGTCTTCTATCACTTTAAGTGAGGTTTCTGGAGAAAAACAGATGAACAGGCATTTCTCAGATTTTCATAGTGAAACAGAAGAGAGAAAATTCCAATTGGGTGTGTGGGAGACAATGTTACAGTGAGGTTGTTTGGGCATAGCAGTAGCAGGTTACCCAGAGAGATTGTGGTGTGGAGATTTTTGGAATTTAACTGGAAAAGGCTTTGAGCAACCTGAGTCATCCTTGAATTGACCCCTGCCTTAAGCAGGAGGTTGGACTAGTTGTTGTGGTGAAACTCCTATCTAACCTAAGGTTTTCTGGTTTCTGACATTGTATAGTAAAGGCAGACAGCACTGTGAAATATAGCTAATTCTCGATTATATGTAAAACTGCCTCATGTATTGTGTTCATCAAGAAATTCTACAGTTGGATATTTCTGAGCCTTCACTGTTGCTGATTGAACACAGCTTAATTTCAGTCAGTAATATTGACATTCAGAATACCAGTCAGTTCTTCCTCCCTATCTTTTAGTATGGCTGCAACCATTTCTGCATTATACAATGCTTTAAATACTCCACTCTCGATATCTTTTATTTATTTATTTATTTCCTGTTAAATGTTTACTTTTGTAAATGACTGTTTCCTCATAATAACAAAAATATGGGGAAAATACATCTTCCTTTCCATTAAGGCCTAGAATTGCATTACCTTCCAGAGATTTGAGCCCTCAAACAGAAAACATTTTAGTCACTAAAATATTTATTTAGAAAAATAGTTTGTTGGTTTTTTTTCTCCTTTGAAGTCATTTTGCAGCAGTTTTCATGTAATGAGACAGTATGGATTTTTTTTTAATGGAGTGTACGGTATATATTGGGAATAAAATGTCATTGTTGGTTTAAACTAAAAATCTGAATGTAAGAAACTGAGTGCCCTCAGGAATGTCTATAGAATGTAAGACATTTATAGATTATTCTGAGTCATTTATCCAAATTTAAAGATAGCAAAGAAAAGTAACAAAACTGGCCACTTGAATTGTGAAGTAACAGGTTAAAAGAGGAAGCTAAATGTTAAGAAAGCTAAATTCCAGCTCTTCAGGAGTTAGTCAGCAATACACCCTGGGAAACTGTCTCCATGGGCAAGGGTGCAGAGCAAAGCTGGCAGATCTTTAAGGAAGCTTTCTTTAGTGTGCAAAGAGCTCTCCATCTCAGGTGTCAAGAAAGGACGGCAAGAGACCAGTATGGCTCAACCAGGATCTGCTGGTCCAACTGAAAAGAAAGATGAAAATGCAAAGGCAGTGGAAGCCGGGTCAGGCAGTGTGGGAAGAGTATAAGGAAGCTGCTAGGAGGTATGAGGATGGGGTCAGGAAAGCCAAGGCCCAGCTTGAACTAAGCTTGGTGTGGGATGCCAAGAAGAGCAAGAATGACTTCTGTGGATACCTCAACCAGAAAAGGAAAGTCCAGGAGGGTGTACCTCCCCTAGTGAGTGACACAGGCAAGCTGGTAACAACAAGGAAAAGGCTGAGGTACGTAACAACATTTTTTCCTTGGTCTTTTCTGATAACTGTTCAGCACACAGCCCTCAAATGTTTGGTAGAAGGGGACTGGGGAAGTAACATCCCTCCTACTGTAAGCAAAGGTTGGGTTCAGGACCACCTGAGGAGTCTGAACATCCACATGTTTTCAGTGACTGTAGGACCTGGAGCTGTTTAGTCTGGGGAAAAGGTGGCCAGGGTCCGAGGGAATTACCTGGTGTGGTTGCCAAGCTACTCTTAATGATTTCTGAAAAGTTGTGGTAGTCAGGTGAAGTCGCTGTTGACTGAAAAAAAGGCAGCATCACACCCATTTTTAAGAAGGGTAAAAAGAATCACCCTGGGAACTACCAGTCTGTCAGTCTTACTTCTGTGCTGGGAAAGGTCATGGAGCATATCCTCCTGGAAGCTATCCTAAGGCACAATGGAAGACAGGGAGGTGATACAGGAGAAACAGCATGGCTTCATCAAGGGTTAATCCTTCATGACCAACCTTATGATGGTGTCACTGCATCGGTGTATGCAGAAGGAGCCACTGATGTCCTCAGTCTGGACTTCAGTAGCCCACAGCATCCTTTTCTCCAAATTGGAAAGATACAGATTTAATGTGTGGACTGTTCCATGGATGAAGAACTGGCTGCAGGTCGAGTCCAGAGAGTGTTGGTCAGTGGCTCAATGAGTGGTTGGAGATCAGTGATGAGTGGTGTCTCACAGCGGTCAGTACAGGGACTGATACTCTTTAATATCTTCTTCAGTGATATCAGCAGTAGCTGATACATGTCATCACACCTTTGTTTTCATGATTTTCTGTTTTTCTTTTTTGTTTCAGAATTCCTTCGTACTAAATTCATTTGCATTCTTACTTCTTTGGATTATTTATGTTTTACTATACTCAACAGACAGTGTACAGGATGCTGTTCTGAGAAGTATAGTCATACAGAAAATCAGATTTTCAAAATGATGTGTATGTTGTGCTTACAGCAGCTCTCCTGTGCGCAGCGGTATGAAAGTAAATGATGATAATGTAAACACTGGGACATGCAGCTTGTGTCATTATTAAAATTAAATGTATTAGTATGTAAATAGCTTCATATTGAAGAGACTGCAAAACAGAAGGGTTAAGCTCTGTCTCCGAACCACAAAGTTATTGCTCACTACCAACTAAAAACTGTGGGGAAGGATTCTCAGAATCAGAGGTTCATTTTAGCAGTAAGTGAGCACGGACCTTGCAGATATTTCTCATCTGCATTGCATTGTTCCTCTCCCCCCACCCCTCCCATTCTTATCATGGTGGAACAACTGAACAAGTCAGTGTAAAACTGCCAAATTTACCATGTTGTGTTGCAAGTCATATTTTGTCGTAGTCCTCATCATCTTGCTCATGTTTTTCTCTTCCAGGCTTCTATCTCTGAGAATATTCTGGCTCCAGTGCATGAGTGATTTGAGGCTGGCAGTGTTTTTTGTTTTGCTTTCTTATATTTTACAAGAATTGTCTTGCAGGAGGGATAATTTGTCCATGATGCTTTTAAACTCTTGAATGTGGTAATTTGTTGCTGCAGCTGTTACCGTGTTATAACTACACTGTGAAACCTGTTTGTATGTGCCTCTCCAACCAGAGAGAGCATTAACTTTCCTGTGAGTAATGGAGGGTACCTTGCCTAACATCTCTCTGTGAGACCAGGTCCTGTGCTTGAGTTGACACATAGACTTTTTCCTTTGATGCAGACAAGCTCATGCTTGGCTTCTATCAATACAATTGCATTTGCATTTTCTTTTCACTACTATATAATACTTAAACAGTATGGCAAATGTGCTCAAGCTTCACAGAGTTTTAGGCAATGTAGGAAGATTGTTGCAGATACTGTCTTCTCTGAGGAAGTACTGCCCTAGATCTGTGAATCTTTATTATTTCCTCCAGAAACTCTTTTCATGTCATATTGTCATTGATAATCTGTTCTCATTTTTAAAATCTGTTCTTTGTCTTTTCTTTCTGCATTAAACCAGAGGCTTTTGTAGGTACTGTAGGGAGTAGAATGGATAATAGTCAAGAGTACATACAAAAAATGATTTCTAGATAAAATTGTAAAATACCATGTTAAAGTTAGTTCAGATTGAATGAAATGATGTAAAGTATTTGTACAAACTCTTTTAGGCCTTCTTGAAGCATTTCTTAGTAGTTCATTGGTTAAAAGTATTGTAAGAAGAACAGACTTGAAGGGATGGAGAAAGCAAATTGTTCTTAACAATTTATAAGCAGAATAGATCTGAATTGTGAAGATTTTTAGAGGTGATTTTGAGTCTAAACTGAACAAATGAAGTTGAACTTGATAAATGAGCTTGAACTCATAGTACTTCTGCAAAATGCAGAAGATAATCTCTTTAAAATAAATTACTCATGAATAAATCAAGATGTTGAAGTTGCAAAGGGTGAGAGATGTGTAGCGGGGTAATTCTTTGACTAGGAAATTGTCTTGGAGACCTTTCTTTATAATATATAGAAAGCACATAGTGAGCATCATGAATGAGAAATATTTTAAATGTCAGATACTGATAAGATTGGAGAAAAGCAGTTGGCAAAAAATCCTTGTATTGAGAGGTACTGTGCTGGTTTAGGGCTAGTAAAAGGCAAACGCAGATTAAATTTAGATAAATGAAAAAGAATAGGCCTGAAAACAATAACACAGAAGGCAGAAGAAATATCAAATGAGATAATTATGCAGGATATCAGTCTACAAAGGAAAAAGGGTTGTGGGTAATATCCTGTCTGATTATAATACCCATAAAGGAAGGTAATTTCAGCCATCATATGCCCCACAGGCTCCCTGTATAGATTGCAGAAGACAGCTCATTCCACAGGGGCAATCTGAGAACCTTGGAGAGCAGAGCCTGGCAGGTGCCTCACTGACTCCTTAAATTGTCTTAAGAGTGCCAGTGGATTGCATACAGAAACAATGTCCTAAATTTTAAGTAACTGAGGTAATGGTGCAGGTACCTGTCTGGCTTGTCTTTCTGGATATTTCCAGTTATGAGATTAAAGGCTCAAATAAGAATGAATTCTTATTGTACAGCTGTTTTAACTACAAGTGAGCATTTCCAGTATAGTATTTCCCAAAGACAAGCTTAACTGTCACATCCACTACTGCTAATAGATTTCCAGAAATCAATTTTTTTCCAACCATTTTATATCCTCAGATATAATCCATAAAACTAGGTATGTCCTGCAAGCTTAGGCTCTATTGGACCTGTGATTAGAAAGCTGGTATTTCTTATACAAGGTTAATGAATTAAGAGGGAGACGGGATGAGACTAGATTATGTCAATGAAAGGCTGGCATGTCTGCAAAAAGATGGGATTCCATACAAATAAAGATAGAAGGGTGTTTATCTCCTGCAGAAAGGACTGATGACTAGCACATTTACAATCTAAAGAATGCCTGGAAAGCGTTATTCCTCGGGAAAGAAAAGACTGCACGTAGACGGCAAATCAGGCACAATCATTTCTTTTTTGCATTCTTAGAATCCCAGAATGGTTGAAGCTGGAAATGACCTTAAAGATAACTGAGTTCCAACCCCCTGTTATGACTGTCCAGGTCCCCTTCCATCCTGGCCTTGAACACCTCCAGGGATGGGGCACACACAGCTTCTGTGGGCAGCTGTGCCAGCAGCTCGCTGCCCTTACAGTGTAGAATTTCTTCCTAATGTCTAAGTTTTTCCTCTTAGTTTAAAACCATTAGTCCTGGTCCTGTCACTGTACTCTCTGGTAGTAATTCAATCCTCTGTGTACAAAGCTTACAGGGAAAAGCTTTATTAATTTTTTTTCATCAAATTAACTATTAAGTATTAAATGTGTCACTGTAAGGCAACATATGATTGCTTGGTGGTATTTCAAAATGATTAAAATACCTGTAAAGTTTTACATCTGAGAGAGAAATTTGTACTAAAAATCGGTTCAGTAATAGAGATGCCATACCTTGTTACATAATAATCAACAGAAACATTGTTTATTTACTTTCTGATTGACAACTGTAAAACTACTGCAGTTTCATCTTTCTGCCATAAGTGGGAATAAATGTGAAGAACAACAGAGCTCTGCGATGCTATTATGTTTCAGCAAATTGAAGTTTTCAAAATGCCACTTCTGCTTCTCTCCAAAGGGGAAAAAAAAAAAAAAAAAAAAAGAAGTTTGATTGTGGAGAAAATAGCACGTTATATCTCTGGGAAAAATAGCGTAGAAGTATTTGAAAAGATCAGAGATGTGGCGGCACTGTAAAAGCCACTGTGTGGATGTTCTGTTTGCACTGCTAAGGACTATAGATATTTTCATTTATGGGCCAGAAAACTGGAAATGCGCAATATTGCTTTTTATGTTACAACTTCACTGAGTTACTGTTTAATTGGTGTGTTGAAAAATTTCTGCCAGTGAGTTTACAACTGAATCCTATAATGAAATGTCACTTCTTTTCAGAAAAATTTTACTTTCTCTTGATTAGTTGAAATATTAAATTTGCTTCTGTAAGTGAATCTATTGATTTTAGCTTAATGTGTTGTAATAAAAAATGCTCAAGTATGTTCTCAGTTGATAGATTCATGAGATGCTGTGCTGGTTTCTGTGCAGGCACTGGTGATGGATTTTCATTTGTTCCTCATGCATGAAGCAGGGAAGCCAGCAGTAGTACAGAAGGGAAATAAATGCCTCGGTTCTGCTGGGGGTAGTGCTTGCAGTTAAGATCTCCGCAGGTGTTTTCCACTGGGCCATCAGAGTCCCGGTGGGAGGGAACAAGCCTGTAACAAAATGGCACCAAAAGGCCTCTGGGCCCAAGTCTGCAAGTGCCATGGGGTGGTTATGTCATTCATGGCGAGCTCTGCCTTGGGTGCTGCTTACTGCCTATGTGCTAATGCTGCTTTGCACAAGAAATAAAGTACCCAATTAGTGCCATATGTTAACCTGTCCAGTTGTAATTTAATGGTAATACAGACAAGTGGAGCTCAGCTTCTGCTTCATTTCGTTAGTGGGTCATGGTTAGCCATGCTTGGTTGCTGACTATTGTAGCAGCGGATTAACTAAGTATTATACAATTTGTCTCATATGAACAAAAGAAGAAAGCTGTGTGGGTCGTGGAGGAAAGGCTAGCCTGCAGTAGAAGCAGTGCACAGGAATATGCAAAAGCAAAACCAGAGGCAAGAATGTTTTGTTTTTGTTACACAGTGATCAAGATCCTACTCCCTGTATTTTTCTACATCATTACATTCTCTTTCCACTGGTTACACTTGGTTGTCGTTAATGCATAGAAAGAGGTTTCAGCGTAGCTGAACTTCAACAGACGGAAAACAAAGGATATCTCTGAATTATTTAAAAGGACATTTATAGATCAGCGAATCAGAGGTTTTGGACTCAGATCGCTGAAGTTAACACTAAAGCAAAAAGTCTCTGAGTAAAAGCTTAATTACTAGCTTGTTAATGTTTCATTCAGCGCTTTAAGGAAAAAGTCTGTAATTTGTCATTACTGTTGTTAGTTATAGCAGGAAACTACAAAACAAGGCTTTCAGTTTCAATTCAGGGTTTCTCCAGTGTGTGCTCTCTGGTCTTACAAATCAACTCCTTTTTATTTGGGGCTTTTCAACTGTAGAGTTATAGATGTAAAACTTTATCTGAAGGAAACTAATCTTTCTTTCTTACCTCTTGCCAGCACTGCTTGTTCTCAGTGAGAAGAACATTTAGGAATTTATTTTTTTTTATAATGAATTTTTCCTGACTGGACTTTTAAATGATTGGTAGTGACTCTGGCCATCTCTAGAATAGGTTTATGATGTTACTTGTAATGCTGTTACATCATGTGGGAAGCAAATAAAAATTTGAAGCTGTATTTGTTACAGAACTAAACCTGTTTTAGTCTTGGGTCTAAGGTGGATGAGAATGGCCACTTAAACAGAACTTCAGCTCTAATTTCTCTGATTTCTAGAGGGTTTAAAACTCAGCCCACGTAGAAGTTTTTGCAGACCAGAACTTTCTGAGCAGATATTTTATTTTGGAAAGCTCATCTAGTTGGAAAACCCAAGCAACTTTTCTTGGATTTGCTTGCCTTAGCGAGCTTCTGCAGGTGAACCGGATGAAATCAAAGTTTGTGAACAAAGCCATGACAAGAGTGCTCATGTACAGTGGGCTTTTCCAAATTCCCTGTCTTTTGGAGTTTTGTGAGAATCAACTTTCAAACATGAGTTTTGTCAGCATACGCCACTCAAAATTGTGATCTGGTTTAGTTGATCTTAAAACGCGAAAAACAACAACAAAAAACACACCCTAATTTGTCCAGCAATGCTGCTACCCAAACAGACCGGGAAGTTCAGAAGTTGCCCTTTTAGCAGATCTGATAAAATCCTCTGAAGCCAACTGAGACTCTCCCAAGGCCATGAATATTTTGTGTCACTGTGCCCTCCTCCATCCCATGATGACCACAGCCTGTCGCCTTCCCCACATCCATCACTGTGGTGTCCTGGGAAATCTGGCTTCTGAAATCCGCAGATTCATTAATAACAAGTGTACAAGAGAGGCTTGCAATGAACAGTAAAGCAGGAAGAACCCCTCCGTTGCATCATTTACTAAGAAATCTGTGCCATTGATAGATTAGCCCTTGCTTACCTTTCTTTTAGAACACTGACCTCATCAGCTGGCAGGCACTATCAAACCCATTTGCTGTGTCTCAGCCACCATTAACTTCCCTAACTAGCCCCTTCCATTCTGTAATCCCATGATGATCAAGAGGACCTGCCTGCTTAGATTTGAGATAATATGCCAGATTATACTGAACATCTTTAATTGCTTTTGAAGAAGAAGGAAAAAGCTTTCCATGATTTCAGCCTCAAAGCCAGATAGGCTTTGAAGTTTAAGGTAAACTATTCTAGAAAGGGAGGGAGTTCAAACCACCTCAACACTATAAAGGCAGTCAGGAAGTGTGTTGGGGCAGCAGAGGACTCAGGCTACAACAGCTGCTTTGATCAAAGCTAATTTTTGAAAGTCTGCTTTAAGTCAGCAGCCATTCATCTGTTTATGTTGTGATGCAGTATCAGTAATGAACAAAGCTAAAAGCTTATTTTCCTTCTAATTGAAATCTCAGATGAAAAACACAATGAAAAATCCCTTTCACGGCTTTTTTCTCCCACCAAATCTTTGCTTTATAATTTGGATTTTATAGTACTGTTGATAGATATTTTTGTTGTTACTGTTCAATTCTCTTTGGCTTTTTGGTTTTTATTATCGCAGTGTTTCATTAAGGCATTTATCAGCTCCCTCACTTAAATGGTTCTAGCACTCATCTGAAATTTACCCTGTGTTGTTAGCTACAAAAATGAAGGTTGAGTTGACAGAGTTGCAAACTCTGTGCTCACTGATCGGGGTGAGCCTACCCCCACAAAATGGCAAGATTTAAAAAATGGCTTTAGCTTGTCTTGTTTCTGTCATCCTGTAGTTGAAAATATTAAGTTCTTGCTTTCTTACAGACAGGTGCAGAAACTGAGAACTTTCTTTAAAAAATAGAATGTACTTCTTCTGTAAGGGGCTGATTTCAAGATCTGGCACTTTTACAGATGCTCGATATTACGCTGTATTAAAGCTACAATGAGCAAGACTGAGCTGTACTCTTTGGCTTGACCCTCTGGTTCTTCGGAGACTTGGTTGATGACAAGCTGTTCAGTCTAGTGAAGTGGATGGGGATTGTCTGAATTTTTATTTCCTGCAATCTCTTACGCCTCAATACATTCCAATACCATATCTGTGAACAACTAGAAATGTATGAAAGAAACAAATTTACTAGCTTTTGTAATATATCCTAAATATGGGAGATTAAAAGTAAGTTTACTTAGTTCTGGTCTTAGTTCCTAGGCACATTCTCCATTCTGTCTGTACCATCTCAACATTTTCAAGTATTAATAAGATTTCTAGATGTTGAAAACATTTATAAATTTATAATCTTGCTCCCTTTCCCCCCCCCACCTTTCTAATAATGCTTTCATAGTATCTTTAATAATTTACATATCACTTAGATGCCAGTATTCGATAGTGTCAGGGTGCCAAATTCAGCTTCCAATGTTGTATGTTTCTTCACACGGCTACGGTGAGAATATAAAATAAACTTTTGATTTCATCTCTTTTATGTTATTATTCAGTAACGTTCTGAGGCAAATAAATTTGAAACACGAGGAAAGCAGATCTGCTAACAGACCAGTTTGGGCTTTGTTAGGCTGTGGATAGACACATGAATATATTACATATGATTATCATAAAATTATGGCCTGGAAATTGAACAGTCATGCTGCTGCATTTTAGACAGTACATTTATAATAAGCTGTAATAGCGTAAACTCTTTGAATGGATATAAGAATAGGCATTTCTTGACGATCACAAATGTATGCTCAATTGGTGCTTTTGAAGCTCAATTTAACAAAGCAAACAGATTTCCTTGTAGTGTTAACACAATTGTTCTCAGTGGTGAATTTTGATTTATGGGGAAAAAGAAAAGTTTTAGCGTATGGAGCTAGCTGTTTGGGAACTAAATGGAAGAAAAGCATGTGGTTCATAATGGCTGTCATTTGAAAGCTCCACGTTGTTAAAAGTAAAAGTGAATTTGAAAGGCTCACTTGCAATTACTTACTACTTTGGATTCTAGTTTCATTTTCTTATGGTTTATTCTGATACCATTTGCCACTTTTCAGAAAAAGCAGAAGAAAAGCAATTTCTAAGAACATTTCAGAACCCAGATAAGCAATGACTAGAATTAGTTCGAGGGCCAGATCCTTGCATGAGTTAATTGAGCTTATGGAACTGCTCAGAGGTTCATAACTTATAAGATTTTGTAGTGCCTGGGTGCAAATGAATAGCAAAAGATGCTATCTGACTCAGAAAAGTGGTTTTCTGCTGATGACACAGGCTGATTGGAAGCTTCTGATAGCACAGCTGCAGGGCTTCTCTGTGCAAACCCATCCACAGGGGTACAACAACAAGCCACAGAGCTCCTTATAGAAGGAGATGTGCGGATAGAACGAGATAAAAATCAGCTCCTACAGTAGTTAACAACTTGGACACAGAGAAAAGATGAAAAACAGTCATACGAGAAAGTACGCTGTAAAATCTAGGTGTGATGAGCACAAACATTTGCTAAGAGAGCCGTGATTAAAGTCCAACATGCAAAGGAGAAAAATGTCCGAATACACTTCATCCTGATCTGACACTGTCATCTCAGTTCTCTGTCTTATTTTGATGTACAGAAATAATGTTGCCAAAGACTGTAAGACAGTGAAAGCATACCTTTGTCTCTGGAAGATTTGTTTTTTCTGTTTGTTTGGATTTATTTTTTTTACTGATAAATTATTAAAGAGATCTCAGCTGCCCTGTGCTGCAGGATTTCTTGGTAGCATGACTGTAAGTACCTGAGGGATAATTACTATAAGGTTTAGAGAACCGAATGGGGGGTAAATGCTTTCCCTGGTGTGTGACCGCAAACCATCTCTCTCAGTTTCCCCATTTGCAAGCTGAGAATAGTAAGCATTATGAAATTAATAATTTATGAATGAGGTAAGCATTGTTTTCAAAGTATATTCCTTATTATTGGTGTGTAACTCATGTCTGAACCTTTGTTTCCTAGCATGCAGAACTCCGCGTTTGGAGCTGTCTCCTTTTTGCAAAATCAGTTTGTGTGTGTAAGATGCAAATCAAGGCTAAGGATGGTATCCACAAATTAGCTCACGTCAAGCAGGAATACAGTCTTCAAAACATTCCAGGCTGTGGGTGAAATATTTCCTTCTGGACTCAATGCAGTATTACAGTTACAGCTTTTCAGTCAACTTGCACTTGCTGGTTTAGCCAACTGTGTCTTCTCCTCTTACCATCCTTCTTGTGGGGATAACTTTTTCTCAGAAACATCCAGATGATTCCTTATCTTTCAGTGCCTTTTCTTGTTTGTTTGTTTGTTTGTTTGTTTGTTTTTCTGTGAACCTGCTCAACAATTCTGTGCTTGGCTGTGGTATTTTGTACCTCTTTGCTTGCATCTCCTTGTTCTTTTTACATACTTCCATACTTTCCATACAGTTTCATCACTGATGATAGGCTGATGGTTTATTATTGGTGCTGTTACTCTTGGTATATCATATCCAAACTGGCTGCTCTGGCCTCCATGAAGGTCTTCCAAGTGCTTGTGGTGGAGCATTCTTTTCACCACTTTCTCCAAATCTGTGAGCTGTAGAGCAGGTGTAGTTCTCTTTGCACAAAGTGTGCGTCCTCTGTGAGTATGTTCAAACTGAGGCTTTCCTTGAGAGCTCCATTACTGCTCACATACTACCTGGGTGTTCAGTACAGCTCCCCAGTCCCTAGAGGTTCTTCCTCTTCTATCAGTGCAGACTTCCACTTGCTGCTTTAATACGGCTGTACTTATGGACTCATCACAGTGGAGCTATGCCAAGTTCATGAGTCGTTAGAACAAGATTACACTGTTTCTCAGTTTTTATAGAAGACATACAGAGATATCTGTTTTTCTTTAGTGCAGAAACCTCTGCTGATGAGGGTGCTGGAGCAAGGGCTATTTGTCTGGGAAGCCTACCATTTATGACTTTATTTCATTTAACTCTTCAGCACCTGCAGACTCTCGGATCACTGCTTCCCATTCATGGCAATAATTAAAAGAAAATAGGTTTTTGAAAAGCTTTAAAGTTCCCTCAGGACTTAGGTGGAGGAAGGTCAGTGGCTCTGTGAGATTCCTGAGTTATAATGCCTAAAGCTGCAGTTAGTTTATAGGTTTGCTATGGCTGACCAGGTTTTCCCATTGAGTTAAATGGAAAGTACAGAAAAAGGCCCACATCTTGAAGAATATGTATCACTGAGAAGCAAAACATTTGTGCAGACATACTCCCACATCATTGTCTTAGCAGCTACAAGGAGGGTCTGCTTTGGTGTAGTACCCATATTTTTCTGAGAGTCCCAAACAAAGTTCATTGGTGTTTTACAGATAGCTCAGATTGCGTTAGAGGGTCAGGAGTACAGGAGACCTTCCAGGATACATTAAGAAATCTATTACAAGCTGGCACAGAAGACATTAAGCTTGTAACATATCTGATAAGAGGAAGTTTTCTTACTCCTGATGTTTCCATCAGCCGGCTGTCCGGAAAACCCCAGGACTCCAACCCATTATTTGTGTCAGATAATGGTATCTATGTTTGAAATTACATATAATATTTTCTCAAATAATCTCTTACGTGTTAAGAAAAAAGAGTAAATCATGAACTGAGTGCCAGACATTGGATGCCAGTAATAAATAAATACATTCTACAATTCAGAAAAGCCACGCTCTCGTAATTTTGAATCATGAATTTTCTCTTCATCGTATTTCTTGATTTTCCAGCACTGATGTTGGCAATGTGATTTAATGTGGCGTGAACAATAACGTTAAAATTTTTATATTTCTTAATGTTCCTTTGCTGAAAGGAGATCTCAAAACTGGTGCATTTCCATTCCCTATGTACACAAGAAGCAACGTAGTTACTCTTTGAAGGCTTCTTTAATGTTAAATAAGTATATAAACTGCATTGTGTTTACCCAAGCTGATAACTTTTTTTTGGGTAATATATCACTTAAACATACTGATTGCATGTCCTTTTAATTTAGCAAAAGAATTGAGTTACCAGTGCTGTTGTTTTACTTTTAACACATCTATGCTTTTGATAAAATAGTCTTTTGAATCATATTAAGAAATGGCTATTGAATTATGTTCTGAAGTCTGTTCTGGCCTGAACAGAAATGTGGCAGTTTACTTAACTGATGAATTTCTGCCAGTTGACAGTGCCAATATTGTTGTGTACATTACTGGTATGAACAGGCACTTAGTAATCATCTCTTGTATTTTATGATTCTTAAAGAAGTCTTAATTTTACTGTGGAGAATGTGAGAAACTTTACATGAAGGGGAAAAACAGTTCTTGGAAAGCATCTGAACTAGCTATCCGAGCATTAAGAAGAAGCCCTAAAGGAACAACTTCCAGTCTTTAGCTTTCAAAAATACCTCATTTTCAGTTTGGTTTTTTGTTACACCTTCAGAAGCTCTTCATTTTATTACTGTTGCTTCTCTCTCTCTTTCTCTCTCTCTCTCTGTCTCATCCTGTTCCCTCAGGATGTCGTGATCTCTATTCATTTCATTCAATCCCCATGTAATTGTTCCTTTTATTCCCTGAGTGTTGTCATTGCTTCTTGCTCGCCTTCAGATGATGCCCCCACTGCTGTGGAGTCATAGGAACCATGGTGAGGTTAGCACTCTGTTGTCTAGGTCATTCCACATTGTTTGAGAAGTTTAGAAACAGTCTCTGCAATACTACACCAGCGTGTCACAGGGCACTTACAGCACTTGAGAGTAATGCAGAATTCAAGATTTCAGGCATGCTGTTCTGCTAGAGAGGTTTTATTTCCTAAGCCATAATATGTGGCTGAATGTACCCTGACACCCTCAGGACAGTGGAGCTTGCGAACGTCATGTTCTTGGGCAGTTGTTAGAAAAATGTGGTATAACGTTTGCAGAATGGCTGCTTAGGGAAGGGTGAGCTCTAGTTCTTCTCTGGGAAGCAACCTAGGAGCTTCTCCCTTGTGTTCGTGAAGCCAGACGTTTCTTTTTGGATGTGCTTCTTTGGCTTATTTGTTGACTTATGGATCGTAATGGAGAAAAATCAGTTATCAGGGAGGAAGAATTACTTTCTGGACCTTATGTGGTAACTCTAAACTTCTTATGAAAGCAACAGATTGTATATTTGAGTACTATAAAAAAAGATTGCCTCCACGGTACATGTAGCTCTTCAAAAAAGAAAAAAAAAAAAAAAGCAGATTCTACACGTAGGATCAATCTTGCTTGTGTGTTCTGATTCCTTATTTAATTTTCTATTTAGAAATAAAGTTCTTTTTAATTTCTTAGTATTTCAACTGCTGCTTTTTCTTATTTATGCTCCCATGAAAGTTAACATATTCTGTGTGTACTGTTATGATCCTTTCTCCTTGGATCTCAGAAACACGCTGATAATTTTGCACATAAAATAAGCAATAGCAATAGGTGCATCAAAGAACAATTTTCTTTCTATAAATGTTTGGTAATAGAGGGGAAAGTGCAACAGAAAGGCATTTAAATAGAGAAAAGATTGGAAAAAGAATATGTTCAGATTTTGCTTACAAACATCACTGTCTGTTAAGTGGACTATTTACTGAGATGAAATCATTTCAATTGCTTCATAAAAAACATGTATATGGAAACAGGCCTTCTTTCAGACAAGTTTCCATTTATCTAAAAAACTGATTTTTTTTCTTTCAAAATAACTCGAATATGAGGAAAGTAGATGAATTTGTAAAGATTATCCATTGTAAATACTGCTTCTGAAATACTGTCTTAAATTCTCATTGATAGCCCTCAAGTAAAGTAGCAGCTTCCCCAAGAATTTCATGCTCCTTAGAAAAAAAGAATGACGAGTCTGATGTTTGATTGCAGTTATAAAAGAAAATGTACATGTGTTCATTAAAGGAAAGACTGGCTCAAAAAGTTCAGCTGTGGCTCAGTCTGATCAACAAATGCAGTGTGGAGAGGGACAGAAAAACTTTGGGTATTGGTAACACCACAAAAAATGCTGCCATTTTTACAGGACTAGAGTTGACTGTAAATTATTTTTCCTCATTTTCAGATGGATATATTGGGTTTCTTTTTCCACGTCTTGCCCTAAGTTAATATAAAATGTGGCTGCATATATAAAAATGCTGTTGTGATTCATCTTAAAATGGCTCGGTTAGTCCGCTAAGCGAGGTGATTTAATATGTTAGATATTTCACTTTTTTAATATGTTTTGATCTTTTTTCTGAAAATGGGGAATGGAGGGAGACTAGGGTGAAAAAAAAAAAAAGCCAACAACTACAAATTTTTTCATAGCAAACAGCACAAATGATGGTGGTAGTGGGAAACCTTTCTTGGCAGGAGAGGTGGATAGCTGAAGGGTGGTCTGTGTTGTATCTGGCCTAATTTGCGGAGCTGTTGATGAAGAGGAGGTGCAGCTCTTGCTCACTTTTTCCTATCACATCTGGCAATCTAGTAGTAGGGTAGCTATTAGGGTAGCAGTAGGGAATCACCTTCCAAGAGGAAGCTAGTATATATTTTTGGCAAGTAATGTCTGTTGGGCAAGTAGACTGGTTCCAGATAGCCAGAGCAAGCGCAAGCAGGAACAGCAAGTTTTCTGCTTCTGTAGGGAGGAAGGCAATCCATTTATAACCTGGTGACTGTCCATCCCTTGACACATTTGTGGCTCTGACCAGAATTACTGTCCTGATGAACACCACCTTCGTCAGCCTCATTTCCTAGACTGGTCTTCTGGAGTTCTGATTCTGACGGGCTGTCTGAAAACAGGTTAGGGAATAAGTATTTTAGGGAAACTTCACAGAGTCCTTATGGTTTCTGCATGAAATTTCCATCCTGAAATCACTGGATGATGGTTCAGAGCATTTTATCGACAATATGGTAGAAGCATTGGCACAGCACCAAGAGTGTCACTGCTGATGAGGATGAGTGTTTTGGCTGAGAACTGCCGTCCTTCCTGAGATGCTTCTCCCATTTCTGTGAAGCTGGAGGTAGTACCTCCCAGGAAGAGAAATGGTAGTGCATTATTTAGTTACTCCTACAGGCTGTATTACTTAAGGGGAAGAAGAAGAGCTGAACCTACGCAAAGGAAGAACTGAGAAGACACCATTCTGAACAGCTCAGAGTGAATTCCCAAAGGGAAGGAAATTCTAGACAGTTCCATTTCAAAGCTAAAGTTCCAGAAAGCAGCACAGAGGTGATATTAGATATGGGGTATCAATTTTAGATACAAGGATCATTGTGCACTTGTTTAATCCTATGCATAAACAGTGCTATGTAGGAGTCTACTAAGATGCAACAGTGGTCGAACTTAGTAGAAAAGTACTTTTTAATACTGCAAAATGTACTCTGCTCAGAGCACTTGTAGTCTTGATCAAATGCCTGGAATTTGCTGAAATTTACATGTAATTCTACAAGACTGAGATTGCTTAAAATACAGGGATTGGTATGTGATGTATTTCTTCCTTTGTAAAATAATGACTACAACGTGCAGTTGTTAAAGGCTATGATCACTGCATTCATTTAAGTCGGTGCTTTGGCAGGTGTTCATATTTTGTAGAAAGATCTGTCTCACAGATTGCTTATGAATGGCCAAGCAAGTATCTAGGTAGTTAATAATACTGCTTAATTGCCACAGTCAAATAGAGCTGCCATCTCATTTATTGCTATTCTAAGCATCCAACACTAGAAGAATGATAAACCATGAGAAAGCTGCATAAGATTGTTATTTAGTTGAAGTCATTGCCTGCAGTTTTGTATGTTTCTTTCTCTGGCAGGTGATCCTTCTAACATTTTCCTGCTTTGGCAGAAAATCAGATGCATGGCCTACTGCCCACTGTCCCTGTTGCCACTGGGCAGCAGTTTTCAAAGTAATATACCATCCCAAGTTACCATGCAGGCAAGCATTTTCCTGCATATATATATACATAGTGTGCTGGGAAAGAACGGTGTGCTTTCCTGAATATACCTAATGGAACAGGAGTATGTCCAGTGAGCATGTGTCAGTCAAACATCTTGACTGCATGTGGCCTTTCAGCATGGTTGTGAAGAGCTAAGGTGCTATGCAGAGTGCTACAAAGACTGACAACCTGGGTCACTGGGTAACTTTATCCAGGTGATCGTCAGCAAATTTCAGTTAAGGAATAAATTGTTTCAGAAAAAGGCTCTTTACAGGTGATGGAATGGAGAAAAGAATAATGCACGATTTGGAAACCTGTCTCTGTGAGTCCCATGATGTAAGAGGCCTCAGCTGTAAGCGGGTTTAACAAAATTGTCTTACAGTGTGATTTTCACTTGACAAGTAAAATCCCAGAGCTTCCTGTCCAGGAATGAACAGAAATACTCAGAGTAAATGCCAAGCAAAATGTTATGGTTCTGCTTATCAAATTAAGGACAAGACCTGCACTGTGCAGTGTAGGAGGACTCAGTCCATGCAGAGGACCTTTCATTAATTAATTGCCTTTATCTGAAAATTAATGGAAAACGAGTTCCTGGGCTTTTTCAGTGCATGTGCTATTAAACTACCTGCAGACAGTTATGGCCTTTTTCAAACCTGCATCCTCGACAGTATTAAATCCCCATGTCACTGCAAGTAGACCACAGAGGTGAGAAATTATGCTAATGAACTGAAATAACCACTGCGCTTCAGTGAAAATGCAGAATCCAAAGTGTTGTGTTACTCTGTAGAGCTTTCAATTGGTAAACTCAAGTAAACTCCGTGCAGCTAGCAGTTGAATACAGCTCTATACTTACAAAGAGGCTTTTTGGAACAAAGTGAAATATATGGGTAAAGTTGTTAAAGCATTAGATAAGGTTCTCTAGTTACCATGGTTACTTGAAATTTTTTGCATTGTATCATAGATTAGAATGCATAGGATGAAGTAGTCAAAACAAATAGGAAGGCCAGAGCATGTAAACTACATTTCCAGATCACACAGCGTTTCCAAATAGAAAGACAGAGAGCTCAGGATGTTGGTTCCTGACGATTCTAAGAATCAATACAGTGAGGCCTGAAGGGTAGTCACAGCCTGCGTGGTTTGAAGTCCTGCAGTAATTTTGGAGTTACAAATTTTATTTTTAAATACAAATGAAGAGAAAAGAAAAATCCTTCGTTAAGTTAGGAGTGGAATGATTTTCCACAAGCTTTTCCTAGTACTGAAATCTGACATTTGGCTTTGAGACCTTCAACAAAGAAGGCTGATGAAACGTGGATAATACGTTTTGTGCACTTAGGCTGGCAGTAGTGCTTACACTGGAAGCAGTTTATTCCCATGGAAACCTATTTGCATTTGGGCCAGAAGTGACTTCTTTTCCCTTCTGCTGCTGATGTTTTACTATAATATAATTGCTGTATATTGACAGCAGATTTGAGAAGTATTTTTAAAATGTTGAGTAGCTGAGCGTATGCGTTACAGAGATGGAGTCTGCAGTTTTTCTGTGTGAGATGGAGGCACGTTACTAAAAAATGAAGGGTGAAAGTGAAATGCATGTTTATCCCCAAATGTTGTTTTGTTGTGTTTGTTTTTTGTTTTTTTTTAAACAGGTGACAAAAGAACTGAAACAGTATGACAATAAAATCATAGAATGCAAGTTTGAGAACAACAGCTGGGTCTTCATGAGACAGAGAATAGACAAAAGCTTTCCAAATGCCTACAGCACTGCCATGGGTGAGTGGAATAACACACTTCAAAACTTTCTCAGGCTCAGATTTTGATTTCTTAATTCTGTTCCAGTTTAAGGAGGAAAGGTGTCCTGGACTTTCCTTTTCTGGTTGAGGTACCCACAGAAGACGTTCTTGTTCTTCTCGGCATCCCACACCAAGCTTAGTTCAGGCTGGTCCTTGGCTTTCCTGACCCCATCCTTATACAGCCTAGCAGCTTCCCTATACTCTTCCCATACTACCTGACCCTGTTTCCACTGCCTTTGCATTTTCTTCTTGCTCTTCAGTTTGACCAGCAGGTCCCAGTTCAGCCATACTGGTCTCTTGCCTTCCTTTCCTGACTTGCTACACCTGGTGATGGGGAGCTCTTTGCACACTAAAGAAAGCTTCCTTAAAGATCTGCCAGCCTTGCTGTGCACCCTTGCCCATGAAGACAATTTCCCAGGGTGTTTTGCTGACTAACTCCCTGAAGAACAAGTCAGGTTTACTGAAATGTAGTGTCCTGATTTCAGCCTTTGCCTGTCTCATATCCTTCCGGACCATGAACTCAACCATAGCGTGGTCACTTCTGCTCAGGCAGCCTCCAGTCATGATGTTACCTATCAGTTCACTTGCAGCAAGTCCAGTGCTGCATCCCCCCTGGTGGAGCCAATTAAAGGCTCAGGAGGTTTTCCTTAACGCATTCCAGGAGCCTCCTGGATTGCCTACTCCTCGCCATGCTGCTTTTCCAGCAGATGTCTGGGTGAAGTCCCCCAGAAGGACAAGCGCTCTGTGTTCATGATGCCTCCTGTAGCTGGAGGTGGACGGCCTCTTCAACAGGCTCTGCTTGGTTGGTGGTCTGTAGTAGGCGCCAATCACAAGGCTCCCTTTGTTACTTTGGTCTCTAATTGTCACCCATAGTCTTTCTACTAGCTCATGTTCTTTAGGGACAGCTCTTCACATTCTGTTCCTTTCCTGATGTAGATATTAACACTCCCTCCCCTCATTCCTCGCCTGTCCCTTCTGAACAGCTTGCTAATCGGAGGAGTATGAAGTTGCATGCGAAAAGTATTAAAAATACTCATGGAATCATCTGGGTTGGAAAAAGACCTACCTAGATTACCAACTCCAACCATCAGCCTGACCTACAGAGTTTCATCCGTAGTGCCTCATCCAGTTATCTTAAATGTTTCCAGGGATGGGGACTCCACCACAGCCCTGGCACAAATTGAGGTTGTTTGTTTTAAGAAAGCGGAGCATTTTTGTGTGGGCTGTAACTTAAAAACTATGGCTTGGGCAATTGTGTTATCTAACAGGCACATCCTTATGTGTGCTTGCCTTGACTGCACCAAACAGGACTTTTTCTCTTTGAGGCCTGGCATGCTTGACCTGCCTCTGCCTTGGTACCAGGTCTTTCTGCTCCATAAAGGTGTGTGGAAAACCAAATAAGTACTGTGCAATGTAGGTTTAGGTATTTATAGTAGTTAGTGATGAAAAAAGTGACTATCCTTTGAACCTTAGTTCAGAGGTTTCCAATATTAAGCCAATCTTGTTCTGAAATGTTAGAATTTGGTTGGTGTTTTAAGGCCAGGTCTCATAAGGCCTTTGATGCTGCTGCTTCACTTGTTTCTTGCCTTACTGGGATGTCTGTTCCTAGAACCACAGAATCAGAAAATATCCCAACTTGGAAGGGACCCATTGAGTCCAACTTCTGACTCCACAGGGCACCACCCAAAATCAGACCATATGTCTGAGAGCTTTGTCCACACACTTCTTGAACTCCAACAACGTGGGACTGTGACCACTTCCCAGCTATTGTATAGTTGCTGCATGCAGCAGTATGCACATGCACACAGACACATACACATGCCCGTTTTTGCTTATAAAGAGGTGGATGCCCACTGTGGCAGCAGTGCTTTGCTGTCTGGGAGGCAGTCTGACTCCTAACAGAGCAGCCTTGTTCAAGTAGGCTGACTACTCAAGCCAAAACACAGAGGTTCGGAGTCCTGAAGTGCAATGAATACTGTTACAAATCAGTTTAGTAAATTCACAATGTGTTCTTCGTTCCCAGCTGTATGCAACAGCATCCAGAACCCCGTCACAAAGGAGATACTGTTTGAGTTCATCGACAGGTGTATGGCAGCTTCTCAGGGACAGACGCAGAAGCACCACCTCGACCCCGACACTGAACTGATGCCGCCCCCGCCGCCCAAAAGGCCCCGCACCATCATATAGGCCTCGGGCACAGTGGGTGACACTGACACTGCTGCAGAAGGTGAAGTGCAAGCATGAGGGCTGGATGAAGAAACACCTATATTGCTGTAAATACCTGGAGTGTTTTGTTTTTTTTTTTGGTTTTGTTTTTCCAAATTCCACGTCATGAATGGACATTGTTTTGTAACTGACAAATTCAACCTTACCTTCTGGTATTTGAAGATAAGTTTTCAAATGTATAGACAAGAACAGTACAATGGAATCAAGGGAAAGCTGCCTTGTTTATATACAGATATCTTTTCACCTTTAATTTATAATGTCAGCAACCTGGAACTGCGAAAATACTGGAATGCTGTACTTTTTAGAAGCTGAGTTTAAAAAAAATAAAAACTGGTTTTTTTTGGTTTGTTTTTTTTTTTTTAATGATTATTGTTATTCAACTGATTGTGGTTTGTCACCCATAGTATAATTTATCCTAGTTTCCCTGCATTTCTGAGAGTTGTGTTTGGCAGCAAACAGCAGCGTTGTTTCTGCGCTGTGTTGGTTGACGGTTGTTGCCTTCGTAGATCCACTTATTTTAAAATTGGCTGGGTTTTTGTTGTTGAAATACTGAAGAAGCGAATCCCTGTTGTAAATAGCATCCTTTTGAAGAAAAGTGTTTGGGGTGTTTGGTTGTTATTTTTTTGTTGTTTTTTTTTTTTTTTTTTGCCATTTGAACCTGACACCAAATGTATAGTGGGCTGATTTTAGCTTCGCCTTGAAGTTCCTCTGTAGATAAGGAAATCATCAAATCTTAAGTATTAAGATCTCTGTTCCAAGACTGTTTCTAGTACAGGGCTTAGTTCTCCACAGTGATATCATTGTATATATTCCTAAAAAGTACACTTCACTGTGATATGCAAGAGTAATAACCCGTGCTAATAATGAAGTCTCAGATCCAGGCGCACTATGGCAAAAGAAATGGCAGACAGCTCCTTCGTGAAGGAGAAGGCAGTTCCGTGTGAGAGCCCCATGCCGCAGAGCAAGTGTCCTGGCTGGGATGACTGCAGGGAAGAGATGGTCTGGATGGGGTTGACTGTTCTGTGACGCTGTGTGAAGCTGCTGGCTGACTTCCCTTCATATGGCATGAAGGAGCTTATGGATACCCAGCGGCTCTCCAGGCAGCTGTCCATAACACTGATCCTGAGGAGCTGTGTCCTGCTTGTCTCATGGAGGAGCTGGACTGAGCTGAAACCAAACAATCACAGACTTTAAAGTTTACTGTAAGTTTAACAAGCAGGGATCTGATTGGTTGCTTCTGTAGTTCACTGAGCTTGTCCGTGCAAGTCATCCATTCATCTAGCAGTCTGATCTGTGAAGACCATTAATTAGTTAGAACTGAACTACATTCAGTGAGTTGTAATGTTTGGAAGCAAAATTAACTCCTGCAGTTTATTTGTTTTCTATAGGGAAACTTTAGGACTATGCTTTGTGGTGGCTTCTCTCACTGTTTTAATCTGTTGTGTAGATGCACATGGTGTCGCTTAGATGGCATTCCTAGCGTCTCTTTCTGGGATGTTCTACACGTGTCTCAGAAAACTGAAGGAGATATATAAGTTACTTTTTATACTGTGGTAAAACTTGAGGGGAAAAAAAGTGTTCATCAAAGTTCTGTACATATATCTGTTCTATAGAAAAGATATAATATCACCTATGCAAGGTTGCAAGATTATCTCCTAAGAAGAGCCTTATGAATTTGATGTGAAAACCTATGCATCCTCTGTGCATCTTGCATTGAAACACAGTTAAATATTTCTTCACGTAGTATAAACATTTCCCCCTCCATTACACTCATCATTAAGATTGTCATAACAAACTTTTTGTCACCAATCTTCATGGTTCTATGACAGCTCTTACATGATGATTGCAGATTTATAAGGAGTTACTGCATTTCATTCTTTTAAGCTTTGTCCAAGCTGTCTCCTTCTTTCTCCTTCCCAGCCATGGCATCTTGTATTTTGACAAGACCTACCTTCTGGTTTTCCTTTTTATGTTAGAGCTGCAGGAATTGAGCTGCAGCGCTCCTCCGTGTGCATTCCGCCAAGCTCATGAATGTGTTGTGGCTCTTGTGTTTGGACTGTGTCTTTTTTCTCACTCCTCTTGAAATGGATATTCTGAAAGAGCGGTGACTGCGCAAGTTCAGAGCTCCACGTTCATATTCGATTATAGAACTGTCCTTGCACTACGACCTGTAGCATTTTAGAGAGGTCAATTTGCTTTGCTTTTTGGGAAGAGGAATCTACTGAGCAAGGGTTGAATGAGGAACCTGATGAAAACAAATGGAATTTCACTTGGACCAGATGGGTTTCATGCTGTGAGAAGTGCAAACTTCTAGTCTGCTACTAGAAGTTCAAGACTGAAGCGAAGAAGAGACTGTGCCAGGAAAATAATGACAATTTTAAAAAACCTAACTCGTCTGTTCTTTGGTGTGCAGCATGATTCCATCCACTGTTCTGTCATTTGTTAAATATATAATTAAAATTTGGTTTCAGTGGAGTTTCCAAAAAATGTAAGTACATTCCTCTACAAACTGTGTATTAAGTATTTTAATAAAGTCAATGGTTTAAAATACTTCTGCTAAGGATGTGTTTACTTTTGATGGTTTATGCTGTCCCAGTACCAGTTCAAGCACCAGAATACTGTGGTCTTATTACTCTTCAGTCCTCCAAGGTAGTTTTCCACATTTTTCAGAGCTCAGTGGCCCTTCTCTTAGATAGGAGCCTCTCAAGCCAGTGGTGGCCACAACCCGTTATCCCGTTTTTAAGTACAATTTCCTGCTGCTGGAACCAGAAGGAAACCAGGAGATGGATGAAGTACATTCTTTATGATAAGCTGCCCAGGGAGGTTGTGGATGCCCCATCTCTGGAGGTATTCAAGGCAAGGTTGGATGTGGCTCTGGGCAGCCTGCTCTAGTGGTTGGTGACCCTGCCAACAGCAGGGGGGTTGAAACTAAATGAGCTTTGTGGTCCTTTTCAACCCAGGCCATTCTATGATGATTCTATTATGATGAAGTAGCTTCACCATGTCAGTGTTAAGAGTGCAACTGGATGAGAAGTTTTGCAAAGCAGCAGCAGGATAGGTCTTTCCTATCCTTCTTGTTTGTCACCAGCCTGGCCCTGAAGCTTGTAGCTCACCTGCTTGGACAGCTCCTAGTCCTGTGTAGTATGGGCTGTTTTCTGTTTCATCATTCTTCTTTCAGGAACTAAAAATGCCATCTTGGTGTTTGAACTTTCCTTTTAGTTAAGGTCCTGCCTCCACTGCTGATATGCTCTTCTAATGGGTCTTATTTGTACAGTTTGTGTGGTACCTCTCAACTCTTTCTGGTTCTCTGGTGTTTGAGTGTGAATGCCAAACTGCATCTGACATTTGAATGCACCTGGAGAGTACAATAACTGCTTTAGTCCCTGCTTAATGCCCCTCTCTGTTTGCATTAAGGAAATTGGTTGGCATGCCTGGCCGGCACATCGCACCGTGTGGTTTGTGTTCACACGAGCAGTCCTTCAGCATCAACACTTACCAGTGCAGCAACTCATCAGTTTTCTGCCTATGAGGTGTGACCTTGTATTTGCATAATGTGTAATGCATAATTGTATCTCATGACCCAGGAGTATTCACAAAGGCTTTGGCACAGCATGCTCATCTCGTAGGATTCATCTGCAGTCAGTGGAGAGAGAATGAGAGCAGGAGTTCAATTTGTGCCTCCTGCAATGTGTGCCTGTCTCTGCAGAGCCTCCCCCATCAATTCTTTTTTGAGTCAGTATACTCCGTATCCTTTTCACGTTACTCTCCTGCGCTATTAGAATTTTCTGAGCACAGAATTAAAACTTTTATTGAGAGTAAATTTTGTGGCCTTAAAATCACTGCAGCGTTCAGTCAAATTTATAACCTCATTGGAAGTACTGAATTAGTTGGTCAAGAGCTATTTATTTTCCATAGGTGCTATTGCATTCCTTGGGACCTCTTTAGTCAAATCCTTAATCCCAGAAATTCTGTTAACTTGGGTGAGACTGTTGGGCTAAAATGCCTGAAATGAGGGGACTGTTTCCATTCCTCTGCACAGTGGCACAGGGTCTGACCTGTGAGCCTTGTCTGGGGGCTCCTCACAGTCCAGGAATCCATGTGCTGACTTCTGGGTTGATGAGTGAATGTGAGCAGTGGGAATGGAGGCTGGCATTCTTTCTGCTTTCCCTGGTGAGATCCTGCTGGCCTTCTCAACAAGCCAAATGCAGCAGAGGCTGGAGGTTGCTTGAGACATCTACAACACTGTTTCTCCCTAGTCAGGCTCATTTAAATCTGGTTTCTTTCAATCCATAGGCAGCAGCTGGGGAGTACTTGAGCACGCTGTTAATGAGCAGAAGTGAGAAGCTTCCAATGGCGGTGCTGCATCCATAGGTGCGGAGAGGTGGAAGTTGCTCAGTGGACTCTCTTGAAAGAGAATAATCTTGTGTTCCACTGTGGCAAACAATAAAATGTAAGTTCATTTGGAAAACTCTGGAGTAAAAGCAACAAAGAAAGAAATCAAGTCACAGTCAAGTTGACTCCCATGATAGGAATTTAATGAGAAATACCGTTCATGCCCCCTTTCTCCCTCCTCTCTCTCCTCCCTCAGTATCTTTGTGTCTGTTTGACTAGCAGAACGCACGCAAATTGGGTTCAGGAGCATTCATCTATCATACTTTGAGAAAATTAAATTGTGATTTACTCATGCTCAGAATTTTCTGTAATGCTGAGGAGCCGATAAGGTTATCGTATTAAATGGGTCTGTAGAAATGCTGTGTGTAACACTGAAGGAACAGAATTTTGTTATTATCAAAACACACTTCAAAGAGTTTCTCAACTAATTCGATTATCATGAGAGGCGAAATTTTAATCCAAATAGTAAAAAATTAAAAAATCCGTTCAAAAAAGGTAGAATTGTTCAATAGTAAAAAGCTCAGTGAAGAAGAGCGCAGACTTGGATGGGCAGCCATGCATGGCTGCAAGTAGGGTGTGGTGGAAGGGAGGCCCGGAAGGCAACTGGAGATGTGGCATCATCTTGTGTGCTGCTAAGGATGGAAAGAGGTAAGATGAGCCATCTTTGCAGGTCCGTTCCAGCTTGGGTCACTCTGTGGTTCTGCATCTGCAAGGTGGCTCTCACAATAGATAATGGTCATCAGAAGAGCAGGGGAGAGCAGGCCTTAACAACACTGTGAGTTGGTGTCCTACATTTAGATGATGGGGTCAGGGAGGAAGGCCCTTCCTCACCAGGAGGCTCAGAGCAGCCACCTCTTGCAGTGGCCAGTAGCAAAGAGGGAGAACCAACAGGTCCTGACAGCAGAGCAGTGGGTAAACTGTTTCCTGGTGGTAGTGTTCCTCAGCTCTGGAAGCTCTGGGGCATCCTTGCACACCCAGCAATGAGTTCTGTGGGGGTCACAGAGCTATGAGTTGCAGCAGGCCATGTCTGTACATCATGGCATAGGGCCATGAGGGCACCTGTGAGTACTTTGGGCAAATCAGTGATGTGCAAACAACCCATGGGGCAAACAGGGCTCTGAAATGGGCATCGTTTGAGGTAAAGTAAGAACAGAAAAGTAATCTTAGTTTGAATTACCCATCAGCTTGTTTGGCAGCTGGTGCTGTTTGTTGGATATTTTAGTACTTACAATCTTCTCTGGTTCAGTTGACAATCTTATCCAAGATCTTTCTAAGGAAGAATTCTGATTTGACAACATGGACATCTGAGACCCATAAAATAAGTGCCAGGAAAGCACTACCGAGCAAAAAAGAAAAAAAGTCCCTTTTCTCTATCAGGCAGTGGAACGCTCTCATTTCTGAAAGAATTTATGGTCTTCAGAGCAGTGGGCTCCTGGTATAATTTACTTTCACCTGCCATGACTGTTTTTTCCTTAAAAAGAAAAGATTTATTATGTTACTGTTAGGCATTAAATCGATGATAATTCTGCTGTCAGGTAATACTGACCCATGAGTGAGTAACCCACGTATATCCTGCACAAATAACTTGTGGCAGCCAGACACTGGAGTTTGAAGTTGTCATGCTTGGTTTTGCATTTGTCACCATTTCTTCTTCCACAAAGCTGTGTGTTGTGTCCCTGGACCTATGAGCAGCTGGTGCCAGTTTGGCTGATGGCTGCCCCTCTGCTTTCTTTTTAAAACATCGTGCAGGAAAACACCCCATCCTTTGGTTCCAGCATCATAGTGAGGTAAATGATCCTGAAGTGCCTGTAGGGAAGAAAGCTGGTTTTGCATCCTCCTTTCCCCAAGTATCTGGAGCAAATCTTCTGACATCCAGAGGGAAGTTCTCTCTCCAGCCCAGCTCCCTCCAGCACTAGTAGCAGACAAAGTGAGAAGTGCCCTGAAGCCTCCCTTCCTGTGGCTGGCCTTGTACCACTGTCTGTACAGGCCCTCCCCTGCATTCCCCACGCCATTGTCCCCAGTGGGGAGGACAGAGAAGGGCTGCAAAACCTCCCAAGCCACGCTATGGCTGACCAGTGGCAATGTGCCACCAACCCAGTCCGTTGTAACACATGTGCAGGCATGTGGGTCTGAAGGAAGGGGAGGTCACTGGCAGCTGCAGCTTTGTAGGGGTGAGCCACAAACCCCCTGCTACAGCTCAGTGCCTAGCTGTGTATAATAAATGCTGTCCATTTTGCACCTGGCTGTGCCACAGAGGCTTCTTGATGCATTACAGAAAGTTACAAACAAACACATTACTACTTGGCCATGCTGGCCTGGAACTGCTGAGGAACAGGGGGTGATGATGAGGCTCAAAGAAATGGAACAAGAGCAGCAACATCCTCATTTCCTTGATGGACAAAAGAGTTCAGCGTGTACATCCGTGTCTTTGCTGAGGACTGTGCAGTGGATATCAAAAGCCTGAAACATTTGCTAATGATAGCTGCAAAAAGGGAAAAAGAACAGCTCTTAGTAATGTAAAATGCAAGGCTGGCTGTGTTATGTAGCAGCTCCTGTTAAATTGACTGGCAAAATATTTTCCGAGTTCATGGAGATTTGACAAAATTACCCATTCCCTAAAGCCAGTTGAGAGCGCAGAATGTTTCTGCTTTCACACACAGCTTTGAGAGGCAGAACAGAACAATTCCTGCCCAGGCAGCTGGGTGATGGAAACTGACAGAGCAGTGCCTGTGCAGAGAGAGTTTAAATGATGCACGAGGGACTGGTTAGCGTGTGATATGCAAATGTAAATCTATCCTCGAGGCATCGCAACTACAAAATGCCTCGCAATAATGCTCGTTTATCGAAAAGTCGTTTCTTACTATGGATTCATCCCTCCCAGAGCAGCAGGGCTTCCTGCCCCGAGTGAGCTGGTCCTTCGCCCCCTCTCCAGTGCATTACGTCTGGCTTTAGCCAAGGGACTGACAGCCAGAAGGATCGTCCCCTCCTGCGGTGCTCCTTGGCTGTGCCTTCTCAGTCTGGTGAACAGAGACGAGTAGATCAGCATGATGGCTGTCCTGCTGCAAGGACCGACTGCCTATTGATAAGCTGAGATTCTCACCATCACATTGAGCACAGCTGCTTTCTGAAGATGTTCAAAGCCAGCTGGGCTTTGCCTGTCCTTCCAGAAAGTAATTGGCTACAGGATGGTCTTCACCCCCAAAGAGGTGAACCATCGATGTCTTCAGTACAGTTATAGCCGTGGGTGTGTTCATGGCCAACTCATCCTACCCGAAAGTGCCAGCCGGATGTTTGTCATGCCTGCCACTGGTAGCAGGAGGTCCTTGCAGTTCAAACATGGTGTTCAGACTGGTGTGTCTATGGCCCTGCTCCCAAGGACATATCCTGGCTCAGGGGAAAGCTCACCATGAAGTAGGCATTGTGGATAAAGCCATGTATGATAAGCACCAGTTTCCAGCTTCCTTTACTTGAAAAGAACTGCAACTTAATCTTCATGGTTGCCTAATATGCGATCATGGAATGATTTTTCCTGCAGAATCCATGTCTTTTGTAAGGAATGGTTGCTACCTGCTTGTCGGCCAGGCAGTCTGCAGTGTGGGTGATGGTTAGTGGATGCAGGTAATGTCAAGCTGACCCACAAGCATCAGCTTTTCTTTGGTGGCAACAGCCAGCTACCTTTGCATAAGTAGAACCCAGAAAACCTTTCCTGTGCTTTAAATAAGCCATATTTTTTCATCTTCAGTAGGTGCTCATTCAAAGTGGCTTGCAATATTCCATGTAAATTACTTGAGTGCAGAAGCTAGAAGTGTTAAGACTCTCATTTTCAAGTCGCTGGACAGATCCAAAGCGGCAGTGGAACTCAGTTCATGTTTGTAGCATAACATGATGCATCATGTTGGATCATCTCCCTGCTACCTGCCTGCGAGCACTCAGTGGAAAGAATTATTCAGGATTTCACATAGTGGATCAGGGCCATGACACCAGCAACATTTGCTTTCAGCACAGGGTTCCACTGGGTATTTATGGGATGTCATGTAGGCTGTTTTGAACCAGAGAGCTGGTACTGAATATGACTCAGAAAGAACAGGGACTGGCTGAAATGTAGCCAGTCTGTAGCGGTATTTTCTACCTGCTTTTGGGGTAAAATTTTAACAAGTTGCGTGAATCAAGGATCTCTCTGAGGCAGCACCCGATAAGCACAAGTATTCACATTCTGCAACAGACACAGCAAGGCCCTTCTGCTGCTGTGCGAGATAGGAGGTTTGTGCTCCTGGCGGCAGCGATGGCTCAGCTGGTCGGCTGTGTGCAGGTTGTAACAAGCCCCCTAATGCCTTTTAAGGACTCCAAGATATTAGCACAGAATCACATGATAGGTGAGGCTGGAAGAGACCTCCAGAGACTGCCTCATCCAGCCCCTTCGGAGGGGTGCATTTGTCACTTCTTAATTGCGTATTAAAAAAGAAAAAATGGCAGAAGAAGCATATTAAAGAGTTCTGTTCCTCATTAAAATGGGACAGCTAATGTATATACAGTGTGCTCGGTGACAGCCATTAACTAATCAACAAATCATCATCCGGGAGACCACAATTACTTCCTATCAGGAAGGAGTGGTAGTCGTGCTGGGGCAGGGCCACATCTCACAGAGCAGCACGGGCTGTCTGTACATGCACACATCCCAGCTGAGAGATGGGGTTTGGGTGAGCTCGTTGTGAATACACAGTGGCTCAAAGTGATCCTTCTGAAAACTTTAATTGGTGTCACAAATGCATTCATCAGCAATAATAAATACCTAAAGGAAAATTACGTGCTTCTGGAGTGCCTCTCATTGTAGGGTCACAAAGCCACTCAGCCACGGGCAGTGGGTTGTGCTCCTGAGAGGCAGTGAAGTTTTAATCCTGTTTTACAGGTGTAAGTAGTGCTCCCAAGGCCACCAGGATGGCCAAACCTACAGCCCCTCTCTGCAGAGCTCTGCTCCTGTGACACAGCACAGCATCCCCTCTGTGGCCAACCAGAACCTTCCCCTGCATTTTCCCACAGACAGAAAGACAGAAGGACGTGAAAATTTTGAAGATGGTCTTACTAAAAACATTTCCGTTTGCAGCCTTACATTTAAAATTCCTACTTTGTCAAGTAGGAATCCAGGCTCATTCCTTCAAATCTGGGATGCTTGATTCATTTACATGTCTGCTGTTCCCTAAATAGGAACTCCAGCATCTTGGTGGCTCATCAGGCTGCATGTGTCTGTTCTGCATGATACTGAGGAAACTTAGTTGCTCCAGATATTATGGATGATCCAAAACAGTGAAGTGATGGCGAGACCTTCTATTGCTGTATTTTGGACCAGGGCTTTGATAACCTCAAGTAAGGCTAATACAAGAAAAATACTGAGGTCCCAGAGCATGTCCAGGGAAGGTCAATGAAGCTGTGAAGTGTCTGGAGCTGAAGCCTTATGGGGAGCAGCTGGGGGAGCTGGGCTGTTTAGTAGGCTCTCAACAACTACTTGAATGGAGGTTGTGACGAGGTGTGGGTCAGTGTCTTCTCTGAGGTAACAGCAATAGGGCTAGAGGTGATGGCCTCAAGAATCAAGAGATTCAGGTTAAGTATTAGGAAAAATTTATCCTCTGAAAGAGTGGTGAGGCACTGGCAAAGGCTGCCCAGGGAGGTGGTAGAGTCTGACCCTGGAGGTGTCCAAGGAAAGGGTAAATGTTACATTGGATGACATGGTTTAGTGATATGGTGGTGATGGTTGGACTAGATGTTCTAAGTGTTTTTTTCAGCCTTAATGATCCTACAATTGTGAGGCTGTCAACCAGCACGGTGGCTATCAAGGCTTGTGTTGAAAGGCAAATCATTCAGGGATGGTCTGGGTGTGATACGTTAGAGGGCCGTCCCAGAAATCCAGAAGAACTGATCCTGCTTTGCTTCATCTTCCTTTTCTCTGGATAAACAAGATGTCAGCTTCATGATGTCCACATGATAGGACAGCTAGCATTTCTGCTGCTGTACCTTCCTCAGCACACAGACCTGTTTACAAATGCTGCTGGGCAGACAGGCTAATGTATAATCTAGGATCTAGTGAATCTTTGTGCTGTAACTGGGAGTGCTGCAGAGCAACTTATCTGAAGTTTGCCAATACTGCTGTTAATTCCCTGCACTTGCTAAAAATGAAAGGGAATACCGGCCCCGGCGAAATTTGATTGAACTCAACTGCTTTGATGTTTCTTAAACAAGTCTTTGGGTAATTTCTCAGCTCTATCTGCACATACTGTATAATTCAATATTTTTGACAACTTCATGGAGTTGCGTATTTCTGTGATATTTGGGTTATAAATTTTACTGGCATGATTTTGTCACTTTTTAAAAACAGAGCAAAATTAAACCCCCCTTTCAGCATACTTCAGGCGCCTTGTTCTACCTCCATTCTGCAAGTGAATCCTATTTATATTCTGTTCTCCAGTGTAATTGGGCAGCTAATCATTCAAATAGCATTCCCATCTCCTTCTAAAAACTAATAACAGAAGAAAAGATTCCTCCTCTCGAGAGAATGGAGTTGGTGGCCTGGGCTCTTGCCAGCTGAAGGAAGCTGATCTCTGGGTGTGGAGAAATTTGCTCGGCACTCTATGCCAGTAAACAGAACTGGTAATAAGTCACAGCTATGAAGTGGATCAAATTGTGTAATATCAGAAGAAGCTGTCAGAAGCTGATAGGAGTAAGTCCTAAACTGAGTGAAGGTCTGAACAAACTGTTTCTTCCCTCCTGCTCTCTGGCACGAGGATTGGATGTGGGAAGAGGCTGTTTTTATGTCCCCAAGCCCTCTTGCAAAGCCTTGGGTTTGCTACATTTCTCGGTGTTCTTCCTTTTCATTGGTACAAGAGATTAAGCCAAGATGTTTGGTTGCCTCTGTATAGCAGCCTCAATTTCAAAGCTAGATGGATATAGACATCAGAAGGTTTTACTGTACACGAGCTGTATCTTAATTGTCTTAACAGCTGATTTTCTTTTCAAAGTGATCACTGACAAGGGGAGACTTAATTGCTCGATATGTGTTTGTTAGATATGACCAGTAACTATCGGGACCCACAGTTCTCTGTGTAAGCTGTCCTGCTAAACTCTAGTAAGACATCTAGCACCTCCTCTGCTGTGGTACAACTGCCACTGGATGTGAATAGCAACATTCTGACTGGCTGTAGTGCCTTAGAGAGTGAACTGGATGGATTTTTCACAAATAAGGGAGAGAATGGAGTTTGATATATTAATTTTTTTTTTCCTGAACGGTGTAATATCCTACTCTGTAGCTTCCTGTGATAAGAAAAGACTTTGATGGAATCAAAATCATTTCCTGACTCTGTGTGGTCTCTGATTAAAAGATTCACTTAAACTCATCCACCTCAGCTGACTTGACTTTTCCATAAAATGTAAGTCGGTTCCCTTCAGCCCCATTTGGTGGGACCCATCTAACCAGAACCTTTAGAAAATTCGTATTTATCAGTATTTATATAGGATTAAAAATTTTAGTTTTCCATGTTGACTAAGGCTAGTACTGTGCTATTAAAGCCACCTTTCCTTGCTGCCTTGCAAGAGGATTCAATTTTTGGAAGTGACGTTCTTGGCAACTAGACAGCAGGCCTTTGGAAAAGTCATCAGCACAGCCTGCCCTTCCTGAACAAGTATCCCCTTGCAAACCATCTGCTCAGTTCAGGAAAGCTTTGTTCTTCTCATAGGTCATCTGAGGATTTTGGAGGAAGGTACAAGATCCAAAGAATTGTGACATAGCACTTGTACAAGGCTAGCAGTCAGGCCAGGCCTGCTAGCATAGAGGCAGGAACAGGAACCTTTCTGAACTGGAGTCCGATGGAAGGCTGATGCAGGGTGGAAATAAAGCCCACTGCACAGGCAGACTTTCCTGGAGGACTGATGATCTGTAAAAATCAGATGCTTGGAGGAGAAGAACCAGGCCTTGCAACAAGCAAATACATTCAATTGGAAAAGTAGAGAAAAGAGTTTTCAGTATTTTAAAGTCATGAATGTTGGATTTGAGGCTGGATTAAAAATAATTGTTGCAGTTGTGCAAATAAAGGATCTGTAGAGTGGCACAGCTCAGAGGAATGGTGCTGAACATGAAGGTAGTGTTGATGTTTATGAGCACTGAGGACCTAGCCCTGATGGGGTTCATTTCTCCTCCTGCACAGAAAGGTAGGATTCCTCTCATCAACTGGGTGTGTTCTGTTTGACCTTGTGCTGTCCCTCCTCAACTCCTGGAACATTTAGAGTTCTGTTTCTCATAAATATATGCTGGACTACAATCCAGATATTGTCTGAACTCTTCAGAGAGTAACACCAAATATTCCAACACAGTTATCACTGTCCCCTTTTTGATCAGCAGTGAACTTGTTCCCACCTTGTCTGATACTGGAGGTTAGCATTTGCTGCTGGTTAGTAATTCCAGGCATTGCAGGAAGAAACACTCAGCCGTAGACATATGCCTCAGTTTGAAATTAAAGCTCAATTTAGTTTAATTGTCCTTGATTTTATCAAGCATACAAAATGACTGATTCCATATGCAAAAAAAATAAATACATAGACAGCAGCTCAGAAATGTCTTCCTCCTTCTGGTAGCAATTTTATACGGCTTTCTGGTCTGCCAAATGATCTCTCGCTTTTTCTGAACCTGGTTAAATATCCTTAACAAAGCCTGTTTTGGTAGGGTAAGGAGCCAACATAATTAGTGCAAAGGCATCTGACAGTTTTCCAGCACTTGATGAACATGGCTTGGGATGGCGATAGTTTTTGTATGGGTCTGATATTATTTTAATGGTCACAGAAGAGAGAGAACTGGAAAGCCATGCAGCTCAGACAGGGTTAATGGATCCAGCCCAGCCCAGCAATTAATCCTGGCCTTGGAGTGACAGTGACATCCACCACCTTCTCTAAAACTGTGTGGCCACTTCAGGCTGTTCTAGGAACATAGCCTGAATTTCTCGGTATTATTGTGTTCACTCTTCAGTTCTGCTGCTGTTATTGCTGCAGAATGGGAGAGTGAGAGGGCCGGGGAAGGAAGAAGCTGGATGAAGTAATTGCTAACACTGTTTGGTGGGTTGTGTTTTTTATGTGTGACTTTTAAAAAATACTTTATTCATTTCTCCTCTTGTATCTAGGAGTCCCTATCACAGACCAGGCCCCATAGAGAGAAATCATGCTGCAAAAAGCTCTAAGCATGCTCTGAGAATGGAGGTAGGCTGTGTAAAAAACACAGAGGCTGTTAAAACAACAGTACCTGCCTCTTTGGAAGTCATTCTAATTTTCCATTGCATTGTGTCAAGGGAAATGGGTGGATTCACTCTGATTTGGAGCAGTGGAGGGAGAAATTGCATGTCCTGCCTTAGGACTGTAACCTCTGAGCAGATAAAAGGGTGTTCCAGGAGTTTAGTGCAGTCTGGATGGATGTGCCTCCCTATTGGAGAGCAGGGGCCTTCCAGCCTCCTGCAGGAGCTCTGAAGAGTTCTGTCATATCACTGGGGCTATGTGTCCTAATTTATGCTCTCTAAATCCTCTCTGCACTGGATTTCTTCCTTTTGATGCATCAGTGTCTAAGGTCGTTTATCTGAACACGGCTCTGAGGCTATTGGAAGCTTTTCAGCTTGCTCAGAGGTTCTTATGTCTTTTATCCTCCTTATCTACTGGTCCAGTCTCACCCTCAGTCTTGTGGTGTCTGAATGAGCTGGCCCCAAGCATTTTTCTGTGCCAGGGAAGAGCAGGTAGCGTCTTCTATCCATTTGCAGGTTATATGTTGAGTCTGATATGGGCATCACGTGCACGAGGAGTGTGTTGCGGTAATGTAAGGTCTGTGATGGCAGCAGACTACCATCTGGGAGCCCTCCTTCTCCGGGGCCTCCTGACCAGATAGGTGCCATTACGTAATGTCAGAAGTGGCCAAGGGGACAGATGGCAGCTGCTGCCTGCAGAATGTCTCATCTGACCCACATTGCCGCCCCTCTGGGGCTTTGGGAACAGGGCCACGGGCTGAGCAATTCTCCTGCAGGGCGGTAATGGCTGAGCTCCTCCTCTCCTTGTCAGGAAGACAGGATCAACTGATCTCCTTCACAGACCTCTTGGAAGTATTTTATTAGCTGGCTCCAGAGAAACTTCCTCTCCCAAATACTTTCAGGCAGGATGTATTTTCACTCAGTAAAGATCTGACAATCGTGTCCTCCACTGTTGGAAATTGTCCTAGTTGCTTTGAAACCTGAGGAACTGTGACAGGAAAGGATGCGACTCCTTACTTCTTCTCAATGATAGGAAAGTGGTGAAATAACCGTGCTAGAAATTGACCATTCTTTACTTCTTTTCTGTTAAGAGAAGGAAATACTTTAATACAAGATTAAAAAAAAGTTTGGAGTACAAGAATTACCTCTTTTACCTTCCTTGTTTTTTATAGCTTTGACATAAGACATATGATTCAGTTTGGATTAAAACAGAAATAAGCTTGTTTTTCTCCTACACATTTCTTTAAAAGCCTGCACATTCTGCTTTTGATATTTTCCTACCAGATGACTTCTGGAGGGAATATGGCTGCCTGCAACTTGTAAAGAGTGTCGCTGCTGTTACCAGAAGCTTCAGAATGAATCCAATCCACTTTATGTGTGCATATGTGCATGTGCATGCGTACAAGAGTGTATTTTTATATAAAAAGCCAACGGGAATGTCAGTACACTTGGATATCTGTAAAAAGTAAGTTATTTCCAATTCCTTGTTTCCACTGGCATTTTGTGCACTATTTTCAGCTTTGAAACTTCTGGAAAGCCTTCTAAGTGAGGAGGTGCTCGAGGTTTCTGCCACTTAGGAGACTGGAAACTGGGAAACTGAGGCAATGGTCACCAGTCTTACATAACAACTTTCCTTACAGATGCATTTATCTGGATTTGTGTGTACACTAAAAATGCCCTCTGGTACATTTGGTGATGCGTGGCATGTTTTCGTTAAATGTAATTTCCAAAAGAAACCCCAACTTATTCTCCAGTCTATGGCAAGAGCAGCCATGCTTTATGTAGGGATAGTTCAGCCCACAGAGACTCACCTGGGTTCATCTACCCACCATTCCCCTCCATGCAGATGGGAAGGGGTTCAGAGGCAGCTACCAGGAGACTGGTGACCCCCACGCTGCTATTAATCTTTTTACAATACAATCCCACTCACATCTTCATGAGGCTTTGACTGGTGCCTTGCATTACCCCAGTGGCCTGAAAAGTGATTTTTTCCTATTGATCTCACCCTGAGGCCTTCTGGCAAACTGGAAGCTGCTGCTGCACAAATAAGCAGTAAATTCAATTCCCCTTATGCCTGTAAGTGGCAGTTCGGGGCTGGCAATGATTGTCCTCTCCCTCGGGTCTGCTGCCTGGCATGAACACACAGTGAGGCCAGATACTGCCACCATTGTGATGATGGAGCTCTTTGGCCTTTTGCAATCAGTTGTTAGGTTTCTTCAGGCAAGGAAAGAAAAATATCAGGCGATGTCCCTCCTCTCTCTGTCCCTGGCTGTCATTGCAGGGGCACTCTCTCACAGCGGTGGCCTCTCCTGCCATGGCTGCTCATTTAGGCTGGGGGCAGCAGAATGAGCAACATGGAAGAGTAGTGAAGGTCTCATCTGTCAGCCCCAGATGTGAATTTAAATGGAGCCTCATTTAGCTGTGCCCTCCCTTTTGATTTACTGGCAGGTGCTTCTCATGATGAAATGTCTAACAGATACCACTTCACTGACCAGCTGTTCCCATTTAGCCAGAAGAGTTGGGCCATGGCTGACCCCCCCAACAACTCCCCTGAAGAAGAATTGCATCCACATCACCATGAGATGCTGGGTTCATGCCAAGGAAGAACTCCAGGCTTTGTGCCTCCATCTCCCCCAGATTTCACATTGGTGTGCTACAGGTCAACGAAATACCTCGTAAGTCAAGTGCTAGTTTGGGCATTTCTTCTTATTACGTAGTACAGTTTACTAAGAATCAATCATCATTTTCAGGTTGGTTTTGTTATGAACTCTTCAGGCCTGTAGGGAAGTTGCACGCATGAGTTATTTAGAAGTCTGACTTTGTTCCTGTACTTCCAGATCTCGGTAAAGAAACTACAAGGTACCAGTGTTTTATGTGCCAAGGAGGATTGCTTTTAGCATTTAAGCACATCTCATGCATACAGTAAAGACGCCAGAGTTTTGATGACTCCTTATTTATCAAAGTAATGCTATTTTACATTTAGATTATGTTTTTTTGCTGAAGGGTACCAGAGTAGTTCACAAACGGCATACACATGTTAATAATACATTGTGAAAACACAACTTCCTCTGGGGTGGAGAGCAAAAAACAAGGAAATCTTGGTGCATTAGAGTGTTCAGGGCATAGAAAGAAACCTAGCTCAAAACACCAAGAGAAATCATAATGCTTATACAACACTCTCAGAATGAGATTGTTGAGGAGAGCAAAAAGATCCTTGATTTCTAAAGTTTTCACCAGAAAACCAATACATGGTGAACTCTGTGAAACTCAATTTATCGAGCTCTCAGGATCATGAGTTAGGTCAGCCTTGCCAAGAACTGACATGGTTTTAAGCAATCCAAACTTGAGGTGTCAGAGCACTGTTATACTTCTCTGATCTCATGCTTTGCTTTATTGTTTATTCATATGGCGCTGTACAGCTGTGCCTCAGGCAGGAAAGACACTGCTTCAGCTCAAAGGATCTTTGCAGTGTACGGCCCTGATTCTGTGAATATTTAAATCTTCATTGGGCTGTTTGCGTAAAGTCAATCATTTTCATATATATGTGTATACTTAGGGGGCCAAGACTCAAGCTGAAAACATACTTATGACAGGAAGATGAACATGGGTTTGAAATTTGATCTAAAGTTGATAGACATGGGGGAATGGTTTTTGATGGATCAAGGGGGGACAGTTTTAAACTAAAATAGGGAAGATTTCAGTTAGATGTAAAGAAGAAATTCTTCATAGGGTGGTCAGTCACTGACACAGGTTGCCCAGAGAAGCTGTGGATGCTCCATCCCTGGAGGTACTCAGAGCCAGGGATGATGGGGCCCTGGACAGCCTGAGCTGGAATGGGGTGGTCTTTGAGGTCCCATCCATCCCCAGCCATTTGATGATTCTATGATAAGGCTTAAGGGCCACTGAGGACCCTCCTTCACTCTGTATGGAGTTTGCCACTATGGACACTGGATGATTTTATGGAGTACATCTCAAGAGAAGGACATTTCTTACAGTATGCATTCTTCTAATACAAATGCTAGATGCATTGAAAAAGTATCTGGGAAAACATTTGTTTTCCTTTTAACTGTCGAGTGAAAAACGAACCAGAATGGATTCTTGTGAATATGCCTCAGAAATCTCTATACTAACATTAAAATGGGACACAGTAATACATTATTTAAAGTTTACAATCAACAGATTTAAGAGTATGACAGAAAATCCCATGTGCAGTAGCGAAGACACCATACCATCCGCTCCCTGCTCTGCCTGCTACGGTTATAGTTTGCTATCTCCTAATAAACTCTGCAGAGTTAGATTTGTCATCCTCTTTTTTATTCAAGACAAGTTGCAAATTGGCTTAGAAATGTAGAAGCTGTCCTGATGTGCATGCATACTTGCTCCTGCCTTTAGCTTTCAAACATCTGAAGTCATCCATTAGATTAGTTATCATGTTAATAAGTCGATTTAAGAAATGCAGCATGTTCTCAGCTCTCAGACAAAAACTCAAGTGATTATAGGCTTCAGCCTGATATATCTGGGGACTGACCTACACCTCTGAATGTGCAACTCAGAGCTATTTTATCTGCCACAGAGGTAGAGGGAAATTTTAGTGCCCTTGCAACAAGCAGATTGAGAGGTACTTGAGAGCTTAGAGATGGCTCTGTTTGCTACTGAATTCCCATGCCTGATAAAGAAAGGTGAGGGTACTTCTCAGATAAGTGGAATTTTTCTGAATAAATAAATAAATAAAAACCCTTTCTGAATCCTTTGCAAAGTAGCAGAGAATTCCTGTCACCGTTCCTTTCACCCTCCTAGCCCATCTCATGAGCAAGGCTGGCCATGCCATGCTTGGCACCAAAGAGAGCTCTGTCCATTACATTGGGGCCCATTGTGGTGATGTGGGGAGACCCTGTAAAAAAACAGCCATCATACTGAAGGAGCAGTGATTTCCCTGCTTTGGTGTGGAGCCAGCCCCACTCTGCATCCTGTTAAATCTCCTCTGCCAGAGATGACTCATTCCCAAGGTTCATAAAAATACTTCTGAAGAGTTGATTCTCTTTTCCTAATTTTTTTTTTTTTTTTTTTACCTTTGAAGCAGACTCGTAGTACTGAATACGTATTTGCAAAATAATTCTGTGAGGATATTCCTGAATCCTGCCCTTTAATTCCAACAAACTTTTAGCAGAAATATAATTATCCTTGTGATACTGGTGGCAGCATGCCAACAATATGGGAAAGAACATGTTCCTAATTTTTGGAACAAGAAAAGGGGTTCTGATTTTTGCACTGATGTCTTGGTGGACAATGGCTTACCTGGAATGCTTGCTCACTGCCAAGGAGCAATCTCAGAGAAAGGTTCCAGGACTGAACTGATAACACAGTATCTTACATAAACATTTCACAGTTGTACCACATGAAGGGGGATCTGCAGCGTCACCTGATTATTTTGTTGAAATATCTTTATGGGGTCAGGCAAGGAGAAGATGATTATAATAACCACAACTTTGATAAATATAATTGTTTTCTTTATATGTAGAAATGAACTTGAAGGCTAGTTTAAAACAATGCAAAAAATATGTATAATATTATAGCAAAATGTGTTGTGTATTTCATGGTGCCCATCCTCTGCCATAACTTTATCGATCGTTTGTGTCAAGAGGTTGCTGGAGTCTTCTGGACTTTTTTATTCTTGTCTATGAGATAAGTCAGAGTAGGGACAGGTGCTGGTGCCATTTCCCAGGTCCTCAGATACAACCAGCTTGCTGAGCTGCACTCCTGTTCTGCAAATGTGATTAGGTGGCCACGTGGCTCATATCCTACACAAGTTTTCTGACAGATCACAGCAATATAGAAAGCAGATTTTTTGCTTGTTTTGGTTTCTCCTCATCTTCAACTGGAATTGAGCAACATATTTTATTTGTGTCCTCAAGAAGAGGAGGGGAAGAAGGTAGGAAAGAGAGAAGGGAAGGGAAAAAGGGAAGAAGAAGGAAATTTTGCCTAGCTTGACACGATTTTTACAAAGAGAGGAACCAGAATTTTGTATAATGCTGTTGTTTCAGTGGAAAATGGAAAAATGAACAGATATAAGGAACAAAGGGAAGGCAGATTGTTATTTTGCACTGCAACTTAATGCATGCAATGTGGCACTGCATTGACATATCAAGTCAGCTACGTATACCTCCCAGGTGTCTTTGTCTCAGGCATCTGAGAAAGCTCTGCAGCATGACACAGAAACCTCTGCTTGCTTTGGATGGGGCTCTGCTAGCAGACCCAACCCTGGGGGACTTTCCCTGACTGCACAGGTAATGACTTTAACTGTCTTCTTCCCAGCAAGAAGTGAAGAGCAGTGAGTCAAATGGCATCTTAGGAATGAGTCATCTGTACTGAGCAGCATTGTTATTTTGGGAATTAACCAAGGGAGCACGTGTGTGTATTATAAAGAGCATAATAATAAAATCTACACCAAAGTATTCCTTACATACCATTATGCATAGCTTGGCTGTGGTCAGGCAAAAAGGGAAGTTCTATTTGCAGATGCCTTAGTGATGTTATTCTAGTGGTACTACCATTATATCTTGCACGCTCTCTATACTTCCTAGCCACACATTTAGAAAGTAAATAAGCTCATCAGACACGTGTTCCATTTTATGAGAGCAGAGATGCGTACAAGAGCGTGAATGAATATGAATAGCCCTTTTTTGGCATTACTCAAGCTTTGGAGCAGATTTGTGTGAGTCAGAAATAAGTACTGTGCTAAAAGGCCTCCCTTCAAAATATGGATGGTGAAGGAAATGGGGAAAGGAGGAAACTTTCTGAAGATGGCTGCTCCCTGAGACAGCTCCCCAAGACACAAGGCAGGTCTTCATGCAGGGCGTGGTTTGCATGGCAGCTCTTTGGCTTTGCTGACATCTCCCTACCCAGGGAACCACACTACTTCACATCGAACAAATGTATTTAAAACAAAGCAAAAAAACAGACTGACTTCTCTTTGAAATGAAAAGAAGACGGAGAGAGTCTAAAATATCCCCAGCAACTCAAAGATACAAAAACAAAAACAAACAAACGAAAAAGCCACCCAGATCTTTAATTTTATTTCTCTTATATGTGTTGTTTTTTATTTTCCCTTAGCACTCTTTCCTTTTTGTTGTTTTTGTTGGCCAGCAATGGCCACAGTATTTAGGATTTTGCACTTATCTGTAGGTAACAAAATCCTTTCCATCTGTCCCAGAATCTAATCAGCTGTGGAGATCAGCCTGATTTTGTTAATGCTTGGAGCTCACTAAAAAGTGAATGAATAAGGCAGTCCATCTGTGATGGAGTGGATATATATCTCAGTCAGACAACGGAGATAAATTTTGAGAGCAATGTTGAGTCCACACAACTACCCCTGCCTTGGTGTTACAACAGTCTGGATGGCATCAGATTACTTTCTCCTTTGTCCCATACCTCAAGCTGAGGTATGGGATGTCCCAGAGAGGTCTCAGAGCTAGGATACCATCACAGATGGTTGCCTTAGAGTGTCTTCTAGTAGCCTTTTCAGTCTTGTAGAAGAGCAGATCCAAGCATGCTAAAGCTTGGAGCAACTTGCTTTGCAAGGCAGATGTAGAATAGTGACAGTTTTTAAAGGAAACCAAAGTAAATCCAAACCAAGTGCTTGTGAAGTGATCTGGAGAGAAGGCTTGAACACTGCCTGGGCCTTCCAAGAAGGGAGAGAAGGAAGAATTTGGACCATCTTTTTTTTCCCCACCATTCGTTAATAATGCTTTCTACTAATGAAGATTAATGTGACAACGGCAAGAGTTTTATTTAGTAAACCTTTACTTTTTGCATTATTTTGGTATGCTCTTCCTTGAAGATTCACCAGAAACAGAGTTCCTATTGGGACTGTATTGTGGGAACCAGAGACCAGAAAGGCTCCAGGCTGGTGCCAGGGTCACCCCATGAGGTCCTGCTGCACAAACAAAATGAGCGTCTGATAGAAGTAGTGTGGAATCAGCAACAAACTGCCAAACAGAGGGGAGCAGAGAAGTGGGCCTGGGCCTGGTTGTGAATCTGTTGCACCAAAGTCCTGAATGCTTCAGGTAGAAGCCCTGGTTGTCTCACAAAAGCACTAAGAGGAAAAGGAAAAAGTTCTCTTAGATTCTGGGATGTCAAAACTGGATTTTTAGGAGCTGCCTGCTAAGCTGTTGTTGATATTAGGGGGACTGATTCAACCAGAGTCTCACGAGGGATTTGCTCCGTGGAGGAAAATCATCACAGCAAGGAACTACATTACCTCTGCATGACTTGGTGGCAGAGCAGGTAAGACAGTTTCCTCTACAAAACAGTGTGGATTTGGTGTACCTATTACAGGCCACTTCTGTCCTTTGAATGTGGGATATGTTCAGGAAGTAATTCTCCTTCACACAGGACTACCTATAGTTGCACAGGTGAAAGGCTTTATGTATCTTTAGATATCTGTGTGCATGTGGTGAAGCACAGAAACATGTCTGTATTCTTCCTACTGAAAAGAGTCTTTGAGAGAAGTTCCACTGCTGGACTGTCCCAGACTATGTCATAGCCATGAGCCCACAGCCAGGCCTTCCTGCCCAGTCTCCCTAGGGCTGCCTGCACTCTGCTCATGACCTTGGACACCACGTTGCCCCTCCTGGGGTAAAATCAGATATCCCTGGAGAGCGTCTATCCCCATGTGTCTCAGGAAAAAGCTGAGGTTGCTGGTGTCATCCGTAGCTTCTCTGTTTCCATACCCAGGGCTCAAACGTGGCTCTTCTCAGTGAGTGTGCTTAGTAAATTTGGAAACGTGCAGCTGTCTGTCTAAAGGCTGTGTTTAGTGTCACAGGGAAGGTGGGTGAGGGAGAATCCCATCCCCAGTGTGCACTACCAGACTGCACAGCCAAGTGCCTGCCAGAACCAGCTCCCCCGTGAATGCCTCTGCTGCATTCTTGCCTGCACATTTCTGGTGGGGAGACGTCTGCCTAGTGAGGTGGAGAAAGATCCAGTTAAGTAGCAAAGGGAATGCTGTCTGTTAAACTTTCGTCAGAAGACTTTTCTCTGGGAATTTGTTGCTAATGAGAGACATGCTGTTAATGAGACACAGGCATAGACTCTCATTTGCTCCCTTGAATTAGTTGTGGCAATCACTTCTAGCACCCTGGAAAGGCTGTATGCTATTTGTGTTTTGTGTGTGATTTAGACATGCTGGGCTTGAACTAGTATGGCAGCAGCTCTGATACATCTCAGTTTCATCTGGAGCTGTATGATATTGAGTCATTTTTGTTTTCCCCCCTACAGCTTCATCCACTGGAAATAAGGGGGTGTAAAGAACGTCATTCCTTGTCACTGCAGCTTACAGAGAACCCTAGAAGAGTAACTGTGAGTACATTGTCTACCTTCAGAAATCAGATACCAAAACAAAGAACTGCCACACTTTAGTAATTTCAAATAAACTTCCCTGTTTTCAAGCCCAATTACATGAATTCTTGGGAGGGTAAGCAGGAAGACAGTTGCTTTATGGCTGTTGAGTGTTTGAGCCTGTCAGAAACGTATTGGGCACTACGAAAATGGATGGCTAGAAAAAAATGTGGGTGTGAATAAGCTGTTTCCTCCTCGGGTCTGGTTTACACTGGCAGGGTGCACTTAACGGTTGACTGGAGAGAAAAATGTGACAGACAGGATGGTTTCATACATGGTCCTCAGGGAATATAAACATGAGCTCTGTTCTTCCTTTTAACTCACCCTCTAGTCGCTGGCAAAATAATTTAGATTCAAGCTTCAGGTTTGGAGCAATTGCTGGTAGAAGGGAAAGGGTTAATTTACACACTTGGGGTGTTGTTCCGTTTGTTTTGTTTGACTTTTTAAAGCCTGATGTGAATTATCCATTTTGGCAAGTGAATGGGAACAGTTGCATGTACTTGGTGTTTTCTGTCACACACACTATTATTAGTAAGAAACACGTTTCCTTTTGGGGTGAATGCTGAAGACAAAAATAAGGCTGTTCAGATTACCACCCTCCTTATTAATATTGCTAAAGCAATTGTGCTGGTGTTTCAGAGAACTGGCAAATGCATTTGTTCAGCAGCAAATGTGATGCATTCAGCGCTCTTTTCACACAAAGAAGAAAACAGGGCACTTAAGCACTTGGCATGTAGTAGCCAACCTTTGGTAACGATTTCTATTATTTTCAAGAGAGAAGAGGGGAAAAAGATCCCATTTGATTACTTCAGTGTGAAGGAAGGGGAATAGCTCTATTACCCAAAATCTCCGTCAAAGCTTTCAGTGCTGTTTGGTTCACATTTTCTTTCCATGTGCAGACAGATTTGCCTTCAGTGACAAATCATTTGGCTATGGCTTGGATTTTGCATCTCATATGCATGGTGCGCCTTAATTCCTGGAACAAATTACCTCATAATCTAGGCACAAAGAAGGGACATGCCTCAGTAGCACAGTTTTTCCACTTGTTGGTGAGATACCTTTTCTAAGAATGAGTAGTATCGTGGTGCTCAGATGCTGTTGAGATCTCTTTTTAACAGTGCTATCATCAGTAACAACATGCCGATTGAGTATCTTTACTGGCTTCCCAAGCAGCTCTGATCAGGAAGGGCATTTGTTTCCTTTCGAGGTGTTATACTCACTGGTATCAGCTTTGTGTTTGGCCCCAGTGAGATCGGCTTGATCATCACTGATCTACTTGTGTTGAAAATAAGTAGCTCTAGGTCTTGGTGAGGGCTTAATGTCACCTCTCAGCACTGAGAGGAATGAAAATCAGTGGTGGGAAGTGCTGGGTTAACTGATGCACAGGATACTTGTTTTGCACTTATTTTAAACAAAGTACCCAAGAAGCTGGTAGTGGTAGAGAACGAACTGTCTTCTCATGACTGATGGGAAAAAACAAACCAACAAACCAAAAAACAAGCCGACACGTACAAATAAGACAAACTTAGGAATGTCTGCATTACTCTTGGCTCTGAGGTATTTTTCCCGTATCTGCTTCAAGGACTTTGGTCTTCATCCATCAGCTTTTAAATATATACTAAATAGCGTTTAACAAGTAGCTTTTAAAACAGTGAACTTTTGAAAAGAGAGTATTTATAGAAGCAGCTATTTAGTTTGCTAGTAATTTTCAGTATTCATTTTGCTATTGCTGAATATACAGAACAGGATTATTCACCCACATTACCCAGCTGCTTCTGTTTGATAACGCAACAAAGGTTGTGATGCAAGTTTCTTTCCATGGAAATGACTGTGATGTCATGATTCATGTCTATGGGTTAAAGTGGGATCTATGAGAAGGAGTTGTTTTTGAGGCAGAAAATCCCAAAATACAGACGTCTCCCATTAACAGTTAAATAGCCAATTAAAATGCAATCCAATTAAGGAATATGGCAAGAAATTCATTTTCCATGACACACTTGAAAAATACTTCTTGATATCAGAATTCACTAAAAAACACAAGAGTAACTTATTAGAAGAAGCTGTAGTACTATTCTAACTATCCTTCTCTGATAGATGAGACTTGGTAACATCAGACATTTACAGGAGGAGGTTCTGTGTTACAGTGCTTAGTAAAGAATATGGGAAGGGACTGGATTTTTCATTTATCTTCCTGGTGGTTGCCAGCTGAACTGGTTAAGTAATTGCATTTGAAAGTTTTCTGATTTCTTCAGCTGAGACTTAAGAGAAAAAACTGTAAAACTGTCATGCACTTGTGTAACATCTGTCTGCTGCTGGATCTTCCTGGAGTAGCAATGAAACAATGCAAAGGAATTCTCAGAAATTTGGGTGATAAGGCAGGTAAACAATCACTCGCACTGACATTCCAGTGGGTGTTTTGTGTAGAAGTACTTTTCCCACTGAGCTGATCCAACCTCAAGTGCTTTTGGTTCTTTTCTTCAGAAGCCCATTGAACTAATGCACCACTTCTCTCTTTCAGTGATTTGTCAAATCTCTTGAGCATCACAGTTCCGTGCTGCTTAGCAGGCAAACCTGAAGCCAAATCCTGAGGCTTTGCACTGCTCCGGGGGAACGTGCATCAGCTCAGCTTTTGTGGTCATTTATTGATCAGCCTCAGTGGGCACAAGCAGGCTAGAACAGGGTAGAGCCTATGGCAGGACCTTGCTGATGGGGAGCTTAACTCCTAGCAGAGCACTCTGTTCAGAGGCATTCTTCCAGGACATGGCCTTCATCATATGGTCCAGCATGGCCACTGCCTATTTCAGGATGGTTCAAACAAGGGGAAGGATGACACCAGTAAGTCCAGTTCTTACTTAAGAAGGCTCCTGTAATGCTTCAAAAACATTATGGTTCCCTCCAGCCTAGTGGTGTTATCCCAGTCTTTTCTGTGGTGGTGACAGAATAAGTAGCACTGTAAGATGTGTGTGTGTGCCACTAACTAGAAATGAGCAAAATGGTCTCAGACTGTAACATCTACTTATAACTTTCTCTAGTTGGGATGGAAAACCAGAACAGACACCTCTAGATACCCTGAATGTAAATGACAAATGGATTTTTTGGACACTGCTGAACAAAAGACTGCCTGTAGCCAGGCTGAAAATGTGACTGAATCTGGAGTCAATGGACATACACAAAGATTTTCTATCCCTTAGATCAAAGAATATGGACAAGGTGAAGAAATGCTAGATCTTCAAGTGAAAATCTCACATGCGGGAAGACAGCTGCCATCTTTAGATTGATGCAGACAACAGTTCCACAGACTGAGCATCTTCTCCAGGAAGATCTCCATTATCCTGGCCTCCTCTGGTGCAATGGATCAGCCACCTTGTTCCACCACAGAGTGCTGACCTCCCTTACTCTGACATAGTTGTGAATGCTATCCCCCAAGGGCAGGTCCAGACAGGGGGCTGTTACCAGAAAAGCAGATCTGACCAGCAAATGATCACAAAAGGCAAGAAGGAAAGGTAGCTTTGAGGAAGTTAGCCAAGAACCATTTGGAACAAGCTGTGGTGTGTTTCAGAGGCTCTGGCTAACCCCATGCTGATTGCCTAGAGCTGGAGATACCAGAGGAAGCCCAGCTCTGGACACTCCATGGCTCTGAGTGCCAGCTAGGCAGCAGCGTACACGATGGGGAAGCTGCCCTGCGACAGAACTCATGGAATTAGAAGACAGAGGAGAACACTGCCAGTGACAAGTTTTCCTGAAACTAGTAAACTGAAGACAGAGTAGTAAATTAAACGCAGTATAAAGACAGCTTTATGCCACCTCTGCAAAGGCCAAAGAATATGAGGCAGCTTTATTTTTGGCAATAGGTGGTCCTAAGGAACTTTATGTTTTTAATCATTTTCTATCCACTCGGGCTGAGGTGGTTATCTATAAAATTGTTACAGATATTTGAGAAGTATTGAACTGCCCTTGAAATGAGCAGTATGTTGTTAAATGGACAGTGTAAAGAGAAGATGAAGACCAAACATTGTTTGTGATTGATCTAAGGTTTCTGAGTCAATCTTGCAGTTTCAGAACTGATGAAACTTCAGGCTGTAATCTCTAACAACAAAAATCCTTAGATTTCCAAGGCAGTGAGAGATAAAGGATTGTTGTACAGCTAATTAACCCTTGACAACAAAATAAAAAAATATTGGGCAAAGGGCATCTGCCTCGCTCATATTGAATCTTAGGGCAAACATGAGTACTCCCATAATGTTGGATATAATTATAGAGAATCTGAAATATCTTAGAGAGTGAGACTGGAGGCAGAAATGAATAAAACACAAGTCACAAAACTAGAGACCATAGAGACAGATCGTGGAGCTGCCTGAAGTATGGAAAAAACACAAGGCATGACAATAGCCAGTGTCTGAGGATAAATATCCAGGAGCTGCAATGACTTCCCCATCTTGCCAGAACCTGAAGGTACCAGCCGTCACAAACACAGAAAAGAGCATTTTCATGCCTTCAGTACGGTCCCTTTTTGTTCTGGCCTTTCCTTACCTTGTTACATATGTGAGGGAGGAGGAGAGGGTTCTGGTGAACCTGTTTCCCTTTGCCCTGACGCCAGTAGCAAAACCCAGTACCCTGCATGCTGAAATGCAACAGTGTACATATACATTGCTAGAAGGACTGGTGGACATTTATTGCCCTGGTTGCATCCCTTATAGATCTCAAGGGCCACAGCAGTTGCCTGAGCTGATAGTGCTCTGCAGTGGTGCCAGACATTGTTCTGGATGTGATAGAGATTGCCTAATGCTGTCACCCTAAGTGCCTATGTAAGTGATGTCTCTAGAGAATGGCGTTGGGACAATTTGCTGAGAGGTATTCTTCTCAAGATTGATGGAGGAGCTGCTGAATGAGCTGATCTGAAATGAAGCAGGATATTCGGCATGCCTCAGCCAGCCTGCTGTGGCCAGGAGCACAGGCTGTCAGAGGTGGGGCTACTGGCACAGAGGAATTTTCAAAAGCACCATCAGGAAGAAGATGTTTTATATCCACTGAATATTTGAGATGGGTCTAAGAGTCAGTTATAAACTGATGCACTGATGATAGTAGTTGGAGGTAAAACTTGTCAAGAGTCAATATTGCTGGGGGAGCTGGGCATCAGTAGTAGTGAGAAGAGTTTGAGAACATCTTCCAGGCTACACAGCAACATTTATCCAACTGCTCACTATTAGATAAAGTGATGAGAACACCATGGATTTCCACTCCAGCAAAGTTACCTTTTCCTTCAAATAATGAAAGGACTCAGGAAAGGCAGGTACACTGATGGAGGAGCAGTAGAAATAAGACTTTCGTTTTCTATTTTTCCTTCTGAAAAAAAATTGATATCAAAGGATGCTGATATACCAACCTGCAGAAGAAAAAAAAACTGTGCTCAGGCTGTTGTTGACTAGTCAGGGACTTTCACTGCAGACGTGCTGCCTGCAACTGTAAACAGAGTGTTGTTGAGTGAAAATGCACCATGGACATAGCTTGCAAGTCTTCTCAGGAGCCTGAGAAAATGAAGACACTAATTAATGGATGCTTCGTTCAGAGGTTATAGCAATTAAGTTCCAAAAAAGTTGCCCATGATCCTGCTGAAGAAGGTGTCCACACTGATCTCCCACTGCATTCTGGTCAGAAACAGACCTGTGCACCCAGGAACACACCTGTGCACCCAGGAACAGGCAAGAGGTGGCTATCACCCTCCTCAGGAATATGTGGGGACAGTATGCTGGTTTCATGTAAAATGTTAGAAGGTGCAGTACCAACCAAAAGCATAGGCCAACAGGAAAAAAAAGAATTTAAAAAAGAGTACTCCAGGTGATAATAGGCATAAATTGGCTTATATTAAAATTCATTATCTTGGAATCGTAGAGTTGTAGAATCACCACGGTTGGAAAAGACCTACAAGATCATCCAGTCCAACCATCCACCTATCACCAATAGTTCTCTCTAAATCATGTCTCTCAATACAGTGTCTAAAAGTTCCCTAAATGCCTCCAGGGTTGATGACTCCACTACCTCCCTTGTTGTCTCCAAGTGTTATTCTCACTTTCCTGAGATACTTGGGATTATCATTTATGGTGAATGTGAAAATCAAATATATACTATCAGGAGGGGAATGTGTATGCGATCTTGAGCAGTGAGATAAAGGCTTAACTGCTTTTCTTCAAATCCCTCTCTTCCCCTGTCTAATGAGTTATGAGGTAATGAGTAATTTACTGCTGACTGAAGGACACTGGAGACAGTGCTGTTGAAATCATGGATTACAATCTGTGAATGTATGATTGATGCAACCAAGTCCTCATAATTTAGAACTTCCATCTTATCCAAGACTGTCCTGAGCAGGCAGTAACCATGCCAAGGACCAGAGTTCTAGTTGCTGTTCTTCCATGCATATTCAACTAACAACAGGAAGAAATTAAACAGAAACAACCTGAGACACTTGTACCACTTCCCTTTCAGGTTGGTATTATGACAACAAGGCTGACCAAAACCTCTTCCCCCTCACTCCATTGTGGTAGTGTTCCTGGATGTGCAGTCGCTCAGTGCCACAGGAAGGTGTGGAATGCTTTCCTGCTCAGGGTATGTGAGGGCTTGGTGAGAAGGTGTCCAAGGATGCTGAAGAAGTTGCTTTCAGAACTCCTAGAGCACCTCCTCAGCACCAAAACCACTGTCCATCCTTGAAGAAGCCTGAGGCCACCACTACCTACCTGTACTAGGGGAGCAATTAAGTTGGATACTTAAATTATTAACAATCTGAACTTAGATTATGTGAAAGAAATACTTTTCTATGCACGTATGAATACAGACTTGGTATTTTGATTTACTGAAGCATTTCTCTGAAGGAAGGAAAGATGAACTCTATCATGTACGCAGCATAACTGATGGCCAAAAAGAAGAGTGTGGAAAATGAAGTATGAGCATTTGCACGTGAAATGGAAGTGCAGCCATTAGCTATTTATGGGTTTTATAGAGGTACTTGTCTAAGAAACAATTTTAGTAAAAGGCAGAAAGAGAATTGAAAGTGTTTAGAAAAAGAACAAACCCTTGTTTGTAACTGTTCTTTCCAAGAAAAGTCTGTTGTTTAAGGACAGAGGCTCTAAACATATGACAGAGAAAATAGCATTGTGTGCTCCAAGTAGCACTGCTTAGAAATGCAATTATTTCATATACTCCTTCAGTTTGGATCACTTAAGGCATAAAGTTAGATTTGCTGGGTCCTTAGACTTCTTTTATGAATATTTTATTTGCAAGTACAATGAAGCACTCAAATATATTTTAAGAATATGCTCATTTGAATCTGGGCTAAGATCAGAAGTGCAAGACACATTTGGAATAGCATGCATTAACTCTGTGGGACAATGTAGGGCACTGGATTAAACATGGAGTAAGAAGTGCCCATATTGAGGGATGCTGATCTTTTAATCTTGACCACATTTGTTGCAACATTTTGACAAGGGTGGATCCAAGAACGTAAAAGGAAACTGGGACATGAAATGAACCTCATCCTGCATCTTTATCAGTGCAGCACATTTCTCCCAGTGGGCCCACTTGTGCCTAATGAGACAAGGACACTGACCAGGAAACTACAAACCTATTAATTTGTTATTGCTTATGGGAGAATGCTGGAAGATATTGCAGGATTTGTTAAGTGAAGGCTTGGCGAAGTCAACTGATTAGGGAGGTTTCTGAGAAAGCTGTTCTTGCTGGGCTGCCAAGGTAGAAGGGGTTATCATGTCCAGGAAATTTTTAAGTGTCTTGTTGGCACCATGTAAAACAGAATGGGTGCTGTCAGGTAAGAGAAGCTGGAGAACTAAAGAAGGTTTTCTGTTTTTAGGAGAGTTAAAATATTTGGTCTTTCACCACCGATTTGGGGAATCATGTCCTTTCCCCGTGTTAAATCTTCACAGTGCCCAATGCATACACGGGACTGACAAAAGCAGCTATTGTAGTAAATATTCATTAAAAATATCTTCCAAGAAAACAAACAAACAAACAAAAAAAACCTTTACAAAGATGGAACTGCCTCTGAGCAGGAGAGAGACATTGTCAGCAAACATACAACTCAGTGTTAATCCATTTTGTTTGCTCCTGATCTCTGCAGCAGCTTGAAAGCCTGGAATCAGGAGAAAGCCAATGCTCTCTGCAGCCCTCCAAATAAAAAATCTGTCCTCAAACACTCCAGGATTTCATAAGAAGTGATGATGTATCACTGAATACGGTGGATTTGAGTCCAAGTCTGTTAAAAATTGAGCAGGGAGTAGGTATTGCAGCAAGAGTTTCTACACAATCAGCAATCAGATGAAAGAAAAATCTGTTATAGATGGCCTCTATTCCTCTGCTAATGAGGTAAACAGACCAAGGTGTCTGGAGAGAAAGAGTTTATCTACAGCATCTTCCCAGCTCAGGAACTTTTCAGGGAAAGTGTGGGGACACAGGGACTAACTTAAGCCTGCCTCTGAGTTCCATGGGGCTCTCAGACAGATGAGGACAGAAATGTGATGGGGCTGCAACACTCCTTTCTCCTAAAGGAGGAAAGAAAAGTGGGCAGCTCCTGGGATATCCATGTGCTCCACTGAGGCATGGGGCAGCAGCCACAAAGCAGCAGGACCGGCCACTTACAGAACTGCTGTAAGGAGTCCAAACAGGTTTGGCTTCTTTTCTTCCCTCCTGTGAACTGGCCAAGACCCAAACAACTGAAGGGACAGAGGCAGCTCCAGTTTGCCATGCTGCTGGTTGTAAAAGACCGTTTGGGAAATGGGACTTTTTTGTTGTTTGACTTTCCCCCCTACTGCAGTTTAAAACAGAAGAGCATGGGGACTTTTCATATTTTTTATTCTGTCTTAAGAAGCGCCTACATAAAAGACAGGTTCCCGGGGAAAAAGCAACAGGTTTCTGACATGCTTGTTCTCCGTCATAAAAAGATGACAGTAGTATAATATGGTTGTTTGCTTCTTCAGGATTCTTTCTGCAGTCAAAGAGGTGACAACCGGACTACCGGAGAAAGAAGTTTTGAGTCTCCCCATGTCAGAGAAAAAGGAAATAAGTAAGTTTGAGTTCCCTTTAACTAAGAAAGGACCATGGATCCTGTATTTTTGACTGTGGAATCTAGGGTTTTGAGAGCATTGCAGAAACTCACAAAATAAGCCAAATAATTAGTAACCTTTCTTGGTGGCATGTATGAAACACCTGGTTGCAGCTCAGTGGGAATACAATTCCTTTGGAAATCTCTTTTCATAGTAAGATGGCACAACTATGGCTGCTGTTTGTGGAGTTCTGGCAAACTGTAGGGACTGGTGATGTCGCATGTGGGAGATGGAGGAAAAAAGAGGAAGGCCTTCATGTCAAAGTTATGGCCTGGAAGGTAGGTAGGTGGGGTAGGTCTGGTAGGTGGGTGGCAGGTGAAGTTCCTGAGGGGCTGCTGCCTGGACACAGGGGACAGGGCACACAGCCTCAAAGAAGGTGGTCCACATGAGGATCCTGCCGAATTCTCACTCCTTGGTACACCTGAAGAGCAAGATTAGTCAAAGCTGGCTGTGAGAAGAGCCTGAAGAAATGATTTTGCGGTTCCTGCTCTGCCTCTCCCTGCCCTTGAAGAGTGTTTTGTGCTCCTTCTCCAGCATATGCATGATCGTGAGCAGTTTACTTTCCTGAGGAAACCCATGTTGGTTTCCTTGAGAAATAGAAATATCATTACCACATTATTAGAACAAAGGTTTTGCATATACTAAAAATAATGTAGCATCAGTGCTTACTAATAGGGCTAGGGAGTAGAATTGGCAGGGATAAAATCTCAACAAAACTTCCCTCCCTCCTCTCTGGGCTCCTGTCCTCTTGGCACTGTCCAGATCACGACTCTTGGCTGTATCTCAGGTTTCTTCTGGATGCACTCATTGAATCTCCTCCCCTTTTTTTCCCCAGAGTGTTTGGAAGACAAAGACACACAGTGGGGATATGAAAGAGTTTCATTTTCTGCTCTGAGTTCTGGTTTCAAGGGGAAGATAAAAAACAAACAAACAAAAATAAACCCAACAGCCCTTAGCTGCAATTAGTTGCTGCCTTTCAGTTTTGATGACCTAGACCTGATACCACTTTTTTGACAGCATGGTGTTAGCTGTTACCAATTCTGGCCAGGTCTCTCAGCACATACACCAGTGCAATGTTTCTTTGGAAGGTTTTGCTTTCCTTTTGCCATTTGTCAGGAGATGTGGATATACTCCCAAGCATTCTGTTGGCTGAGTGCTGAGAATGCATAGTATGAAGTGCATTTATGTGATTATATTATCTTAATGTACCTAAGAAACCACAACAGTAGAATGAGATTTCTAAGTTTTTAGACAGGGTATCCTGTCTCTGTTGTAAGGAGGATGTATTCCCTGGGAATCTGTAGCAGTCTACTATGCTCACTAAGTATCTTCAAGGTAAGTAAATGAAATGGTTTCTGTATCTTGGTCAAGGGAATATATTTTGAGACAGGATGGTATTATGTTCTCTCTGCACATCAGTGCTTCTTGGTTCCTGAAGAGAAGCTCATCAATCTGTGGTGACAATTATATGGGAAACCTTACTGAAAGCAGATTTCTTTTTTTAAAGGGTGTATGGATTAGTGATTTGAGAAGCAGCAAAACATGGGGGAAGCAGCTAAGCTGGATTCTAGAAGAGTGTGAATTATTTATATATCAGTTAACTGGATCACAGACAGGAAATCCAAAATGATATTGCTTAGCAAAGGCTACCTGAATAAATCCCACCAATGTGTGTTTGACAATGGCCAGGGGAAAGCTGTGAATGAAAAGACTTGCTGTGCAGCTGTCTCAGTGCAGGAGGAGACAGACAGACAGACAAGCCACGCTGCTAGACAAAGACAGCTTGTCAAAGCAGATTGCATTTTTGCCTTCTTAAGACCATTATTTCCAGTTGTTCCTGTCCAAAAATAAATAAAAATCAATAAATCCTAGATCCGTGTAATCTATTCATAAAATGGAATGGAACCTTGTAAGTAATGCTTTACCCTACACTGGTAATTTGCTATCAGCTTGGTCAAGGACAGTCAAATTACTTAATTACACATAACAGTTATTCTGTAAAGACTTGGGAAAACACAGATAAATGTAACTAATCCCTCTTTATTTATTCCCTGCAAACAAAAGCCTAAGGGTTTCTGGAAGGAAAAAAAAAAAAAAGCTGCACAATTAACGTAATTAGAGATGGATGTCACTCAAATCTTTACCAAGGCCCACAGGCATCCTGGTTATTTTGATTATGTAGTTAAGTCACGACAACTTTCTCAAAGATGGTGTTGCCCAAAGCCGACTGCGTTGCTTGTTCTTGTAGTGATACCTTCCTGCCACTGGATGGCATCTTCTGCAGGCTCCTGAAGTGCCATCACGATTGGTGGGGGTCTTAAAGGGCTTGTTGCAGTTCTAATTGGGTCATAGACGGGGAGCTATGCACTTCTGTGAGCAACGCCTTCCCACGTTTGCACGTGTGGAGGTATCGCATGTGTAGCAGAGACTTATTTTAGTGAGGATTTGGAAGAAAGGACTAGATTGAAAACTCTGTAGAGGAGGTGAGAAAGGCTCCACTGACTTCCCCTCTGCTCCTGGCCACCTCAGCTGGCTGGCAGGCTGCTTGGACAGGGAGATAAGAGGGACTTGGACAGTTCCCATAGCTGCATCCAGCTCTAGGTCTGCCTGCTGAAACCATCCCCAGTGGGGCAACATCTGTGTACTAGGGATACCCTGAAAACGATCTCAGAGTCCCAATAACCGCAACAGAAAAATGCTGAACAGCCACTGCTTCTTACCTCCACTGCTACAGGAGCTTCTCCTTACCAGAGAATATGATGTGATTGCAATCAGGAGAGACAAAGCTTCAGATGACCTGGCACTTTTCTTCCTTTAGTGATTGCTTTTCTCGAAGTGATGCCTTGTCTTTTGAAGAAAGTCATCACAACAGTAATTTGTGGAAGATAGATAGGATCTATGCTCTTCGCATCAAAACAACAGGAGCTTTCACCAAACTACTACTGATTAGTACTAGAAGACTATATCACTGCAACACAACACCAAACTCCCTACATTTCATCCTGCAGCCTTCTCTGTCCTCAGCTGACTCACCTGCCCACCTGGAACATGCTCCACATCATGACTTCTCCATAGAAGGCTGTCTTATTGTCTGTGGCTGGAGATCTTTGATGCCATTTACCATCTGAGTGCTGAAAGGATCTTCAGATTGAACAGAGGCTCATGGAATAGCAAAGAAAGCCTTATCTGTGCAGCAGATGATGGGAGGGCTCTCAGTCCTCTTCCCACTGGAGTGTGGAAAGGTGATGAAGAACATTAGTAACTCCTTCCTTGAGGACACACACTTATGCCCCCTGTAAAGGCTGCAGAAACCAGAAAAAACAGAGAACAGAGACACAAGGAGAATTCTGAGTGCTAAATGCTAGAAAAGCATTAAAGATAGTCATGTCAAAAAAAAAAAAAAAAAAAAAAAAAGCAAGGAAACTCAAAGCAGCCCCTCTGGAGGAAAAAAAAAAAAAAAAAGGGAATAAAAGAAAGACTATAATAAATTCTGACTGAAAGATAAAAAAAAAATCCCTCCCCAACATACATGCACACAAAAGATGAAGAAAAAGGCAGCCTGATTCTATTAACCAAGTATTAACACCCCTGGCTAAAGAAACCCTGCAAAAAGGAAGGATTAACATTTTCAATAAAGGGGACCAGATATTGCAGTGCTAATCACCAGCACACTCCACTGACAGGAGAATGGAAAATAATGTTCTTAATAGTGTGAAACAGAGCAGGAGGTTCACAGGCAAAGAATCAGAGGTTGCTGCAGGCAAATGACAAATAACCTGGTTAGAAAAAGGCATCAGAGATTAGGGGAAGTCTCTGCAAGAAATAGTTACTATGCACATTGTCCCAGCATCCACACGTCTGGCTGAACTGCAGTGCTACCTCAGGGTGTCATGACAAGGGCTTTAGCACTAAATAATGAGGCCACATGTTGCATCACGATTTTCTAGTCATCATTTTAGGAAAAATAGACCCCCAAATATCCTCTCCATTGCATTACCCCGAGGAGCCTGAGAAAAACATGTTCATTTTCTGAGTAGACATTTTCTCTGTAGACTACTGCCTCATCTCCTTGTGCTGCCTGTCAGCGAAGCAGGAGCCTGCCTGTTGTGTTGAGGTGCACACAGAAAGATGGGAAATTATGTAGTGTGGTTTAACGTAACAGAACAATTCACAGTCTCTTTGCAAATGAGTCTGTTGAATTAGCCTTTCAGCACTGATCTTTAGAAACAAAACAGAACTGGGTCATGGAGCCTGTCCCTACAGAGCAGCTTGCCAGGAAGCCTCCTTACATGGGTGGTTTTGGGGTAATGACGGTCAGGGCTACTGGAAAGAGGCTTCTGTTGGAGAAGACTCCTGGGGAGGTGGGAGTATCTGAAGGGTTTCGACCTTTTTCCCCTTACCTCTTTTGTTAGCGTTGTGTTTGCCTGTGACATGCAGTGGGACAGGGCAGTAGCTCCGTATGTACAGAGCTACGTGTGCATGCACACTTTGGCAGCATTGCTCAGATGCCGTTGATGTGGCCATATGCATTAAGTTCAGAGCCAGTGCAATCAGACCTTTCGAGAGCCTCTGCAGAGAACAGTTCTTAAACACCTCAAGATGAGAGAGCTCGGGTTCATATAAAATGGTTAATTTCCAGCTGCCAACAAACCGGAGCTGTGGGTTATTTTTAAACCTGTCTCATTTGAGCATAGGGCACTGGGGACAGGGATTTGCATTCACCCTGTTTTTATGCAACACCCCGGCACCACAAAATGCACTTCCCATTGGGGTCTTTGGGTGCCATTGTATGGCATATTGGAAGATGGCTGAGAATCCTCTCTCTCCCTGTCCTGCAGCATATTCAGAGTTGGTTAGCATCCACACTGTACACAAGTAGCATTTTGCTCATTCCTAAAAAACAGGGTTTTTTTTGAGAACTGTGCATATACTGAATTAGCTCATCACACACTTACAGGCTTGAGGAGAAAAACTATCTCCTCCTGAGACTTCCAGGGCATCTAGGCAGGTAGAATTTAATTACTGCCAGTGTAGCACAATGTTCTCCAAGCTCCTTGGAACAAGAACGGAGCAGCAGAGGGACCAGGAGTGCGAGCAGCCCACATATTTACTCAGAGGGCTCCTCCTCAAGTTTGCTGAATCATGAACAGCTCTGATGCAACGAATTCTCTCACTTGTGCATGCCTCACTCTGTGCTGTCATAGGATATAGTGCTCCAGCTTACACTGTGCTTTGACTTGCTTGGTGGTGAAGGGTACTTCTGTTTAAATATTTTCACCCTGTTAACCCATATGTTTATATGTGCAGAGTCCACTGCATCCATAAGGCCTCATCCAGGGATCCAGGGAAAGATGCTAGACTGAGGTTTCTCTGAAGCTTCCTCAGAGGCCCTTTAGTTCATGAGAACACTGTTACCAAGAGATTAAATGAATTAAAAATTGATGACTGTTCTGTACTGGATGTCTTGCAGTCAAGGATATTTAAACAGATAGCAGGGAGGGTGGAGGGAAGATTCTTTGCCAGAGTAATTTTTTTCTGTTTTCAAATGATGACTTTATGGGGGCAAGGAGAGAGAAAAGCAAGGGTAGAGCCAGAGGAGTATCTGCTGGTTCTGGGTGAGGAAATTCATCTTGTAAAGAAAGGATAGTGTGCTCTGTCAGAGTTGCTTTGCCTGAACAGCAGAGTAGATCCCCAGGGTGAAATCAGTGGCTTTTGCAGCTCAAAGCCCTTTGAACTCCAAGACCATACTAGAAAGGCTGGCAGGGTCAGTGCTGTCTCCAGGGTCCCCACAGCTCCTGGGGTAGGGGACACAGCCTGGTGCACTATGGGATCCTGGAGTGGTGGCCCAGTGGCTGTCAGCTCTGGGAGCCACAGGGGGCCATGTCCAAGGCAGGGCAAACTGAGATGACTAAAACCAAGGGCCATTTATTCAAATCCCTACAGCTTTAGGGTTAGCTTCAGTCCCTGCTGGCCCAGGACTCCTGCCTGGGTTGTTTTAATGACTTTTCATACCATCTGGTGTGTTAGTCCCCAGGATGGGAGCATGTGCGTGCTGTGGCAGATGTTCCGTGCTGCTGCTGGGGGCGACAGGGAAAGTAGCTGGCCCAGCAACTCTGAATGTTCACTCGGCTTATTGCAGGCCCACATCTGCTTTAGGCTATGAGGCTGCTGTAGTTCATAGCGTTCTCAGTTCTGTTCTTTAAACCAAGGCCGAAATTCTCAGTCATGGTAATGACTATGGTTCCTCTGTCCTTTGGTTCCCAGTTGGAGGCAACTTTAAAAGAGCTGGGTTTTTACTGTGCCTGCTCTGAACTTACTGGGCACTGTTAGAGGTATCATGAGCTGAGTACTCCAAGGCACCAAGGCACCTCTCTTTTTTGAAGTTGATGCTTTAACTCCATTTGCATCCTCAACTTTACCTGAGGGAAAGCTGCACTGCACAGTACAACATTCAGTGTTCACATGTGATTTCATCTGGCTGATTTAGCTTTGTTCACAAACAGGTGTGTAAACTCATTTATGTGCACACTCTTTATACTTTCATCCTTCATTAAATGACGGTAATTTCTGGCATTATCCCACCTGGAGCAGTGATGCCTGTCCCTATCTCCCATCCTTACCTGCAGAAATAGAAGGGCTCATTGTGTCGGTGTCAGTCATAATAGAGAAACAGAGAGTAGTTATACTGTTTGTGGTGAATTCCCTGCTTCAAATTGCACTGCTTATGAATATGAAATCAGAGTTTGAGTTCAGAAATGCAGATCTACTCAGCAAACTCCATAGGTCTACTGAGCAACCTGACGTGGGTTCTCCATATATCTTTGAGTGTGCATGGAGGACAGAGCACTGAACTAAGAGCAGAGATTCCGTTTACTGTGTCTTGAAGCAAAGTTCAAACAAACAACAGAACTTGTGCTATCCAGTCTCGACTGAGAGATGAATAAATACCTCATTAGTTCCTCAGGATGAAACAGTTTAGATCCTTCCTGTATATATTGACTAACTAATTAAAATTAATGGTCTCAATGACCACCCAAGTTGTATCTTCATTGCTTCTTTAGAAACAACTGCTTTCCTCAGAATCTAAAAAGACCTTTATTCTGAAAAGTGGCTGTTATATCTTTATGTAAGCTACTATTAAATGTGCACCAACTTAGTTCTATTAAAACACTGCCATTCAAATATCAAAATATAATTGAGTCAGTTAATGAACAATGGTTGTAAATTTATTTTTCATTCTAGTTTTCCTGCATGAAATGAGCCTGTATCCTTTGGAGAAGAATGGGGAAGGAAAGTCTCAAATAAATGGATGTAATTGCCTTCATTAAAAGCTGGCTGCGCAGACTTTATCCTGTGGGGTCTACTCTCTTTCTCTGAGGTAAGTTCTCATGTATTTTTAATGGGAAACTTATTACCAATCAAACCTGTATTCTTGCCCCTGTACATGAAGGTGGATGTTCTGCACTTTTTCATCATGCTGGGTCCCCTGGGAAGAGCATCTCATTATGGCGTCAACTGTCCCTGCCCTTTGCAGAAAGCCCCACCAAGGTCATATCAAGAAGTGATGGATAAAGGCGAGCTTTAACCCTTGACCTTGGCCTTCCTGGTGCTGAGTGTTAATAAATCTACATTTAGGATGGAGGTTTTCTCCCAGCTGCTCTTTGTTTGGGAAGGGGAGAGAAATGCTGATGCACAACAGGTAGCATTTTCTAGGGCAGCACTTTTCCCTTCTCCACAGAGTCCTGCATCCCCTGTGAGAGTACACTTGTGAATGTGGCTTGGGCATCTGGCAGGGCTCAGCTCACATCATGTCCTAGCTAAAACATTTTGTGTTCAGCCCTCCTATTTTTACAAGGGACCGCTTTTTTTGGTGCAATGATGACCATGTGTCATTGTCTCCAGAGTTGAGGAGACCTTCAAGAGACTAAGGCTTTTCAAAAGGTTCACCCTCTCTATAAAACCTAAGGAGAACTAGCACTGTTGGGTACCAGGAGCAAGCAAGTCCTTTGCGAGGCTTCAGAAATGTAGTGTTGTGCTTGTGGAGCAGCTTTCAGTTTTCCTCTTGTTCAGGTGACCAGGAAGCTCATCACAGAATTGTTCAGTGCCATTGTTGTGCATGGAAAGAGCAAAACCAGTGAAGGAGAGGCTTTTCCTCATGTGTTCCTTTTCTTTTTCCTCAATTCCCCTGCAATTTCCCCTCCAAATGCTCTTTTCCTTATTTTTTATTCTTCTCCCACTTTCCTCTTTCATCATTAGACAGAAGTATAATTTTTCTTAGGATGCATTACCCTGCTGGCTCTCAGGTTTCCTGGTGGTGAAAAGGGTCATTTGGGGCACACCTCAGCATAGATTAGAGAATAAGCAAGTCAATGTTGTGGGCTGGTGCAGCATGTTTCTGATCACTTTTGTTTCTTCTTGATGAAAAATGTTTCCCTAAAACTTGCAGTGCGTGAAGGCTGCCGGTAGTAAGCGAGGTGGAAAAATTGGTTCCTGCACAGAGCTACTCTCAATGGCTCTGGCATTTCATTGCTGTCATCTTCTAGGGAAGTTAAATTGCTTTGTTCCCTATATCCCGTTAGCTCTATAATCAACTTATCAGAATGTGGATCAAGAGTGTGCTGAGATTGGGTATAGTCACTTTGACAGAGGGTATGTTCAGATTCATTGATCTCAAACTGGGGCAAGAAGCCATGAGAGGATCTCAGAACAGAGGGCAGAGATTGTAAGTGATCTGATCAAACTTGAAGCCTGTACATCACTGGGGGGCTTTCTGCACACTGGAGGAGAAATACCACAAAAAACTTCACAAATGCCAGAAAAGTCAAGCCCAGAAATTAACACTGCAAATATTTGTATTATGTAAACGCTCAAGCTGGCTGTCCAAAAAAGCATCTGGCAGTAGCACTGAGAGGAGCCAGGGTTAGCAGGTGAGTGCAGTTGGCTTCAGCATTGTCCCCTCCTGGGCTTTGTCCTCTTTGTGACTCTGCAATTTGTTTCAGTTTATCTATTACCAGAAGCACATTTAGATCACTTTTTCCCAGTTTCTGATTCTACATAAGATAAGTATCTGGAATGAAACCCTTACACCTCTTAAATCTCACAGTTCGTGCACATGTATTAGTGGGATGATTCACAACCTTGCAGCTAATTGGCCAGCACTGTGGAAAAGTGAGACCTTTTTTCTCAGCTCCTTTGCAGTGGGCAACAATCCAGCACTTGCTTTGCATGATCAGCCAAGGTGACAACTGATGACAGAGTAGTTCAAGATTTGATGGAAATGGCACAACCATTTTGCATCCAGGGCAGGCTCTCTGAGACATCACTGGCTCCATCCTGCTTTCTTTGCGTAGATATTTCTGACAAATGCCTATTTGCTCATTGGATGAGTTCTTTCAAACTATCGCATTTAGTGCAGACATCAAATGAAGGCCACATGAGTAGGTCAGCAGACTATAAACCAGAGAATCAAGAAAGTCTGGGAAAGAAAAGGAAGTATAATGACTTCTGGCAATGAGGCAACTGAAGCTGCAGTGTGTTTTTCTCAACTTGCAGAGTAATCCATAAAGCAAGATGGAATGCGACTAAATGGGGGCAAAAGTGACCTTTTAATGACAACTCAGATAAAAACTATGGTCTTGAGACATGGTCAGCCCAGCTGGGGACTGTGGTGATTTCATGATACTATCAGCAAAGGCTTATCCAACACAAGTGTGAGGTCTTGAACTTTTGACAGAGTAGTATGTTTCTTTTATCTCGTGCTCTGCTCCTTCATGAGCTCTTCCCTTGAGTTCTGGTTGGTTTGCATGGAAGACATGTTCTCTTTGCACTCCTACACATCTACTTGATGTTTCCCCTTTTTCCTCATCTAGGATTGTGTTGTGGGTGCTCAAATTTTGTTCCATTGGTTCCCATAGCAGTCCTGGCTCACTGCTGTGTACTATGTAAGAGGTCAGGGAACCCATATCATGGCACATCTTTAGTCTCTCCCATGATGAGATAGGACATGGAAACAAAAAGCCTGTAACTTTACACATACAAGTGATATCAGCTTCAGAGCAGAGGGAGCATGAGACAGGAGCCAGTTCAGAAAGTTTACTGTTCAAAGTGTGAGACTCAGTGTATTTCTCTACATTCACAGACTCCCTGCTCTCCTCAGCTTCATCCTGTGTGAGACAGGTTTCCTGTTGAATAAAAGTAGTGTGAGCCTAGTGTAACATTAAAAGAGGTGGGGAACAGATAATTGTAATGCCCTGGGGACACACGTTGTTCAAGTATATATCTCTGCCATCACCCCTTATCCCTGCCCTTTAAGACTTAGAAGTTGTCATGTGTCCTCAGCATATCTACAGGAGGACAATAAACAAGCATGCAACTCCCCCCTCACTGTGATGAAAATAAACCAAGTAAATTCTGTGCTATTAAACTCTGCAGAGGGAGCTTAATATTTTCCTCCTTGTAGTCTGCCACGCAGAAACCTTTACAGAAAATTGAATGGTGATAAGCCAGAGCTGTTACCTAGGTCAGGGAAAGGTCAGCTCACATAAAGTGAATATTGCTAGTGCTTTGGTTACAGCAAGGCCTAAGCTGTTCAAAGCCAGGCTGCATCATCTGTGGCTGAAAATCATTCACAGCACTGCTTCCTGAGCAGCAGATTTGCTTCCCTTTACACAGGCTAATGAGAAAATGTCACGAGTGGTGAAAAGGAAAAGGGAAAGGGAAAGGGAAAGGGAAAGGGAAATATAATTCTCACAACTCTTTCTTTTCTGTCCTCAACCTTCAAGAACTGAATCTGGAATTCAAAGCAATGGGATAAAGAGAACTGCATGCAAGATATGCATGAGCTTAAAACACTCCCTGACTGACATTCCACTAAAGCCCTAAGCAGAACAGAGCTCTTAAAGGCAGTGATGGCATGGCACTAGCATCATCAGGTTATACAGCAGCATTTTAGGATTTTCCAGACAAAGGTATCTGTTTTTCAAGCATATATTTTTGCAATCCCTTCACCTCTCCCCAGCCAGCCTTTCCCCCAGCTTCCAGCAATATAGAAAAGTGGCCTCTAATCCATCTACCCTCGTGCCAGGAACAAGGACTCAGGATACGGGTCAGGACACAGATGAAAATATGCTGATCACAAATCAGAGTTCACCACAGAGCCTTCTTGTTGAGATACAGTGAAGGAAGTTCTCTGACCTTCTGGATGCATTAGCATGGGGACTCTTGCTGGGCTGCTGTGACAACAGAGCTGATCTGTTGTTTTACAAATTTGTCTTTGCCATGCAGGGTGTTGCATTTTGCACTTGGATGGCTGAGGAGGCTATACAGAGCCCTTTGCCCCTTTCCTTTTTCAGTTCCCAGTGCAGCTCCAGGGAGGAAGGGCAGCAGCCTTTGTTATACACTACCATGATGCTGACAGGTCAGAAAGCATCATGACCATAAACTATGTCATTGCAGGCTAAGGCCAAGTTTTTCAAGGATCGATTTTGCTGCCTTGCATGCTTCCTGGAGCCTTCACTAATTGTGCTGCTTTTCTCATGAACTGTTGCATTAACTGGCTTTCTAAAGAACCGCCCTAAAACCACCGCGGACATAAAACCAGACATAAAACACATAATCTGATCTTGCAACACAAGCATTCCTGTTTAATTTGTTTGCTGCCCACTACTGTATATTGTACATTTTGTTACAACCTTCTGAAACGAGCTGCTGGGGCAGGCAGCAGGCTAAAGGGGAAGCAGACAAAGCAGGAAGCAGACTGGGAAGCACCCAAGAGAAGGAGGAAGCCTGTTTGTCAGGGAAACTGACTAAATGCCAGACTTTGGTAGAGTTGATTTGACTTCAGAAGACACTGAAAGCCGTACAGGGATTAGAGAAATGGACCTACCTTTCCAGGAGAGAGAGGAAACAGTGCTTACCAGTCGTCCTAGTTTATCTGTTTCACCTGCTCAACCTGACATTTCCCCACTGAAATAACTACCTATCTTTGAGTGGCTGCTTGCATATTTTAATAATATCTGATCTGGGATACTCTGATGCCCTTTGAATAACGGATTCAACTGGAAGAGAGATAAGAAAGTTTACCTCAAGGCTGTGGACTTTTTTGGGCACACGCAACACACAATGGGATCTGTTCCCTGGAGAAGATTTTTGCATGACTTGAATGAGGAGAATACCCACAGGTACTGTGCCCTCTGGAGGCTCACAGGGCTCCAAGGTTTCTTCTAAGCATAGGTCCCTTGTCCACTGAATAAACTTCTAGACTACCATTGCAATGCTATCTTGATGTCTCCCTTGGGCATTTTTTTGAAGTGGCACAGTTGTGTGGCTCACTGGTTCCAGCCTGTATCTCATTTGGTGAGGAGCTAGAAGCTTTCCAGCCAAGACTGAAGGAAATTTTTGGCCCGTGAGTCAATTGTACTTCAACCATGAAACCAGTCGCCAATTCTGACCTCAGAAAGCTAAGCTACAGCGTTCAGAATGTTAAGTCCTCGCTAGATGTCACAGTACATACCGTGTATCCTATGGTAAGTTACACGGTTTGTACGGAAGAATGCAAGTGCCAGAGACCAAAACCACATGTTTTTATCACTGCAGCACCTGTTCTTTTCAGCATGTGCCTGATTTTAGCACATAATCTCATATTTCTTCCAAAAAAGCAGCTTTTACTCTAGGTATTACATGGGTCAGGCTCTGTTCTCTAGAGGAAGTGATTACAGTTATAAAGTTGGAGGGTCATTAAAGGAGGAAGCGTGGAAAATTCCTGTGAATATTTTCTTGGAGATTGGTAAAAAGTTTGCCTTAATTGGCAGTGGGTGCCATTTCAGAAACAGGCCAGCCTAACAGCATAAAGCTAGTTACAGTCACCTTTCCTTTCTGCAATGGGCACTTTACAGCAGCATTATGAGAACTGAAAAAGGGGGAAAAGGAACAGAATTGAAACAAGATAGATATCGAAAGGGATACCAGATTGAAGTCAGTGACATTTGTGAACCTTCTGTCATTCAAGATTATGGTGATTTGGGATTTAGAGCACATTAATCCATAGGAATTCTATACTTAATGCTTGTTCTCTGTCTAATTATAATTAGGGAGGGAAGACTTTTTCCTTTACACTAGACTGCAAAAAATTTAGACAGGCTATGAGCTCCATGCTTTACTTCTCACCTTATTTTTTAAGGCTGGGCTAAGCAGACCATTGAGATTGGGATCTAGCATTTTGGATGCATCCCCTCATCTACTCTGTTACTGATTAATCAAACCCCAAACTAGAGGATGCACTGCAGCCCAAAGTAATGCCTGGGACTAAAGTCAGAAAAAGTCCTGGAGAGGAACATTACAGTGGTTTAAGCTGTCAGAATGCTAAATGGGAATAAGAAAAAGTGATGACTGAAGGGAGAAAAGCTAATAGCTTTCAGGGCATAGCAACATTTACGGGTTAATGCACCTCTGTGGTGTTGGCTGCATTTAAAGTTCCCCTGCCTTTGTCACATGAGGATGGCGAGACATAACTGCTGAAGCACAGAAAATATTTCTGCCCCTGGCTTTTGCCTGGTCTGTGTCATGGCCATTAGACAGAAACTATCCTTAGCAGGCATCTTCAAGAGAAAACTACTGAGAGGGAAAGAGGGAGCCAAGACCTCAGTGGATTGCTGTCTGCTGCTTCTTCTCTTTCAACAGTGCAGATGTTACTTTCCAGCTGAGTTTGAGAGAGAAGCCCTACTGTTTGAGGATGTTGAGAAGATTAAGGGATTAAACTGAAAGGGCTCCACTGCAAGAATTTCTCTTCCAGCTCGTCTGAGTTGGGGTAGAACTTTTCTGAGATAGATGCAGATACGTTGTGCATACGAATGTATTTGGCTCATCTGATTAAATTAATGTTAATACAGTGCTGTATTTTTCCTTTGGAGAAAATTAAAGTAAGATAATGCCACATGCTGTCAAATCATATAAGGAAATCAGTAGGGACAGATATAGTCCTAAAATCATTCTTTCAGGCTTCTAGTTCAGACTTGTCACACTGCCCCTCCCCTTTTTCTATGTAATTCTAACACTTTTTTTCTTCTAGTTTTATCAGAAATGACACAATTATAAATCTATGGCTGCGTAGAGTAGGTGGACTGTGAATTTTCTCTCCCTTTTACTGGGTTAAGCCCAGCCTTTCAAGTTATTTTACACATAAAGACGTTTGACTGCTTCTGATCTCCACGCACTTTCTCTTGGTTTCTTTAGAACACAAAGGAGAATGGCTCAAGCAGACCAAAGCCCATTGAAGTCAATGGTCCATAGAGATTAGAATGACTTTCTTGCCATGTATTTTTGGGGCAGAGTAAGGCACTGACTACTGGGCATATTGGGGGGGAAGAACTGTACTTGGCCTTTCCTCTCTGTTCAGTGTTAAAGGATTGCTAATGCATTTTAAAGGTGTTTTGAACTTGAGAAACCCTCCTAAAATAAAGAAATGTCTTATTTTTTTAACATGTTGAACACGCACACTACGCAGCTGAGAAGAGCAGAACAAACCAGTTCTGACTAATCCCTGATACAAAGGCCACTCATTGCCTGCTTTTTGTACAGCATTTTCTCTTCCTCTCTTCTCTTCCTGTACTTTCTTTCTCTGCCTTGTTCTGCATTGTTTTTTCTTTGAATTTCTCTTCTTCATTCCCTTCCGATTTCTTTCTACAGGGAGAGAGACCAGGGAGACCTGGTGAGGACATTCCACTATTCACAGACCTCAGTTTAAACACAGTTAACAGAGTGGACACATAATTAACCTCATCAGCCTTCACTCCCCCCTTCTTCCATCAGACTGGTGTTGCCCCTGTGGATGTTTTATCTCATAAATCTGATTTTCCGGGATAGGAAATTTCAGAATGGCAAAGTTTGCCTGCAAATGAGACAGAATGAGTTCTCATCCTTCCTAAGTGCCTTGAAGAGGGATTGTGAGGGAGGCTGCAGTCTTTGCTCAATTGCTTATATTATTACAGGGACAGTAGCTTAGAAAAGGAACAAAAATTTCACATATCTCCTGTACAAGTCACTAATCTTTTACAGTCATTTTACCCATATTTTATAATAGAAAAAGAATCACTGGCACAGTCAGTCATTCCATTCTATTTTCCTGTTAACCACAACAAATTCCTTACAGACTGAAGATACTTGTATTCCTGTACTTTGAATTAGACATGACTCCAACTAAGAGAAAGAAGGAAATTCACATCTTTCCCACGTCACCCTTTTCAACTAAAGTTTTTGTTTGTTTTATTTTATGAAAATCACTGGAGTTGCAGAGCAGTTACCCTTACTTGATATCACTTACTTTGTTGTCATGATCAATGTTGTCAAGGAAAGGAACAGCACAAGTTATTCAAGGACCAATAACTCTGTTCTTATCCAATGTCATCCACTTCAGATGTCAAGTGATAAACAAACTGGTTCCTCATATTAGTCTAGGTCACTGTTGTCTGAAGTTACGGGGCTAAGCAATGATGGTGGATCCACGTCCTCAGGGAATGTCTCTATTGAAATATACAACACCACCATCAGGAAGGAGCGACTGGGTGGCTGATTTGCATTGACTTGTGACCTGAATCCCCAGGGGCACTTTACCAGTCTTGTGCCTCCAACTGCTGCTCACCCCAGGGCTCCAGCAGCCTGAGTCCAGCTGGAGTGTCCCAGCTGGTGCTCGGGGCATGGTGACTGGGCTGGGCGGTTCCACCTGCCCCAAAGCACTTGACTTGTCACTCTCCGGGACTGACACAAGCTGTTGGCTGTGACGGACGCACACTTGACTGGTGCTGAGAGTGGTGTTTTCTATCAGGCTGCCATGTTATTTTAACAAATCGCCTTTGTTCAGCACTCTCCATACAGTCCTTTGTCAAACAGTTCTTTTGAAATAACACGTCTAAATGAAATTCCCGAGTATGCCTGCATTTGAAGCAAATTCTCTGCTCTTCATTTTTTCAGAGTCCAAACACCTTAATGAGAATAAATTTTGGAGAAATTTCTTTGTTGAAGTGCAGATACCCAGACATAGAATCATAGAATCATAGTATCATAGAATCATAGTATCATAGTATCATAGAGTCATAGAATCATAGAATGGTTTGGGTTGGAGGGGACTCTAGTGATCTTTGAGTTTCAACCTTCTTGCTTCAGGCAGGGCCACCAGCCTAGTCTTGAACACTGCCAGGGATGGGGCATCCACAGCCTCTCTGGGCAACCTGTTCCAGTGTGTCACCACTAAAAAACTTCTCCCTGACATTCAATCTAAACCTTCCCTCCTTGAGCTTAAAAAACCCTTCTCCCTTGTCCTGTCACTGTCTTTGTAAAAAGTTGATTCCCCTCATATTTATAATCCCCCTTTAAATATTGGAAGGCTACAATGAAGTCTCCTATCAGCCTTCTCTTCTCCAGGCTGAACAAACGTAACTCCCTCAGCCTGTCCTCATCGGGGAGGTGGTCCAGCCATCTTATCATTTTCATGTCCCTCCCTGTTCCTGCTGGCCACCCCTCTTCTGATGGAGCCCAGAATACCATTGGCCTTCCAAGCTGTGAGAGCACACTTCTGGCTCATGTTCACTTTTCATCCACCAGGACCCCCAAGATCCTTCTCTGCAGGGCTACTCACAACCAGTTCTTCTCCCAGTCTGTATACATATCTGGGATTACTCTGATCCAAATGCAAAACTTTGCACTTTGCTATGTTGAACCTCATTAGATTCACACAGAGATCTCAAGTTTGTTGAGATCTCCCTGGATGGCATCTCTTCCTTCTAATGTGTTTATTGCGCCACTCAGCTTTGTGTCATCAGCAAACTTGATGAGGGTTCACTCAAGCCCATCATCAGTGCCATTGATGAAGATGTTAAAAAGCACCAGTCCCAAGAAAAACCCCTGGGGGACACTGCTTGTCACCAGCCTGTACCAAAACATAGTGCAATTCACCACAATACTCATGTCTATGCCATTCCAACCAGTTCCTTATTCACTGAGTAGTTCACCCCTCAAATCTGTTCTTCTCCAATTTAGAACAATATATAATTTGTGGAGCCACAGCTTGGGAAAGAAACAACCAACAATTTACATAAGAAACAGAAAAACAAGTTAACACATTGCTTCTGTTCTCTGTGTATAGAGGCAATCTTGAACTCACAGGAATTGTGTGGATAAATTGAATGGAAACCAACTAAAGGTAGCACAGCACTTTTTCATGCACAGACCCATGATTATTATAATCTCACTTCTTATGGAAATAATGATTTTGAACTTGTCAGAGAGCTGAAATGATCTATGCTTTTAAGATGAAAGGAGACAAAAAGGAGTGGGAAACGTTTCAGTCATTTTTCCCTTAAATTTTTTGCAGTTTCCCCACCCCAATAATCTCAGTTCACTTTATTTCAAGACCAAAAAGATTGCTTTTTCTGCTGCTTGCTTGGGGCCACCTAGAGCAACCTGCTCCATGCAGAGCAGTCTCCAGCACTAGATTGGATCAGCTGCTGCTTTGTTTGGGAGAGTTAAGAAATAATTTGTGGTGTGGCTGTTAACTACCAGATGTGTCTCTGCTGTGCTGGGGATTGTGTCCCATAGAAGTGGGCTTACTCATTACAAACACAGAAACAGCACATTATGCTGAGTTTTGCTAGGCCTACTCCCTCAGTTTTATGGCTCAATATAATGTTATTATCGCATGTGTACACATCAGCAAAGGTGCTGCCAATTAAGATATCTCACCACTGTATAAAGCTACTGGACACTAAGAATATTTGTGTTTGTGGTTCCGAACAGTGCTTGAGAGCAGTACTCTACAGAATTATCAAAGGAGCTGATTATAATAATGAATGTTGATCCCATCCAGAAGTTGTAACAAAACAGTTTGCTGAGCAACTATCGCCTGATGACAAAATTAGAGAAGGACACAAATTGTCCTTGAAAGAACATAAACTAGTGCACTGAAATATACTCTGCACATGCACGGAGAACAGAGCTTTGTTACAATGTTCAGTGATATCACATAGTGATAAAGTGGGGTAAAGTAGTGATAAATTGCTGCATGTGTCATAGCATAGTCTTTAAAATGTCAGAGCCCTGTGGAAGTGATGGAATGGATGCTTTGCTGGAGCAGGTCCCTAGAGATGTGCTGTATGTACTGGTTTGCACAGCGTGGCGTACTCTGGAATGAATTTAGACCACAAGCAAAATCATTTTCAAAGGAATTAGGCATAATAAGTATTAAATGGAAACTCTGATTTTGGAAAACTTATGGATTTGACAATCTTCTCTTTCAAAAAGGTGTGTTTGCCTGAAGAATGGTTGGACTTTGCTAACTCCCTTTGCACAAAACAGCACAAGCCCCTACATGGCTGTGTGTGATTATTACATTAACACATCTCTATGGTTACACCACAGAAACCTTTAAGTGTGAATGCATTTTTTTTCCCTTAAGTACCAAGATGTTCCCGATGGAAAAAAAAATGACCTCTTCTTGGCTCCTGAGATAGAGTCAGGGATGTGATTAATGCTGACTATATTCCACTGTTTTTCCCTGAAGATGAACTATTAATATTTTCCAGTGATGTATGTCCTTTCACTTAGCCACAAATGGGTGGTCAGCAAGGTATCAAAGCCCATATTTTGTCTAAAGTAATAATTTTCTCAGTGCCACTCGCCATAGAGCCTTTGACTTGGTGCCCAAGGCCTGCCCGTATTTTTCTACTGCTCTGTCAGTACGCAGCATCACTCCAAAAATACATGAATGGAACACCTCAACCCATCTTATTTGTTTCATCCCATCTTATTTTTTATTTAACCTGACATTTAAAGCAGATCCAATAGCCTGTGAAATGGATGGTATTTCTAGATTTAGTAGATTACCTGGTTAACTCATAGTGGCAGACTACTGAAAAGCCTTACACATCAGTTGCCACATGCTCTTTGATGTATGGCCTTGCAAAGTCCATTTGATTTGGCTTTATTTTTTGTCCCATCATTTGTATCAAGTTGGCCCAACATGTCGTCTAACACTTTAAAATAAAGATTCACTTCTCATTTTGCTTTGAGTATGTTAAAAGAAAGCAAAGGTTTCTGAGGTTCAAAGCTGTGCATTATTACACAAATTTGTACAACTAAATTAAAACCAAGAACTTAAACCATAAACTGGAGCAAAACAAAGCAAGACACTGATGGGTTAGACAGATTAAAGAAGAGGTTTGAAGGCAAAGGCATTCCTTGACTCTTGATTTCTGGAAGAGTGCCTGTTTGCTCTCCTGTTCAGGATTCTTTCAGTTGCTTCCCAGGATCTATACATTCCTTATGATCCTCTGTAGATTCCTAAGGATGACTCCTTTCTTCTACTGTTCCTAAAGCTTCTTTCTGCACGGCCTCGTTCTCTTCCTAGGCTTATCTTGGTCTGCACTGGGTCTTGCTACCTTGCTGTGCTCTGGGCCATGTCACATAAGTGCTGGGGAGGAGCAATATCTCCCTCTTGCATCTTTTCTGAGGATTTCACCTCATCTGGCAGCTGGGACAAGCTCCCTCCATGCTACCACCTACTGTTACAGCCTCCTTATCATCCTTATCATCCTTATCATCCTTATCATCCCAGATCCCATCCTGATTGGTGGAGTAGAAACACAAAGTGGAAAGAAACTTTAAGTATGAAGAATTCTAGCTTGAACCAAAACCAATGGTTTTATTCTACTTCACCTTTCCTTTTGCCATCTTCCCCATTGTTGTTCCTTATAACAACCTGAATTTCTTTTCAAACTAGTTTGTGAGCTGTACAGGACTGTAGGAGCCTGCAGTTGAGCAGCACACTGCAAAAATGATCCAGGCTCCCTAGGGATGTCCTTGCTAGATATCAAGGGCCATAAGGGGAAAATGGGGGCAGCTGCAAGGTATTTGTCACATGCAAGTGATCCTGAAGGAGTGGGATCTATAATATTGACACAGGTAGGCTTCTGGCTTCATGAGTTAACATCTGTCAGGTGATTTTCTGTGGCAGCTTTCACTCTTTGTATTTAAGCTCATGTGACACCAGAACTGCATCCAGATCTTTGGATGCAGTACCACATTATTTTGGCTTGTTAGTGAACTTCCCCATTTCCTTTTTGCACATTAATTCCTCATTCTATGTCTTGCTGCTAGCAACTGAGGTCTTTGGTTTGTAATGATTTTATGATATATGTATTTAAAAACATGATTTTTGAAACTTACAGTCAACTAAATGCATACAATCAGCACTGCAATGATTGCAATGTCTTGTCACTAGTAGGTTTGAATTAAGAGCGTGTTTTATCTGTGAGTACCTAGACCTTTAATACTGTTCCAAGTAGCCTAGATCAGCTCTTTAAAATCACTGTCAAGACTGGGTTTGCTATTTTCCACCACATAAGCAGAGAGCATTATGTAGAAACCAGGGAGCATGCCCTGGGTGTCAGGGGATCATGGTTGCATCAGGGCTTCCAGCAGGTTTCACAACAAAACTGAAAAATACCTGAGACACAGTCCTGCATGCTTTTCCTCTTCAACAGATCATTTTTGCTTCGAAAAGCTGGGCCAGATCTATTGCACATGTCTGTTCTACAGCTGGCTCTTCACCTCTCTCTGAGCAACAGTTTTGATAGAAAGGGGTATTTCTACCTTTGTATAATTTTGATGTAAGAAAGGGTAAATATTCTCCTTTCTAAAGATATAACAGCAAGTGTTGTATCTCACTCAGAAATTTTTCTGGAATACTCCTGTCCCCCAAGGACATACAATGTTCCTGTTGCCAGGAGGCAATTGATATCTTCATGGGGAGAGTGTAATAAATTGAAGCACAGTGGTCAGCCTCCTAGAAAAATGTCAGAGAAGGGTAGGTGTCAGGGAGAAACTATAGTAACATGGGAGGCAGATACAGAGAACTAGCAATGTATGAGTCCAGACAAATCAATTCCTGCCACAATTTGCCATCCTGTAATTGCATGGAAATGAAGGTGAGCTGAAAACCTGAAAGGCTTTTAGAATAAAGAAATGAGTTGTGTCTCTGGGAGAACTACATCACTTAAGGACTATGGACTGAGTAGAATAGGCCCTCATTTTCATTTACCTGTGTGATGAATTTCTTGTCTTGCAAGGCCTGGGACTCATGAAAATGTTCTTCTTCATTTGTATTTTTTTTTTTTTTACTGTTATTATTTCCTCATAGATTCTGTAAACAGCAATAGCATGATAGTGCACGTGAGCTGGGAAAATGAAGGCGGTTATAGTGAGCAAGTACTTCTAGACACTACAGTGATACAGATGATCCTATAAATCAACCAACTTAACGACTGATATGAAATAGTGAAAAATAAATAAGATTTATTTTGAACTTAGCTCATTTTAGATGGTCTAGTCTGAGCAAGCTGTATATTAGAGATGAGAGTATTTTCCTCAAATATTGGCCACATTATGAGATTGATTTTTAAATGTGACCCCATGCTAAAATCCGTGCATAATTCTGCCAACAAAATGTCTAGTTGTTTGATATATCTGCACTGTCTATCTGGAATGTCTTTAATCAGGGGAAAGGCTCCAAATCAGAGACATCCTCAAGGAGCAACATTTACATTTGGATTTACAAGTTCAAAGCTGCCATGTTTAAGTTTTCCATCCATCTCATTATATCGTCAGGGTATTTACAGACTCCAGCTTCAGATAGATAAAATTGCAGTGGCTATATTTAAGTGCTTTACGTAAGTTTGCTCTTTGCAATTTTGTACTAGTATGTTAGGAACATTTTTGTCTCCTTTAACCTGCAGAGACTCCATTGAGATGATTTAATCCCAAAAGCAAGGCAGAGAGCTCTGCGACTTCTACTACTTTCAGTATCAATATATTCTTGTCCACCACACCAGCAGAAGTGTAGATCTTTGAATCTAGGTGTCTAGGGTAAAGTTTATCTGCTCCTGCCTGTCTGGCTCTTCTGGTTATTCAAATCACTTTTACAGAGTGGCTTGGGTTGAAAAGGACATTAGGAATGATGCCTGCTTTATAATGCACCTGATGTTAGAGATGCTGTACTCTTGATGTTGAACAATGTTTATTAGAATTTCTGGATAGTACTTGAGTTCTTCTCTAAGCAGGCAAGTCTGGGCATAAGACCTCAGAAAATAGACTTTAGAAAGATCTGTATATATAAAAAAAAATGCACATCTTTTGGGATTATTGAATATCATTTCATGTCTCAAAATGAAAAAGAAACAATTTATGTTTATACTCTAGGAAAAAAACAGTTTTTATAGGGTGTGGGGAGAAAAAACTCTTGGGTTGTTTATGATGAGGACTGTTGTAGTAAGCATACATGGAAATCAGAAATAGGTGGGGATAAAAGCAGGGGAAAAAAGAATTGCTTAGGAGGCAATACAGTCAGACATATCATATTGTTATCGAAAGTCTCAGTTTGAAGCTATGTTCATTCAGATTTTCGTTTGAAAACTCAGCCTGGTCCTCTGAACTGAAATGTGTGGGGAGATATCAACATCATGTCTTCTCAAAGGAGCTTACACTACATTAAGACCCATCTTCAGGATGAACATTCCTGGGAGAAGAGTTACAGTAATTGCTGCAAGGCTATTCTGTGGTGGTAGTGAGAGATAAATTGACTTGCTGGGAAAAGACAGAAGATAAGACACCAGAAAGTGTCTTAAATTATTATTCACTAGGGGAAACATTTGGGAATCTCCCTTCATAGGCTTGTCACTATCATTTAAGCATTAGGAAAATCCCATGAATACAGCCAAGTTCTCTATTAATAGCTTCATTCTTAACCCACAGAGATGTCAATGTGATCAGAATTCAAGCCACTATTTCCATTAGAAGCAGAGCTTCCTTCTTTTGCTTACTGCTGGCACAGGTGATGACAGACCAAGTTGCTTCTGGGGAAGAAATATCTCAGGGCATCCAAAACTGGTACAAACACAATTCTAATGGCTACAGGGTGTGGTGCAGAATACAGGAAATAGGACCCATTTCTTCTGCTTACTCAAGTGTTAACTCTCATCAATGAGAAATTAAAAGAATAGGATCAATTTGAACAATGGAATATAAGTTGAAATGGGTCTGACCCATTTTCTTTCTTTTCTTACATGGCACCTCCTAAATCATGCCAGTGAAGATGGATTATACTTTCAGTCATGAGATAAACCTGTAAACTAGTTCTTGTCTGCAGCACTTGTGTATTATAGATCTTGTGTCTACTGAAAGATGAATAATTACAGTCCCTGGGGAGATACTTTTAGAAAATGCAGTCATCGTGGATTCTGCAGCTGTATGGACAATGATGATAAAAGGAAAAGCCTTCTTCTTGTCCCCAATGGGCATGAAAGTGAAATAGAAAGAACAAATAGCTCTCATTAGATTAATGGGTGAGGCTTCCAATTTATGGACAAGTTTCTGTTTCCCTTGCTCTGATGAAATAAATACTGTTTGATGAGGACCTTTAAATACCATCAGACCATACCATGCCATAAACCAATTGCATTTGCCTTGATTTAAAGCAGGCTTGCCCCAACACAGTATCATGTGGAAAGAATGGATCCTTCAAAATAAATTGACTGGATTTTCTTTGCTTTTTTCCTGTTTGGCAATCTGTCTTCATTGAAATCTTGGTGAATCAGATAACAAAACCTAATGAGCTGTGCATCATAAATCTGTAACTTATCTCATGGATGAATTCTTCCCTGTTCATGTTACCCTATATTTAGAATTTCAAGCATACTTATTATCCAAGGGATACGTGAACAAGAGTCTGCAAGAATTCTCTTCAGGCATATGCTCCAAATATAACTTACAAGGGCGGTACAGAGCCTTTCCCTTCCAGGAGCCTGTCTGAAGTAAATATATGAAGAATGAATTATAAAGAATGTACCATGTAACACACATTTGTGGTTTTGAAGCAAATGAGCTTTTCAGGTGGACATATCTTCTGGGGCAGATGTAGAGTTCCTTGTTCCCACAGACTTGTCTGAAGCAGCTTATGTGCAGAGATCACTAAGTGATCATCTACATCCTCTGGACCCACTCCAAAACCTCAATGTTCTTCTTATGTTGAGGGCCCCAGCACTGCATGCAGTATTCCAGGTAGTTCTCTCTCTGCCTCCATTCAGTGCCACTAAACCAGGCAGTTATCCTAACTGGTACAGCTGGCGCTGTCATTGCCATTCTGCTTGAACACTAACAATGTAATGGTCATGGAGATCCAGGTACCCTCTCATCGTGCGGTGTCCAAAGGGACCACAGTGTGGTCAAGCCTATATTGCCTTTGCCTACCAACAATTTTCATCATCATACTCCATTTAACAAATAAGCACTTCTTTACACATGCATTGCTCCTTCAAATGCATTGGCCTAGGATTGTTCTGAGTAGAACAAAGGAGATGGGATTTAATAACTGTGCAAGTCAGTATGAACCTTCCACAAAGGTGACAACAGCTGTAAGGGCATGGAGACACAGCGCTTGAAATCTTCACACAAACGCAAGAAAAGCTCACCATTTTGCCTCTGGCATTTGGACTCAAAGTGGGGAAAGGACCAGAGATATCTTCAGCTACCTCATTAAGTGAATCCACAGCTACTCTCCCAGGAGCAGTGAAGGATGTTTGTCACTCTCTGGCTTAAATTATATATTTCACAGACACTGTTGTTAGCTTCCAACAATGCCTCAACCTTGAAAGCAGTTTATCTGAAGCTTGAAAGAGTAAAGCATCTTCTAGCTCTAGGAAGACAAAAGATGATCAGCATTTACAAAGATTAGAGATGAAACACAATAGAATGCTATTCAAGAGAAGTATTTAGAATTTTATTACTGCCTGTACCATTGCTACCACCAGTACTTTTGTTACTGCTATTATTATGAAGGCAAACACAAAAGCTCTGTGAACATGTTCCTCAATATACAATACCTAATCTCTCCAGAATGACAGTGATTATATAAAAACGGAAGGGAAAACATCAGTGTGAAGTAAAGTCACAGCGTTTAAGCTTCAACAATCCTTAGGCAGTGGCTCTGTGACCAATCAAAACAACAACAAAAACAACAACAGCAACAACAAACACACACACACACAAAAAAACCACATCCAAGATGTATTGATTATGAGAACATAAAAAGTACATACCTGCTAGAGCTTCACACAAGTAAGGTCTTGTCCAATTTTTATTGTATTATACAATACAAAATTGCTTGGACTAGCATTAATAGACTATATTTGATCTGATCATTGCAAGCTCTCTATCTACACACAGTGTTTAAAATTCATATCAATATCACATTAGGTCAGAATCAATAACAAAACTCGGTTCTTTCAGCTTGCTCTAGTATCAAAACTAGAAGTAAAAATCCAAACCTTTTCATCACATCTCCTAGAACTCAAAGTCCTGTTTTACGATACTTATACCTCTAAGTGCAGACACATTACATGGATTGCCAGCATTAAGTGGAGCTGGTGTTTCTTCCAGTGCCTGTAGTCCAGGACAATTTTATGTTGGTGAGCTGTCCCGTGTTGCTTAAGAAAATGGCACTTAACCATTCAGTATTTTGCTTGTCGGCATTGTGACATAGAGCACTGTTCTGTCAAGCAGCTTGAAAAGGGCAGTAGGTTGCTGAGAGCAGAAAATAAAACAAAACAAAACAAAGAAAAACAAGAAAAGGAGATTAATCCCAAGGAGATTAAAAAAAAAAAAAACATGGAAAAAGAGAACTTGCATTGAACAAACATAAAAATTCTGGAGATTTTGGGCTGTTTCTCACAGTGAGCCACACCTTCATGGCCTGTCAGGATGCTGCACTCTCCTTCTGAAAATCCCCTTCCTAGATGTGTGCAGCATGCCATGATCCAAGCCCAGAGTAATGGCAATTCTCCCATCCCATGCTTCTTCCCACAGCCCTGCCACATCCCCAGGGAAGGGATCCCACATTGAGACAGAAAGGCTGACCACCACGGATTGTTGGGCACAGACTGTGTTGCCTTTTCTGAGGGGCATTTCTGCCAAATGGCAGTGAGAGCATTAAGAGGAGAAAAATTGGCAGCTAGAATAGCATGCAGAAATCTAGCTCAGTTAATGCCATGCAAATGTGCATGGGTTTATTGAACCAACAGCAGTACATTCCAGCCTTCAGTGTGAGAAGTTAGAAGACTAGGAAAAAAGCAGAAGATTCTGTCTAAGATCTTCCTGTGAGGTGTGTGAGATGGCTTCAAAAATTCCTGTGAGCTGAGAAACAGTGCTCTGCTCTCACCATGATGGGTACTCTTCCAAGAGCTGAAATAACAAAAGCTGTTAGCAGACCTGTGGGAGTGAGCCAGAGTGGCCATCAGAGGCGAGCAGCAGGAGGAGAGAGGGAGCAGGTAAGAGAAATAGGTCACCCCATCACACAGATCTGCCTAAATTAGGCCTTGCTACTTGTCAAAAATTAATAATCTCAGACAGAGAAGGAAGGTTACAGCATGGAGGGAAAAGCAGCCCACCAGCAGAAGACTGACATTATTTGAGCCATGCTTATGTTTTAACAATTAGGTATTGCTACACTATCTTGTTAGTGTATCTTTTTTTTCTGATTACTTTTTTTTTTTTTTTGTAGTGCAAGACAAAATGCACTACAGTTTTCCTATATTTCTGGGGGGAGAAATTTCCTTAAATTTTGACCTTGCCTCTGCATCTGCAAACAGAGTCCTAGTGGAAGGGATCTGCAGCCTTCATTCTGAAGGCTGCCAGTTGGATACCACTCGTTAGTAGTGTAAAATTTTACCCTCAGTCTTGGAAAACTTGAGAAAAAATTGTAACCACTCACAGGTCAGGAAATGACATAGTCCTTCTTTAGGCATGGTTGATTGACAAAGTCACCAGGGCCAGTGAAGAAATTTCACAAGGGCCATTCTTCCACTGACCCTATCCAAAGAAGGGACTCATTTTGGTCCAGGAACACCCTTCTCTCCCAGCAGAATCTCAAGATCACAGTATCCCCAGTAAGAGCAACATCCTGTCCTAAGTATTTATCTGCAGATATAACTTTTTCTTGACCTTGCTTTGCAGAGTGCAGGTGGCTGGGCCTTGTGAGGGATACTTTGAGAGGTTATTTTAGTGGAAAGCTGGCTACTGCCCACTGTGCTCCTTCACTTTCACCACACCTCATTCATCCTCAAGATGTTTGGAGAGTTTGTATTCAAGGTGTGTATCATCTGTGTGGTCCAGCCTGCAAAATACTGTCATGTCAGGTACAACATGTCCTGCATTATAGGTTATTTATTTTTATATAGAGGAACAGGGGGAAAAAAAGGGAACAGATTCAGGAATTTTTAGGGTGTGCTGCAGAGCCCTGGACTCACCAAAACTGAATGTTTCTAGGAAGGAGTGTTCTCACGTTTCTAGGCTCTGCTGTTCAGAGAAGGTTGGTTTTCATTTTGTTTGCAGTAAAATCCTGTTTTTGGTGTGGTTGCTTTTGAGCTCCATAGCACTCTGCATGCATTACGTTCGTTTCTAAAACATCTAAGTTCATTTGGGCTTGGGCGGACACTAACCTCAAAACATATTTTAACAAAATCAGGTACTAACTTGGAGAAATAAAACAGACATTACCTTTCTTCACGTGCTCTTGTTAAGAAGGGCCTTTTCCTTGTCATGCTGTGTCTCCCCCATTCTGATCTGCAAGGCAGAAAGACTCTCATATAGGCTGTAATATTTAAAGAGAGGTCAGAGGTGTTATATATAGATCTACAAGAACGTTAGGTTCCGGCTGGTGTCTGTGTGCATGCCCCTCACCCCTGCCTACCAGATGAAACATACATGAGTCTTGCTCAAGTGGTTATAAATTCTTTCCACTGTCTGAGCCTGCAAAAATGCTCTCATAGATAGCTGGTAAGAAAGGCGTCCTTTGGATGTAAAGGGCATAATGCTGTGACTGCTTTCTGCATGTATATAGTTATCCTGAGTATAGTTACACCAATTATTTTACCATCTGAAATCACTCTGCTGAAGAGCTCTCCTATTTTTCTGAGCTTCTAGTAGAGAGAACAATTTTTCTTTGATTTGAATTTGATACAGTCCACTGAAGGAGGAGGTTAAGATGGTAAACAAGGTACAAACCATATATGGGTGCAAGTCTGCAGAAAGATGCGTAGGAAAAAGAGTGAATAACAGCACCCGAGGGAGGTGCGGGGAGCATTAATTCATGTGCTCCTCTGCTGCCTGCTGTCTCTTGTATCCCCAGTGGAAATACTCCAGGTCACCGAAGAGGTGAACCCTTATCGCTTCCCCGGAGCACAGCAGTCACTTTGCATCTCCCTGCTCCAGCTGGAGAGAGTCAAGAAAGTCTTGGTAAGGATGTAACTGTCAGGAGCACCAACCTGGTGGCACTTGAGTTATTACAGGAAAATGGAGTACAAGTCTTCCTAGGAGCATGGTAAAAGCCAAAGGGGAGCATCATTAAAAGGTGCACTGTTACAGAGGCTCTACATCTAACAAGAGTGATGTTCCCTAGGGGGAGAAAACCCCTGTCCAAAGCACTGTCTTGCTTGCCTAAGATGGATCAGCAAGGAGATATAATCTAGAAAAGCTAGAGCCAAGATTAATAGCAAAAGTACAGTCAGCATCTTGACAGGAAGCCTTTGCAAGATAATATATGACAATGAAGGAATAAAGGGTATGGACCGTGGTAAGAGTGTGTGCAGGAGAGGGACAGTTCTGCAAAACAGGCTTATTATATGAAAAATGAGGAGATTTTTACCTCTCCATAGTTGAGAAAGCTTGAAGACACAGCTCATTCATTTTTTTTATGCTACCTTTCTCCATTAACTCTTCACAAGTACTCAGTTACTAACACAAAAACATCTCTTCCAATTTATTTGTTTGTTTGTTTCTTTGTTTATTTCCTGTTGTCTGCTTCTCTAGGAAGAGCTGCTCAGAGCTCAGTGCTGTTGGGCTGATTCTCAACACCCATGAGCGGCTGGGAGCCAAATGAAAACCTAGCACGCACTGCTGTTTCTCTAACCCTTAGGCTGGCTAGGAGACAAACTGACACCAAGTCAGGGCACAGAATCATTCACAGACCAGGACATTTAGAGCAAGATTCCTCTGCAGAGGTTTATATTCTGATAAAACTCCTGATCTGTTCATTCTTCAGTGCCTGTCTTTTCTTTTACGGAAGCAAGCTAATGTGGAACAGTCTATTATGTAAGAGACACTAGGTGTTACAGGTTTACTCTTTTAAGCTTGCTTGAAACAAACCTAGTGGCTTTCTCTCACTGGCTCAGGAATGTTTAGTCCACCTTCAAGTGTGAAACAGCGCAGCTGATGGTGAGCTTTTCCTGGTCATCCTTCTTTACTTCAAAACAATTTCCCTTACCTGCCTGCTAATGCCTGTTCTGAAGCCCCATTCTGAGATACGGGCTTATCCATTGCAGATCTCTCCCCAGTGACTCTAAGAGGTATAATTCAGTGAAGGAGCCTCCAGTTTAGATGGCTAATGTCAGATGAATCCACCTCTAAATAAGAGAGTCACCCAGGGAGGCGGTGGCAAAAGAGGAACCTCTTCCCATGGCCTTCAAGTCAGATCGTTGTCCCTGGACTGTCTGGTGGAGGATACAGGAGGATGCCTTGTAATTTTCTAAGAATTAGGCAATGGAGATTGCTGTGTGTGAATGTTGGTTTGTTTCAGTAACAGAGCTACTAGGAAGCTGGCTGGAAAGCTAACTAACAGTTACCGTGGCAAGGACCATGACAAAATAGCCATGAGGTTGCTGTTTCCAGCGTCTAGCTGCACATTTCTTTTGCTAAGGCAAGGAGTCAAGAGATTCTAAGACTGCTGGACGTTAAAACTGAGCTTCTTGAACAAAAGTTTCGCCAGGCTGTCCAGGAGCTATTTGCAGATAATGGATATACAGATAGACAGGCTGCCACCAGGGGCCTGAAGTTGCAGAGCCCACTGCTGCACAAGGGAGAGGTCAGAGGAGCAGCTAACCCTGCAACTGTGACAAATCCTACGTCTCAATCTTTTACACGCTGGCTTTCCCATCCCTCTAATCCTCTCTGTCACCTGTCCCCAGGCCTCTGCTATTTTTACTATATCTCGTTTTGAATCTGAAATGGTCAGAATGAAAGACAGTTCTTCAATGTATATAGTGGCACAAAAAACGAGACTAAAAGTCTCCCCCATGGAATCTGAGACAGCATGGAATAGCAAAGGTCTTCAAGAGGTGGCCTGGACCTTTTTGTCTGAACAGTTACAGCTAAGGCAGGACCCAACAAGGCACACGAGCTTGTGGTTTGCTTTGGTGTGCGCTGTAGGTTGTGCTTCTGCAAGTGGTGCCTGCTGTTTGAAGCTGTGTGCTGGTGCATCAGGGCTGGCTTCTGCCTGGTAGTAGCACTTTGCCAAACACTGCAAAGCTGGAGAGATGCAGCCTGAGTGCAGCAGCACAGATGTTTGCCTGCCGGGGGGCACAAGAAGCATCTGGCTCCTTAACACCTCCCTCCTGAGCCTGGCCCGGGGTAACAACAATAACAAGAGTTCCGGAAAGCTGTTTCTCTCTCCACCTGTCTCCCTCAGCAGTGTTGGTTTCATGCAGCTCAGATCCACCCTACTTCTCTCTCGCTCCCCCTCTTCAGTGGAACAAGGGAAGAAAAAGAAAATATGATGAAAAAAACTTGTGGGTTGAAATAAGGACAGGAAGATTGCTCACCAATTACTGTCACAGGCAAAACAGACTCTGTGTAGGGAGATTAATGTAATTTATTGCCTCTTGCTAACAGACCAGAGCAGTGAGAACTAAAAGCAAACAAAAAACACCTTCCCTCCACCCTCTCTTTCCTCCTCCCCCAAGCGGTGCAGGGGAATGGGGGCTGCAGTCAGCCTATAACTCTTCATCTCTGCAGCTCCTCCATCATCACTCTGCCCCTACTCCATGTGGGATCCTTCCCAATCTTATCCCACGTGGGCTTCCCACAGGCTGCAGCTCTCCAAGCACTGTTCCAACACAGCTCCTTACTAGAGGGCCCATCCTTTTTGAGCACGTTACTCCAGCAGCTCCCCAGGTGTCCTGTTAGGCGCAGTACACTGGCCCACCCTCGGGTCTCTTCCCTCCTGTTTCAAGCCTGCACTTCTGCGTACAGTCTTCCCTTCCAGTGATGTCAGAGAAGGAAAAGTGTGTAATAGGCAGAAAAATCAAAACTATCGACATCGCTGCTGATTTCAGCAGTGACTCATCTGCAGCCTCACACCGAGAGAGCTAACTTTCATTGCTCGTTACAAAACAGTATCTCCTAAGGTAGGGGGTTGAAGGAGGGAGCAGTGTTCTGTGCTTCCAACAAGAGGATGTTTATCCTGGAAAATCTCAGCGTGTAATTTACCGTCAGGCAGGCCTGCCTGCACACGCACGTGCAGGTAATGATGGTGTTAGCTGCCTGACAAATTGCGGGGCTTTGCGCATTTGACCTCCTCTCCTGCCCTGCCTGCAGTATCGCATATCCCAGGGGGTTCATCCTGACATCCCACCCCGCAGCAGCTTCCAGCCGCTGACATTTTGGGTTTCCTGCCCATTTATTTATTTCCAAAGATGCTCCCAGCTCTCACCTCCAGGGTAATTCCATCTCTACTGCCATTGCACGCAGGGCTCGGTTTGGTGCCCAGCCTTGCTGGAGAATCAAATATCCCATCATTCATTTGTCGAGAAATGTTAACCTGCAGCAGTGGGAAGGGGAGCTTCAAACCCTTCTGAAGAGGTGTTCAGCTTTTGCCTTTATCCCTGAATATTCTCCAGATATTGGTCTTCAAAGCTGAGACCTTTTCTGTATAGAAAAAAGTTATTCTGGACATTTTCCAAGTTGCTTTGAATTGTGTAAGTTTTATCTTCTTTTCCTTCCAAGCCTTGTACTGTTCACCTTACAGTAACAAGGGCTTGAGAAAGAGATCTAGAAACAGTCCTGATAAAATTTTTAAGATTCTCAAGCCTTGCCAAAATAGTTTTGCTCTAAAAAATTCAGTGCGTATTCTCAAATTCAGTGCATCTTTACCGTCTGGATTTTAGTACAAGTACTTAACTGCTGCATAGTAACAGATTAAAGCACATGTTTAAACGTTTTGCTGAAAACCATCCATACATGATGTTGTGCTACAGGGTTTTTTCTTCACCCATTCGGAGCTGGAAGGGCACACATTTTCTGGTGTTGCTGGTGCTTGCGACTAAACAAAGCTTCTCCCATTCAGCCAAGTGGACAGCTTCATACCACACTAACTGATGTCCTCAAGATCTCTTTCTAGTCAGTCTGTTTGGACATCTTTATTGCAGCTTTAAGAAAAAATTCTTCATCAGATATGTTTGTATCTTAGCATGGCAGTAAATGACCTCACATTATAGCATTATGTTTTCAAAATTTCTTAAGTAAAGGTAATCCCATTTCTATAACACACTAGTATGAGTCAGTCTTTGGCATATATTCTAATTGGTAGATGGTTATTTTAAGTGCTAAACTTTAATCAATGTCGATGTTTGCCCTACTCCTCTCCCTCAGATTGTCTGCTTTTGATTTCTGATGATTTGCAAGCTTTCTCTTACACCCTCTGGGTTTCTTCATTTCTGTTTGTTTCAAAAAGAGTTGTTCCCCATTTCTCTCTACCTGCAATGCAAAGGCTTCCCTTTGCTCCTCCTAGCCTGAATGTAGTAATTATAATCAGTAACGAAAAGTCAGCAAATGGCAATTTAAGCAGTTGCTTTTCTGTAAAAATAGATGCTGGATCTTCTTGAGCAGTCAGGGCAGACACTGAGCCTGTCAGTCAGGAACTCTCATGCTTGGCAGGACGATTTACTTGTCTGATGTTCCTACTCGTTTTCCATCATAAAATGAAAACATTTCACTTGTCAAACATCTTCCTTTTTTTGGGATGAGTCTCACATGCATGCTGCTCGGCCATTTGAAACTCAGCTGTGCCTCTAGCAGTCAGTCTGACAGCTCAGCCAGACTCTATCCTAAAGAGGTTTCCCAGAAACCCACTGAAGCATCCCATAAGTCTGGGGACTACACAATGGAAAGATTTTTTTACTGTGTGTTGTTTCTAAACAGAATTAACTCCTATAAGGAGCAGAATTGGTGTTTTGAGTTCTTTGAAATGGGGAAAAAAAGAGTCCTCCCTCTAGTGAAGTGTCCTGGCTGAAGCATAAGCCGTCCCCTGCTTGCACAGCTTGTGTTCAGCAGCAGATTCAGTGCTGTGCTGGCAGCAGATCTGCCCTCCCTGGCTCATTGGTCTTGGTTGCCCCTCAGTGACTTCAGGCTGATGTCCCCAGTGGAGCCATGGTTCTTCAGGCCATTCCACCCAGCTCCTGACTGTAGCCATCGGCATTTCTCCTTAGCTTGGCTCTGGCCCTGAGAGCTCAGCCTGGCTCCTACACCTCATCCCTGCTGGCATCAGGAAAGACAGGGTCTGACTACACTGCAGCGTGGCCACTGTTCCTGACACATGCCATCCTTCTCCCTGGCAGGTTGAATTTCTGTTCTCCCGACGCCACGCAGATCCTCCCACCATTCCCTCCCTGCAGCTTCCCCAGCTGCAGTCCTCGCTGGGAAGCCTGCTGTGCTTGAGGATCTGGAAACTATTCTAAGGCACGAGGCTCTTGCCATGCAAATCAAGGTAGCGTTATGTGTTTGTTATGAAAAATCACCACCATTCAATTCATCTGCCAGTTATTCATCTCACACTGTAATTGTAGCTTGTATAGCACTCACCATCTCTAGGTGCATCAAGTGAACTGATCTCATATTTAAGGATTTGCCAACAGTATAACTGGATGCAATTATTTGACAAAGATTTTCCAGCATGAGGTTTTACAACGCGTGTTTTTTCCTGAGTTCTAAAGTGAGGGGATAACCTCAGTAATTTAAAGAACAGTGTTTATCTGCCTGTAATTTACACTTGGGAAAGAGAAACACAAGGTGGAAGGAGTGATTTTCCTGTGTTTGCCCGAGAAGAGAGTTGCCAAACTGAATTCAGATCCAGAACTCAATCCACTAACTCATCCCCCCTGGCCGCATTGCCCACAACAGCAAGTTCTGCTGTACATAATAAGCTAGGATGCAAAAGCAAGCACAAAAGCTGATTTCGAGAAGTCAAAATGCTACTTGAGCTCAAGGCTGACATACGGAGAGAGAGGATAAGTTAGCTGAAGGGCAAAGCACTAAGATATTGGAAGAGTGAAAAAGTGCACTAGCAGTATGAAGCCACCTCTTTCCTTGGCCAAATGATGCACCAATTAGTGGCTGGTTAATATTTAACATAACATATGTTTTAGCATTAAAGTAGTGTGCCAGGACAAAGGGCGTCACTATTTTGATAAGTGATTGAACTTTCAGTAGCAAGCGGAGGGAGATTTTTAATTTCAAAGCAAATAATGGGACTGGCACATGCTGTGGCCTAAAATTTTAATTTGCTATCTTTTCCAATTATATTAAAGGCAAACCAAATGACTCTTATGTTGGCTGAAGATCTTAGGGTATTGAAAGATTTTGCATTACCGCAGCTTAACAAATTACCACCCATCTGGTAAGCCGTCATATCTGGCCCCATGTGTGCTCTTAGCAGTCCTTATATCATGAACTAGAGCACATCAGCGTAGGTGGGTTGGCCTGTCCCTCAGAGGTGCTAATGCCATTTGTCTGGGAGGGCGACAGCACCCTTTGACCAGGTGGTAGGAGCTCGCAGCCATCTGCTGTGCTTCTGGAACATGTGGCAATGAGGTCTGGGAGCTGTTGTCAAATCTCCACCTTCTGCAAGACAGATCCTTTGGGGTAGGGAAATGATAGAACTGCAAACGTGAAGCTTTCTGGGAGCTGACCCGGCGATACCTCTGGCAGACATCTGCAGTCTCTTCCACGTGTGTCCTAAGCTGAAAAATAGCACCAAAGGCACATAATGATGGGCAGCTGTTTGTTTCCTTGGACAGAAAGCACTGTCCTTACCAATTCAAGCGACTTAATTGCTTTAAGAAGGTCTTTAATTTGCAGATTGTACCTTGAGTTAGCCTGCACTGGTGCTGATGAGATCGATTACCTGCATTAACTAGGAGGAGCAGAGCCTTGGTGTTCTTGCAGCGTGCACTTCCAGATTAAATAGCAAACAGAGTATGGCAGGACAAGAGGAGACAGTGGCACTGAAGACATCGATCTGAGCTACGTGTCTCTCCCAGAACTGTGCAGGTTCTGCTGTACACACAATCAAATATGTCAAATGGCCCCTAAAATGTAAATGTTAGCAGTCAAGGTCACCTTGCAAGGGATGCCGAGCAGCGTGCCCCAGGCAGGCCCCATTAGTGGCAGCACTGACAGTGTTCCCATCACCTTCTCCTCCCCCAGCCTTTGCTCCGTGCTGAGAAATATTCCAGAGGCAAAAGTCTTTCCTATCTGATGCTAAAAAGCTGTTCCCTCCTCCCAGCCGGCCAAGGCTCAAGTTTAATAAAAATCCTCATTAGTTGTCATCTAAATATGCAGGAAGTCCATGCCAAGGATTGCAGCGAAGTTAGGGAAAGCCAAGACAGGTTCCAATTAAAGATAGGGTCAGACCAAAACCTTGGGTCAGAAGCTAATACCTTGCAGAAATTTGGATCCAAGCACTGAATGCTATTGATGAGGGTGTTCTCTTCAATGAAAGCCCCAGGTTCTACCTGGCAGGGCTGTTGCAAACCCTTGGAGAGATCCTTTGATTCAGTCGCCCCACATAACATGGTGAAGATCCTCTGCCTGCTTCATTTTAATTAAGGGATGGGAAGCTTTAATTAATACAACATGACAGTGAAAATATAATCAGTGGAGTGGCCCCTGTTGTTTGTTTGCATTTTAATTTTGCATTTTGCATGCTTTAAAAGAAAAGCAAAAAACGACTTGTTTTTAATTCCGTGTGGCTGCGCTGCAGAGCCTGTAGTCACAACACAGTGCTTCTCAAGGAGCTCTGGGGAGCAGAGTGTTAATCAGTGCTGGGTTTGGCACCTGAGGAGCCACAGGAGGTGCTTGGGGATTATAAATCAAACAAAGTAGCTGGGCTTTTCTGTTAACATGATCATTAGGGAAAGACTGAAAAATCAATGATATTTTGTATTTCTCTCTGTGTTTTTGGGTCAGCAGTGTACTGATAGGTGGGAGCAACAAGACACAGATTTCCCATATGAGTTACATATGTTCTAGCCTTAGCAAAAGCCATACAAATATATATATGTAAATTTTGATTCTGCAGAAAAGATGAAGTATCATATGGCTATGAGGTCTACAGTACAAAAGAGAAATCTTTAATTCAAAATTGTGTGGCCAGCTATGCTCCCCTTCCCTTGCAATTTAAGCTGCAGAATTGCTCCCAGTTTAAAATTTTTTTTTTCTTAGCCTATCAATGTGTAGAAGGAGCTGAGTTACCCTCCAGCTGAGCAGAGATGGTATTTTCATCCTATACTGTGCATTTGCAATGAGGTTTTTCACCCCAGAGCTTCATTTCTATCTAGGAGGGCTCTTGGGTTGCAAAACCCTGCAGCTCCGAGCAGCGGACTTGCTGTGGCAAAAAATGAAACTGAAGCACAGACACCTCAGCACATCTCCACAAAGTCTCAAAACACAGACTAACCTTAGCACTTTGCTGTTGACAGAGGCCTCAGTTGGAGTGCAGGTAAGAATAATGGCTTTCAGCCACCAACAGCGCTGGGATCTCCTGATAGACTGTGAGTGGACAGCTCAGATGTCCTAACAAATGTATCTGCATCTGAACTGCACTCTTCCTATTTGCTTTGGGGCAGGTAGGATGGAATAGACATTTGTCTCACCCTAAAAGCTTCAGAGACAAACCTTAAAGTGCCTGTGTCTCTTTCCTGAGCACAAGTTGCTCCTCCAGTGACTTGTTCACATGGAATTTGCATGATAGGCATTGAGAGCCAAATGTGATGAGTCCCACTTGTCACATATAAAACCCACTTGGGCCAGAATCCTGCCTTCACATTTTCAAGGACCTCTAGTGAGTGGTATTTATACTAAGAATTTATGGATATATAACTTAACAACTGAGACATTGTTACTCTGTTTATTCAACCACACTTGGAGCTTACAGAACACTTTCTCTTCAGTACATCTTTCTATTGAGCTTAGATCTGGACACACTGAAAATAATTGCGTTAAACGTGATTAAACTTTTTGCAAAAGTAATACCTGTTTCTCAGCTGATTTGTCCTGTCAACAGCACCTAAGAAGCTCTTAGATGTCCATGCTGGACCTACAAGTCATTTGTCTAAATGGCATCTGTGTTACACTCTGAAAGAGTAATAAGGAAACAAATAAAGACCAATCAAGCAACCTAACAGCTCCCCCTCTCCCCCACAAACTCTGACACCTTACAGTGTTCCACTGGCTTTGAATGCCCAGAGAATGAGGAGCAGATTATATTCAATGTGACCTCAGCCAAGGCCACATCTCCTGCCCTGCCAGCACTGTAGATGCTATCAATGTTGGCCTGAAACACTATTCCCAGCTGCAGTCAGCCACGTGCACACAGAAATGTTAGCAACTTGCTGCAGAAAGCGTTATGAATATTGTTATTGGAAATTGCGTGGTGTTGGGAGCAGGCTAGAACTCAGACAACCTTTAGGAAGTAGCTGAGAGAAGAAATCAAAGCTGTTGAACAAACATTAATATTTCCTTCAGTTGTGTGAGACTCCTGTGAAGATTTACATAATTAATCTTCAGCAACAAAACATTTATAATGCAGTTTAATAATCTAGGTGATAGACAGGTCATGTTAATTACCATCTTCCTTCCTGGTTTTAAAAGCTGCTGTTCTCAAGCTCTTAGCTCAGAACTGACTTGCTTGTATCAGCTTGAAGTCAGAGCAGCAAGCCTGCAGATGATTAATGCCTGAATGCCTGACACCAACCAGGGATCTGCAGGACGTGTCTGAGCCCTTGTCCTGCCACAGGCTTTGCATGCATCTGGGAGCAAGTGGTTTTGGACACACTTCTGCATTGCCAATATCCTAGCAGCTGATAGCCCAGCAACTGCTATTTGATATCCCAGTTGCAGGTCTCTCTCTGAAAGATTTGTTGTTGTTGTTAAATCCTATTGTGTCATCATCTGCTGAATTGGTGCCAGCTTATTGTGGGAGGAGGGCAGGTGGAAAAGAACAGCTTGAGGGGCACTTCTGGTCAGCACCAAGAACCTGTTGCCTAACTATTAATGAAGGCTTTTCTGGCACTCCTGTCCAAGGTGAGAGTAGGAGAAAGATTTCAAGGACAGCACTATGGTGGGTTTTACACCTGTCTGGGGAGGTGCTGTTTGAAACTCCAATTGCTATCATGGGGAAGAATGTGGTAGAAAAGAAAAAGAGATTCAAGGGAGCAGCAGTGACTGGGGTAAATGGGAGGTGGAAATTGCCTTTTCAAGTGTTGAAAAGAAGATGATTAGATGTTAGGAGGAAATACCTTTACTCAGATGGTGGTGAGATGCTGGAGCAGAAAGGTTGTGGATGCCCTTCTACGGAAGCATTCAAGGCCAGGTTGGATGGGGCCCTGCCAGCCTGATCTGGTGGATGGCAGCCCTTCCCACGGCAAGGTGTGGAACAGGATGGGCTTTGAGGCCCCTTCCAAACCAAGCCATTGTGTGGTTCATTCTATAATAGTACAGGGGCAAACAGTCTTCACACCAAAAAGAAGGAGCATCTAGTGGAGGGATAAACCTGAGAGCTGACAGGCTATCAGAGCGGTCTCTATAGTGATGCTCTTGAGGAATGCTGGTGAGGCAGGGCTGTGGTAGTGCTAAAGGAAAGGATGCTACGGTAACCCACATAATGAGCACCTGGTTGAGAGTTTTAGTTGTGTAATTGGATAAGCAGGCCTGGATTATACTTTAACTTGAAGAAAATGTGAGTCTGGAAGGTATAGGCTAAATGTGAGAAACCAATGAGAAGTTCACACTCAGACTGAGAACTTGATGTGAGAAGATAGTGTTATCCAACTGCTCGAGAAAGAGCTGTCAGGAAAAAACTGGGCTTTGACAGGAAGAACTGTGCTGCAGCCTAGCACAGCTGGCTGACCTCTAATTTGCTGCTAACCAAGCAGGTATTGCAATTGGGGCAGGAAGAGACCTTTCCTGTAAGGACAGATCCATCAGTCAAGGAAAGAGTCAGCCAGACAGTGCTGTTGGTAAACTAGATTTCCCAAAATTAAAGGATGGGAGGAAAGAGGAGAGTGCGTGGGTCTGGAGATCTGGGAGGGCTGCAATGTGGATGTGGCTGCCCACAGGGCTGGGAGGAAGCCAAAGAGGCAGGCTGGAAGTCAAAATGTTTTCCTAAGGTGTGAACTACTGCCTTTGAGGAAAGGCCCGCAGGGCAGAAGGTATGGACTAAACCAGGGAAATAGCACTGTAAGCATTTATCTGATAAGCTATTATATATGAAAATATACTTGCTCTGAAACTCTCATAATATGGTATTTGTCAATTACTAGGTATGCGTAAGCCAAATTTCCCATCACGGTGGGTCAAGAAGTCTCTTAAAACTATCACTGTCTCAAGAGACTAGTTTCTAGCAGTATCTTCTCCTTCCAGATTTTTCAAGTAGGGCTTTTCAAGAAAGAAAGAGTGACTGGGCTTCTGTAAGACAAAATGTGTTTGGTCTCCTTACCTGAGCAATCCTGCAGAACATATACTGTAGGAATGCTTGTATGCTTTTGTATCCTGTGCTATCTCAGTGTCTGCATCAGTGCAGAGTCAGAAAAGCAGAATTTCACCCTACAAGAACTCGTATCCTGGCATCAGGCTGTGTATTGTATAATGCTCTTGGGAGAAGGTTTTAGTGCACTCATTTGATACTCTGGTGCCTGAAGTGGGTGGGGAAAAAAAATAAAAAAGGAATCAAATAGGGATCTTGATAAATAGAATTTCAGATCTTGCATAATATCAGTCAATGGCAACAGCAGGTGTTTGACAGTACTGTGAACTTCCTTGGAATGGGATCCTGCCAACATGGCTGTGATTCAGTGCAATGATTCAATGACTGCAGGACGGTATCCTGCCAACCAGCCTTCCAGCAGAAAATTGATCACCCCACTGCAAACACTGCCAGTCCATTAGCATTTCAAATTTTGTCTATCTGCATGGCAGTAGAAACCGTGCATCTCCTCCAGGTAATGGAAGGAGGGAGAAAAATTCCCTTTTCTCACAGGAAATGAAACACAAAATTATCAACAGCAATGTTATCTCCAAAGAGGAGCATGGGATATGTTTTTTTCTAAGGAGTTTAAAGAAATTTTGCCTCCCAGCTCTGCTTTTCCTTCCATCTCCAACCAGGAACCTTATTATAATAAGACAAGAGATTCCCACCAGCTTTCACTTATGCCTTCCAAACTGTGCAGAGACACTACCAACATCCTGAGATGGGTAAGGTAACTCAACGAGCTGCAGTCTGCATTCTCTACAGATATTTTTTTACTGCTTCCTTGCACACAAGGCAAGCATCACTGTGCTCCCTGCTGTCCCCCCACTGTCTCCACAGAGCCCTCTGAGCTCTGCAATATGGAAGCGTGCATACAAGCCCCCATTAGGGACAGCCCTCGCATGCTGATACCAGCCCTCACCTTGAAGGAGTACGTGAGATGAAACTTTCTCCACCAGGGATGCAGTGCTGGGGGGAGCAAGCTCTATTTAGCTCAGCTCTCCTCTTGCTCCATTTTCCCGTTGTGTAGCAGAAAGAAAACACGGATTAAAGCAGAGAAGCAATTCTCAGTGCTGCTTCTGTAATCTTTGTTACAGTACAATGTTCTCATCCTTCCCCGGCTCTTTCAAACCTTCTGTAATGTGAATAATGATCTACTCCACTTAGGGCGACTTTGTTAAATACTTTGCCTTTATCGTCGGAGCTGCGTAGCCGTCCAGGATCAAAAGGGACTCTTTGAGAGATGATTAGAGCAGGAGGGGAGGGTTTAGCGGCCTAAGCACTGCATTTGCAATAATTAGGCTCCCTGGTGTGATAGGTTCAAATCCTAGCAGGGTTGACTCAGCCCTTCATCCCTCTGAGGCAGATTAAATGGGTTTTCTGTAGTAGGGTCTATTGGACAAGACCTTAAAAAACGTACAGACACATCAGTTTCTCCTCTATGCTCCAGAGCTGAATTCTACAAACATATAAAACAGAAACTCAGTGTGTTTCACATTATCCCAGCTGTTTGCCCAAGGACTACTTGCTCACACCTGTACTCACTGCTGCAGTGCTCATGTCGCTCTCCCACCTGCCAACCTCCTTCCCACAGGGGAAGTCATCTTGTAGTGAGAACAAGGTTTGGAGTCAAACAAAGCAGTGTGAATGTATCTTGTTACTAAACAGAACCATCAACCTCTAATTTCTAGATTTCTCTTTCAAAACAAGCACTTTGTACTGTACATTGACATTCCCTTGCTTGAGTGTCTAACCACAACTCCCACAGCGGTCCCAGCCATGAGTCAAACCAGAGCATGGTTTAATGTAGCACAACATACTGAAAAAGACTTTTTTTTTTATGTTTTTACAAACACAATCATAAAAACCTTTCCAGTATGATCCCAGTTTTGTAGGAAGTATCACTGTCACAACTATTTGATCTGCCTGAGAACCCAAATTCATTGCCATCAGCAAATTGTTCAAGAGGAACTTGTCATCACAGAGCAAGCTCATGGGAGTAATTGAGAAGGAAAGGAAAGGGTCCTTCAACCTTGCATCCCAGGGCTCTCCTTGGCACAGACAAAATCACACCATGGGAGGTGACAGTGAAGAGAGGGATCATGAACAAAACAAAGGAAAAAGCTCTTGGTGGAGTTGGGGGTTGGGCAAGGGCAGGCAGACAGGAAGAGATGCAGAAGGGTATCTGGGGAAGGGAAGAGCTGGGTTGACACAGAAAACAAGAACAGAGAAGAGGAAAAGGGCAAGGAAGTGGAACTGACAGCAAGGAAAGACACGGAAAATATCGCTGGAACTGAAGGATGGGGGATGTTCCATTGACACCTAATGTTAAGTTTTGTTTGTAGAGAAGTGCATTGGGGAGGGAAGTGGTGATGGACAAGTTTTCTGAATTCCTCTTGTGTTTGCACACAGCCTAGAGATGCAGCAACTATAGGCCAGGCCAGTTTCAATTGTCCAACCCAAGCATTGTGTACATAGCACTTCTCTAACAAAGATAGCTGTCATCCCAGCACAACCAATATTGGGGAAAAGGAGGAGAGTGAGAGTTTGAGATGCAAGTATGACTGAATAGCAGTCGAGTACAGCTAGCTAATTGCAGCTTCATGTAATCTCTTTCATAGCTTTTATCATAACTGTATATATTTCCAGCCCAATTCGTCTATCTTTTCCGGCCTCCTGTCTTTGCAGCTGCCTCCTCTTCTCTCCTTCCTGATGGCTGCAAATCTCTGCTTATCACCCGTTTTCATGCTGTGTTTTGTCTGCCTCTTTGTGTTCATCCCTGTATCGGCTTCTTGGCTGCGTGTGGTGGTTTCTTATTTCCTGGACCTTGTGAGAGTCTTCGGTCTGAGCTGTTTGCTTCAGTTAGCATGTGCGACCTCTTGTATTATTTTGCTTTTCTGGGTGATTTAATTTTACACATGTTTACACTGAGGGCTAGTTTTGCAAACTAAATTAGTCAATATAGATGTGCAATTGCTATGTGAGGCAGTAAGAATTAAGACAATTACTTATTTATCAAATTTCCTTTTGTATGAATGTATCCATCCACTACATGAATTTTTCATGCAAGCTCATCTTGAAAAAAACATTCCCTCCTCCCGGGAAGGATTTGAACTCATTGGGGAGTTCCCCCAAATTCTTGTTTTTTTTTATTTCTTTAATTGAACTCCGCCGTGTAAGAAGAGCTCCGTCTACAATATTGATTGCGGAAAAACACGCAGACCTGTCAATCTCTCTTTTCCCAAGGCAAAACTCTCTTATTGTCCTTTTCTGCCGGGGTATAATCTCCCCAAAGACAGACTTCAAACAGCTAAGCTTCTTTCCATTGTATTGGGACTATGTGTAGTGCTCCACTTTACATTCACATTTAACAGGTTTCAAGCTTCAGTGATAAACGGGCAACGTTTTTCCTTCATGACAGCTGTTTGACAGCATTTAAAAATGGATAAAAAAATGGAAAATTACCCTACAGAGGAAACATCCCCTTCTCTTCATAACTCGGTCTGAGACGCGGCAGGAATGAAATAACATACTTATTACATTCTGCACATCAAATGCAAAATGCATTGCCTCCCTCTATTCCACTTGATTTGATAATCTAGTACAATTTAGGTCCCGAACAAATTAAATTGTTCGGAAACTTGGTTCACTGCCTAAACTCTGTACTAGATTGTGCTATTTAATGATGCTTTTCTTTCTTTTGGTGTATTATCTTTGGGGTAAATAATTCAGCCAAATAAACCCTGTGATCTGCAAGGTTAATTGACACCCACAGTAATTCACAGCTTGCGCGCAGCACCCACATTTGTCTGTTTCACACAGAGTCCTGGAGCATCACCTAATCTCCATCCCCCAAGGCTCACTGGCCAAGTTCTTGTATTGCCAGAAGATTTGGTCATTGAAAATACTACTTCTGCTCCTGAACGGTCAAGGTCTGAACATTCTCCAGTCCATACTAGCTTCAGGATAGATTGTTCATGCATGTTCACTCTTCCTCAAGTAATTACTCAACAGATTTCTGGGAAAATCTTAGGACAAATGGACCTAGATCTAGTTTTATTTTTATTTTTTTAAAGAAGGTGAAAAAAGAATGGGAAAAAATGTAAAAATATACAAACTTTATTTGGGGGACATATTCATAGATCACGTGTCTGGATGAACGTATTCTTATTTACAGTTAAATTATTGAGATGGTCTCCCTCCCCTCACCTGATGTCTATAAAAAAACTAATAATAATTGAAAAGGATTTGTCCAGTTCCCTGCCTTGTGTGTGAGTGTTATATAACAGATATCTTCAGCAGCCCGCTCACTCTGTGTCTTTCTGCTTTTGGGCTAGCACACAGTTTATTGGCTATCAATAAAACATAAGAATTACTCCTGATATAACAATAGCACCTCCCTGCAACCTTCATCCTGCTTAGCTCCCAGGAACAGCGTGCTAATGAGAGCGTGCTGCCTTTTGGGCAGATGCTAGGATGTTGTGCTGGGCTGAAAGCTGCGTCTCCTGGATCAAACACTGCGCTGGGATGACTCATGCATTTTACTAATTTATAAGAACTGTATTCCTTGAAATCCCCAGGTAAATATTATCTCCCTGTTCTCTGTGAGTGACTGCAGCCTTGAAGTCAACAGAAGTAATGGGCACTCCGCATGGAATAACGAGTTACAGGAATATATTCCTCTTTATCCTCCAGGTGGAATAGCTGAATTATGGGTTGTTTTCTCTGTTCTAAAGTTATATTTTTCCCAAGCACTGCAGGAATGCAAGGGCCACGTAGCATGGAGTAAGCTGCAGGGTGGCACCAAAAGGGCTGAATCTTGCTGCCGTGAAGTGAGGCTGGAGCTGTACTACAGACTTGGCAGCTGGATGAATGCAAAAACTAGGGCTCACTTACGGCATTCATTATAGTGTCCTTAGCAAGATGGCCACTGAACAGGACAGATGTCACATTCACAGCCCCCTGAAGGAAACAAGGCTTTTGAAAGCCAGATGGGTCTCTGTGCCTTTCCTTTCCCACTTTGATTGAATAGATGTTTGCATTTAAGTGTTTCAAACTTCCTGATTTGTACTGGTGTTTCACATCCCTGGATTAGTCTGTGCAAGCAAGGACACTCAAGCATGCTTAGACACAGAACACCAGATAACCCATTATAAGTCCTGGAGATGGTGGGTAAACCCAAGAGTGAAGACACGGTTCATATCTTCCCTCACTAAAATGCTGTGCTTTAGTTGAGCACAAGACCAGTCTCCTGAACTGCAAAGCCACTTCCACTGTCACTTTCATTGCCACCTCTACCCATGGTCTGATAAGCACTGTTGTGCCCAGAATGAAGTCTTCACCTAGCCCTGGGAGTCCTCCAGGATGGGATGGGATAACTCACTGTCACATCTCTCTCAACTGGCTCAAAAGGGAACACAGATGTATATTAGATCTTTTGGTAGCTAAAAATAAATGAGAAGATCCCACACAAAGTATTACTCTCTCCTAACTGGAACTGGGCCTGTTTTCTGTGAGGAGTGAAAGGTGTTGATGGGCAGCTGAGATGTAAAATATAGAAGTCTCATGTCTCATTAGTGTCATTAAATCCCAAACTGTAACAAATCTGCATGTGTTGCCAGTAGTATTCCAAGATAATCAGTAATATTTTCTCTCACAGGTCGACTAAGACAGATCTAAGGTGAAGGAAGAACAAAACCATCAGGTAGGACTAATCTAAGCCAAAGGGGAAGAAGAACAAAACCCATACTCAACAGCATCTCCTGGGTTTGCTCCTCTTTAGGGACCTGTCCATGTACTGGAGGGCATTCTTCTAGGTGCTGACTAGTCCTGAGGAGTTAACTGTCCCAGGATGTGCACTTCATTTTAAAGCAGAATCCTTCATATTCTGACAGTGTCCCTAGACTGAATAACGCCTCTTCTGTGCACTGCTGTTCAGCCATACAGATGAAGCTGGTTGCAACTTATTGACAACTGAAGTAGTTTCTGTCTACATAGAGAAAGTACACAAAATTTGCAGGAGAAATAGAAGTGTTTCACTGAATAAAAAGTGCATTTAGTTTGAAGTTATTGTCATGCTCAAAACTGCATTCAGATAATTATTGTCATTTTTTTTTTTTTTTCCACAGGCTAATATGAGTATGCCTTCTGGAAATGTTACTAAAGCTTTCACTTTGGTAAAACCTTTCTGCCATACCTGACTATGAGCTGCTCTCTTGTAATTACTACCCATGTACTTGCTCTCTCCAAACATCCCTAACAAAGAGATGACAGTGGTGAATGTTGTTATTTACACATCTGACATATTTGTGTGTCAAAGTTGTAATGACTTTCAAAAATCAGTGTATTATTCCCTTGTAAAATGCAGTTGCCCATAATGAGGACATACATACTCTTCAAGATTTCAAATCCTCCACAGATCTTGTAATTCTCACCAACAGTGAATGGGTCTCAGATGTTCAAATGCATAGTGAAAAACCTGGCCTACAGTTGTAAAAAATTACTTATTTTGGAAGTGCTGTTCACACACAATCCACCCTGAAGCTAATATGGGCTTGAGAATGCTCATCTCCCTTGGAAATCAGGCTTTGGTACACACAGACAGACAAACACCCTTAATAATAGTGTATTTCTTCCCAAAGTATTAGATGCTTCTGAAAGAGCCTCTTAAAAACGTGAGAAGAGCAAAGGTCATCGTTTTTCTTTCAAAATTTATAACAAGCTTTTTAGAAATTGTTACAAGTGTGCAAACCTCCAGTTAAAAGAAAACGCATCAGAAATCAGCTGTTATCTGGGTTCTGAGCATTCAAACTCAAACTTTCTACGTAAACAAACTAGTGGGACTCTAGTGGGGTGTCACTATGGTGGTAAGGAGCTGGAGCATATAATGTTCAAGGAGAGGCTGGTTGAATAGGCTTTCTTAACCTAGAAAAGAGGAGAGGTGGGGGAGGCCTTACTGTACTGGAGGAAATGATGACTGGGTTTAAGGAAACATTTTCTTAATGAGTATGTTGAAGCAATGGAGCAAGCTGTCCAGAGAAGCTGTCAAATCACAATCCTTGGAAACACTTCTAAAATCAAAACTATGAACAAATACGACTCAGCTAAGCAAGACCCTGAGCAACCTGCACTAACTTTGCTGTTGCCCCTTCAGGGCTTTGTACAAGATGACATTCAAAGACGCCTTCCAGCTTAAATTCTACAAGTGGCCCAGACACACTTGGCTAATTGCCTCTTTGCTAAGAGAAAGGTGGGTTTCCAAGAGATGCCCAAATGCAAATCAGAGAGCCAAAGGCCACTGAACAAGCTCAGGAAAGGGTTGTATCAGCTGTGGGAGGCAGCACAGGCTGAAGAGCAGGGTACCTGTGTGAGAAGTGATAAAAGTGGTCAAATGAGAGCCTTTACTGTTACAGAGGGGAAAGTGATGCAGGAAGGAAGCAAGGCTGATATGCTGTATGCTGGTGCTTTTGCTGTGATATATGTATTGCTGGGGGCTTGCTTCACAAAGAAATCCTTTCCTAGAGAAAACAATGAGGCTTTTATGTTTTGAATGGCCAAAGCCTTGATGCTGTTCCAAAGCATGAGAGCAGCATCCTTCCTCAGAAAGACATCAGCAGTCCCAAGTGGCTATTTCTGCTTTTGTAGAGAGAGAGAAAGTGGTAAGTGAGAGGAAGAGAAAATGAAGTGTCCCTGACAAGAAAACAATGTGCTGGAAGCGACTCCTTTAAATACAGAAAGGCAAGAGGACAGAACTCCATTCGTTCTCCAGCTTTTTTATGTGTTTTGTCTGTCTAACATTTTCCCTTCAATGTATTTCTTTTTCCTTTTGAAATCTTCTGCATTATAGCAAGAAATCATGGAACTGCAGAGGTTAGAGATGCAAGAAGCCTATTAGATCATCTGCACTTTTTGCCAGAGGAGAATTGCTCCCTATGGTATATTTTCTAGTGTTCTGTCCAGCCTTCTTGCAAAAACCCTGAGTGACCAGGCTTCCACCAGTCCCCTGGCAGCTTTTCTCCATCTGAATACATCTTGAGAGATTTTCTTACAAGTCAGCCTGTGGCTTCATGTTGCTAATTTCACCCCTTTTGGCACTTCTGTGTCTATGTAATAGTCTAAATTGCTTCCTCCCCCTTGGCACTTCTGTCTTCTGAGTCTACTGTCTGCTTAGCGTAGAGCATAGTGTGGAGTCACAGAAAAAAAACAGAACTGAAAGGACTTCTGCTGTTAATACACGCAGAGCTTTTAAATCTGATTTTTAAGACAGCTCAGTTCCCTGATAATGTTTATGGTTTCCCACCGTCTTTGTTCCAATTTGTCCATGCACAGCAACACCCCCTGAATGAATTATTCCAGATACATTTGCATTAAAATGATGTAGAAAATAGGCTTTGATTCAAGTATCAAGGGAACCACACCTTAAAATTTCATCAGCATTTTTGCAGCCAAACTGTAATATGCACTTATGTTCAATTGACCAGCCACTCTCATTGCAAAGTATTTTAGTATTCCTGCTAGCAGTTTGCCATTGACTACAAGTGTTTTGGAGGATTTTGCCTCGGGTATGTTATCATGCGTACAAGTGGGAACTCGTCTTGTTGTTTACTCTAGCCATGTACTCAGTCTCAACAGATCATCTTATTTCTATATCCCGACTTGCTCTACAGTTCCTCCTGAGCCATAGCCATCTGTGAGAGCCCACTGTGTGCAGCTCACATTCCCTATAGATTATTAATAAGGACACTAAATCACACCACTTTCTGACACCATCACCACTTATTTTTACTAGATGATTCTGTTGTGTTGCCTAATGCTTCCTCCCTCCATTATCCATCTCTTGCGTTCCTGTTCAGATTTCCTTTTTCTCCTGGGACTATGTGCTGCTCTTTGTTCCCCTTTTCTGTTCTAACCATTTTGGTTTTGATTTAATTATTATTATTTTTTTTTTTCTGTGGACCTTCATGTTTTCTTGGCTTATTTACAGCTGTATTTTAGGAAGACAGGATTGGAAGCAATCTTCTGGATCAATGAATCCAGATCCCTATTATTTCAAACAGCTGTGCCATGAAATCCCTTTAAAATATTAATTGAGCTCCGGTTTGATGAAACTGTAGAACCAATTCAGTTTCCTGCTACTGATTTTGCTGCAAGAAGACTACTCTGGAGCTATCCTGTTTGGATGGTTAAAATCATTCTTCAGGTTTCCAGAATTTGCTCATTGCCAGTTTTTACCAGTTGTCCATGTGCCAAGGTAGTCCTTGAGCTTTGTTAGCACTTCTTCCTCTCTGCTGATTCCCCTTTTCCTCTCTCAGCATATTTATGGATGTCAATCAGACTCCCTCTCAGCATTTGCTTTCTGAGACTGCATGTGCCAACCTCTCCCATAAACTGGCTGATGCAGAGCAGTGTAAGAACAGGTAAATTAGCTTTCAGCAAGCTAGTTGCATGGGCTGATGTAAACTGCTTCCTTGCAGGATAATCTTTTCAGGAAAACACCACATTTTCATAACTGTAAGTTGAGTTAATGGTTCACTACAGCATAAGCATAACCTCTCTCCATCTTTGCTTACGTATCTGTTTCCATTCCTTGGATCACACCAGCAGCCCTTCGTTTGCCTTCTCCAGTTTTAAGCCTCCTCCTGGAAGATGAATGATTATAGTAGTATGCAAAAGCCCAGATGAGGTTTCCATAACTGAGTTTGTAGCATGAAATTAACGCTTTCAAGTATTAAATAGAAATAGCTCTCCTCGCATATTTTTCCTGTGGTAAGGTCAGAGCTGTGGTAAATAAGCCCACCCAGCTCTTTCTTCTCTGCCATTTCCAACTTAAACTCCCAGTTGCTGTTGCTGTTTTTTTTGTATGTTTGTTTGTTTTGTTTTGTTTTGTTTGTTTGTTTGTTTTGATACATAAACTTACATTTTGCACTGTTGTGCTCCTTGCTGTTTCACTTCACTCAGCCTATGAGTTAACACAGTCCTTCAGTCAGTCCACTCCTTCGGAAGGCTGTCCTGGTCCACATCTCCAGGGATGAGGTAAGGTGGGTGATGCCTCCCACCTTCTAGCATTCCCTCCTGTTGCACTGGACTTACTGAATTTCTTGTTTTCCCCAGCTCCAGAACAAGAACATCTCAAATTCCAGAAGTTTCTTTTACTGTGGGTCCCAACTTACTTTGTGGCTGAGGCAGAATCTTGGGCCCTCTTATTAAGGAAAACTTTATAGTTCTCTGCATATTCTTATGGAATTCTCATTATTTTTTACATCCTACAGCTTCTGCTCATTCTATCTATGCAGCTGCCATGGATGGTAGGATAATGTGACACTGTAACTCCCATATCGCACCCATAGGGAAATACAGGCTCAAACAGTGTTATGAGGCTAGTGCAGTATGGCACAGTCTCCTGTCTTCTATAGAACACCAAAAATCATTTGGTTATTTATAAGACCAGAATTCTTTTCTTGCACTCCTGCCTTTTAATGGTTTTGAGAAGATAAGTCTGTATAAGAAAATTCATTTTTTAAGTAACACAAAATTTTATTTACAAGAAGATGCTGTTTTCCCTTAAACATGTGTAACTGATCTAGTTCAGTTTCTTATTTGATAAACCTGTTTTTGCAACAAGAATTAATGTCAATAAATTCTTAATAACTTGCATTCCTTTTAGTACTCATCCATGACAGCTGGACAGGAAAACATTGTTGATACCATTTTCTATTACAGAGCCGTGTTGATTTTGCCATATTTCAGTCTGAACAGCAAAAGTAGCTCTGATACCAGGCTATCATCTTGTTTTCACATTCTGGGAATTAAACACTAGTTCTTCTTGTTTTGAAAGCATTGCCTTCCTTTGAATTGCTTAATTTAGCATTCCATTTTATATATTGTGATAACATTTCTGTGAAATAAAATCAAAACAGAGTCTCATGGTTGAAATGTATTTTGATCAACCTGAAATGAATCTTCAAAAAGTTTTCTAGGAGAATTTTGAAGCATAAGAGTTTCGTACCTAACCACAGTGAAAACTGACATCAAGACCTTGAAAATTTACATTAAACAGAATTTCTATTCTCCGCACAGCTTCATTCTCAATGCAAAATGCTCAACAATTCAGCACAGTCCACCACATCTAGTTCTTGCATGGTTTCTCACTCAAGACTTGAAAAACTGGAAAAGAATACAAAGGTTTTCCTGCCTGCCTAAGCAGATGCAGTTTTCTGCCCCAGGATTGGTATAGGTTATGCAGCCACACACGCCACTCTGAGAGGGTGGTTTTCTGCAGAGCCAAGATGTTTCTTTTTCCAAGATGAGCTGTCAACATGTTTATCTGCAATAGCCTCAATAACAAGCACAGAAAGAGGAATGAGTAAAACTGGTCTGATGTTTAGGAATACGTGTTGTACAGCCTAATTCCAGGCTACGATTCAAACCCTCTTTTTTCTCCCAGGAAGGTTGCCTTTGGCTTCATTTCCACCTATAGCTCATCAGTTGATGTATCAGCTTCTAGAAATGAAATTTTTTATTCCCAGCCCCCAGGTGTTTCCATGATATTTGCTGAAGGCCTTGATGATAGAAAGAAATCTGAAGTGTAACTGATGCAAGAGGTCACTGAGAGGGTTGCTCTGGCACACAGCAAAACTAGGACAGTTTCAATAAAGAAAAATATATAATGGAACTTATGTAGTCAGTTCTTTTGAGTTCCCACTCATTCTTTGCCTGCAAAACAGGAGAGGGAGATTAAGTACATACAAACACACAGCTCTCTTTTAAACAAAAGCCACGAGGAAAAGCTTTTCAAGTGCCTTTATTCCCCGTTCTCTTGTATTTTACTCTTTTTCTCTCTTGTATGTGCCCTCTTGTGTCATAAAAAAAAAAAAAAGGATTCTGTTTCCTTCATCATTTTTTGTTCTATTTCACACTGATTTGAAGTTACAGTGGGCTAATTTGATCATCCTAGATTAACAGTGCCATCTTTAAACATTAAAAACCAGTATTAGAATTACTAGGATCTTTTTTATGGCAGAACAGATTCTTCTCTCTGCATGTGGGGTGCCACCCTCACCAACCAGCAGGTGCCCACCATGACAGCCGTATGCTGGAGGCATCACGCTGCCTCCCCATTAACCTCCCAGGAAGACAGTGCCCACTGCTGTGCCCAAGGGCAAACCAAGGCAATCTTCCTCACCTTGCTGTGCCCCTGTTTTCTGTTCTGCTCTTTTGCATCTTTGTATTGCAGCAAAGAGCAGCTTGTAGGCTATGTTTTTATTTTGCCCAGCCTGATGGACTCTGTACACAGCTTAGCTCACAACACTATAACTGTCTGCTTGTCACTCTGGCTCTTAGACATACCCTGCTCCTTAAAACGTGGTTTTCCTCTTGATAACTACAGAAAAAGATCATGGAAAGGAATTGGCTGAAATCTGAGCTTTGTCTTTCCCCATCCTCCCTGCTGGATAGATATCCCTCCTGGACAGAGCCAAGCTTTGAGTAATGGGGACCATAGTTCAGATGATTTGTAAATGCCTTGCAGTGACAAGTTTGACTTATATCTCAAGTTTCTTTGGTTCTTCTACCCTCCCAGCTGGACTGTGCCTGCAGAACAGCCCTGCTTCCTACGCCTTCTTGCAGCCCCGAAGTAAACCCACATGGACTGGGCTGTGCAGCTGCCCGCAGTGCTGGAATACAGTCTGTTTGCCTGACTCGGGTCACTGCACAAAGACATGCCAGCCTGCCAGGCTCATTTGTTATTTTGGAAATGACCCGCCACGGTTCCTGCACTGTTAATTGGCCATGATCCATTTCCTGTTTTATGAATTCATCTCCTGGTCCTGCCACCTGGTCCAAGGGATATGAAGTACAGCAGTAAGTGTGCAGTGCTTTGAAGTCGGACTTAATGTGTAGCATATTAGACAGAGATTTTGATTAGATTAGGGACTGAGATCTGTTTGTGATAATCTCTGCAATCATTCTCACCAAATGATCTTACTGCCTACAGAGACCACGTCTCTGGAGTAAAAAAAAGGAGGAAAATACATAGGACTCAAGGCAATAGAGTTACATCGGAGATGGCTTTGGCCCAAGGGTTTATGCAAAACAGATTTGTAATGTTGCAAATTTGTATTTTTCCTTTCTGTTTCAAAGTGGAAAAGAGCAGCAACAGTTGATACTGCCATGAATTTGCAAGACTGAAACACAAAGGCTTGGAAACTTGAGTATCTCTAACAGTGCTAATCCAAGCCTGTTGGATCTGTGGACCATTTTTGCAATCAAACGCTTAAGAAATGCAGTGCAGTGAGCTGAGTACGATAATTCTAACAGAGGAGAATTGACACTAAAACCAGTAACAATTTTGTCTATGTGACAAGATAGGTTAGTACTTGAAGAACAATTTCTTTTCTTCCATAAAGATCCTTACTGATGGGTTCCCATACTTTACTCTCTTTGCCTCTGTCAGATTACAATGGAGGATGGCATGCTCTGAGTGCAGCTGCCAGTATGTGGCACATGGCTGTATGTTTTGTTTTTAAATGACGTGACCATTGAGACAAGTGAACATATCAGCCTTTGGATGAGGAAGCCCAAGTCCCATCTGAACCAAGCAGCACAGGTAGGAATTATACCAAAGAAGTGGGCTCACCCAGGGCATTCATTGAAGTGGTGCAGAGCCTTGGGCACGTGCTGGATCTCCCACAGAGCTCAGAGAGCTGGGCAGCCTCCATTCCTACCAACATCTTCCTTACCTTTCCTCCTGTGAAGAGACTAGGAATCACCAGCACAGCTGCAGGACCCCATGGGCTCCTGTGTCTGCAGGAAACTGTGTATGACCTCGAGCTTGGCCAGCAAAGCACAAGGCTCCCCACCAGTCCCTTGCTTGAATGTAATGCATCACAGTCAGCTTCTAGTGATACAACACTCCCTAATTTTGAAAGCAATTACACATCTGATTTTTTTTTTCTTTCAGATTAAAGTCAATAAAACACACGGATATCCAGATTCTAATCACATGCATATTACTAACTGTGATATTTGTATAGCTGGTCCAGAAGCCAAACACAGCCCTAACTCACTCTATTGCTAATGTAAGGATAGCACCCTCATAAGCCAAAATAACAGCTTATTATACTTTCCAAAGCGACAATTTCCCTGGCCTCGCAGGAAGAAGGGAAAAGGAGGTAGACAATACTCTTTTGAGGTAAGCAAACTACCCATTGCAGCAGAGGCTTTTAAACCTAAGCACATGTACTTGGCATACTCATTTTCTGAAACTCTGTATTTTCATGTATCCCTCCTCTTATGTCAAACCTTTTACAGTATGTTGGAATCAGTCCTGTCTTGTCATCATTGCCATGGTTACCTTATCATCATTATAGTATATATTTGTTGCTATAATACTACTGTGGATGTCATATCAAAATTCCCTGAAGCAAAATGATCCCAGAACTTACTCTGTACACATCTCAAGTTGCTAAGCATTGATAGCTTTATTATATGTTTCCCAGCTAAACAAAGTTAGCTTGTATGTCTCTGCTGACATACAACTCTTTGTCCTTTCTGGTAGAAGGCAAATTATTCCATGTATCATCTTCACTGCAAGCCACTTTCTCACATGAAATGAAAATCCCACTCTTGACTGCAACCTGATTTTCCTTTATTTACATTACTCTAAAACTCACAAGAATGTTGATTTTTGGTGGCAAGGAGCACGTTAGCCACTGAAGTTAACAACTGTGATACTGCATGTACAGAGAACATGATACCGATATGTGGCACAATTCAAAGCCCAGGACAGTATATGCAGGCCTGGGACAAATAAATCCCTTTGCTAGGGGTTTGTGGCTATGGGATGATCTTTCAGAGTAGAGTGGAGGAGCACAGATGTTAACATCTGGTTTTAATCCAAACTCTGTATTACCCACCAACGGGCACTGGGGACTATAAATGAAAAACTCATAACCTAAGCAGAATTACTTATGTGTAATAAGGACATTGGTAATGATTTTGGCTATGTATGGAGGTTACACAAGCCTCATATCACTGAATCACAGAATCATATAACATAGACTAGATCTTGTCTCATGCTTCCACTCCTCTCTGGATAGACTCACCCATAGGACAGATTGTTCCTGCTTTTTTCATGCCACTTTCCAAATGACAAGGTGTTTGGGTGAGTTGGGTACAGATATAACTTAAACATCTTATACCTTCAGTGACTGAATTCTCATTCCTCTGAAAGACAAAAATTTGACTGGAAAAGAGAGTGTGTATGAATGTTGTCATTGTGCACCTGTCTATGTGATCATGTTTTATGCATGCAAACACAAGAAAACATGTCTAACTCAACTGCAGGTTGAAGTGATACTCAGCTCAGTTCTAACTACCAAATTTTCCATCGTGTTCATTGTTATAACAAGAGCTTTGTAATACATACTCAAGCAGAGGCTTCCAATATGAGGCTAAGAGTACAGTGGTGTGAAGAAAGTGTTTCATTACTGGGAATAAAACAAAAACAAACAACAGTCTTCATGGATGATACATTGCCTATATGCATGATTACAGGTTTAGAAACAAGAGGTTACATATCGTTCCACAGGTATAATCTAGTATTACTAAACTGAAGAAAACAAACAAACAAACAAAAAACCCTCAAAACTCAAGATTTTCTTGAGAATTCTCATGATTAAGAAGAGTGAAATCTTAAATAAACAGAAGTAAATAACAGAACATCTGTGATAGAGGATATGATAGTGGTAATTGTAGCCATGAATCTTTTCTTCCTAAGCTAACGATGACTGGGAATTTTTAGCTAACTACAAGAGGAGCTAACTGGCCACTTTTTATGGACAATCCAGGGCAGCAGTGGGGGTGAGTGTGAAGGAGCAGATCCCTCCATCAGCAACAACCCTCTGTTCATAAAAACCCGAGTTTCTCAGGTGACATCTATTTTTCTTTCTTTAATTGTAACAGACAGATGTGCAGATTGTGTGCTTACATCAAACAGTATTCAAGGGTCCATTGCTGTCTGGAAAACTTCATTCACATTGAAGTCCTATTGTTCCCTCCCTGAACCACAAGCTGGATTCCCCAGCTGGTGAGCTGCTTTGCTGCAGGCTTATACAGGTCTGTGAGCCAACTTGGATAACAGCAGAGCTATAACCAGGACTGTGATCCCAGACCCTGACCCAGTGTAAATTCTTAGCGTCAGTCCTTTTTCCTTAGTGTTATACACTCAACCTGCTGCTGCTTGGCAGGCTCTTAAATCCCAGTTCTCACACTCCAATGGGCCTGCTTCTGGCAGCCACTGCTGCACAAATGGTGGCACTGGAGGGGAAAATCCTGATGACCTGAGTGTTTGAAGGCCTGAAGTGGAAATATCTGGAAGATGTGAACTTCTTCAGGAACACTACTGATTTCATTACTATTTCTTAATTCACGTTTGTTGGAAACTAATTCAGCCCAGGGTATTGTTGGCCTTTTTTCTGCCACAAGTGTGCAATGCTGGCTCCTCCTCAGTGTGGTGTCCACCAGAACCCTCAGGTTCTTCTAAGCAGAGTTCCCTTCCAGCTGGTTGGTGCACAGCACGTAGTGGTTCCCAGGGATGTCCCTGCCCCAGGCCCAGACTTTGCTTTTCCCCATGTTCCAGAGGTTCTTCTCTACACCTTGTGCAGGTCCTTCTGGATGGCAACACAGACCTCTTCTGTATCAGTACTGAATATACATCATTCAGCCAGTTGTCAATCCACATGACCAACAACAGAGTTTGTAGTTCCTGTTGGTGTTGAGTAGCCATGTGACATAGTCTGTGCTGTTGGATGCTGCTGTGCAGGTCTCCATCATTTTCCAACCAGGTCCAGACAGCATGAGTTAGTCCAGTGACTAACATGCAGTCTGTCCAGGCTTCCTGGAAAATAAGGTTTGTATTCTGAATTAAAGAGCTCTGGTGAATCGCATGACATAGTAACCAAGTTAAATGCAAATTACATCAACATTTATGAAGTTTCAAAAATGCAGGTGCTCTTATAAACGAATAGGAATGGAAGTAAACTCATTTTCCAGGTGTGCTATTGAGCTTTATCTGCATCCTGCTGTTTTGAACTGTATCTGTTTAACAGGATGCATAGGTTTACCCAGCTCCCAGTGGCACAGAGACAGGGAGGAGAGGCAGGTTCCCCACTGGGTGCCAGGCCCAGCCATGACTGTCCCTTCTGGATGGGCTATCACACAGATGTGGTGATCCTACACATCCAATCCATTCCCAATCCAGAGAAAATGGTTCCAGCATAACTCCTGAAAGTTATATAGGAAGGCTTGTTTTTTTTACTCTGTAACATGCTCTGGAATAGATTGGTGTGATAGATATAAGCTCATTTGTTAAAATTAAATACTTCAAATACCCTAAAACAGAAAATGCTGAGGCTGATTCTCATCTCTGCCTCTTTTCTAATCAAAAAAAAAAAAAAAAAGAAAGAAAAAAAAAGAAAAAAGAAAACAAAAGAAAAGAAAAAACAAAGAGATGGTTCCTATCCAGATTAAAAAATAAATGGAGAAAGTCACTGCATGGCATGCTGGGGCTGTGCTCTGTGCAGAACCTACTTACTTATTAAAAATGAAGGTTACTGCATTTTGTTCTTCTTTAAACAAATTAGTGACCCTGGATTTTCTAGCAAATCCCCAGATGTGGTCTACTGTGGAAAAAAAAAAAAAAAAAACTGGGTCTTTCTTGTGTTCATTAAAAATGAAAAAACTTAGCAACTTAGCAGCTGAGATAATAGCATTTGTCAGTTCCATTTACAGGTTACTTAGCTCAGCTGCATTACTGTCTGCCAAATGGGTGAATCTGAAAGATCGCTTTTCCCTCATCTCCTTTAAAAAACCCATGTCATAAGGCATACTTAAAAAGCACAGCTAGAAGATCACCTCCAGCTCTCCACTTCGACCCCTTACATTTACAGAATTTCTTATTATATCATCCCCACCATTATCTTATCTAACATAGTCATACAAATCCAGAGATTTTGAATCTGACAAATAGTGTCCTGTCTTCGCTACTGCTTAAGTATTCTTAATAATTTATTCTTAAATTTAACTTTCTGATTTTAACTTTCATTTCTCTAGCTTCCAGCAAATGTTGCTCTTAAAACTATAGATGAAGTACAGGAACTTTTGGCAAGGAAATGTGATAGCCAGAGGAAAGGGGGAGATGTGGAGAGTAACTTCTGCCCTGCTTGATTAAATAGGACTTCCACTGACCTCCTGAAACAGATGATGTCCTGATAAAAACAGCCATGATTGACTGTGGTGCTATCTGGCTGCACTCTGGATTTTTAAATAAAGATGAAAAGTTGCCAGGTACCTAATCTTTTTCAAAGGAACAGCCAAGAGAGAAAGAGTTATGCTATGCAGTTTTGAGCCTACAGTAAATGAGACCTTGGTCAAACACAGCACAACATTTGTGTCATAGCAGAAGGCATTCGTGTCACCTGATGTTGGCCATCCCAAAGCCTTTACTAGTGCTTTACATTCCTGGCAGGAAGGTATGGAAGCCATATGGGCTGGACTGGCCTCTGAACTGGCTATGGCTGCCTGACAGAAACAGAATTGGAAGTAGGTTAGAAAGGACAATGTTATTTTCAGCGGCTGTATGTGGAGAAATTAATCCCAATCTTAATTTAATTTCTGAAAAGGAAGGAAGGGAGGGAGGGAGGAAGAAGGGAAGGAAGGAGGGAGGGAAGGAAGGAGGGAAGGAAGGGAGGAAGAAAGGATCATATCATATCCACCTCCCAGCTCACTTCTCTCTATCTTCACAGAGTGCTGAGTTCCTAGCACCTACTATCAACTCTCCTTCACACTGAGTTACTGGGGTTTGAGTATGCAAATAAGTAGGTAGGATCAGCTACATCTTCCTTTATCATCTGAAGGTGTAATCTAGAGCCCATTGACATCCGCAGGGAGGTTCAGAACAGCCTCGGTTATCTGATTCTGCTAAAGGACAGGAAAGGCATACATTTATGTGGGATGTGTACCTGTGCACCAATAAATCCCATTATCTGTCATCTTGGACTTTAAGGATATGTTTTCTATAGCAGAAAGACACTAAATTCTCCAAGAAAGAAAAATCCTTGCTCTAAGTATTTGTCTCTAAAAGCATTTCTGAAAGGATTCCTTTATAAAACAGAACCATTATTCTCTTATTTTGAGGAAAGTACACAATGTAGATTAAAGTGTTGTTACTGTTTGATCAAACAATGCACTTGAATGTTTTCTGGATAAAGGTTTCTTAAAATACAGAAAAGCATCCTTTGATAATGCAGTGTCAGACCTTCTGATGAATTACAGTGTGTCTCCCAGCTCTGATTCCTTCTGCTCAAACAGTGAAGTGTGTTTGCATACATTGTGTAGGCTTAATATTTCTCCTTAATATAGCTGTATGGAAAGCAAAACAAAACAAAAATGAAACAAAACCACCATAACATAAAATGAAATGAAACAAGAAAAGAATAAACACTTGTACCGCCTGTGGGGGCAAATAAGTCCACGTTCATCTAGCGTAATTCTGTTCAGATTCCCATAAATAAAAAGTAAATTTGTTTCAGAATGAAAGTGTTTTGTGTTTATGAAAACAAAACATGCTTGTGTGTGTCTCAGTGGATTAGACAAGCAGAGAGTGCCAGGCTGGGGTGAAAGCTGCCTGTGAGATCCCTGTGAATTTCATCCTCTCCAGAAGGTTTGCTCTTGAGCAGTAAGGTGTGGGGGCATTGGTTGGTTACCTGTCAGAGCTGAGCATCCAGGGGTCTCACTTCCCAGAGGGGAAGGACAAAGCACTTCTAGAGGCTGATTCATCTATTCCCAGGTAGGAGTTGACGGGAGAAGGGATGAATCACAGGCAGGAGTTACCTGCTTTTCCCCACTGATCGTTACACACAATCTGTGATACTGACAGGAGCGGTTTCCCCACTTCAGAGTTGGTTGGAGCAGCCCAATAGCTTCAAATCACACCTCAGCCATGGAAGACCTGGGAGCTCAAGTCACTTCTAAGGATCTGTGTATGAATGATAGGCAACTGGGGACTAAGACATGATCAAGAGCCCTAGGTGAGGCTGCAGAATGGTGATAACTTCAGACAGACTTTATTACCTTGGTTATTGGATACCCTCTGGACTGATTCCTGCAGCCTCTGTACTTCCTGTATTTGCCATAGACATGTCAGCCTGTCTTTGACTGTATATGATCAGATACTTCTCTGAAGCAACCCTTTTTATTTAGGTGCCAGGAATAAAGGAAGCATTTTCCTTAGTCAGAATTTCCCTTTTTTTCAGCCAAAATTCAGCACAAAGAACCTGTCTGTCTCAGAGCTTTCTCCCGAGCCCTGCAATGCTTTGCCTTACTCACTGTTTCCAAACCTTAGCCCCTTGAAGGATTTACTGTGTTGCTTTTTTGTTGTTTTTTTTTTTTTAACTTCTAATTTAGAGCCCATTGTATGCCATCAAACTTTTGCACTGAATTTCCCCACTCTATGTGCCCTGACTGTCATATTAGCCCATGATTTGGGCTTCTCTTTGGTCAGCTACCATTGAGTAAAGGAATACTTCAAACCTCTTTTGTTCCTCATGGAAAGGTATTATTCCCTCCAGTGGCTCCAGAAAGGTTTTTGGATCACACAGACTTTATAGAAACCACACAAACTTCAACACACATACAGAATTCCTAGTTCCAGTGATGTTGAAGCATGCGTAAGATCTATGTGTAGCAATCTACAATAGTACATAATATTATTTTTGTAACCTTTCCACCTCCACTATCCATGTTTACCTGTCCTGTGATGCTTAAACACAGAAATAAATCTCCCCAGTCTCCAGATCTGGCAGTCAGGGAATGTCTGCAAAGTGCAGCACTGAAGAGAGCACTGTGTTAATGGTGCACCATGTTTCTTTCACTGACAGAAAACACGTTCTTGATTTTTTCCTTCTGAGTACCAGAAGGAGCTGTGACTTCCTACATCCAGAGGGTAAAGAGCTGCTAACACTATAGCAATATCAGCTGTAGTAATCTACCTGTGACAGGATGGATATGACTGACCTCCTGTCTATTAGCAGCAGGATCTTGTAACAGCCTTTCCATGGCTGCGGGCAAAGTGAATTACCAAGCCATTAAAATGGACACTGGGACCAACAGTATCCAATTTTCTGCAGTTGTACTTAGATAATCAAGTTTCATTACATCAAAGACTAGGCCAGGCAGTTATCCGCGTGGATATTTTTCCTGAGGTAAGACAACCCTTATTCCCTTCCCTTCCCCTTACTTAGGGACATTAAAGAACTCAGGCAGAAGCTGACTGCAGAGACAGGTGGGTGAGGAAGCAGAAGGAATATTGACTTTTAAAGTAGCTTCTTGTCTGTATAGGATTAGAGAAGTTGGGTAGACAGATGGTCACTTTGTCTCCCTCATCACTTGCATCTTCTGCTAAGCACTAGCTATTTTTCCACTCATTCAGCTTATATCCCAGCACACCATCCATCACTCCCCTTGGAGAATGGTCTGCTGGCATGGCAAATAGAGGGATAAGGATGACAGAGAGGAAAAAATCAGCCTCAAGAACCTCCCTGCACCACAGCCCTTCCTATTTATTACTGTGCCCAAGTGTACCTCAGTTTCTATGCAAATGACCAACACTCTATCCTGGGAAGTATCCCCCTGGAACAGAGCTGAGAGGGTTCATTTTGCCACCGTGGTGGAAGAATGGGATGCATATCTGAAAATTCACACCTTCTCTCTAGGTCTGATGGCAACAGGAACTTTCAGTTGTCATAGTAAGAGCCAAAGAAGGCTCCTGCTCCATTCATCACATTTGCTGGCATTTCTACTTAATGCTGTATTCTTAGATTACCATGTCTGGGGATCTGGCCAGTGTCACCATTCTCCAACGCATTTACAAATATTGCTTTTACATTAGTTCAAGTAATTCCTATTTTGTGATAAACCCTTTATTTTTTGTTTATCAACTGGCACTGATCTCTTTGAGTCACCTTTTTAAGCCAGTACCAAGTGTGGTGGCTTGGGTAGCCTAAGTTAGTGACTCTTCCCATGGGTGAGAGGATTTACAAAAGAAGCAAGGCAGGCAGACAGTTACAATGAGCCCACCTGTGGGCTTCGGACAGCCCACCTTCAAGTCTTGCAATCCCTCATCCCATCAGCTGCCTTCAGAGCCTGGACAACTGCCTATCTGTCAACTCTCCCTCCTCATTCTCCTGCTAATTATACAATACGGCAGCTCTTGGATACAGGAACTTCATCAAAATGAGAGGTGTCACAATGCGATTTTAGTCAGACATTATTTGCTGCACAGGTGCAGCTCAGCTGGCTCCCACCTGCTTATTGGCAATGTCACATCTCCTTTTGCATTGCCCACCATCATGCATAATTCCTACAGTGTGTACAACTGTGCTCTGTGAGCAGGAGATAAACTATTCCTCCCTGTACGTTAGCTAGTGCTTTAGGATTCAACTCTCTGTGTACTTGCAAAAGATTTTAAAAATGATGTGAAATATAAAGATGTGAAAACTCCCGCCTGATCCAGAATAGATGGTTTAATACCTCCCTGCTCTTTCAGCACCAGAATCAGCTGAAAATAGATTGACCTTGCAGCATATATAAAAGTTAACAAGCAGAGTCTTTGCTGGAGGGATGGAGGCTCTGGAGCGTGGTTTCACAGCTGGGGATTCCCTCACTTTCCAAAAGTACAAGCCCAACTCCTCTGGTAACCGCATCTCAGCTGATGTTAGCAAAACACTCTGTGTAATATTTTTCATATTATTTTCCCTCTCATACATCCCAAGACTGTATTTGCCTTTTCTTAATTATGGCTTTTCATTAACTACTCATCCTGATTCCTTCATGAGTGATTACCCCAGGTTCTCACAGTGCATTGCTCTTGCCCAGTCACAGCTACTCTGCTCTGTAGATGCCTTCGTAATTCCTCTAACTATGCTGAGCTTATACTTGTTACATTTCATTTCCTTCTTGACAGCTCCTCTAATTCACCCAGGTCACTGCAGCAGCTCCTAGATAATAGTCTATTAACTATTGTCTAAAGTGTGGGGCCATTTCTGCACTAACATTTCTCCCACTTGTTTCTGCAAAATTCTCTTAAAATGTATCAAGAAACATGGCCCTCTGAGAGATGCCTGAGGAGCCTTGTTGGTGGTGGGGGCATGCAGACAAGGCACGGGCAGGTATGTGATGCTGAAAGAGGGAAGTTGTGAATCATAGAATGACTTAAGTTGGAGGGACTTAAAGATCATTTAGTTTTAACTCCTTGCCATGGGCAGGGTTGCCACCCACCAGATCAGGCTGCATAGGGATTCATACAATCTGGCCTTGAATGCCTCCAGAGATGAGGCATCCACAGAGTCTCAGGGCAACTTGTGCCAGTGCCTCTTCACCCATCAAGTAAAACATTTCTTCCTAACATCTGATCTAAATCCCTCCTCTTTTAGTTTAAAGCCATTCTCCCTTGTCCTGTCACTGAAATCAGATGTGTGGGTCAGAAAAAAACAATTTCCAGAGGTAGGAAAGTGCAGGCAAATGGGAGCTTCACTGTGAGATACAGCAAGTTGCACACAGGAAAGGGAAATAAAAATCATCAGCAGTGTCAACGGTTTACTGGGCTGGATTGGCCCGGTTCCATGACGATTGGTGCGGGGGACCCACAGACCCATGCCCCAGAAAAGGGGAAGGGAAAAGGGAAAAAGGGAAAAGGGAGATGGGCCTAGAAAACAAAACAGCGGCAACGATCTGAGGAGGAAAGCTAATTTACTAAATAAGATATCAGAAAGCAAAATAACAGAATGTAATACAATATAATTGGAACTGAAGCTAATGAATCAAATAAAATGAGCAAGAGAAAGTGTCCAATAAACCGAAGGCCTTACGCTAACGCTGAAGGCGATACGGCAGCGAGCACCCACTGCTGAGTTGATCCCAAAGGAAAGAGAGCGTACCGTGACTGCAGAGAGTTTGTATCTGTTCCCTCATAGTGGAAAACACGTAAAAATACAAAGCATTGCAAAGTCCTCTGGGGAATGGAGTTCTTCTTCTCTTCTGAGACAGGTATACCTGGAATTATCAATGATCCATGGGGCTGGAGTGTTAACTCTCCAACTCTTAATGGACTACATGATGTTATGATGTGGAATACCAGTACCAAAAATCATAAAACCATGACAAGCAGTATCCTGACCAGCATAAAAACATACTTCCCTGGTTTAAGATAAAAGAAGTTTGAAAGAGCTTCTGGTTGGGAAGGGCAGATCCAGTGAGTTTTGGGGTTGCATGGTGGCAGCAGGCGCCTAAGCATTCAGGCATGAGTCCTCCTTCTGGTGGCAGGACTCTTTGTCCCTCAGAGCGAGGACACAGGCAGGCTCACCCTCCAGAAAAAAGGGAGGTTGGATCAGTAAGTGGAGATGGTCACTGCAGCTCAGTGCTCACAGAGGTGAGCAACCACAAGAGATACCCAGGAGATAACAGCTTATAAATTTGAGGGAAGACGTGGAGAAAACTGTGATCAGCTTGGCATGCATGCTTAGGAAGGTGATAGGAGAAAAACAGAATGCTTCAAGATGGGAAAAATAAAAGTGAGACAGAGAAGAAGCAGCAAAACATGGAGACTTGAGACATATTAGTGTCCAATGAGTGGTATTTTGAAAGCAGACACACCCTGGCCTCACTCTTCAAACTATGACTTTTATTGTGCACTTGTGAGCCTCTCATCAGCATCAGCATGGAAACAAAATCACTGCAAAGGAGGTGAGAACGTGCCTTCAACCTGACATCAGCATGTGACCAAGGAGCACAAAAACAGATCAACAAAGCAGCAGATTTTTTTTCTCACCTGTGGATTTGCACAAAAATCAGACAAAAATAAAAGCCCCAACAGACAAACCTTCCTGCCCTCAGGTCCCATGGAGTCAGCTGCCTTCAGTCACCCAAAGCTGTCTGCTGTGCAGGAAGATTAGTGCTGCTGGAGCACACAAAACGTGGCTGTGACCTTCACAGACATCTCAGGACAGAGGTACCTGAGTTCCTGACAGCTCTCAGGAGTAACTAAAGATATTTCAGAGCACAACACCCTTTCACACTGTTTCTGCTGTGATGGTACCTTAATGCCTGAGCTAGGTGATGCTGCACAGCCTGGCATGAACACTGAGTCAGGTGTTTCTAACTTGGAGAAGCTGGTGTAAGAACCACCACTTTGGTCACCACCAGGGCTGTTATCTCAAAAGAGGAACTAGGGCCAACATCCTCACTCATCTCCTGAGATACAATGGAGTGCTCAGATGCACGTCTGAGTCTTACAGAAACCATCAGAGAACAAGCAGGTAGTGGAATTTTGCCTGTCTTCCACTGCACAAGAGGAGCTGCCATCCACTCTACCGCAGGTGTTAACCATGGGTGGTGCCATGTGCTTACAGGCCCTGGGGAGCATCCCTGTGGAGCTAGGTCAGAACTCCGTTGTCCCTCCCAGCAGGCAGGCCTCCCCCATAGGTGTGTGGGAACAGAGAGGGCTTCTGAGGAAATGGGAGCAAAGCCAAGGTGTTGGTATGGGAAGGCAAAGAGCTGATGTCCTCAGTGCTGTGCCTCAGTTTGCTCATCCGTGACAACAGGACAACCACACTTGCCTGCCTCACAGCCCGGTGAGTGTATCTACCAGGCTTCAGACAGGAGATGTTTTAAATGTCAGCTCTAAGCATTGATGTGTCACAGGCTAGAAACACAGGCAGGAGAAGTGGTATTTGGGAGTTAGGAACTCTGGGCTGCAAAAAGCAAGGTGAGACGAGGAGCCACATGTGGACACAGCCATGTGTCTGCTCTCTGTCTTTTCCCTTGCACCAATGCTAGTGAGGGTAAAGCTCAGCAAGGAGAGCTTAATGGTGAGTGTGCAGCGGAAGGAAGCTGAGGTTGCAGCATAGTGAATACAGGAGCCAGAGTGACCCAGGCGAGTGGATAACAAATTGTCCGGATTACACGTAGTGGCAGAAGGATGAGGTTTGGAGTGGAATTACAGAGCTGATGATGGGAAAGTGTCGTTGCATTCTACCAGAGCAGGTAATGAGCAGCAAATAAGGTGAGAGCATTACCGAGCCAGGCAGCAGGAGACAAAGCTTATCTGTCACAAAGAGGCACAGATTGAGAAAAGGGAGCCGTTAGCAGGAGATAGATCTGTGGAGGGGGAAGAGCAACAAAAAGTAGGGATTTCTCTGTACAATGGGAAGAATTCATTTTTTAATGCTGTGCATCTCCAAAGAGCAGCATTAAGATACCTGGCTGCTGTGGTATACCTGAGATCATATTCATATACTGTGTGTGCTGTGTCATGGCACTCTGCATCCGACACGTGTGTGCAGCCCCATCGGTGTGTGCTGCTGCGAGCATGGTACATCCATGTGAGTGATGAACTGCTTTCATCAGGCAGCATTAAAAGCTGAAAATTAGCACAGCTGTAAGTCATATTTCATGTTAGGTTACAGGCGAAAATGGTAGGAGAGAGGATTTATGCTCCCTGTATAAATGAACTTTATAAGCTTTTCTTCACAAGGGAAAAGAAATAGAGCCTGATAAAGTTCTGCACTAAAAAAAAAAAAAAAAAAAAAAAGCTAGTTTTCTAAAGTGGAGGAAAAAAACGCTTTTGTTATCACTGGTGATTACTTGAATTGATGCGTAACTGGTGTTCCAGAGCAGGGGAGATTAGAAACAGTGACAGAGTGTGCCTCAGTGGTCCCCGTTCTGCTGTTAGCTGAAATTACAGTCCAAAACAGATGGACTTCTGTGCCCCACAAATTCATAAAAATTCAAGAGCCACTCTCACCAGTCTCGTTTTGATAAATTATTTTTGATTCAGTAACCTTTCTTAATGGAATTTCTCTCTCTCTTTCTCTCTTTTCTCTTACCTTTTTTTTTCACTTTGGTCCCCACACTTATTATTCCCTCCCACTCTCCTCCGTGGGAGTGCAGACCTCTGACTAAACATTCATGTTGTAATCTGTACAGGAATTTACTGATGGTGCATGACAGAAGGAACTTAAAGAAAATTACGCATTTCTCAGATCTACCCTGGGGCATACAAATCAAAGTCTCCCTTGAACACTGCCTAGTAAAACTGAAAGTAGCAACACTTTATATGGAAATGAGATGATCCTAGGACATAATATAGCAAAACATATATCAAAACATAGCGACAATTAATGTAGAAACTGCTTTTTCTTTAGCGAGGGTATAAACCTCAATTTTGTTTTATTTCTTCTATGTTCTCCTGGTGTATGTCTGTTCCTCAGGTGATGAGAAAAACCCTTAGAGGAATACAGCTTCATCAGGCAGGCTCAGGGGCTCGTGATCCTTTTTCATCTTTATGTTGCTTGTAGGCCACCTTTGTTTTGCACCGAGTTTTTCCACTGCTTTAAGAAGAGTATTTAGAAAAGGTCAAACAGCAACAAATACCTTAATCTCAGCAGTCCTATGGGCTTGGTCAGATAGGGAAGAGCATATTTTGGGGTGGTTTGATAGCTGACGGTACTTCTAGGGTAGGGAGAGGTGGCAGAGAATATACCTAATTCCACTGTTGGTTTTTTTTCACTGTGCTCATGCTTGTTCTCTAACAAAAGGCAAAGTGTGTCCATGTGTTGTCCTGTATGCAACAGCAGCTGCTTTCACTCACACCCGTTCCTTCCCTGGGGGATGAGTCATTACCAGCAGAGCCCCTCCAGCTGTTGTGGCGATGGCTGTACACCAGCAGCTGCCATGTGCAGGTTTGTTGCAGCTGGGACATCGATCCCACAACATCTGTGATGGTGTCACTCCCCTGGGGGTCCTGCAGACCTCTAACTCTGCTTTTTGGTTGAAGTGGGTGGGGAGATCCATGTACAGAGAAGGTTCTAGGCCAAAACCAAATGGAAAAGCAGAGTAGCTAGGGATGATTGTGTTTATTCTCCTTTTGAAATAATTCACTTTCTGTAATGCTTTGTTTTGTCGTCTTTTAGCAGGAGGAATTGACTCATTTTCAGAAAGCGTAAGAAAGAACAGAGAAGGCCAAGTTCATCTTCCCTTGGGGTGTTATGCTGTGATGAACTCATGGATTAGCCCAAGCCCATTCCCACTCCCATAGGTGCGTGGGATCTGTTGGCAGCCTGCAGCTCACCACAACAGGGCACAGCGATATAGGTCAGCTTATCCTCAAACACCACCGGGCTCTGAACCAGAGGCAGGGAAGGACACACAGCCAGAGCACAGAGCATGTTAACAGGTGTACAGGTTCAAGCTCCTATTCTGTGACAACCTTTCTGTGGGCAAGTCAATCCGATTCTCTGCGCTACATTTACGTATTCATAAATTCAGAGTGCAACTAGTTTATGGTCTCACAGGGCCACTATGAAAGGCAAATCATAATAAATATTGTAACCCACTCTAATCCTGTGACACCAGCAGCGATTTAAGCAGTAAAGAGAGAAAAAAGGAGGTTATATACACAGTTTGCCTTTGTGGGAGGGGAAGAGCAAACAGTGATGTCACCCCTTAGCAGAGCAGCACAACATGAAATGTTTGTGACTTCCTCCATAGTATACTCCATGGCTGCCCACCACCTGTAAAGAGGCCACAAGAAGGGCAGCCAGACTCTGTACAGTGCTGCATGGCAGCAGGACAACACAAGAGGAAACAAGGGAACAAGAGGTTCAGACTCTCCAGAGGAGAAGCTTTCCCCAAAAAGGAGCATCTTGCAGCTGAACCCACTGTGAGCAGGAGGTTAGTCTGGAAAGTGCCTGAGGTACCTTCCCACCTCCTCAGGTCCCTTCTTCTGCCAGTCAAAATAACTGTGTCTTTGTTAATGCCTAAGAAGGAGAGATCACTGTGGGAAGGTATTCATGTTTTAAAAGATCATTTATGAAGATATTATATCTGTAAAAAGTCCCTGCTAAGTGCAGCGTATCTGTTAAACACCTGAGGACATGGAACAAGTCCTAATGCAGTGCCTGGTTCATACTTCTCAGCAGATATTATCTCAATTTCTTTTACATGGCAGATGAGAAGGTATTTTCCCTTCTGTCAGAAACAAATACACATTCGTTTCCGACATCACAGGTGCCACTGAGAAATGGATTTCCTGCTGTGTTTTTTCTGTTCCTGTTTTAAATCATACATTAACTATCCTATTAAAGACAGAAAAAGGGCCTGGAGTTAGAAATGCCTCTATCTACAACAATACCACAGGACTGCTGGCATTACAACATTATCACATCTGCGAGCAACAGTAGTAAGATGTCAATGAGATAAAGGAGGAACTGGAGATACCACTTCCATTAATGAAATTGAAAATATGGGTACCATGGCAAGTCCCTGTCAGCCCTGCTATCTTCCCACCAGCTGTGTGTGGATGTTTCTGCTGGGCTGAGGGAGAGGTCCAGGGTCAGAAGAGCAGCTCTTCTGTGCAGGCAGTGGAAAGGGCAGAGTGTGTGTGCATCCTGGTGTGACCAGCCCATACAAACCTGATGGAGCTTGACTCAGGGTGTTATTTTTTTTTTTTTTTTCTTTTCATGTGAATATGCCTGTGCAAGCAGTGCAAGCAAAGAGCAGCTAAAACTCCAGCTCAGCACTTGAAGGAGTGCTGACGCTGTCCCGCATCTCTATAAACAAATGCTTTAGTATCCCACGGGATTAAAAACTACAACATAAGTAGGAGGGTATGGTCACAGTATTTGTTGTGCAGTCTGGATGAAGTTAGGCAGTATATCATCCTCACAGAAAATGGCCTGGAGAGCAGCTCTGTGATAGGCTGTATCCCACTTAAACAGCTCTGCATATTACAGCAGTTGAAACTCAGCCAGTTTCTTCTCAAAGAGCAAAGTGGAGCAGATGCCTTCACCATCATGCCCTGTCACATGAAGATTTATAATCCATGAGGACACTAACGATCTAGTTCTCCTGCTTGGTCAATGCAATGCAATACTTGCTACCTGCTGGGGAATAAGGCCATAGTTCTGGGTAGGTACAGCCATTGAGGAGAGACCATCACCTTGTTTTTCCTCTGGCACCATAATGCCAGCAACTCCTTCCTCCAGCAAGCAATTATTTGGGGAGGGTCATGTGCTGCCAAGAGGCCATGGTTCTTGCCAGCTGGTCCCCAGCAGCAGGTACAGAGAAGATTGATTGGAAGGCAGATGGAGGTAACTTCACCCAGAAAACATGTCAGCTTGCCTTTGGCAGGGAGGCTGCTGCTCCAAAGGAGAATATTACAACAACAGCAATAAGAAGAAGATCCTGGATATATTGCAATGATACATCTGAATGACAAATGGGAAAAGAAGTAGAGAAGGAAGGAATAAAGTTTAGAGAATGTACTAAGATTTTCTTAAAATGAGGGGTCAAAGGAATAATAAAGAAGATATAAAGGGGAACGGAGCATTTAGGTAGTAGATAAAAGGCAAGCAGGAGGATTGTTCAGAAATGATGTCAAGAATGAAGAGCAAAATAGAGAACGAATAGGGAAAAAGAAGTTGCAGTAGAAGGTTTGCATTGGCTTTTGTGATGAAGGCTACCCGAGTGCCTTGGTGCCGCGCTCCCCACTCCTGGCTGGCAGCTCAGTACAGATGCCCTATACAAAACCAGCACAGCCCTGCAGAACCTACAGACCACGTGGCACATCCTCCTGGCATCAGGTCTGTACCTCACCAAAAATACGTGCTTAAAGATGGGTAGCTACGATTGTAGAGCCCAGGAGCCAACACTTGAAAGATAATTATGTATCTAATGCTTCTATATTAACATCTAGCTCATGAAATCATCTGGTTATTCAGTCAGTTGGAAAAGTCTCCTCTCCTCTCTTCTCCCTCTCCCTCTCCTCTCCCTCACCTCTCCCTATTCCCTCCCTCTCCTCTCCCCCTTTTTTTTTTTTTTTTTTTTTCCAGGGCATGCAATATAGTGTGGAACTGTTGATGTGTTTATGATGGTTTTATCTTGAAGACATCTGCTTATGCCAGGGGAATAGTATGAACTCCCAGTGACCTATAAAGCCTGCATTCCTAATTAGTGGAAAAATATTCTGTAATCAGGACATTGCCACTTCAATGGAGTCTAAAGATAGAAAGGTTATGTTCTTGTCTGGGGTCACGAGTCATCTTTCTTGACTTTATAGCTTCATTCTGACTTAGAGTTAACCAGGTGCAAAGCAGTAAGCAGCAGGACTGGATTACACTGTCTCAGAGTACATCTACCCTGAGGGCTTACCTTATGTTTTTACTCACAGTTTTTGCTTCTAACATCTAACAAACACAACAAACCTTTAAGCATGACTGGGTAAGTGTTCTGAAACAATGTCTGCTTTTATGGCTGCTTTGCTGCAGGCATTCAGCCCTGAGAAGGTGCCAAAAGCCCAAGGAGCTGAGCACCTGCCCTCCAGCATCTGCACAACCCTCCCAGCGCCCACCAGCCACTCTTAACACTCCATCTCCATTTGCATCTCCTACTCCTGCCTTTTCATCTGTTTTTTGTTTGTTTGTTAGTTTTTAATTTGCCTTCTAGCTACTTGCCCTTTTTATATTCTGCAGGGCATCCTCCAGCTCTGGAGCAACCAAGCCTCCATCATACACTGCTCGGCCCTGTCACAGCGAGGGCTTTCTCTCCAAGCCTCTTGCTGTGTCTCACAGCCCAAAAGGGACAGCCAGCTGATCCTCTGGGATATATCATATCTGGGTGGATAGTATGGTTAGGATGGTGATAGACAGAAACAGAGCTGCTTATCCAGGAGGCATGCTGATTTAGAGATTCTCCCACCTGCCCTGTCTTCTTTCCCTGACTGGTGAATCTGTCACAATTTCTCTGCAACGATGAACTTCAAAAACTGAAAATCTCTATAACTACATCTTGTTCCTTCTGTTGACTGAGGCACAAATTTGAGGCACAAGTGTAGGTTGCAAGAGCTGAGCATAAGTCTGTAGCTGGGAGAAGATGTTACATTCTGATTTCATGCTTTTGGTAGAAGGTGTCTCTCTGCCTTCAGAACATCTATTTTACAGCAGGAACCAATTATTGGGCTGAGTATGTATAATGCATCTACATAGCACAATCAATAGAAGAGCCACAGAGAGCTGTAAGGAGTGCAATGCTTGCGTGACAGTAAGGATGGCCTCCCAAATAGGGATGCAGCACCATGAAAAACACCAAGTCCTCCCAGTTCAAGAAGTCGTGACCTGTTGCTGCGGAATAATAGTAAGAGTTCACTTAATACATGCAGATTAGTTTCTTCTTTTTGTCAGCAGCTGAGCTTTCTGTCAACCTCTGCAGTAACTACTCTGTGAGCTCACGGGAAGGCACTGACTCAAATAGGAATCCCTCCTTCCACCTTTGTCCTCTCACTTACAGGCAGCTACAACTCTGTGAAACCCTAATGGGAGCTGTTGGGAATCATTCTTGCTTACTTGGAAATAAGTATAAAAATCTATTCTGGAACTAAAAAATATTAAAGTTGAAGAAGATCTTGGTGGTGAATTAAGCTAAGAAAAACACCTGCAAGAAATTCACAGTGAATACTTATTTGGTAGTATATACCATTGCATAGATTTGTGGAATACTTTTTATTTTTACAAATGAACAGTGACAATAATTCATGGTTCAGGTTGTCTAGAGGACTGGGAAGTAACGATAATAGACTTAGTTCTTTCTGTAGTGTCCTAAAAGTGACAGAGCTGAATAATTCAAAAAGTTTTCAGGTAATCTAAGCTTAGGCCCTGATCTTCCCGAGACAATGCTCATACTTCATTTTTTGCTTGCACAGTCACGCTGAATGCAATGGCAGGAGGGCAACACATCTGAAGCTAAGCTTATCGTAAATCAGCTTTCTGCATCAGGACCTCAATCACAGTCTGTTCAGAGATACACCACAGGAAAAGAAAAAGAGTAAATAAGTTTGCTATGGCTCCATTTAAATTCCTTTTGCGTTTGTTTCCTGTGACAGTTTGGGAAGTAGACCTTCAGTAATATTAAAAAAAAAAAAAAAAGAGAAGGATGAGGAAACAGTGCTTAAAACCACGTGTAAGTTCTTGTGAAAATCAAATGGTGTGTTTGCATAAGCTAGCATTCAGACTAGGTGTTCCTGCACTATTTCTGTCAGGAAAAAGATACCATGCATATGATTTATCAAGCTGACACCAACTATGTACTGTGGATATTTGCTTTCACTCCACCGAGTTCAAGATTAGAAAAGGTAACTGTTGAATTCATTTGAATAGCAAATAGACTGGGGAATCACAATCTGCTCATAGCTATTCAATGGATGATAACCAGTAATTCATTAAATACATTCGTCTCTCCATTCTAATAATTATTAGAGCAGAGACAGAAATTTGAAAACAATCATTTGAAGAACGGTGCAATATTTCTACGTGCAAGTGATAAATGACATATTTCAGCATATGTGCTCTTTGGCTTCTGGATCAGCCACAAGGAACCAGATCTCGGGCATTTTCATTTTGCATGGAAGCATGAATGAAAAGACTTTGACAACAAATGGTAGGGGAAAAAAAAAAAAAGCAAAAGCACTTTTGGGAGAGGAAAGAGAGCACTGAGGTCCATCAGTATTCCGTATTTCTTGGAGGAAGGCTCAATTTGTGGGAAATCAAGGCAAGTTTGTGATCTCCCTTCCAGGAAGCTTTTCCCCAGAGTGCTCATCCCCTTGGAATTGTGTCTGGAAGACCACAGCCTTGCATGGTGGCTCACAATTTGGACAACCAAGTAGAAATTCAGCCTCTCTGATTCACAGAGGATTTAGGAAATGCTTGCTCTTTGCTCAGAAGCAACTGAAGTCAGAAGCAGGTGGATGCCTACAGAAACATCTGGAAAATCAACACTGGGCATGGAAAGAAGAGGACAGAGCACTAAGAGAGATGGCAGACTGCCATTCAGTGTTCACCCAGTTTATTTGTTCCCTCCTCCACCTGCTCACTGCATCTTTCCAGGCTTCATAATCTCTGGTGGACATACCAAGGGGTGGAGCTGGGCTGGCAACCATCACCATGCATCACTGCTCCTACAAACACATAGTACTAGTATGGGCAGAAGGCATCGTTGTGCTGATCATCATCCTCTGAGTCAGCCATTTGCAAACACCTTCTCCAGGCTGTCATCTTGCCACTAGGAATTCAAAATCTGAGTCAGAACCCAATTTAAACTGCTATAATTAACAGTCCCAATTTAACCGAATCTCACAGTTTGTCATGTTGCATTCTCTGTGTACATTTGAAAATCTCTCTCCAGGGCTCCCAAAGAGCCTCAGTGGTTTCAGGTTCTCACCAAGACCAACTCCAACAGCTGCCAAACAACCAAACCTGTCCCTTACGGATTCATTTCACCATTAAATACCAAAGTACCAAACATGGTGGGCTGGATGCTGATGTGGACTTTTCTATAATTATTGTTGATGAGGGCAAAGCTCAGGTGCCACATGAAGGAAAGAGAGGTGTAAGTATCTCACTTGCTCAGAAGCCCCAGGAAAAAGTAGATTCCTATAAAGGAGATAATCGTATATTGAACAAGCTAAAAAAAAACCCTTTTTTATTTATTGTTTCTAAATGATGTTATTACAAATGAATGTTCACTCTGAGGAAGGTCCCCAATTACTCTGGATGGCTTAGGAGAGCCCCTGCATTTGCTTTTAGGGAATCCAGTGCTACTGCAAATAAGGTGACCTGAGTACTATCTGATGGTTTTGTAGCCAGAAGCAGCAGCAAGCTGAACTGTGGGTGGAAGTGCATTTTTGAAAACGCTTCTTTTTAAGATTTAAGGAGGAATTTATTTCCTCTACACAGGTGACAGAACAGTGGCACAGGATGCCCAGGGACTGTGAAGACTCCTCCTTGAAGCTCTTCAGAAGCCTCTTGGGCACTCAGCTCCAGGCGTCCCTGCTTGGGCAGGGGTTGGGCCAGATGGATCCGGAGGTCCCTGCCACTCCCAGCCTCGGTGGGATTCTGTGATTCCTTTCCATTCCCTGAACGACAGATTTGGTCTTTTGTGTTGTGCTGTTATTGTTTTTGCAGAGCTATTTCAAGGCTGACACTATGAGCTCCTGTCTCAATCTAAGCACTGCACAGCTGTAGCTGGAGGGGCATCCATGTATCATTCACATAGGCAAAACATTTGAGGGACATATTTATCAGGGTATCCTTTATCAGGGATTGTGAAAATAAGATAAGGAATAATGGCTTTAAACTAAAATAAGGGAGATTTAGGTTAGTTGTGAGGAAGAAATTCTTCACAATGAAGCTGATGAGTCACTGGAACAGACTGACCAGAGAAGCTGTGAGTGAACCAGCAGTGAAATTGTTCAAGGCCAATTTGGATGGGGCTTTTAGCAACCTGATCTAGTGGAAGAGGTCCCAGTCCGTGGCAGAGGAGCTGGAACCAAATAGTCTTTATGGTATCTTCTAACCCTAGCAATTTTGTGATTCTTCAATTCTATGACTCTATGAAGAGATAACCTCAAGTTTGTGTAGCAGTTGAGCAGTCAAGTTTGGATTAATGCAATGTCTCCAAATCTGCTTTAGCTAACCTGTGCCCTAAACTGCACTTATTTTGCTGCCTCAACCGTTCGCTGTCATTCCCCTCCATTCCGAGCTTCCCATATATGCCCACTAGGGATTTCACTCTTTGAACACTTCCAGCTGAAACTGTACCATGGAATTATTAATGATACTTAGACGTTGCCTTGCTTTCTTTTGGAAATATCTTCTTGTCAAAAATTATGGACATTTCTAAAGAAGCCACTGAGCTGAAGACTTCTGAAGAAGTCACATCCTGACATGCCAGATGTGTCAAACCTCCATGTTTCAGCATTGATCAATTCATTGTCTTCTCATTATATTGTCTTCATTATTTTAGCATGAGTTCTACATATCAGTGTATAAATTATGATTATATATTTTTGGAGGCAAAGAGAAACATATTTTTGATGATAGGATTTTAAATATCTTGAATGTTTTTCCACACTGAATCAGGAAAGTACTCCTCAAATCTAACACCTGTTCTTCACTGGCTATTAGATACTGCATGCATGCATTATGTTGTATTTACAGTAGTATATGTCTGTATATAAACTTACACACATGCAGAAAAAAAATTAAGTTGTCATTTATACTCTCAATGACCAAGCTGAGAAACAAAATTTTGCCTCATCACACATCTTTCTACTTCAGTGAATTATTTTTATTGATGTTGCAAGTCTTAATTTTAAATCCCAGTTTTGATGAAAAAAAGTAGCTGATCATCTGCCCTGTTATTATACAAAGTATATTTCCATCGAGTGGTAGGAAATATAATTTGTAGGATGATTAATTACATAATGATTACAGTGGAGAAATATATTCTCTAACAAAATTTGTTAAATGGAGGAATTTAATATGTAATAGTAGATTTCCAAATTTATACAAATAACACCAGATGGTGAGTAGCTAGTTTTAATTAAATTAAGTTTGATAATTATAGCTGATTAATTTTTAGGTTTGACTCAGATTACAAAGAATGCACTATTTTCCTGTAAATTTATTTTTAGCTTCCTTTCTTGCAAGGTTGTGAATATCAGTGCATGCCAAGGTCTGTCCGGGCCCCACAGCTGCCAGTCTGCAGCATCACCACGAGACCCGTCAGTGCTCCTGCATCTGGAAATATGCTTAGGCCAGGGCCACCTGATGGAAGTCAGAGGGAGTTTCGCCAGTGGAAGAAGGAGGAAGTCTCTGCCACGGGACTAAAATAAGTTTTCACAACTCAATCTACTGACTCAGCCACTTTGAACAAAGCAAAAGAGCTCAATATAACCTCTTTGCATACACACACACTTGCTCTTGCTGGAGCTTGTGTCCTGGAACATCTTCTCAGGAAGGAACGTGAAATGGCTGAAGCCTGGAAGCAAAGAGTCCCAGAGCTTGTCTCCCACTCTAGCACACTTGGTCTCGTCACTGTTTTCCATCTGACAACCTGATCTGGTACTGCAATTGATTTGATCAAGTCCCAGTGGCTCCACTGAACCTCCGAAGTATGCTTAAAGTCATGAATGTGTCCAAGCTCTTTTCAGACTGTGGAAAGAGTCCAAATCCTACCCTGCAGGACCTAGATCACCACTGCTCACCATTCCATGGGAATCACCTCCCACCTTCAGATCAAGTGTAATGTGGCCAAATCAGAGTCCAGGCAGCTGAGTCCTTTCTCATTGATACAGGCTTTGCAGTTTCAGCTTTGTAGCTGAAACTAGTGAAGGCCAAGTGAACATTTTCATCAGCTTTTTAAGCTATATCTGCAAAATGGGTGTTGGCTTCTGAGACTTCTGGGAAGGCTCAGTTTCTCCCCAGCAGCAAGGGGTTGAAGGTAGAAACATTTGTCTGAGAATAACTGTGAGACATTTACTTTTTCAGATGATCAGGGAAGGACTCTTTCGGCATGCTTGAGCTTGTGGCATGCTTTTCAGCTGCTTGCGCTGTTAACCCATCTCCTGGTGACTGTACACCATTAAAAGAAGTAGGGACTGAAAAGATTTGATTCATTGGCTCATCACAACACAAAAGTACATTGAATATTGCAATTATAATTAAATATTGTAATTATAATCGAACGCTACAATTTAAAAAATCAAATATTGAATTAAACAGTGCGTTGAGTAGATGCCTATAACTGCTCAAAGCTATCAGGTGCTTCTGACTGCTAGCAAATAACATGTTAAGCTATAAGAAGTCAGTCCGAGAGCATACTCTCCATTCTGGATGATGTGAAACTTAAAAGATGCCTTAAATAATCTCTCATGGCAGAGCTTTCTCAGAGCCAGCACTTGGGCTGTTACTCAGGCAAGGTGGTGCTGTCCTGCCTCCTCTCTCTAAAGTCCTTACTCTTTTATCTCAGTTTTCTCTCTGCAGGGTTCTTCTTCCATTATCTGCCTAGTGCAAATCCAGTCTTCTCCTCTGCTTTCTTTTTTGTGTGTGTGCCCTGAAAACTGGCCTCCCTGAATTTGTATTATATTGATTATGTAAATCAACACTTCTCCTCTAGATTGCTTTTTCTTTGTGAACTGGGAGTATAATTTGCAGTCTTCTACCTGATAATTGTGAGTACAATTTGAGCTGTCTCTTTGCGGAGTCATCAGTGAACGTTTTAATTTCCATAACCGAGCGGTGCTATTTTTCTTCAGCATTTTTCCCTAATCCTTCCTCTTTCTGAACTAATGGATTGATTCTGCTGCTCGTAATAGCATCACCTGAAGTGTATTTTGTAACTTCTGCTGCTGGTGAGAGTGAAATTTATCTACAATGTGACAGGTTTTTCAACATTTTCAGAAAAGACATAATCTCGCAACTATCAACCTGACAATAAAATTGTCTATCTGTAATAGAAAATTGAGGACTTAGATATGGTCATTTTTTTTTCACCGTGAAAGCGTTTCAAAATAAGTAAAACAATACAATTTTGTTGCGAATAGTACATGTCTTTCATCAACTTGAAATGCCTACTATAGATATCAAAATTAAAATAATGAGAGGTTCGTGACATACTGTTCTTTTATTCAGCAACGAAAGCAACCCACTTACACAGTGCCATGTAGCATGTCTAGCAGCAAATGAGATATTATAAATTTATTCAAAATGTTTCTAAAGGATAAAAGAAAGAAAAATCGAATAGCCTCTTCCTGGCGAGTCCTTCAGACAAGAAGACCATTGTTTCATCATTTCATTTTCAAAAAGCAATGAAAGCAGTTTTTTCCCCTCTTGTTGGGGTGATGTTGGCGTTGGCTAAGAGCAAACAACATGATGAAGGTTTTGAGAGGCACAAATGGACAGGAGCTCTGTCACTGGTTGTTCCAGCATGAGACCCAAAGTCAGCTCCCCTTTGTCTCAGTGGTGCCTGAAGAAGGTTCCCAGAGGCACAAGGCTGGGATGCAGTAGGGACAGGGTCTTTGTGATGCTCTGTGACCCACCAATGGGAACATACCCATTCAGCTTTCCTCTGCCTTCCAGGTCAGATCAGGCTTTTCAGGCCTGGCCCTATGGAAAATCTGCCTAAGATGTGTTTGGATGGATCTAGTTTCTTTGGGACTGCATTTTGCTAGGAATTGCATCATGAAAAAAGAGAAAAATGTCTTAAACTGGAGCAAAATATTTAAAAAACCCTCCCATTTCTCCCAAAACCATTTTCACCAAATAAAGACATATTTTATGTTGACAAATGATATCTATTTTAAAAAATCACTGTGTAGTGTTCTGATATTTTCAATAAGAAAAATGTATCAGATGCTGCATAAACTTTTTTCAAAGGCAAAGTAGTTTGGAAAAAGTATCAAGCTGTTCCATTCCAAAAATGTCCAAAATGTGTGACATTCTGATCCGACCACTACGCTTTTTTAAAATTTCTGTCTGCAAAGAGAAATGCCATCACAATTAGTGCATTTTCATGAAATATTTCCTTTTGGGTGAAGTGGCATTTTCTAATGGGAAATTATTCTGTCAGATGATTTCAGATCAGTGCTGCTGCTAATGCACCACTCAATTGGACCTGCAAATAAACTCAGGCATGTAAATCTGGGTCTGTTGAAATCAGTGGTATTTCTGTCAGAGGCTTCAAAAAGTCCAGAATTACAAATGTGTAGGTACGCATGCATGAATATATGCGTATCTTCATCATTTATGCATATCATCTATCTTTTACATGTCTATGCCTAGATAATTATAGCAATTGCTGTATATACACATCAGAGAAATGACTGGTCTAACAGATGGGAGTCCTGCAGGAAACCCTAAGAACAGCCAGGGTTAGAGGAGAAGAGAGGCAAAGGCATATGTTTTGTGGTAGCTTGAATTACCAGGGTGCTAATCCCCAGGAAGGGGGTACGTTTGACCTTCTGCAGCATGGGGAAGGTTAACCTTTCATATTTCTCAATCACCGCATTCCAGGGAAGACTTTCTGCCTCGCTGTGTTGCTAAAAAGCAATGAGATATTACAATTCTTAGCAAGATGGAGATTCTGGAGGATTTTTTGCAGCAGTAGTCGTGCAACTTGTCAACACTGCACCAGCTGAACAGTCAGTCAAATGCAATTCTCTCATAATCCTTGAAATTTGGCCTGTTTCCCGTATTTAACAAATGTGGCCCAAGACATTTATTTTCATTCTTGGTTAGCCGGTTAATGATTGAATATGACACTGAGCATCATTATCAATTGATGAAAGGTGAAACGACTAAAATGAATGAGGAATACCGCGGTTTAAAACATACGGGCCAGTCATCCCCCTGTGAGAACAGGAACAGAGTCAATCCTTAGTCAGCTTTGTTCTTTAATACCCTGAAATCAAACTGCAAGGTAAATTACACCACTGGAATATTCCGTGCAAGTAAGTGATGGAAATGCATATCCTCAAAGGAAAAGTTTTGGTGGTAGGTAAAGTTTAATTTGAATGGAAGGATTGGAGAAAAAGACTGTAGATGAATAGTAGGAACAGATTTTCAATGCGTGAACAAGACTATACATGAAAAATACAGACATGAGCTCTGTTAGCAGTGTGCAGGCACATGTGTATGTGTACGTGTGTGTGCATGTGTATGTGTATGTGTATATGTGTGTGAGTGCATGCCTGTGTAGCTGGACCTGGAGTTATGAAGCAAGGGGCACCCTTTCTCTTCTGAATCTATGAGGGCTGCCGCAAAATTAATGCCTCCTATTTTATTATATCGGCCCGTGATGTCAGAGGCGGATGTTGGTGGTATGGCAGTAGAGGCTGAACCTTCCTGCCAATATTCCATTACAAGTTGTTGCCATGTGACAGATGGCAGCAGAGGGGCAGTCTGACAAACTGGCATCTGACGTGGAAGTGTGGATGAAGCAGAGGAGTGTCATTTAATTCCTTCATGCAAAAAACACTGCACCCACTGACATTCATCAACACTCAGTGAATGTTTACTGAGAACAAACAGTGTCTGTGTGTGAGGTGAGGTGGTGGATAGTGCATTTCAGCAGTGGCAACAGTGATGTGAAAGACATGCAGCACTCCAAACGGCCATGCACAGCTGTCACATCACAAAATGAAGAGTGCCTTGATCAGCTCACCTGTGCAAATCAGTGCATTCTGAACACTGAACTGTGTACAGAGCTGAATAATTTGTTTAAATGTGTTGGAAACAATGGTGGAAATGACATATTGCAAAGATTGCACTAGAGGGGTCCCACAAACTCTCACATAGGAACAGAAAGAACACCATATGCAAACCTGTCAGGAATTACTGAACCTGCACGAGGCTGAAGGTGACATTTGTCTGGATCACATAATTACCAGTGATAAGATGCCAACACATCAGTCCATGGATTGATGACATGCAAATTCCCCAATGAAGAAAGAATTCAAGACACAGCCCTCAGTGGATAAAGTGATATGCACTGCCTTTGGGGATAAAAAAAGGTGATTATTCTGAATTTCCTGGAACCCAGACAAACAGCTCTGACCACTACATCACAATGCTGACTAAGCTGAAGGCTCTAACTTCCAGTGTAAGGACAGAGAAGACAACCTTTCTGTTGAAGCAGGATGACATCAGAACCCCAGACCAGCTTGAAGACCATAGAGTGCATTTCCAGTCTTGGCTGGAATGTCCTACTACAATCACCATATAGACTGGATTTGGTGCCTTCTGACTTCCGTTTGTTTGAGCTGATGAAAGATGGATTGCATAGGCAACATTTCCCTAGGAAGGATGCTAACATAGCAGCTGAGAAACAGTGTAACATCTCCACTGGTGTAGATCTTTACAAACGCAGTCATTGAGATTCTCATTCATCACTAGCAAAGGTGCATAGCTAACAGTGGTGACTGTGCTGAACAATAGTCTTTTGAAGCTGCGAATTTGCTCTAACAGTGTTATCATTCTCTTTGTATCTGTTGTGGTTTCCGTGGAAATAAATAGAAAGCATTACTTTCCGAATGTCCTATGTGCATACAAACACCTTTTCCTGATAGATTTGCTTTTGAAAATTCAATAGTATTCTTTGTCTCAACCCAGAGCAGAAATCCTCTGAGATATATCTTCTATTCTGACCTTAATTCTGTTAGTTGTATCTAATATTGTAGCAGTCTTTAGGTTGAAGTATGATATATTGCAGACATTATATCGCAGACATTCAAAGAATGGAAGCTTTAACTTTGGATTTTTTTCACTTTTGTGGGCTTATGTCAGAGCTCTGACATTGCTCTTTCACTGGAGAAAGAGGGAGATTATGGGACTGTTATCTGGCCAGGAGTTGCAATACTTCAAAAACCCAGGTCTTGATAAGTAAGGTGGATGTGTTAAGTTTCTTAGGATAGTAGGCTCTGTATATTCCAAGTTTCCATCTATTCCTCAGCATTTGGACTTGATCTTAGAGGTATTTGCCAATCTAAATTATTCTGTGACTGTGACTTTATGTAAGACATATACACGTGTACGTATGAGTGCTTGTGTATAAATGTGTGCAAATAAATGTGAATTTTTCTAATTGTATATCACGTTAACTACAGACAGCGTCTCTGTACATGAAACTGAAATGACATTTAGAAATCACGTTCATCCTGGCTGTCATGTTCTGTGGTTTGATACTGGAAGCCTTTAGATTTACTTCTGCATCAGCATACATCACAGTTAGCAAAGGAGGTTTCAGCGTATTGGGTTAATTACAAGAGCAGAATCTGAAAGATTAAGAAATGCTCACGTGCATCACTGGGGCAGCACGACCTGTTGAGCACCAACAAGGATTTATTGTTGGAGTCAGGACAGGCATATATGAAGAGCACAAGAGGAGCTAAAGTGCACATGAGAACCCTTTTATACCCAGTGATCCTTACAGTGTGCTCACAAGCTCACAGTAATAACTCTGCCTTCGCTTTTAACAGTTTAGCTGTCTGGGTGCTGATCTCCAGGTATCAAGTACTTTGGCTGGTCCAGCTTCAGTGGTGACACTGAAGAACGTGGAAAGTCACTACAGATGCCCACTGACATCCAGGAGTTACAGTTTCCAGATGTTTCCTGATCACCACGAGCCTGTTCTGGGATCACAGGCATGCGGCAGGCTCCCTGCTCCATCTGTACAGCGAGGTGAGAGAGCACACCCTGCTAATGCACTCACGGCTGCTACTATAAAAGACAGCACTGCTTGCATTAGAGATGGCAGCGAAGTAGCCTGAGGGATAAGTGTGTTGTGCTGACCGTGTTACATCTACGCCAGCAACCTTCTGCCTCACAGGAGTCCTAACTGCAGCTGCAACGCAAAGGCTGGTGGCTCCTGTTCCAAGGGGAGAGGAGCAAGGCCAAAGAGGTAAATGCTGGAGACAGCTCTCAGGGATGGAGGATGTGAGCTATGTGTCACACATCTGTTTAGTTTCAGAGCTAGCAGTAAAGCCAGACCCCTGGAAGGACCTAATTACCTCCCATCTGAACAGTAACTCAGAAGCTAAATGCTGTCGAGGAGAGACGGGAACTCATTTCCAAGAACCCAGGCGCAAACACGTTTTTATTGGCCATAGAGAATGGTACTGTGTGTGCCAATATAGCATGGATGTCTGACTCAGAACATAAAGTGCAGGTGCCAGCAGCAAGAAGATGCTGTGAAGAAATACCAGTTCTCTGGGACGCAAAGTATCAGCTATCTGGGGAGACCAGAACTGGGAACAGAACGTTGCTGATAACTGCAGGCATGTTTTTTTTCTGTCATCTCCACCTCCTCACCATGGATTTGGAGCAAGGAGCCATGGCAGCACAGAGCAGTGGACCTGCCCCATGAGCCGGATCAGCAGCCCTGACCCATCCTGAGCATGCTGCAGAGGCTCCCCAAGCAAGAGGAGCCCAGGGCAGCTGTTCCTCTCCTCTTCATGGGATGTTCCTGGAAGCAGACAGGACCTCATGGCTTGTCCTCAGCACCGGAGTCTGCACCAGAAGGCAATCTTCAGAGAAGAGAAAATCAACAGCATTGATGCATTTTTTGCAGTGCCTTGCATAGTGTGCCTCTCACAGTTGGGCACACCAGGTAATAACAACAAACAGGGGCTGTCTCCGAGGATAAGAGTGGGAAATGAAGCTGTCTTTGGGTAAAAATAGCTCCTTTTGATTGTGTGTTTTCTGCTGACTCTCTGCCTTTGGGCAATGTATGACAACTTGAAGAGCATTTTTTTTTCTCCCTAGGTGATGTTCTATTGCTCTCTGTCTCAAAGCCAGTCAATATCTATAATTATTTGTCAATTCTACAGGTAAGCATACAACTTCTGAAACAAAAGAATGAAGATGACAGCACAGGACTTGACAATATTTGAAGAACTGAGATGACAAAATACAGGCTGGTGAGCTTCAACCTCTTGCACTGATACAAAAACCTGGTCCTTTATAGTTTAATGTTGTGTTTACTCCACAAAATCCATGCAGGTACAAGTGTACAGTGCTGTGTGTATGCACTCGTCTGTGACTGTATTTTCTTATTTGTGTATGTGTATGAACACATGCAGCACGTGTGGGCGGTGAGAAGCCAAAGGAATATTTTCAAGGTCGAGAAGACCAAAATTCAATCCTCCTTCAGCTGGCTGTGTTTTATTAAGCACGTGCCGAAGGAGCAAGGATCCCCTTTCAGGCTGTAGGAGGCTGCAGGAGGACAAAACCCCAGTCCACCACCTCTGTGCTTAAGTGTTAGCTCAGCACACCGGCTCTGCTGCCACCACGGTTAAGCTGCTGACAAGCCTCAATAATATGGATATCCTCTCCTCAAGGGCCCAAAAATAAGCCAGCAGGAGCTTACCTTCCAATGGCTGCCTTGAGCTCCAAGCAGGCTGGTGCGGGATCTGAGCAACCCGTGTTCCTCACCAGCTGCTAGTGACAGAGCTGTCAGGAGGGGCAGGATAGGGCACAGCTGGCATGCAGGGCCAGCACATGGCTACCGAGACTGCTGTGAGCAGCTCTCCCAGCTGGCCAGCTCCTTTCAGAGAGTGGTGCAATTCCCCCTTAATAACAAAGATGTGAAAAATGGAAACAAACCCAAATTAAGAGTTTTTGGGGTAGTGCACGTGTGAAGTTTCAGGCCCACTGACCTCAGCAGGGTCCCCATAATGGGTCCAGTTGTGCTGTTTGGAAAGACAAAGCTTGGGCAGTCAGAGAAGCATCCTGCTTGCATAAGGGTTGATCCTGGCACTTCTGCCTGCACTCACACAGCACTTCATGCAGTCTCTCTTTTCCCGAGGCTGAACAGATCCAGATTACTCAATCTTTCCTCGCACAGAAGATGCCTTTATCATTTTTGTGGTCCTCTGCTGGACTCCTTTTAAGATATCCTTGTCTTTATTTGAACTGGTAAGTCCAGAACTGGACACAGTATTCTAAATGTGGCCTCACCAGGGCAGAGCAGAGCAGAGGGAGAAAATCCCTCCCTTGACCTGCTGGCCACACTCCTCTTCATGCACCCCAGGATATCATTGGCCTTCTTGGCACACTGCTGGCTCATGTCCAAGCTGCTGTCGGTATTCATTTGTCCTGCAGCTGGACTTGGAGGTGACTGCTCTGTGGGCCCAACCAGAGGTGCCAAGGTCCTCACAGAGCATAGGGTACCAATAAATAAAATCCAGTACAATCAGCAGGTCAGTGTGTAGGTCATCCAATAGGAAATGCTGGGGCTGACCATGTAACATAATGGCACCACCCTGTATGACATGGATACACAGATATGCTTCAGGAAAGAGTCAGTTGGCAATTGGAGCTCACAGACCTGGGTGTGTTAGAGGGATTTCACGTGGTAACAGCCCAAAAGAGAAAGGAAGGAATCCCCTATCTTTCCTTTTAGAATTGTTAATTCTTCAGAAAAAAAAAAAAAAAAAACCATGAAATTCTCTAAACCTGACTTTCTCACAGCATGAAAGATACAGGTGCCAGCAGCTGCCCCATGGGGCAAGATACAAGAGCACAGTAGTCTGCAGAAAGGCAAGCAAAGTGGATTTGAACTTCTGCAGCAGGAGAGAAACTAATCCTGTATTTGGCATGGCTAGGGTTAGTGTTTTCGCCACTGTGCTGGAAGATAAATCAGTTATACCCCTATTTTTTCTATCCCCACTTTGTGCTTAGAATCCATTTTCCTGTCTGGACCACCCAGAAAATCCACAGTTTGTGGATGTCACTGGGCTTAAGCATGCAGTAAGGACTCAGTTGCTAAGCTGCGATAAGGGGCTCAGGTACTTAAGGATCCAAGGGAATATAGCTGTCAGAAATGTAGCTACAGATTTGCGGCATCTGCAGGAGCAAGCACAAGGTTCATATGCTCTTGTGCCTGAACTGTGTTACCAAAATTTTCCAATGTCCTTTGCCAGACTTGACTACTATGTCCGTTACCATTTTGCCCTGTCCATAGAACATTAATAGGGTTAACAGTTTAATTAATTCTCATTAAGCGACTGAAAGAAGTTTTGCCTCCAAGGCCACTAAAACGTACAGTGTTACGTTCGTAAACTGATAAATCCATGATATATGATCCTTCCAAGAGAAACGCATTTTTTGTTTTTCAAACTGATAACTCACCTGAAAGATGAAATAAAGAGTACAATCCTGTATTTCCCCACGTGATGGTTGAGGGTGGGTTATTTTATTTTCTTTTATTTTGATTCTCTGATCAAATGTAGGGCAAGAAAATTACATTACAGATCTGTAGCCTGTTGCACTGTACTTGCAAATAAGACAAAGAAGACCAATCTTTTAGAGATGTGGTAAGAAAACGCAGAGCAGAATGGACCCATTAACAGCACAAATCCATTACATTTGCTTAACTTTTTCTAAAAGAGCTGAGAACGGAAGCAGACAAATAGGCACCAAAAATTCCTGTGAAAACACTTTGTTGAGCTGGCTGACGGCAGGGTAGTTCCTAAATCCAGCTCTTCATGACGTGGGGATGAAATAATAGAGCACTGAATTTCTTCATTAACTGTCCATGCTCTGACAATGTGAAGCAAGGTAAGAGATGCTCTTTTGTCCCTCAGTTTAAGGAGTCCAGGAAAAACCCACTCTTGTTTAGCTATGTTGAAAAGGTGGTTTTGCATAGTGATTTATTTTTATCTTTATTAAGAGTTTGGATCAGATGATTACTCTTTCTCTTTAATGGTGATGCGAGCAATATTTGCCAGCTCACTATTGTAACTTGCCGAAGTCAGATGAAAGTTACAGTGTAAGCAAAGAGTGATGGTTTGTTGCTGCTTGGTCAAATGCTTACAGGAAAATCCTTACAGGAGAATCTGTTGCTGGCTCATTGGACACAAACAGAATCTGTACAGGGAAATTCGAAGTTGTGCTGAGCTTCAGAAGTCTCAGCGTTTAGTCTTAAACTTCAGGTTTTGCAGGAGGAAATATGAAAAAAAGAGAATAACACATTTTTCAAAAGAGGCAAAGATCATTTAAACACTGTCTGCATAAAATTAAGTGCTTGTTGGGAAGCCAGAACTGTAAGTAGAACACTGATCATTTTCCTTTTTTTTAATCTTTTTTTTTTCTTCAGCCACGTATTCATTCCTAATCTAAATTAATATTTTCCTTTCTTATATTTTTCTCTCAGGAGTTACTAAACGTTGTAACACTTTCAGGAAAGCTGTTGGCTTGGCTCCTGCCCTTCTTGCTTTTCATTACAGAAATGCTGCAGGGCTCCCCTTAGCTTCCTCTGGGAGCAGAACCCAAGCTGCAGTACTGCAGAGCTCACTAGAAAGGGGCCAGCACCAAGTACTGGTGGCTTCTGCTGAGATATCATGGTCATTCAGGCCTGGAGGAGATCCCACAGAGTGCCAAGATGGCCAAATCTGTCAAGGGCCTTAGCATTCTCCAGAGGAACCGAGGATCTGCAGGGCACAATCAATGTCTGTAACCACACTGTCCATTCCCTCCCCCACCACCCCTCACCTCCCCCATTCTCTCTGATAGGATCTGTGTTCCTTCCAAGGTGATGTCTTCTTGGGCTCTTTGGGAATACTCGAGTCCCTGAGTCAGTCAAACAGCTGTGCCCTGTGTGGTTGTAATTGTCAGTAATGGCATCTGCTAAGAGCCCCTTGAGAATGGATCACCCGTGGGCTTTTGCCAGGGCTTATGCTCTGTGCAGTGTCCCACAGGACCTGCTCAGACGCAAGAAAAGCAATATGTGTACTATCTGGGGTCTCTGAGAGAAGCCTCTAACATGCTAACTGGAACCTAGGAGCTGTTATGTGCCCCAACAAGTAAAATACATGTAATTATAAAGTTATTCTGAGGGTGAATAACATATCACACATCCTCACTTGAACATATGGACTCGCAGATTCTATGTAATGAGCAATAGTCTGTGTATTGCTAGGATCTCTTACAGCTTCGGGAGTAGGTTATATATTCATATAGTGTGATGCAGTAGTCCTTTGGCTCACATGTTCCCACAAAAATAGAGGAGCTGCCGCAGTTCTGCAGCAATGCTGCTAGATATGAGGGTGGTCAGAAATGGACATCTGAATAAAATCATCAGTTTTGGGTATGTATAAATCAAGCCCTTGAGCCCATTCTAGAAACACTACTGTTAAGCCAAAGCAGAGAGCACCTATTCAGCTCAGCCCTGGAGCTGCTCTATCCCTACCCATGCCTTCTAGCTGAGCCCCATGGCCCCAGGCCAGGTTTGTTCCACCAATATGATGTCTCCAGGCCAACACGCTCTGCCATTACTGTGACAATCTCTATGACAACCCAAACAGACCTCCTGCAGAGCCCTGGTGCCCACCTCAGGGACTTGGGATTAGGACGCCCAAGGCTACACACTGTAACATCTAGGAGCAAGTAAGCTTTCTGCCAGATCTGGATTTTGCTACAAATGGGAACCCAAAATTTCCATTCTACAGGGGATATTTTTCATCTATTGTCATTGTAAAATGCCCCCAGGTTTACTGTTCCCTTTAGCAAAGATTTTTGTGGGGAAACGTAATTACAGTCATCTGAAAGGTCTTATTTTTAGTATTTTGATTTGAAGAGCGTTTTCAAGTTTGTAATTTAATTTTTATTTATGAATAGAGTATAATAATTATTGTAATTATAAACAGTATCAGATATGGTAATGCAATAATTCATTAGTATTCTAATTGGTAAGTATTACTATTACTGGTGTTTTCTTCGGTAATTGGCATTTTAATTGGCAATTGCTATTCAAAATGGCCATTGGGGTAATTCTTACTACTGACTGGTAATTACAATGGAAATTGTAAATTGGTACTCTAATTGGTTTAGTAATTCATATTTGGTTTGCCCATTGGTAACAGAGCAAAGTGGTCATTTGTAACAGATAATTGGTTTGGTAATTGATTTAGCAATTGGTATGATAGAGAGTACAAAATAAGTGATCAAAACACATTAATTTATTAATAATATAAAATACATGCCATTTTGAAAGGAAAGTTCATTTATGAAACTGATGATCACATTTTTCCAAATCAAACACATCATATTAAAAAAGTCCAGTTTTAAGAAAAAGTCCTAATTTTACAGTTGTTTTTTTTTAATGGAAATTTGTGGAAATCGACAAGATTATTTCAGTGCTCCAACTTCCAATTTCAGCAAGCTGTTATTTTCCATTAGGAAAGTATTATTCTGGAGAATTTTTGCTTTACCATCCAGAGCCTGTCACCTGCCTTCTGTCCCTGTGGGATTATATAGTCGGGTGAAGCATCTCAGTTTTGTGCTCACTTACATCATTCATATCCCTATGGTATCAAAATTGCTGCCTCTGAGGAAAGTCCTAAATGATTATTGAACCAAGAGTGAGTCTACAGAGGCAATGAATGAGGGCTCTCCTCTACTCTCATTAAAGAGGACACAGGGCTGATCAGTGCCATCATTCATCTGGCCCCATTGAAGCCCAGTCATGATGGCATCCACTTGCACAACTCCTGGACATGGCCCTGAGGAGCATTTTCTTGTTATTCTGCTTTGAAACATCTCATCCTCGACTTTCTTTCAAACATGTCTCCTTGCAAACGAGACAAAATTTTCCCTAGGACTGCTCTTCATCTTGTATTTTTGATGCTGTATGAAGTTAGAATGGTAGAAGAAGCTGAAACAGTTCATCATCTGGTTTTCCTCTTCTCCGTGTATACATATATATAGTGTTTCCAATAGTGGGGGTCCTTTACTAGACATTTTGCAACATGGAGAGCAATCCATGGGTGAGAAACCAAGTGGCTTAGAGAAAAAAAAAAAACTTAGGAGTGCAGAGTTTTTGTAATAACATCCATATAAAGACAGCAAAATTGAGGTCTGAAGGGAAGAGTAACTAAAATTGCCCAAATTGCTCACTATAGCTTTTGATGCAAAAAATACTTGGTTGCTTATATAAGCGATGATACAAATTTTCCAGAGAAATATCCAGAACTGCCAGAACTATTTGTGTCTTATTATGGCCTTTGGAAAACTATTGATTTTCTTTCAGATGCGTCAAGTTGAGCATCCAATGTACATTCTTCCTGGCCAAAATGTTTTGCGTGAAGATGTTTGAATATCTGGCTCATTAGACTGCATGCTTCCACGCTAAGCATAGCAATTGGAGATAGAAAAGGCCCCTTTGGTCACCCAGCCCAACCCACAGCACTGGAGAATTGTTCCCTCTCCCTCCTACACATTTCCAACTGTTTGTCCAGCCTAGTTATAAATGCCTCAGATAATGGGTTTCCCCTGGAAAACTGCTCAACACCACAGTTATTACGAACTGGGACTGGGATTACATCCAGTTACAGGAAGAGAGATGTCAATGCAATGCACACAAAAGGAGAACAGAGGAAGCAGCCAAAGGAAAGCTATGAACTGAATACAAAGAGCCTGTGTTTCAAAGTAAAAGAGCCACCACTCAACAAGAGAGTATAATTTTTCAGAATGTGTCTATTTCAAGTGATCAGGTGGTAAACCAAACCTCATGTGACTCACGTACCAAGCCTCCCTCAGCTGGTAGCAGCAGTTTCAATGAGAGGTCAGTTGCTAACACGGACATTCTGAGGGACTTGTCTTCAAACTGCAAAATTCTGCTTGAAGTTTCACCTGGTTGAATTCCAAGAGAGATTTCCTTCAGATTCCTGTACTTCAAATAATAATACGGAGGGGGAATTATTTTTAAGAACCTTCTTACAAGATGAAATATGAGGGTACATTTCTAACATCATTTTTGAGACAACCTTTATCCTCCTTAAATTATTTCTGAAATTATTTTTGAAATCTATGAGGGTTTCTGAGAAACAATTCAAAATGCTTGTCTCTACTACTCAGTAATTCACTGCTGATTTCCAAATCCTTACATAATGTTCATGGATTTTACGGAGTGCAATTACCTTTTTCAAATGCTTCTCCTTTGTCTTATTCTTTTCCAAAGTCTTCCTTAATTTAACCAATCAAAAATCCATTTATTTCTGATTTGAAAATTAGTTAATGCAAATAAAGCCTGGCTGACATTTGCAAGTCATTTGCAAATGCCCTTCTAGCCTGCAATCACTATTCCTTCCCCTTCTGAATTCACATTTACTCTGTGTGATTGTGGTTGGACATATACTTAGTGACACATCAAGAAAACATGATATGCCCCTGCTGTTTAGTACATATTCCACATATTAATTACTATTCACATGTAAGAGTCTGGGACATGTATACATTGAAGCCCACAACAAAGACTCGATGAAAATGAATGATAGAGTTACCTGAAGAAGTTCTTCCTACACTGCAAAGACATCAGCTGGGTTCAAAAACACAAAATAGCACTTGCTGTGCTGTATTGCTTCTAGGTCTGGGGCAAGCATTAGAACCAACAGTCTCACACCACAGTCATACTCAGGAGTAGCTTTGTCCACTGTTATCTCAGGCAGTGTTGAAGGACTCATTGCCTTATTTCTCATGTAAGAGAAGGCAAGAGACGATGACAACAATATTCAAGACCAAGGCTTCTACCATCCCCCAAACTCTTCAGTGCTGAGTTTAAGCCACCAAACTAACCTTACGCTCTGACAAAGAACCATCAAATGCCCATCTTCTTTCCTTTTACATACATTTTTGAAGCTACTTCGAGTTTGAAGCAAATCTTAAACCTGGTATCTGCCTCCGTCTGAGGATGCTTTCCATGCTAGTAGCAATACTGGTCAAGTGATAGATATCATTAACAATTTAGCAAATGTTTTCTTCATGGCTATTCCAGACCGTGGGATGTATATGCCTCATTTCCCCCAGAAGAAGCTGCAGAGAAAACAGAGGACGTTTTGTTTTGAAGCCTGACTTAGATGGTAGATGGTACCAACTGAAAAAATGCATGGTCACATCGCCAAGTTAATCTTCTCACAAAGTTCAGTGACCTCATGATCCTAAAGATGATGGTTCAATAGCAGCATTAGCCTCAGGACCAGCAATTTGCAGGTGGGCAGACAGCAACACAGCACAGGGATATTACTGAGCTTTAAATTCATTAGCGCAGGTATTGGAAACTGTTTCACCGCAGTGACACAAAGCTCTGCATGTGCTAATTTAAGTTGCTCCTCCGCTAACAGCTGTGTCCTTGCAGTAAGTACTAAGGCTTTTATTATAAGTATCTGTTGTTTTCTAGAAACTCACCACAAGTGAATCCAACGTGGGATCATCTCTAGATTAAGACACTAACATTCTGGTACATTTGTGAAGCCATCCAATTTGTGTCCATTTGTGAACTATCCTCCAGATAGGTAAATGAAGAGCTACTCAGGGCCATCAGCAGAGTTTGCAGGGCAATTCAATTAGTTTCAAACTAGAAACCTAAAGCCCACCCAAGTTTCTCAAACTCAGTACATTTGTAGCACCTAAATATCTGAGATGTTTACCATGAAGCAGTAGGTGTGACCTAGACCTAGAGGAGATTCAATGTTTTCAGAATTACTTCATGCTGTAAGGAGGACTGGGATGAACTTGAGCTTTGCATTTAGGTACGTCCAGAGGTGGGTCACTTGAATCACTTGCCAGGACTGACTCCATTGACTAAGTCTTCACTGATGTGGAGACCTTGCATGCCAACACCTTCAAGTAGACACTTATGTTCAGATGTCTTAATACAGAGTTGTCTGTAACTCCCAGTATATGATTATGGAGCACAGCATACTGATCAGCATGCTTGCTGCTATGATGACCCACAGGATGGATAAAGGTGTCAACCTTTTTGAGAGGTCAGACCACAGTGACGTCCCATTCCCACTCTGAATCCTAGCAGTTCCACTCACAACAGCCACGCTGCACTAAGAATGGTGCAACTCAGCAAAAATTACCAAGATGTGTTATAGAAAAAAAAAAGATTCTCCTATTCCTCCTCTTAATGTGTTATACACACCCTAGCATCTAAAAACTCCCCTTCCTTCCTGATGAGGTCAGGAACATTTTGCTTTGTGCCCTTCATGCCACAATCACAAGAGATGACAGACAAATGAGAGTACAGCATCCACAGAGAAGCGGGCAGGGGTGAAAAAGGCCAGGAGTAACTCAAAGACAATGATGCAGCAGCTCTGATTAGACACAGTTTTGTCAGCGCAGGTCGGGGGGGAGGGTCAGTTGTTGGTGGCTTATTTTCCTTCTTCCCTCTCTCAAATGTAAGCTGTTGGTGATGAGGCAGCTGGTGCGTTGTGACAGCTGCTTGTCATGCTGCTCATAATTGCTCCATTGATACCTCGAGCTGCCTCTGGCTGTTCGTGGCACCCACCTGTTGTCCTGGGGCTGAGCTCCTCAGCTCAGTGTTACCAGCCCGCTTCTCCCACCTGGCCATGGGCCCCCTGCACTACCACGAGGTAAGCAATGAATTGTAAAGCACCAGTAATGCTGCTGCAGGAGTTGAGTTTGCTGCTGTACAAGGTGGTACTGCAGGAAGAATTTAGGTTTGATTTAAACTGGACATGTTTTATTATGGCCACGCAGCTCAATGCTAATGTACCATTTTACCATTTGTCACTGTACTGAAGTCCGTGGGAGGAAAAACTGAGTGAAAAAAAACAAACAAAAACCACCAACGTTTTTGTACGTATATGATGTTGGTGCATTGCTCTGTAGCACTATATCCCAGTAGAGAACATTTGGAGTCTTCAGATCTGCAGAGATTTTAATCCACTTCTAAAACACTGCCAAGTCAATGGACAGATTGATTGCACTTGGGATAGGCAATCAGATAATAAAATGCTGTGTTTCATACTTCTGTGTTTTTTTTTTACTTCCACTTGAACAAAGTTTTCCAGAGCACACAGTACAAAATTATGCAGGAAAAGTAGTGTTTTACAAGGCATCTGTTATCTGCAAGAGACACTGACTCCAGGGGCCTTGTTGCCTGCATAGCATTCTCCAGCTTAACAAACAGGGAGGTGGCAAAGGCTGGAGGACCTTTTTATATAACGTGGAATTTCACAGTGACTTTACACACAGCTGAAGATGAACTGAAAAGGAAAGAATACTCTGAAGACACAATACAAAAGTCCTAGTATGTCTCAGCAAAAATCTGAACTTTTACATGGAGGGTTTGCTCGCTCCAGCATGCATGCATTGTTTATCAGAACAACATCCTCCAAGAATTTGACCTTGACTGTGATTCTTCCTGGGTAACAGAGTGCTGCAGGAAAAGAAATATGAAAAGAAATAAGAAGTAACAAATAACACCAAATCACAGAAACTCCATGGGTGTTGAAACCAGATGATCTTTAAGGTCCCTTCCAACTCAAAGCAGAGCGACCTTTCAAGTAAGATCCAGCTCTGACACCTTAGCAGGTAGTTAAGGGCTTTCCCCAGTTGGTGTGTTAGTATTTCTAAGGACAGAGACTTCATGAGCTCTCTGGGCAGCTTGATCCAGAGCTTCATCACCTTCACTATGAAAAATAAACTATTTAAGGAAGAAGCATTCAAGCAAAATTTCAGGCTGATACCCCAAGTAAACGAGGCACACAAGATGCCCTTCCAGTGTGTTTATATCTGTCTGTTCCCCACCAATAATTCCCAAACCTGACTGTTTCCACCAGTTCTGACAGAAATGAAGGGATCTGATGTTTCTCCAAGTTCAGTGAGAAAAGGTGTGTGGTTAGATGAGGTAGACGCTGTCAGTACCCTCACTGACAAAAAGCTGCAATCTGAACCCAAATGTTGTCGAGCATTTGAGGACCACATGGCACAGAAACACCCTGAATGCCCCAGCTAACAGAAGAGATGTGATCAGACAGCCAGTGCTTTGTTAGTCACCAGAGAACCCAACCACAGGCTTCAAACCCGTAGGGAACCAGGCTTCATTAGTTCTGCTGCCCACAAAATGCTCTGAGTTTTTTACCTTTACTCTTATGCGTCAGTTGAGCAGTCATAAATTTCCAGGAGCAAAAAAAAAAAAAAAAAGCTCCTCCATCCTCCATATAATGTATAATGTCCCTTTATATATCATCCTTCTCTTACTGAGAAAGAGAATGGCTAAGAATAGCCAGTCAGATGATTTACTATTACAATTTTCTGCGGGTATATGGGATTTCTGGATGTCACTCAGCTGCCCTTAACAATAGCAAGGACACAATTGTTTCCATAGTAATACCCATTGCGAAGGGGTGAAGGTGTGTGTGTTGGGGGGAGAGTACAAAGCAAGTGGGAGGCACAGGTTTACACAGACTTGCATAAAGGACAAAAATCAGGCACAACAGAATTTGATTCTGCAATTCTTGCTATAGAAATTCCCCTTTTAAGGTCATTTCTATTCCATTGAATCCAGCACAAAACTTACTTGGACAAATACGCAGGCTAAGACTTTTACATTTTAGACAATGAGCATACACGAGAGAGCTTTGTGTCTTTTGTCACTCTTCCACCTTGAATAACTTAACTACTGAGGCACCACTTTTAATGAGAGGAGATATCCCAAGTTTGTGGTCACAGAACAGTACACCTCACCATACCATTTCATTTCTTACTTGATGCAATAGACAAACGCAGTCCGGCACACTGGCTTCCCAGATCAGCTGATAGTATAAAGCAGTCTCTCCGCATTGCTCTTAAAAAGTTAAACAGACAACAATTCCCTGACCAACAGGCTAAACGTGTCCTGCATCTTTTCATCTCAAAATACCTTTCTGAACGAAGAAATTCTGATGCTGCAGCATATGTTGCGGCTTTTCTTGGTCACCCTGAAGAAAACAAGAATTGCAGAAACAAAGGAAAGCCAACAGTGAAGTAAATAAAACCCTTCTGCTTCTTTCTTCTCTGGTTTAATAGAAAATGCTGCTCAGATGGTTTCCCAGCTGCAGCAGGAGAAGTACCTAAGGTTTTAATAAAAGTAGCTTTTATAAATGGCTGATGGGGGAAAATTGAAGAATTTATCTGGGATTCCATTTGCCCAAGATGGTTCCTGGTGCTGGTGCTAAAAGCTCTGCTATTGACTCAGACGGTTATATGACCCTTTGAGCCAGAGCCAACACAGATGAAGAGACGATAAGCTCAGGCTACTGAAATAGGAAAAGGGCATTGAAAAGTAGATTATAAAATAATCTAGTCCTTTTTCTAGTCCTTAAGTGATCTTATTGTTTTTTGTTGGTTTTTTTTTTTTTTAATATTCTGTAATATGAGCTCTGAATCTACATATTGTACGGAAGTAGCTATTAAAAGACCACATTTTGTTACTGAACCTTCTCCCCAGGCTGGAGCTTAGAAGTCAGCTTTCATAAGCCTTCAGAAAGGGTGCTCCCAAAGATCCTTGTTGATTTACTTCACACAATACACATATTCTGGACTTTTTTTTTAGCATTTTTTTTCATAAAATTAATTGATTTTGGAAGCCAAAAAGCCCTTCCCAACCACGAAATAATGTGAGAAAATCCAACTATTCACAGCAGGGCTTCAAGATGGGGTCATGACAAAACAATTACTGTGGGGCTCCCTTTGGAGAACTCCTGTCCCACCCTCTACTTATCCTGTTCCCTTTCTTAGTCAGTGTTTTGTGCTGCTGGGTGAGCTGCATTGGTGGATCTGTGTCCAGAAACTCACTGCTATTACAGTGGATTTATTTTCCATTGATGGTGTGGGGCTTCATAGTGATCAGCTGGTGGCAGCCAATTCCCCCTTGGTGCAGCAGAAAAAAAGATGAGCAGGCTTCAGCTTTGCCATTTGGGGTTTGGTGTCTAGACCCACTGTTTGCAAACCTCCTACTGTCCCCATTTTGCAGGGCTGAAAATGCTGGGTGGCCTCTCAGCCACACAGATGCCACGGGATTCAAGCTGCATATTCTGAAATAATACAACCTGGGCTGACTGTGCTTCCGTGACCAAAGGGTTTTATTAAATGAAAACAAGCACGCAAATGTACATTTTATACCGAGGCTACTGACACTATAATGAATAATTTGCAGGGGGGAAGGGATGGAGCATTAGCAAGCCTTGACCATATGAGCAAATGTAGCCACAATAATCGTAATAATGGTGAAAGAAAGACATTGAGGAGCTGGCAGAGGTGAAAGAAATAGCCAGGCTGTCTGCTGAGGACCAGACTGTGGCGCGGCTTGGCACAAAAGAAGAGGTGGAAGTTTGTGTTTCTTACTCCTTCATAATCTCTGCACGTTTCTGCTGAAGTGCAGGGGAGCAGCTCACCCAGGCTCACTGCGTTTCCCTCTGCCACCACACTGCTGAGACACCCAGCCTTGGAGGGGGAGGCTGCAGAAAGCCTTAAGCATGCACACTGCAGGTTTCCCAGGAACATGGCTCCATCAGAGTGTGCTATGGATCCTTATCCCAGCCGGGTTTTATGGTTATGGGGGCATTTGAGCTCTCCCTCTGTTCTCCAGCAGCAGCCTCTCCTTATTAAGCACTGTAGAAGCAGTGCCTCCTCCACACAGTTCCATCGTGTAGGGAACCTGAGCTAGGAAATGTGCAGCCCTCATCCAGATTCGTAATTGTTTCTGTTTTCTGGAACTGAACGTGTATGCTGGTATATACCGTCCCTATTTAAAATCTGACAGGAGGGGTTGTTTTTGTATCTAGCAGGAACAAGGAAAATGTGAGCAAAAGTCAAGAGAGAAAACAAATCTGTATATTTCCATGAAAGAGCCAATCTATTTCAGAGTCATCTTAGGTGGTGTTTTCAGTTGGGTTTTGTTTGTTTATTTGTTGGTTTCTTTTGCCATACTGATGAATGATATCGATTTGCATTGCACAGAAGTTGCAGATACAATCTATGCCTATTTCCATTAAATGCGACATTCAGAGCACCCAACGTCTCTTGGAGACTTTCCTGACTTTGATGCCTCTGTATACTTGCAAAGGTAGAGCACAAGGGAAAGCTTTGTCATCTTGTTTCTCTCGATTTCTTCCCTTTGCCACACAGCTATGTTGTTTATTTATTTATTTTGGGGACCCACTTTTTTTTTCCTTTTGTACTTTGCTATGCATACTTATAATGAAAAGATGATCTGTGTCCTCATTACCGTTCTATTGCTCTATGATGAAAAAACATGTTAACAAAGGAAAATGCTTTTCAGTGAGCTCATAATGTTCCCTGCTGTTCAGCTGGGACTGTAAAGAGTACGGTTTAATGAAAGAAGGTGAGAAGGTGGGAAAAAAAACTAATGAGGGTGTTTCTCTGCATTGAAAGATCACTTAGGAGCAGCAGTGATTTCCTTTGTGTCAGAAAAATATAAAAAAACAAGGTTCAAAGGCAGCATCCCCAAGGTCAAAGAGGCCCATCCTCTCTAACACAGCATGAGGAGTAACACTCCCTGGCAACCTCCGTTTTCCATCTAGAGCAGCATTTTGTAATTTTCACGTGGTGGAGAGAAATGAAGTCGATGTGCCTTAGCCAGCTTTTAATTCCCAAGGAACAGGCACACATGCTGTAGTAGGTGCTCAAAGCTGATTGCATAATTAGTGGAGCAGCTCACGGACCCTCACCTGGAGCTGTAGATGGGTATGCAACCTCTGCACAAAAACAGACTCCCAAATCGGGATCCCAAGGCTCACACGACTGCTGCCATTTGCTCTGGAGAGTATAATTGGATCACAGGATCATTAAGGTTAGAAAAGACCTCCATGATCCAACTGTTCACCTGTCCAACTGTTGACCCACCTCCACCACGCCCACTAAACACATCTCTCAGTGCCACACCCACATGGTTATTGAACAGCTCCAGGGACAGTGACTCCATCACCCACCTGGGCAGCCCATAGCAACATCTCACCACTCTTTCTAAGAAGAAGAATAATATCCAGGTCGAGCTGATCTGAAGCTGCGCTGAGCAGAGCACACAGTGATGAGTAGTTTGCAGCACAGAGCCCGCTGGAGTTGCAGAAGCCATACAGTTCTGTTCCAGCCACAGTCACTGTGTTGTGGCCTCACGTAGAGCACAGATGGAACCGAGGCTTCAGTATCAGAGGGGAATGAGAAAGGAAGGAGGGGGACACCATTTCTAAGAGTCCTTTCCCAAGCATAAGCAAGTGTGTGGCAGGCAACAGATGTCAGATAAGCCACTCCTTACCCCAGATCTGGGCAAGCCTTTGTTCCAAAGCAGTGGCTTTGCAATAGTCTTCTGACTGTTCTTTTATCTCTGGAGCTGGTGGAAGGAACGTGACACAGCACAGCATCACTGCCTTCAAATCAAAGGAAAAAACCTTGCTAGTGCCCTGCAGTGCCACCCACTACACAATAGGCAAAACACTACCAGAAATCAATACAGCAAAAGATCAAGCCCCATCAAAACACATGCATCCTTAACTGCGTACACATCTCTCTCATCTACCTAACTCATTGAGTTCATAACCTAAATTACACAGAACAGTGGCTAAATTGGTTTGTCATTGCTCAACTCCAACGTAAAAGGACAAAGCAAGAAGCAGAACAGAATAACGTTTGGGAATCAGAGAGCTTCAGGGGGTAGTTAATGATGGGACAGAGAGACTTGAATGCCTGCATCACCAGTTTTAATTTGGTTCAGGGGCAGTAGTGACGCAAAGTCATTTCCATATCATAGCTGTTCACTTTCCTGGGTGAGAAGAGTTGGTGGTCTCGGTCTGTTCCTAGCTGGCGGACATCTGCATCACAAAAACCAGCGGCACATCACTCATTCTCACCAGCTGGCTGCGTGGAAAAGCCAAGGTCACATTTGCAGAAGGGGCAGGGCCAGCGGAGCAACAGGCTGAAGCATGCCGTGGGGACAGCACTGAGCAGGGACACTGCCATCCTCGCCTGTGACATGAGCAGGGACTGCCTGCTGTCAGCTCGACCTTGCACAAGGGACCAACATGCGACTGCACACGGAGCTGGATAATTAGCAAAGCCCCCAGGAAACCCACTCGCTTTCATGGATTCTATCATTCTCTGAGCATTTTTTTTTTCCATTATTTGCTTTGATGGCAGTAAAGCTACTTCTGGGCAATAACATTTGGGTTTTTATTGTTATTATTTGCAGCGCGACAGTGCCTGCAGGTCATCACCAGGACTGTGGCTTCAATAGATGCTTACAAACTACTACTAAGAGACAGTTCCCGCCTTGATGAACATATCACTGAAACGGAAAAGCCTGACAGTGGTGAGAGAAGTGAGATACTGTTATCCTCCTCAGCACAGGAAGAAAAACAGCAGGACCTTCTGAGGGGCTAAGCTCCTGGGGCCAGTAAAAGCTGTATGTGTTCAACATTGCTGAAAAAACAACAAAAAAAGAGAGAACAGACAAATCAGTCCAATCAGTTTCTGGGTCCCAACCTATAACCTGGTCTGTTTGATAAAGAAAAATGTAAAAAAGCTGAAAAATCACATTCCCATGAGACACTTCTATCTGCTACAGCATTACCTGATGACTGGAGGTACTCAGGCTCCCAGCTCTCTCCGTTAGGGAGAGGAATCCAGAGCGGGAAACGCTCAGGATTTGAGGTCTTGTTTTGATAGGAATTTCTATTGTGGCCATCGGGATGAGCAGAAGCAGAACTGTTGGAGACCCTCTTTGACTTTTTCCAGAGATTTTCTGGCTGTGAAACCATGGAAGAAGTTGTGTGCACCCTTCATTCTCCATGGGATTCTAGCAGCAAAGTCTCCTAAGCTAGACAAGTAAAGATAAGGCTTTCAGATGTACAGTCTTCTAAATTAGGAACCTGACATAAGCGCAAATCTTTTCTCTCATTTCAAAATGAGCTAAGAAATTGCCACATAAACCTTGGGAAAAACCATTTGTCTGTGAGCAGGACAAGAATGAGTGTGTCAGAAGACAATGTACTTCCAAATGCCTCTTGGGAGATCCTTTATTTCTTGTGTGTTCTTTGTAACAACCACGGATAAAAAGGAGCAAAAACCTCCAAGCTTATCATGAGGCGGCAGCAGGAAAGACTCTTTGACCAGGACAGAAATCTTGCAAGCAGCCACAGAACTCCAGAGCCTACAAAATCAGGATGCATATGATCTTTATGAGACCACTGAACCATCTCTCCTGATCATTATATGGATTTTTGCTAAGTAAATCTTCAGGCTCGCTTAATGAGAGAGCACATCTGATCAACCTAAATAGAGAAATAAAATCCCTTGCTGTTGGAATACAACATTCATAAAGTGATGGGCAATGGCTATTCTTCCTAAGAACATAAAGTACAAGTATTTAACAAAAGAAAAAAAAACAACGGTAAAGCACGAATGGTGATGTGTTGTTTAGGAAGAGCACAGGAGCGGCTGGATTACCTCATGTGTCACCCTTATTTCTCTTCTTTCTGAAACGAGAATTGAAGGAAGTCACAGCTGCAGTAGCATTGTGGGCAGCCAGCAGATATCTGAGTGATGCTCTGTTTGGCATATGCTAAATGGGAGCAACTGAGAGAAAAGCAAGAACGTCTGCTCCTAGGTTGTGCAGCACTGGGATCGTGGGGGTTAGAAAAGACCTCCGAAGATCATAAAGTCCAACCCTCCTGATAAAGCAGGCTCCCTGCAGTAGTTTGCACATTACAGCTTACTTCCACTCTCACCTCTTCCTTCAGACCTCATTGCTGTTACTGAATGACTTTCTTTCAGCTGGTAACAAGGCTTAAATTCCTTCATTCCACTCCAAAATGATGGCCATGCACGTATTCTGGAACTCCACCACGTGGCTTGGAGCCCCACACATCCTCTTCCTAGGTGTCTGGGATTTTGTTCTGAATTAGGATTGTGGTAATTCTCTGCCTCAAGAATGTAGTGGAGGAAATTAATTACAGCTGAATGGAAACCCTTTATTCGGTTTTTCAAATTTCGTATTATTTTGTAATATATAATGTAAAATGAAATATTTTGAAACCAAAACTCATTTTGAAAGAAGAAATTGAAACATTTAGCTTGGAAATGTCAAAACGAGATGTTCCCACACTGTTGGAACACCCCTCCATCACTTACTCTTTTTTAAATGACATTTTCAGTGAAACTAACACAAGTTTGCAGAGCGGCTCGATTTTGACAGGGCTTTATTTTCCAATGGAAAGCTGTTCCGAGGTTTTCCAACCAGCTCCACCAGGAACATGTGCCACAGGATCGCAGCAACCTTCCCTTTGGCAAATTGCTGCATTAGAAGCAGGATCCTGGATGAGCACAAGGCATGAGGGGGCAGGGGACGCCCCAAGAAGGCTGGGAACCTGGTGCCTGAGTCACCCCTGGCTGCATCTCAACACATCCCGCCTTCCACAGCGCGGCTGCGCCTGGGGACTGAACTGGCAGTAGCAACTGTGGGGGATTTTAGGGGAAAGAACCTTAGTGTGTGGGCACGCTTGCATCTCTAAGCACTGCAGCTTCCCTCTCTGCCATCTGAGTTTAGAAGCAACTAGATAAAAGGAATGTCCTGAGGCTGGCGTAAATCCCAGTTCAGGATGGGGAGCTTCTAGCGAGGCCCGGAGGCAGAGGTGGGATGAGCAGGAAGCAATGCACGCCCCAAAATTCGCTGATTTCTGTCCACTGACATCCGCTAGATGTGACTTGCCTGTGTGAGGAGACGTGTCCTTCCCTCGTGGATGCGGAGAAGCTTAACCCAGTAGGTTCACAGGGAAGGAAAAAGTGGCAGCCTCTCTCAAAGCAAGAGAAATCTCTTGAAAGCTCTTAGTCCTCTGAGGAGAAGTCGGTATCTTCTGAAACAGAAAGGGAAAAGAAAAACCCACTCTGCTTTTACCGCAGTGTTAAATACAGTTCCTTTTACACACCAGCACTTTTGAATTACCAAGCAGCCTGACTAATATCAGAAGCTTGAGTTGGGCACAAATGAGTTAGCCTTTTTTCTTCTTCGCTTTCCTCACAGGAATGCCACTTGAAAAAATTTCCTTTCTTGTTAATTTAACGATTACCTTCAAGAAGAGCTGGCTGCGGGGAAAAATGTGGGTAATAATTATGATCGAGCAGTCGGTGTGGAACCAGGTGCGAGGAACAGCTCAGCAAATGGGTCCACGCTCCTGGGCCTGCTTCCCCAGAGCCCTGAGATGCTGAGTGCCTCAGCACTGGGTTCGGCTGTGGAAACCTCCTGGGGTGATGGTGTTCAGAGCTGGCACCTCTCAGGCTGGACACACAAAACACCACGGCCTGATTTCCATGGTCCCAGATGGGGAGAGCATAGCTCCTTCCGTGTGTCTTCTTCTCCCAGCCATGGAGAAGAGTGCTCCTCCGCCACATGCAGATGTGGTGGGTGGACCAGCTAATGTCTTTAGACACTATGTCAAATGATAAATATTTATCACGTTTCTGTATTAATACATGTGAAGACAAATCCATATTTATGACACTGCAGAGGGAGAAGCACACCGAGCAAAGCCAGCTGGCTTTTATATTCGTTCAGAACTGGCTTTGGGATCAGCCCCAGCCTTCCAGTTGTGCCTGCCGTCCTTGCGCCTCGGAGCCATCCCAGCCCTCACCTGAGGGATTCCGTGCTACCTTTGGCTGCCGCCACGACGGCTGTTGTGCCAATGCAAGCGTACCAAAGACACGACTGTGGGCCTCGGGGATAACGGGGAAAAAGGCAAACAAATGCCCGCAAAACTCAGTGCCGGCAACCACCACGTGGAGAGACGGTGAAGGGGAAACCCTTCAAAGGTGGCTGCGGCCAAAGCGCCTCGCGATGGCCACACCGAGCCCACCCCCGTGCCGCTGCGGGAGGCGCGGTTGCCCCGCGGGACGGCCGGCTCCCCGCCCGGAGCGCCCTGGCGGCGGGGAGGCGGCGGCGGCAGCCCCGGCGGGCCGGAGGAGGCGCTGCCTCTGCACGTCGGCGGCGGGCCGCCCCTCCGGGCCGGCTGGGGCTGCCGGCGAGGAGTCGCGGCGGAGCGCGGCACGACGGGGCGAATCCTTATCGCTAGCTGAGAGCTCCTCGGCGGCGGGGGAGCGGGCGGGGCGGCGGGGCACGGGCGATGTGCCGCTCCCCGTCCCGCCGCCCACTCCCCCACCCCCGGGCGGCGGGGCGAAGTTTGGCCGCCGCCTCGCTCCCCCGGCGCTGCCCGTGCGTGCGGAGCGCCTCCGCGGCTGCCAGGGCCAGGACAAAAGGCACATTAACACGTGATGGGAGCCGGGCTTCATAAATGGGACCGGAGCGGGGCGAAAGGCGGGGGGGACGCCGCGGCGGGCGCCCAGCGGCTCGCGCTGCCTCCCCGCGCCGAGGCGGCGGGCGGAGGCGGCGGAGGAGGGCCGGGGGCGGCGGCCTGGGGCGGCCCGCGGCGGAGGGGCGGCGGAGCCGCTCGAGCCGGGCGAGCGCGGCGGCGGCGGTCGGAGAGGAGGCGCCGAGGGGAGGGAAGGGGAGGCAGCCGGGGGGAGACGTCTCCCACCTCCTCCTTCCCCTCGCCGGCACCGCCTCCTCGGCGCTCCCCAGTGCCGGGGTGCCCGGGCGGGGCGGCGCTCCCGCTCCCTGCCGGGGGTCGGCGCGACCGGAGCGGGCGGGGGACGCGGCCGGTGCCGTGCGGAGGGTAAGGAGGGGCGCGGGGCGGACGGGACCGGGGGGGCCGACGCCCCGCGAAGTTTGTTAGCGCCGGGAGATGCCGCCCGCCCCGACGGCGGAGCGGCCGCGGGGCTGAGGGCTCTGCCCCGGGCGTTCGGAAAGCTCCGGAGAGCCGAGACCGGGGCGGGCGGCCGTGACCCGGCGGCTCCGGGCTCCCGCCGGGGCTCCTCTGACCCCGGCGCTTCTCTTGTCCCGGCCGGGCGCTCCGTTCGGCCCCGCTCCCCGCGCGCGTCCCTCCGCTCTCCGCCGCGGCCGGGGTAGGTAGCGGCGGCTCGCGGTGCTGCGGGCAGCGCTGCTCCGCTGAGCGGTGGCACCCGGCACCCGGCGGCGGCTGCGGAACGCCCCGGCGCTGAGCTCCGGCTGGGTTTTGTCTGACGTTCGGAGGTGGGGAGGAGGTGGGGGCTGGGGAGGTGTTGGGGGAGCAGCAGGAAGGGGGAGAGCGCTGTAAACTTCACGCGGGGTTTGTCGCGTGAAACCTTCATTTGGTCCGAAACCGTTCGGAGTGACCGGAGGGGTTTTCTTTTACGTGGGCATCTTTTTGTTCCAAAGACGTCTGCACCCCTCCGTTGGGAGCACCGCTGGATGAGGTATGTACCGAGCGCTGGCAGGAGAGGGCTCGTTACCGCGATTGCGATTTGATTAAGTAAAATGGTGTCAGATGATGAGGTCCGGAGCGTTTTCTTACTGCTAAAATTATCGTGAGCGCTATTTTCTGTGTGCCGGTAAACGATCAGTAACAGTAACAGTTTCGTCGTCTTCTTCCAGGAGAAAAAGGGAGGAATGTAACACAGAGGCAGGCAGAGAAATACTCTCTCTTGAGTATCTACAAGTTTAAAAGAAAAAAAGAAAAAGACAACCCACAACGCATTGTGGCTTTTTTAACGCGCTAAAGGTGCGGCAGTGTATCTTTTTGCCTTACATGTATCCTCTTGTTTTCATTGTTATTGTTCACCTTTCCTTAAAGGAATATGGCATGCTCTGCTGGGGGCTGGCATTGCTGCTCGCACGGATCGGGATGACGGAAAGGTTCGGGTGCTGTGTGATACGGTATTGAACAGCAAAATGTACAGCCCTGAAAAAAATTACTTGGGAAGACCTAATTAATCCTTCCCGGATGACACCTCGTACCCACTGCTAGCACAGGTTTCCTCTTCTTGGAAAAGGAAGAAAAGATGTGTGACTGTAGTAGGGATATCTGTTATGCAGGCAGAGTTTATTAAATCAACTGTAAAAGAAATGAGTATAGCGTCCTTAAACAGTTTAGAAGATGAATGTGTAATTCCTGATTTGCTTGAGGTTAAAATTAGTCTGGTAGCAACCAGGAACAGCTTTGCTTTATTATCTGCTGCTCTTTGGAATGAGAGGCACAACCATTTGAATAAAAGCATTTTAAAACAGAACCGATAAAAGCTGTAATTGTTGGGTTGAGCCGGCAGAAAGGGGAAAAGTTGGCAAGGGAAAGAAATGGGTTATTTGCTGTGAATTTATCCCACCAACCAGTCAGTAACATGGACACCTATGGAGATTAAATGGAGATACCTGCAGAACTCCAGGTGGGAGGGGAAGCAGGTTTTTGGTGTGACGGGGATGAGCCCATGGGTGCCTTTCATCCTGCCTGTTGTCCTTTGGTGAATGGTGTTGGCTGTGTTGAGTAAAACACCATTAGAAGTCTTCATGCTCTGCTGAAGGAATGGCACCTCATGGCCAAAGCAAGTGTTTCTGTGTTCGCGGGTTTCTGATTGGGCAACAGAAGTTTACAAAGGGAATAACTTTTTTTTTTCTCCCAGTCATTTCTGACTTCTGTCCCTCTGTGTGCCCATCCCCAAGTGCCGGCACACTGAGGTTCCACTGAGAATTTGGTGCCGAGAGTGTTATGTGCTAGAGAGAGAGAGAGAGAGAGATCAGGTGGTTCTCCTTTCTTTTGGATGGAGGTAGATGAGGAGGCTGAAGGCAGGGGAGAGCCTAAACCTCTGTATTTGCTTAGCAGCACCCCAAAATTCTGCAAACAGAGCACTGTTCCTGGTTCCATACTTCTGTTTCATGCAGTGCTTCCACTCACCTGATTTCTCTGCTCGTGTGCTTGTGAAGAGGAATTACCTTCTCACGTGCAGACTTGGTGACCTCTCTCCAGCTGTGCCGTCAGCTAGCGGCATCTACACAATTCATTTTGTCAACAGCGATTGCTCTTTGCAGATGTCTATGGTGGTTTTATCTCATTCTCCTCATGAAACAGTAAATGGTTTCAGATAGTTTTGCTGCAATTTCCCCAAAAGGCTGGGCTATCTGCAATGATGAACATTCTCCAGAACTACTCATCAACCACTTAAGTGAGAATTTGGAGGTTTTTCTCCTCGGTTGCAGCAAATTCTCACAATCTGCTGCTGATTTAAAATACGTACCACAGGCGACCTTAGCACTGGGATTTGGCCAAGTTCAAAGCAGCTGTGCAGATGGACAGAGAAGACAGAAGGCAGTGGGAAATAGACCCTTTTAATCATAACAAGGCTGCTCTTGTTTTCCTGTCTATAGTGGAAATGCACGCCAGCCCCTTGTACTTTAAAAGCAAGCTTGCGAATGTGCCAGAATAGACAGCAACAGCATTTGTTAGTAATGCAAAGTTAAGAACGTGACAACCTGTCTTCTCAGTGTTGCTCTTTACGTCTCCATTTCTCTCCTGCCTCTGTGCCGCTGCAGAACGTGCACATCTAATTGCTGTTGGTGGGATCAGAATGCGCCCAGAACTCGGGCTCAGGGAATGTGTGTGGCTTTGTTAATGCTCACTGAAACCAGCAACGACCCGTCCTTTTGAAATGGTCGTAATGACTTATAAATCAATTGCTCATTAGAAAGAACTTTTTTTTTTTTTTCCTTTTTTTTCCTGAAGGTGCTATTGTTACCCATGAAAAATGGTCTGGTTTGCAGGGTAAGGTTGGACCACGTTTTGTTGCGACGTGTGTGCCTCGTACAGGGCATTACATTTATGTGCCTCTCTTCAGTGAGTGCATCCTTTTGTGATTGAGCTGCCCACGTCCAGATCACAGATAAAGCAGATATTCCGCTCCTTAGAGTCAGCTAATAAGGTGTCACTCATTATACTTCAGCTGGTGGAACGAGCTGCTTTGCACGCTTCAGATGTTGTCTTGTTTGTGTAGATCAAGGCTGGATGGCATCCCATTTTACTTCATCCTGCGTTAACCTTTTTTTATGGCAGTTGTATATTCTTCTCGGGAAGGCGTGCTTACTCACTACAAAGTACTGAGCAGCAGCAGTTCGTTAGGGAGTACTGCAAATTCCATTTTAGCCCTCGCTGGAATAATTTTCATATCTTGCATTTTAGGAAAGCTTTCAAAGTTTGTACTTCGGGGGGTTAGGGGCTTCTACATTTCCTTCCTGGCAGACATGTGAAATGTGCTCGCTGCTCTGAGAATTCATTATTTTTGCCCATTTCTGCCCCTGTTTACCACAGTGCAGTGCTGGATTCCAGTCTGTGCCCGTGCCTGGAAAATTACGTTCATCGGATTTGGAGTGTGTTTATGGATACATGAACGTATGTGCACTTGCAAAGTAATTTTTACAGGATCTCAGTGATAGATGTGCTAATTTTAGCTGATGTTTTTTTCCCCAGGAAGCCTGCGTATGGGGGAATTCAGAATGACATTCAGCAGTTCTCATGCCTGTAATTTTGTACCCACACCTCTAGCTTGTGTGTTGTCCTCTGGCACTGCGAGGCAGAGCTTCTGCCTGACAAACACCACTGCAGTGCTTGTGAGACTTCGCACAGTTGTTCTTCTAGGCATGTACCTGTTTGTGTACGTCTGTGTGTAAGCTTAGGCATATCCATGTGTAAGTACACACACACAAATAGGAATTCATAATGTCCCTTGATACCTTTTACCCATTTATCCAGATATGGTACAATATTGGTTGGGGTCTCTGCATTTTGTTCTTAGGGTTACTTTGATACCAGATCCTACTGTAATTCTTTCTTGCTTCTCTTTTTCTCTCCCTCTCTCTTTTATTTTTAAAAGAAAAGCATCTGCATGTTTCAAAGACATACACCATTGCCAAGCAATCTGGTGTAGTGGCTTAATATGCTGGCAAATAATTTCACAAGTTGTTTGTGTGTGTGAAGTCAGTGTATTTGAATATCATTATATTCAGATTGTAGCTATGAAGAGAGTCATCTGAGCTTATTTAAATTTTATGAAAGGCCAGACAGCTCCAGAAATGTAAGAACGTGTTATATTTTTCATCAGAATGTGTAGTTCTGCCTTTTACTTGTGTCCATGGTGTGGGACATTGTGCTTGCCAAAGGCCTTTCTGTCCCAGCATGCATTTGAGCACTGCCTGTGCTTGGTGGCCTGATGGAAGAGTTTGGGAGAAGTAGGCTCCTGAGGGCTGGAGTAGAAGGAGCACTGCTTTGCAGTGTGCTGCTGACCTCCTCTGCACTAGATTTGTGGCATCATCTGTGAACCCTGCTGTCCGTTTTTCTTTTTGGTGTACTTATCCATTGTACGGTCATTTGATTTGAGCATCCTGTCTGCCTTTTCACCTCTGAGGTGTGGATTCTATGCTTCATTCTCCTAAGGAGCTTGGTGTTTCTTCATGTCCCTGCTCAGATGGGCTCAGCTGGTCTCTGCCAGCCATCCCCGGCTCAGTGCCATGTATCTGTCCATACCTTCTCAGTGACCTGGAGCCCTTTTCATCTTCTCTCACCTTTGAATACAAATCAGAAATGGGCTTTCAACAGAGCAAGCTATTGCCTGCAGAGCAGTGGATCTGTTATTTCCTTAGGATGAGATCTGAAAATCCCACTGGCTGTATCCTTCAGCTTGTAGAAGCATCTCTGAAATTCTCTGAGCTCAGATCAAGGCGATTTTCTCTCCTGAGTTTTCTTCTTCATCCAAACTGCTTTCCCCAAGTTGATCACAAAGTCAGCTATTCTCTTTCCCCAACATCCGCATCCCAGGGGCTCCTCGTCTTCTCTTACCATTCCCTGGTTTGCTCCCCTCTCACTGGGAGACATCCTTTCCCCTTTAATCACAGCCCCAGTCACACCACCATTTAACCTCTGCTACCTCAGCTTTCAGCATCTTTGCTATCTAGTGAAGACTTTGATTAAAACTTGTTTCTAACAGTTTCTCACAGGGGGGAAGGAGGAGAGCAGTCATGCACTCTGTGGTTTATTAAGATTTCTGCCTGGAGCCTGATGTTTTTTTCCTGCCTTTCTAGTTCTAATCCGTACGCTTTTAATAAAGCTCGCTAATATTTTTTATCGCTACAAATTCTTGACCTTATTTCTTCTGCTCCGACTGTTACGTGGAAACTGTTTTCTTGGAGCAGTTAGCTCTTTCTTTCTGCTAATAAGTGCATTTCTCCCCCACTTTCATGCTACAGACACCAGGTCCTTCTGGGGACCTTTAGCATTTAGCATCCAGTGAAATCTGGGTCCTTGATGCCCTTCTCTGCTCTTTGCAATTGCTTTTCTCTCTCTTCGGCTACATCTCTTGTTCTGAGCTGATGCCTCTTCTTGGTATTTCCAGGAAATTGAGCTCTCAGTCCCCATTTCTTTTGCACCTTGCTGGGCTTCTCTGTCCCCGTGTAGCATTTATGTTGACTCTGCCCAGAAACACTAAGTGTCTGCACCTTATGACATTAGAGAATGGTGAGAAAATATGCAGGGAGTTAAGTCATTTTTGTTGGAATGCTGAAATCCAGGGTAAATCCTCATGTAAAAAAGAAGCTTGAGAGTTCAAAACTGACCAGCTTGATGAGTTTTCACCTGTTTTCTTTAAAATATCTATTCCGTAGCACTGGATCAAACTTATTCTTACTACCTGCTGTTTCTCTTTTATTGGGAAGTTGGTCCCTCAACTCAAGCTCCACTGTTTCCATTTCATATGAGTCATACTTTGGCAAGCCTATTTGCTGCCTCCCCAAGCCCTGTCTTTAAATACTTGTAAGATATATGAACTATGAAAGGTCCTGAAATCCCATTTCATACCATGTTTTTGTTACCTTAGGACAGTGATGGTTGCATCCCCAGAGGACAGGCAGACTGGGTGACTGTGCCACTGTTAATGCGAACCGATGGTCTCCTCTCAGGACTTTGCCTTGTCCAGAACAATTGTGTTTCTCCAGATGAGAGCGAAATCAGAGCTCTGGAGGGTTTTCCTGGACAGGTGGGGCAGTTGTCCCCACTCTTTCCCCTATAGCTGTGTGAGTCGAATGTTTCTCTGAACATGGGAGACACCAGTTGTGATCCTTGGTTTGCTTAATGAGACAGAGAGCTCCCATCTACCCTTCTCACCTGCCAGGCCGGCTGGAATGTCTGTCAGTGCCTGTGTTTCTGGTTGTTTAACTCTTGATACAAAGTGGAACGACTCACACAGTTCAGAGAGGACTAGCAGAGCAGTTTGCAGTCATGTTTCCTGAGGTCTCCCTGGAGCAAGGTTTAGCTCTTCTGCACCAGATGGGACAGAACTTCATCCCTGCCTCCGAAGGTCTTCAGCCCCTTTGGTCTGAGGTGGCTTTGTGCCCTGGCTGGGTGGGAAATGAGACACAGCCTCTTTCCTCTGTGCCCACAAGGCCTAGATAGTGTGGGCACACATCATTTCTTCCCTCTAAAGCGCTGGTGAGGAGTATTTTCTTTCAAAAACATTGTCCATCACCAGATAATGCTTTTGTTTCTTTTCTTTTTTTCTTCCCCAATTGTTTGGCTTTTGGCATTCCGATTGTTGGCTGCAGGATGCCCGGAAGGTGTCATTTAAGGACAGCTTTCCCCCAGGTTAGAACAATCCAGCCCCCATCCTGATAGAGTGCAAATGGTGTGTTAATGAGCATAAATAACCAGGTAGCTGTGGTTTGTGGCTTATTAATTTCAACTTACAAGAGATATCTGTCAGCATAAGAACCAAATTTGGCTCAGCACTTGCGCGCAGCTGTTACCCCACAGCTGGCAGCACGCTGCTGTAAGGTGATAGCATGCCTAGTTTACTCCTGCTCTAACTTCAGTGCTCTATCCTGACTCTTCACTCAAAAAAGTTTCTCACTGAAGCGGGTGCAAGCAAGCGTTCCTGAATTAGGAGTGACGGTGTATTTGCCATTTATAGTCTGGAAGCAGTGCAGTATTGGAGATGAAGTAGTAAAACAATAAATAGGAAAGGGGAAACATGGCTCTCATGTTCTCAGCTTTTTTTTTTTTTTTTTTTTTTTTTTTCCTGCTTGGTGTTGCTGACTCTTGAGTGACATTTCTCAGGCTCTGTTTCTTTCTCTAAGGCATAGAAACCTCGTCCTGTCCTCGAAGCAGTATTGTTCATCACCGTATGGGATAAGGTAATTATTAGCCATATAAATTCTCATTTTATAGGACAGTTTTAATTCCTGGAGGCCAACAGTTACTGTAGTAGATCTCAGTTCTCGTGCATGTTTTCAGCTGACTGCACATGGTTATAAATTACTGCTCTTTCTCCCGAGGCAGTATTCTGTGGACACAGTGTGGTTGGAGTCCCAGCATGCTGGCCACTGTGCAGACCTGTCAGGAGAAACAGCCCTCTGAAGGACTTGCAAGCCTTACCACGTGGGAGCAAGGAGAATGCATTTGCGTATCTTAGTGCATTCAAAACTGTTTCAATTATACCTACTTGTCCTTTAGCCTGTTCTTAATTAGCTGTCGGTATCGTAGAAGAAATGTATAAGTATGGAGATCAAAATGTTTTAAAATAGAAACTAGAAGGGTTTGATTGTGGATTTCCCTTTCTTGTTTTGATTCCTTTTCTTTTCTTATCAGTACTTTCTCAGTTATCGGTATCATCACTGTATTGCTCGTAATTACTTTCTGAGGAAGAGCGTCAAATGTTCACTGTTTCTATACGCGCTATTAAAATTGCTCTATCAATCATCCTCTTGAAAATTATAATAAATTCTGCCCTTCTTTAGATAACTAAAATTCCCAGATTTCCTTCTCCCCTGGAACAGCAGGACAAGGTAGATCACAGCGTTTTAAGAAAGTCACCTTCTTGTTCCCTGTGTGAACTAGTCCTAGGGCCAACCAGAAATCAAGAGGAGTTAGAATTCTCCCTGTTGTCTGAGATGGGTTCCCAACCTTTTACATGTTACCTGATGTAGATTTTATCTGAGGGCTCTTTGTATGCTGCTAGCACCCTGGTATCCTGCTAGGCTGTGGAAACCATGCAGCAGAGGGCAGTGGTAAGATTTGCCCCTGCATTCACCTGTTCTTCAGGTCTGGGGGGTGGAGACTTACAAAGCTGGGACCGTTTTCAACTCTCAGCTGATGTTTAGTATGTTTGGACCCTGGTGGAGCAGGCTGGAGGAACAGGACAGATGAAGTTAAATCTAGATCTGAATACAGCTCGCTGATGTGTTCATAAAAGCCACTCCATCTAGTGGCAGCCGCTTCACACAGCCAGTCTGACAGTGCCAGCCAGCAGCCCCAGGTTTAGGGGGGAAGTGGCACCGTCTAAAATGGTGTGCAGCTATTGGCTTTCTGGTTTTATTCTTCAGGATAAAAGACACTTGAGGTTTTTTATCTTTTTTAAAATCGTGATCCATCACCAGAATTCATTACTTACTGCGAGTTGCTGCGTGCACTCACATAAATACACTGACAGTTTTGAGTGCCGGCATCAGCAAGGGCTCTTACTCATCTTTAATCACCATTCTTGTTCTTTTTAAAGCCATTTTAAAATAAGCAAAGTTGTAGAGGTCATCTAGGGAAGAGAGCAAGCTGAGAGCTTCGGGGACTCAAATTCCTCAGCAGGAAGAGCAGCTCCTGGCTAGGCCGGAGGGCTTTTCCCTCACCAGGCTCTGGGCTTAGCTGCAGCATAGAGCCCTCTCCTGGAGCCTCCCTCCAGAGGGAAAGCTTGACATGAGGGACCCTCATCTGCCAGGGAGGCTGTAAGAAGCCACAGTGCTCCCAGGACTGATGTTTGTGGTTCTCAGGTCATTGGTTTGTGTTGAAGGGAAGCCAGCCAGGAAGAACTGGACACATGGCTCCTGACCATTCCAATGGGGTGCCCCCTGCTCATGGGCTGTGCCTCCGAGGTGCCCACCTTTGCCTGCACCTCACTGAACAAAGGGACCAACTTTCTGGCCTGTGCCAATCCATGCATCACCTCACACCCCAAACTGGACACTTCTGACATCCCCAATGCCAAAGTCCAGCCTTGTCTTCAATAGGCAGCCATGGAAAACATTGCTTCAGTGCACTTCAGTATTATAGTTTATACTGGGACAAGCTAGCATCTAAATTAAAATGTACTAAACTCCAGTGAAGTACAATTGCAGATCATGTGAATGGCTGTTTTACTGCAACTTTAATAAAAATCACCCGCTGCTTGAATAGGTGCGTGCACACATACTGCTAGAAATTTCCAATTATGATATTCCCAGCAGCAAACAACAACAAAATTAATGTCAGCTGCATCCCCCAAAGCCTAAACTGCACCACTAATGAACTCTCAAGTACTCTCAAAGAAAACTCTTTGCAGAGACAATAAGGTAGAAATTACTGCAATAATCTGAATATAAAAACACAGAGAAAAAAAAATCATTGAAATTCCGAGTAAGACTTGCCTCTCCCGATCCCATTAACCACATTGTTAGCATAGCGCATGCATGCATAGTGATATTGTCGCATAGCTCACTGACACCTCTAAAAGAGCACAGAGGAATCCTTGTTCTTTCATTTGTATTTCAAACAGAGGTAGGGGTTGTAGCACGGCTGGCACCTTATGATGAGGACATATACTCAACGTGCCTTCAGCGGGGACTGGCTGCCTCGTAACAATTTGTCTGTCTGGCAGAACTGTTTGGTTGCATACAATTTTCAAAGCTTTACTCAAACATAATCTTCTTGACATGGGGCTATGGCTGTATTCATTAAAACAGTTGTCTGTCTTCTGATAGTAACTGAGTAGCACGGTCTTTACTTGCTTATGGAACAACTTGGGTTTTGTTTTTATTTTTGGTAGCTTTCAAATGAATACCAGTTTCTTCACTACTGGTTTTAAACTGACGTTATAATGCCAAGTCCAAAGTTATCAAATTTCACCCCATGCACACTTGCTGGCAGGGTCACTTTTGCAACGCATACAGTCTTCAAACTCTACCAGGAACAGCTGTAAAGAGCCTTCTGGAAGGGAGGTACCTTACGTGTTAGATTAGCGCAGTTAATTTCTAACTTCAGTGGCATTTCCCTTCTGCACTAATCAAACTCTCAGAATTTAATTCCTTAATATATTTCAAACTTATCTAATCCCTGCAAAAGCTTGCACAGTGAGTGTCTGTGTGGTATGGGGTCATCCTGTCCATCGTGGCTTGTTTGTAGCCCTTCTTGCAAGCCGCACTGACATTGCAGTATCTTCTGTAAGTGAGAGTTCGTATGCTTCCTAAAATGCTATGTGTCTAGGCCTACTGAATGGAATGGGAAACATTCTATTAATGAACGGTGGAAGAAGTCTCAGTTGTTCAGATACCAAGTTGACAGACACTATAAATATCTCAGCCACCAAATGATCTTGGCTTCTGTTGATTTCTCCTCTTTTTAAATGTTATTGTAGAATTATAGAATCATAGAATGGTGTAGGTTGGAAGGGACCTTAAAGATGATCTTGTTCCAGCCCCCTGACCCTCTTTCCTTCAGTTTTTATGGAAAAACTTGGGCAGGTACAGAGCACGTTTACTCTTTCAGAGCTGTGATCAGTAAGTACTCTTGATTTTGGCAGCTAATCTCTGGTGGCCTTTCTGGACATTTATCGTCAGTTGCGTAAAGTTAAGAGGTTAGGTCAGCACAAGCCTGTGTTTGGCATCAGGGATTTCTTAAGTGTCTCAGACAATTTACTCCATTCTAGGAGCGTGAAAAAGTTTGCTTTTCTTACTGCTGCTGATGTAATCATCTGGGTGTCCCAAAGCAGATGCAGAATATCTGAAGCAATGATTCTAGCTCTTTGCATTCACTGACTGCCACTTGGGCAATAGAAGGGGGCCCAAAGCAGATGTTCAGTGCATATTCAGGGAGTCTTGCGTGGACAAAGTTACATAAGGGAGCACGGTAGAAAAAGAACTCTGAGACCTGTCTTACATGATGATGACGCTCAGATGCTGATAAGCATACTCTCCCAAGGGTACTGTGACCAGGAACTACACCCTTCACAAATCTTCAGCCTCAAGCAGTGGCTTGGCATAAGAAAACTCAGAGACTGATGGCTCCCTGTGCACTTCCTGCTCTTCCCCTTTTCTGAGGGGACCAAACATTTTCAAGGGTGTCCACAGTTGTGAGCATTATGATGGCACATTTCTTGCAGGAGCAGTGGTTCAAGGTCCCTCTCAGCTGGAGTTTTGGACACAGCTTCACTCTGCCTCCAAACTTAGCACCATATTTTTCTTAGTGAGTGTGAACTCTCTTGATGGAAGCTTCTGATCCAGACAGAATGAGTCACTGTTACACCTGCTGATTTAGCAGTGCTGCTCATTTTTCCTGAAATTGTGACAAGAGCTAGGTAAACACCCACTTCCCCTTGTAGTCCAAGCATCCTAGTTACTTTGGTTTCCCTAGCGGAGGGTAGGAATTGAATACTGAAACTTTATCCAGGTTTTGCATTTATAGATAAATGTGCTATAGATGCTGATCAATTTTCAATAATAATCTCAGGATCTCAGTAGACCTCAAATTACTGTAATAGGATCATGTGAATGTGCAGACATACTGGGTGAACCATGAAATTTAGAGTGCGTGGCTCCTTCTCTGTTCTCTCTGCATTGTCAGGTTTTCAAAACCCTTGGTGCCTTTTGAAAGGAAAGCAATAAAGGTGATGATTCAGTTTAATGCTGTTCTTGCAGTGGCACTTGGTATTATCTAAATGAAGCAAGCCCAAGGAATATTGGTCTGCAAGGTACTTAGCAATCAGAAGCTAAGTTCAGATCTAGAGAAAAATATCTTTCGGTGGAGCAGCTCAGCATGTTTTGATGAGAAATGAAAATTACCTTTCTGTAGAATACTCACTTCTCTGCATTTCCATTTTTTGTGACACTTCTAGGGTAATTCAGTTTTAGCGAAGTCCGAGTGATTTCCTTCCGAGTGCTCAAGTCATTCTGACTCCCACAAGTGGCAAAGGCTAGACCCGAACTGAATACAAGAGGATGGTTGATTTTGCTTGACACAGTTCAGCTAAGTTGTTTGTGGAGTTTGTCTCCCTGTTTATCTTAATGAATTTTGATCTTTTCCCCTTCTAGGATTTCCTCAGATGTCTTTTTCCATTCCCCAAGTCTCTTTGAAACCAACAAGACTGAGGTTATGAAGTCAATCCTAGATGGCCTTGCAGATACAACTTTCCGAACAATTACGACAGATCTCCTTTACGTGGGCTCCAACGATATCCAGTACGAAGACATGAAAGGCGACATGGCATCCAAGCTGGGTTACTACCCCCAGAAGTTCCCCCTCTCCTCCTTTAGGGGTGATCCTTTCCAAGAAAAAATGACTGCAGGAGATGATCCCCTGCTGAGCATTATTCCCTCAGACCAGATCAATATCACAGAGTTTTACAACAAGTCCTTGTCCACATTTAAGGAAAATGAGGAGAACATACAGTGTGGGGAGAACTTCATGGATATGGAGTGCTTTATGATCCTGAACCCCAGCCAGCAGCTGGCCATTGCCGTGCTGTCACTCACCCTGGGCACCTTCACTGTCCTTGAGAACCTCCTGGTCCTGTGTGTCATCCTCCACTCCCGAAGCCTGCGGTGTAGACCCTCTTACCATTTCATCGGCAGCCTGGCTGTGGCCGACCTTCTGGGCAGTGTGATTTTTGTCTACAGTTTTGTTGATTTCCATGTTTTCCACCGGAAGGACAGCCCTAACGTCTTCTTGTTCAAGCTGGGTGGAGTTACAGCCTCCTTCACCGCCTCCGTAGGTAGCCTTTTTCTCACGGCAATAGACCGGTACATATCTATACACAGGCCGCTCGCTTACAAAAGGATTGTAACCCGACCAAAGGCCGTTGTTGCTTTTTGTGTGATGTGGACCATCGCCATTGTAATAGCTGTCCTTCCCCTGCTTGGCTGGAACTGCAAAAAGCTCAACTCTGTGTGTTCAGACATATTCCCTCTCATCGACGAGACGTACCTGATGTTCTGGATCGGGGTCACCAGTGTCCTCTTGCTATTCATTGTCTATGCCTATATGTACATACTGTGGAAGGCGCACAGCCACGCTGTCCGCATGATTCAGCGTGGCACGCAGAAAAGCATAATCATTCAGAGTACGGAGGATGGTAAAGTACAGATCACTAGACCTGATCAAACTCGGATGGACATCAGGTTAGCCAAAACCTTGGTCCTTATTCTAGTCGTTTTAATCATATGTTGGGGCCCTCTCCTCGCCATAATGGTGTACGATGTCTTTGGGAAAATGAACAAGCTCATCAAGACTGTCTTTGCCTTCTGTAGCATGCTCTGTCTGCTGAATTCGACAGTGAATCCCATCATCTACGCTCTGAGGAGCAAAGACTTACGACATGCCTTCCGGAGCATGTTCCCCACTTGCGAAGGGACTGCACAGCCTCTGGATAACAGCATGGAGTCTGACTGCCAGCACAAACACGCCAACAATGCGGGAAACGTGCACAGGGCTGCTGAGAGCTGCATTAAGAGCACAGTTAAGATTGCCAAAGTGACCATGTCTGTCTCCACAGACACGACTGCTGAAGCACTGTAAGTCAGAGACTTCTCAGCATTGTGAGAAAAGGAGTTAGTTAAAAAAAAAAAAATAATTCAACAACAGAGAATACCAAACCCGTGGCTTAACGTGTTTGTACCTCCCTGTAGTATCTTTTTGGTTTGTCACTGTAAGCTAAGCAATGGTTGTGTTAAGCGCATTACCATCAGCCAGTTTTTCGAGTTTTACAATTAGGGATCCAAGCTAAATTTTCAAAAGTTGGATCTTTTTTTTCCTCAAAAAGTGTTTACTGAATAATAGCAAATTTCCTGAAAGAGCACAGAAAAAAACACCAAGCTAGCAAAAGTTCCTTTTAGGGGTGTGAAGAAAAATTGTGAAACCTAATTGAAAACTAATGCATCCTAAAACAATACCATTCAATAAGAAGAAGCCTTGTAATCATGCTGTCCATCTCAATGTGAAATGTATTCCATGTCTGTAAGTAATAGGAGTTTTTGATTTTTTCCAAGAGCGGCAGTGCTGAGTTTTAGAAATTTTGTAAAACGTGTTGTGTCCTGTGAATTGTACGCTGTTTTATTATGTGTTATTGATATTTGTCCGATTAAACAAAGTGATAAGGTAGATTTATGTGGAAATAATGTGAAATGTGATATGTAAACCCCATTGAAAACACTGTATTTGAAGAATTCCTATGAGCTGTTTGGGAAATTTTACACTTCTAGTGGTCTTCTGTGGACTTGGGGGAGAGGCTTTGTGTTCTTTTACTAAAATTACTTCCCTACTACCTTTTATTTTCACATGTATATGAGAATAACAGCAACCGAGGAATAGAGGAGGAATACAAGAGAGGAATGCACTGGTTCAGACTTTTAAATACCACTGCGTTTACACAGAAGGACATTTACTATTGTACAGACTATCTCCCTTCTCTTGGGTGTTGTACGAACACTGAAAGCAAAGGTCCCAGATTTTGGCTCCTTCAGTCACATGCTGGTGCTGGACCACTGAAGACAGCATGTGTCCGGCTCCACGTGCGATGTAATCACTGTGCCGTCGATGTATACTTGAAGTGTGTCGCGTTCCTGTATCCCAGGTTTAAGCCAGTCTAGAGCCTGAGATGCTGGACTCCAGCCTTCACTCAAAGAGGAGGAAGTATTGTCAGATTTAGGCATTTTCTTATTGTGTGAGCGTGTATATAAATAAATATCTATGTGTGTGTACGTGTGTGTGTGTGTGTGTGTATGTAAGTATACTAAGTGTGAGTCATGGTAGCATAACTAAGATAGGACACTATGACCAAATGTAAGCTGTATTTCTTGTTGCACGCTTTGCACACAATTTCTGTTTCTAAAATTGAGTTCTTCCAACTGATTACTGACGAAGGTATATAATAACGAACATACAGATACAACACTGAGGGGTATATCCATGTGCTGGAGAAAACAACTTTCCAGCTGTGCTTTAGAATGCAGCGAGTCAGAGCTGGGTGTGAGCCAGCACTGACCACTGGAGTGGCTTTTGAGGGTGTTCCTGGAAATGGAGGATGCCAGGAATGAAGAAGAGCTTCAGTCCTTACGTATTCAAATATGACTGTGTGAAATGAGGTGAGTCTCACTGTGAAACTAGGACACAGAGGACAAGGTGTGATTCCACCAGCTTCGATGACGGTGAAGTTACTAATGAAAATGGAGACTCCACTTTGTAGTGGGATTGTTTTTGCATCCTGGGACTTCTACAAGGAGGACGTTGTTAGTCATTAAGGCATGGATATTGTATAACATTGGAGGTACTGTGTCCTGTTCCCTGCTGCCTTCCTGTTTTGGACTGTTTCCTCACGCCTCTCCTAGCTGCTTTCTGCCAAAATGGCTGTGAATGTGGCCTAGCCCCCTAGCTGTCTGGTGCATGCCACAGGTGGAGTGACTCCTTCAGTGACACAGAGCTGCTGCCCTGCAGCAGGGTTACGTAGGAAAGGAGGGTAGGGTGGTAGCCTTGGGGTTGCTGGCCACCAGGATGTCTCCATGGCATGTGGATGTGGTAGCGCAGACCAGAGCAGCTGGTAGCACAAAAGGCCAGGCTGAGCTTAGCTGGCTGCTCTTTGGTGGAAGAGGTGGCTGTGAGTTCAGAGCACAAAGACACTGTGTGTGTCGGCACCTTGCAGAGATCTCCTCAGAAGAGGTACTGGGCAGCAAAAGATATGGGGGTATTCTCTTCCGCCTCCCTCCCTGCAGTTGACCCAAGTGGTGGGGCAGGACATCCTGCCCCTGAGTGGGCCAAGGCAGGTCTTTCTCGTATCTAGATTTAGTCCTTCCTAAAGCAATCCTCTTGGAGAGGATCCCACTTAAAGTGTAAAGGTATTTTAAGAGCCATTTTTGAAGCTGTCTTCTTGTGAATTAAATGCAAACTCTGTGGACTTTCGTTGTGCATTTGAGTTCTAAATTTTATGTGATAAATCATGGGACAATGGGGCTGTCTTGGCACTTAACTTGGTGCTTACTGATAGAATAAGAAATAGCATCCTCTGAAACATTACCGTCTATCATCAGGATCTTCATTTGCATAATGAGTTTTTCTAAAGCTCTGGGAGCTGTGTCGGTTCACTTAGAACCATATATTCAAGAGGTGGCAAACATTTGCCTACAAGTTGCACATGGAGTGGGACGGCCGATTCATTTTAGCAAAACCTGCTGCCGTTCCAAGATAAGCTGTACTTCACCTTCAGCTCTAGCAGCTCCCCATTTGCAGCTGACTACCTTCACCTAGCGATAGCGCAGACAACCTGTGCTCCACGGCCACCAACACTGTCACCACCCAACCAGCGATAGTTGCCATTACATGTACCTGCCATCTCCAAGTGTTGTGTAGCTGTAAGATCATCCGTGTCACATGCGTGCTGATTCTCAACAGTCTTGATTGTATATTTGTATAATATAATCTCCGTGACGCCGTGCAATCGATATTCGCGTTTTCTTGCACTGGTCTCTGGATGAAAATTATAGTGTGTCTGTTGTGAGACAGACAGTGCATTTTGCCTGCTGTTACTGGGCTGAATGTATGTAAATAAGTGGGAAAAACAGAAGTAATCTGTACAAGCAGTGGCCTAAAAAGTCTGTAATTGTAGAGTAGGGCAATTGTTGAAGTTGCTGTGACATCTCAAACACTACCTTTGAATAAACTGTTTACAAGGTCTCTTGGGATGCTGTCTCATAGTGAAAGGAAAATATTTCCTTGTGATAATATAAGGTAAAGAAATGGGGCTACCTGAGCTTTTTATTTCCAGTGTTTCAAAGTGGAGAACATAACTCTTAATTGTCTGTAAATCTAACATTATTACTTCCTCTTAGCAGAATATTGTATCATTAGATGTTTGTTTGAGCTGGTAACATCCTTGCAACTGCTGCAATATTTTTCATTAGCAACCTGTATAATAGTTTGTACACAAGTATTGTTCAGATTGTCATGAAAAGTAGCTTTGACCATTTACCTACCAGTAGCAGAATAGTATTTCTGTGAGATTTCCAGTGTACTAATACCATATCATATTTTATTTCTATAATGTAATTAAACTGTTATTTATTCGAGGAAAAAAACAAAACAAAACAAAACAAAAACAGAAGTATTCCTCTACTTTTTTTGTTTTCCAAATTTTGAGGTAATGAGGAAGCCACGTGATGATGCTGCCTCATCCCACAATCTGGTGCTCTACGTTTTGTTTATAAATTTGTCTGTCAGATCCTGAAACAACTGCTTAAACAACTTGACGACAGGTTGTCAAGCTTTGTGGGGTTTAATTGTATGCTGATATCGTTGAAGAAGGAGGTAGATTATGTATTTGTGTACTCAGTACTATGGAGACGAGAGAAATGACATAGTTAAAACTGAATCTCCTGCTCCATTATGTAGGCAATTTCCCCTTTCCTCTGTATTAGCAAAAATGCAATAAATCTCTTTTGCCTTCGTCAGATGCATATGTTTGCACATAGATACCACATTAGGGAAAACTCAAGAAAGACAAAACACAAAAGAGCAAAAGAAAGAAATACAAATAAAACAGTGCTGCCGACACCACCACCAACTTGAAGTAATTATTGATGATGTAAACGCAAAAGGCAAATGAAAATTGGTCTCGTTTTGGCCAATGGCAGTGACTAAAGAGCTATGGGTATGTGCTGGGGGCAATAGAGTGATCCAATAGCAACACAAAAAGGTGTGCAAGAGGAGCAAACTCAGCTATGCCACTGCCTACTGGGCACACTGCTGGGCTCCCATCACTGCCCATAGACAGCTGAAAAGATGAGCGGAAAAAATATTTCTATTCTCCTTGTGGTCTCATGCGCCCAATCCAAAGCCTACTGAACACCACAGAAATATCTCTGCTCATTCAGAGAGTCAGTTTTCCATACAGTTTAATCTCAGATGGCCTTCCTTGGTCAATTTTCCTTCTCCATGTTCATGGTCTTGAATCAGTGGGCATCTTCAGGGTGTGAAATGAGCACGTTCAATGGTCTTGAACTGTGGTTTTGCCACAGTAATTGTCTTTTTAAAAATCAGATTACTGGTAAATTGAAATATTCTAGACAAAACAAAGGGAACTAGAAAAGAATTAAAAAAAAGAAATAAAACCCACCCAGATCTTAATCTTTAACTGTATGACATTTCTGCTGAAAGCTCTCACTACTGAAACAAACAGGGAGACAATTCCTTCTGTATTCACACATTCAGTGGAAAATAAGGGCTGTGCTGCCACAAACTGACAGTTCCTCTTGACAGTGACACCTAACTGCATCTGTAAGTCTACTCTGAACAACATGGGAGGAAACGATGACAACTTTGCAAGCAACTGCTTTCCCACACTAAACCAGCTCTGGAAGTGTGTGGGCAAATAACGCTGTCATAATTTCAGCCTTACACGCTGACATCCATTATTATTTCTGCTCTTCTGACAGTTTTTTTTTAAGAAGTCAGGAGATCATCACGAGCATACAAAGCAATAGTTTTCATCAATAAAATATCTATTTGCTTCACTTTTTTTTTTTTTTAATATGGTCTGTCTTCAGTAAAAGTCTGGCTCTGGCTTGATTTAGAAATGAAATTTAATATCTAGGAACAGGTTAGAAAAGAACAGACAAAAAACATTACTGTAATCTCTGCCTGTGTGTCCTGTTATTTTTTCCTTCCCCCTTACAGTGTCTGGAACAATGCTAAATTTTGGCTTAGGGAGAAAAACGATGTTGATAACACACCTATGTTTTAGCTGTAGCTGAGCAGTGCTGTACAGAGCCAAGGATGTTTCAACTTCTTATACTGTCCTGTCAGTGTGGGGAGCTGGGGGACACAAGGAGCTGGGAGGGGACAGAACCAGGGAAGCTGTCCTGAACTGGACAAATGGATATTGTGGAACATACAACATCATACAAAAAAATAATCTTTTAAAACTGTGGGGAGTTGACTGGGGTGTAGCTACTGCTTGGGGACTGACAGGGTATGGTCAGTGGGTAGTAAGCAATCGTTTTGTGCATCCCTTGTTTTGTAAATATATATTATATTATTATCATTACTACTGTTATTTGTCTTTTGTCTTCTTGTTCCATCTTAGTAAATAGTTTTTATCTCAGCCCACAAGTTCTACTTTGTTGGTTGTTGTTTGTTTTTTTTTTTTTTCCAGTTCTCTCCCCAACTGCACTAGGAGCAGTGAGTGAGCAAATGACTGTGTGCTGCTGAGCTGCCTGCTGGGCTAGGCCACAGCATCATATTTAAGAAAACACCAGGTTTTCTTCTTATTGATAGCTTACAACACCTCCTCCTCCATTGTGCCTTTGTCCATTGGTTGTTTTAGATAATGGATATAAAGAGTGTCAACAGTTTTCTTTAAATAGCAGAACAATGGACGAAGCGCATAATTGCCTTTAACAGGTCTCCTTAATGTGAACAGCCATCTAATATTAATCTTTAAAATTCAGTTAACAGAAAGCATGATAACGAGCCTGAGGTAATCTTAATGACTAGGTATGAGATGCCCTGGTATTGCTTTCCAATAAATCATCCTTGGTATTCAGGGCAGCACTCAGCTTCCTGTTAAAGCATATTAAGGGATGGAATCCTGTCTCAATTAAGTCACTAAGAATTTTTTATTGACTTCAGCAGAAATGACAGCTTACCCTAGATTTTCAAAGCACGAGTCTGCATTTGTGAAGTGCAATGTTATATTCCATTGTATTTGCATTAAAACAAAGGTGAGACAGAATAAATAGCAGCCTCTATTATTTGTTTGCTTGTCTGTTTGTTTCACGTCCAAGATAATCCATTTTAAATTCTGGTGGGTCGGTGCAGAATCATAAAGCCTGGTGGGCGTTCCATAGACTTGTCATGGGAGCGAAGCGATTTCTTTATGTGCAGATGGGGTAGAGAACATCATGAACAAAACTGCTCTCACCGTGCTGCTGACAGAGTTCCTTCATGACCATGCGTACTGAATGCTGTTTTGATACTATTTTTTCTCCCTCTCTCCATATATATGTATCTAAGTGTGCAAGGTGGAAAAAGGGTACACTAACATCCAAAATTGTCCCCTGAAATCATAGTCTCTCTGCTAATTATAAGAAACAATCACGATAATACTAACAATAATAAAAATAACAAACAATAATAATGTATTGTATCTTCAAAGCCACTGATTGCAGGAAGAAAAAAGCTCACCTTCCGTAACAAGAGAGATCGAAAACCTGACATTGCTATCTGAACCATTTTCTCCCCCATGAATCTTGCTGAAGGCCATGCAAGGATCAACATCACAGGGGACTCCTTGCTCTCCTCCAAGCTGAAGGGAAGAGAAATAACTGGGCTGCTTGTGGCAGCCTGCTCCTGCACCTGCTGTGTGTATAATGCTGGGAAGGTCTCTGGGCTGCCCCCACAGCATCTCTGTCCTTCAGAACAGAGCCTGGGGGTTGTTGTAACCTGGGCCAGATCAGAAACCTTCTCAGGAGTGGGGAAGAACAATCCTTGCTGAATGAGACTCCAAAAAGGAAGGATTTATGTAAATCAGTGTAATGCAGGGGTGGGAATTCCACTATGCGTCATTTCTTAGTTAAGGAACAAGGATTAGGAGTATTATTTTAATAAAGAAACGCGGAGAATTATACAGGTTGTGGAGCCATCCAGTAAACGCTCCTCCTAAACCTTCATGAGGGTAAAAATAAATCCGGTACAGCCTTTCATCAGCAGCCTGGGAAAAGATATGATCATTATCTCTGCAATGCTTAACTTGTAACCTAATTCAATTCATTTTTAAATTATACACCTACCTGCTAGCAATGCAGCCTGAGTAGGCAAAATTAATAACAGGCATGCTCAGTAAATCCAAGGTTTAAAGCTTTAGCTTGAATGCTAATGTCTAAATTGAGTAATGCCATCAGTCATGAGAATTACAGTTTTCTGCCTCCCTATCGTCTCCTATTTATTTGAGAGCTTTTATTTACTCCCATCAGAACACTGGCAAAGCCTTGCCTGGCTGAGCAGTTCTGGCAGCAGGATGGCCTCTGCCTCTGCAAGGGGCCTGTAGGACTGCGGCTAGGCGCGTTGACGGGAAAGGAGAAGGGACAATGAGCCTGGTGTAAGAGGTGAGGAATGGGGCCTAGACTGTATCAGTGGTAGGCTTGGACTGTGCATAGATTGCCTTTTTTCACTCCATGTTGCTATGGAAAGCTTCCACTTTTAGTACTGGTGACCTTCACTTGGTCTCTCGGAGCTGACCAAAATGTGGCTGTGTGCAGATGACTGCAGGTCTAAATCTCTCTAGGTAGGACCATAGAACCATAGAATGGCCTGGGTTGAAAAGGACCTCAAAGATCATCTATTTTCAACCCCCCTGCCATGGGCAGGGCTGCCAACCACTAGATCAGGATGTCCAGAGCCACTTCCAGCCATCCCCTCCAGGGATGGGGCACCAACAACCTCTCTGGGCAACCTGTTCCAGTGTGTCACTACCCTCTGAGTGAAAAACTTCCTCCTAACATCTAACCTAAATCTCCTGTCTTAGTTTAAAACTATTCTCCCTTGTCCTATCACTATAAACCCACGTTCCCACTCCTGTTTATATGCTCCCTTCAAGTAGTGGAAAGCCACAATGAGGTCTCCTCGGAGCCCTCTCTTCTCCAAGCTAAACAAGCCCAGTTCCCTCAACCTTTCCTCAGAGGAAAGGTGCACAGCCCTCTGAACATTTTAGTGGCCCTCCTCTGGACCTGTTCCAAGAGCTCTGTGTCATTCTTATGATGGGGGCCCCAGGCCTGAACGTGGTACTCCAGTAGATAAGAGGAAGAGTATTTTCACAGAAAAATGTCATAAGACTCACAGAGGACTACACTCTCCATCTAGAAATGTGGCATTTTAACCCAGTTTTCTCTGCAACTGCTATCTGCAGGTAAGTTCTTTAGCCTCTGTTCCTAGAGGCTGATGCCTGGGATGAGCTTCATTAGACGACTGAGCTGGCTCACTACTGGCTGTGCAGGCAGCAGCTGGCAGGGCAGGTCTTCCCCTATAGTGATCTCCCAGACAGGTATACAAACAGAGGCCTTTTGCGTTCTCTCACTCAAGACACTCAGTCCTGGCTGTAAATGAGGGTGTCCATCATTTAACTCCTCTCAAAACGCTATGGGGCCTTTCTTTACTTAGCTACTCAGTATCATAAGAAAGAACAGAGGGAGCCTTCAAACTCAGTGCCACACTATTCTTATATTTTTGCTCTTTGCCTTTTCTTGCTGCTTACACAGCGATTTAAAATAGTAGTTTGTGATCTAATCTTAGCTGCTGTGTCAGCTGGCCCCTGCTGAGGCTTAAATCCTTCTGCTGACTATGAAATGTAGACTCAGGTCTCAAAAGGGAGCAGGCACTTGCCTTCAAGAGAGCAGTATGTGGAGGTGGAAATGAATGGAAAGTGTTTCTTCTTGGAAAGTGAACAACAGTGAAGCATAAGATTATGGCCTGATGTATTATTTCCCATGCCTGATGTATTATTTCCCATGGTTCCTTGCCCTCCTTCTGTTTGGTCCTTCTTCTCTCCATGCTTCCTCTCCCCATAGTGCCAACACAAGCCCCTGCATGGCTGCCTAGTGAGACACATGCAGATGTACTGATCTAGCTAAAAAACTAATACTTTTTTTCTGCATGTGGCCATAGTTTCAGAGCTGGTAAATGGCACTGGAATTGTCACACAGGCAACTCAACAGCTTCATCAAACCAGGCTCCTGCTGTGCCAAACACATAATGGGACTTCGGGGTCTTGATGTTCATTATCAGAGCAATCTAAAAGTGTTCTTCTCTTCCACACAAGCAACTCCAAGGGAAACTTGAGTTTCAGAGCCCATTTAAATACCAGAGCTGCAGAGCTATTCCAGGGGATGCATCAATGACCTTCAAAGGCAAAGTCTTCACCAGAGCTAAGAAAACTCTTTCTGTTCTCAGTGCGAGTGAAAGGTGTCAATATGTATTATTTTTCAACAAACCTAACTGTTTGAAAAATTCCCTTTATCCTTTCCTTGTCTTGAAAGATATCTGTACTTCTTTTGAGTCTTCAGAAGCTCCTGTGCTCAAGTGGCTGGGCAGAACATGCCTTCATCTCCCAGCCAGGTGGCCAACCTCACATTGGTCATGCCACAGGGGACGCCTCTCCATACTGGTACACAAGGTCCCAGGGCAGACAGGGTAAGCTTTGTGCCACAACAGCCCCTGGAGAATCCTAGAAAATCACAGAATCATCTAAGTTGGAAAAGACTTTCAAGATCAGCAAGTCCAACTATCAACCTGACCTACTGAGTCTCTCACTAAACCATACCCCTTAGTGTTACATCTCACAATGTGAACTCCTCTGTGTGCAGGCACCCATTGCCACTGGGGTAAAACCACAGCACTCCCTGCATCATGGCATCCCTCTCTATATTGCTGTTTCTACTTCTGCATTGCTGTTAATGGGAACCAAGGTAGTAAGATACTAGGAGTCGAAGCAGCCATTCTGCCACTGCTGCAGAGAGGCACGGAGATGCTAAGCAGCAGGAACTGCTGCCCAGTTGATAGACAGTAATGGGCTCTAACTATATCTCAGGTGCATCCGCAATAACTACAACCAGTACAGCCTCTTTGGTACTGTAAGCTCTTTGTCTTCTTACTCAAATTTTATTGGAATCCTTACTGGGAAGTATGAGTGAATGGGAAATGTTCGCACTTAAAAAATAATAAGTCAAACTTTGATTTTGCAGAAAATCTTTGCAGGCCTGTATTGTTAACACACATTCACACACACACACACAAAAAAAAAAAAAAAAAAAAAAAAAAGGAACTATCTAGCTCTGTATTGAAAAAATCAATCTTCTCTAGGGGAAAATAGGTAGAAAACTAAATCAGGAAGAGAAGCTGCTGTAAATTAGAGGAGCTCTGCCACATTCCTAAGCATAACAATAGAGACCAGTACATTTGCGAGTCACACTGCCAATACTGTGGATGTATTTGCTGTACAGAAATAACTGCAACCACATCCATTCCCTGGAGGTCAAAGAACCCCATGTGTGTCCTGGCGTGCAGTGTTACACCTAGGAAGATGGTGCAGGTTGGTTTCATCTCTGGCTTCATACCTGTGTATCTTGTGTGCCCTTGAGCCACTCTAACCTCAACTGGGAACTCAAAGAGCCAGGCACTACCAGTAATGAGCAAGATCGGTGGCCAAAGAGGACTAGACTCATAATACTGTACTTTGCAAGTCACTGTGTTAATGGCCTACTTTTACATATACTGCTGTTATACCCAGCAACTCGTGATAATAAAGGCTTGGGGTAATAGCAACAGCAGAAAAAAAATAAACAGCCTTTATCAAACCACTCCTACAAGGGGAAAAAACAGCACTGTGTATGTCAAAGGGTACAATATTAGAGTGGTATTTAGTCTGCAGCTAAAAGGCCATGGAAGCCTTTACTTTTAACTGCTAACTCAGACCTCCTCAAGAGATTCGACTGGGATTTAAAGGGTAAGTATTGCAGAACAGCCTGCAGAGGAGAGAGCAGCCCCTGTAATGCTGTCTTTTCAGGACATTATTCTTTCCATTTGTATAGAGACAATTGCTCCAGCTAACCTGCCTGTCCTGTACCCTAGGCAACCTGACAAATTAAAACTAACGGCCTAATCCATCAAACAAATGGTTTGCACTGGCTTCATCAAAGGTAAATAAATAGCTATCCCCCCTCCCTGGAAAATAAAATATTTCAACAGCAAGGAAGGCTTCTTTCCTGCCTCAGTTCCTCCCTGACTCATCTTTCCCTTCTCCAGATGCCCAAGGGAAGGGCCTTGCAGAATGGCCATGAGGTTTGCAGAAGATCAAGGTCCAAAGACCATCCATTAGCAGAGGTATTTTCTTTCCAGTATGTCCATGAGCACAATGATCCAAAGTGGACTTAGGAGAGATGTGGATCATCCCACCTTGACCCCTCTTGTAGGACCCCAAGACAGAACCCAAACCTTGTGTTCGCTGGCTTGTCAGCCAGGGCAGGTCCAGCCGAGTGCTCAGCCCCTCCTCCTTCCCTGCAAACACAGTCGCTTCTAGTGCCCCCACAGTATTCATCCTTGCTTTTCAAGGCTGAGTGTACTCACTCACTGCTGTGATTCCTTGTCTTGGGATGTGTGCACCAAGCCTGTTAATGAAGCTCAAAGAGCAGAGTGGAAGCACTTCCACGGGGCTGGCTGGCACGGGTGGCAGGAAACTGCTTTGTACTGGTCACCATCCCTGCATGTGTACCAGAAGACAACAGCATGAAACACCAGGCAGCAACAGCAGGCACATGGCTGGGGTTGATGCATCCCTCACAGGCAACTCTGATTAGTGCCTTCCTTGCCTTGTACTACCATGAGCCATAGGCAAGTCCAAATCCCACCACATACCAGCTTCAGGCACTCAAAGCCTCATTAATTCAGCATGCTTTGGAATCATCTAATATCTAAAAGCACCTGAAATTTTAGCAACTACCACTAACATCTGCCTCTTAGAGCATAAAGGTTTATGTTCATCTGGATGCTAGCTCTGGAGTGACAGCCTGGTCCTGAGCCAAATCAACAGGCAGGAGGTGGCTGCCTCAGCCACCTACCATCACCTGAGGCTCCAGCCTCATCTAACCTCTGCCAGTAGTAGCTCTGGGCTCAGCAGCAACATGCCAATGGGTATCAGTAGCCAGCCGGGATTTGACTGAACACAGATGGAGCCGAGGCAGGCTGACCCCGATGCTAAGTGCTTCCAGTCTGTGTTTCCCTTGGGGTCCACAAGCAGCAAAAAACAACTGTGCATCCCAGTTCAGTCATAAAATTTCCTTAAAGCTATTTGTTGTTCATTCTTTTGAAAGTGAAGTTTTCACAATCTTACTGCTAATAAAAATAACCATTAGCCCTGGACAGGCTGGGAACAACGGCGCACTTGTTCAGCAGCCGCTTTTTCCTCATCTAAGTACCACACAGGAATGGCCACTCAGGATTTGAAGAGAAGTTTCCGACACTTGGGGGAGCAAAGCAAAATACAGCAAAACAGATCCTTCGTGGAGAAACCCCAGGGGACCATGCCCAGGAAGCCCATCTACCTCACCACAGCACGGTCATTCATCCATCACCCCATGCTTCATGCCTCACTGTACATCTTTCCATGGGAGGTCTGCTTCCAACTGGGCTTTCAGGCTGTGCTGAGCTGGCTGAGAAGGCTCCTCACCTCCCAGGGCTGGACCCAATGGTGTTTATGCATGACCGTGGTGGTGTCTGGGTTACATCCAAACGAATGGTGAAGATGGCAGCTAGGCTTACTCTTGCACATTACAAGGAGTTGTCTTCAGATGCATGGATGTCATTTCTTGTGAGGGAAAATTGAAGAAGCTGCCAAAAAGGTCATATAAATGATTCAGTGGCCTGAGAATCCATTTTTGTTTTCTGTGAAAGGAAAGGTAGCTCATAACAATGTGGGGTTTTTGCTTGTTTTGTTTTGTTTTTGTTTTTTACCACGGAGAAGACTGAAAGATGACTCTCCTATAACATGTGAAATATTTCCTCAGGAGGAAATACCAGCTACTAGAAGGCTCCTTAACCAGCAGAAAAATGCATAACAAGAGCCAGTGGCTAGAAGCTGAAGCCAGACAAATTAAAATGGGAAATAAGGCATATATTTTTCAGAGTGACGGTAATTAACCACTGGAACAAATCCTCAGGGGAGACTTTGGATTCTTATCTCTGGAGAGCTTCAAATCATGGCTGGATGCCTTTCTAGAAGATGTACTTTAGCCAAAGAAGCTATTAGGTTCAATACATGGGTAATTGCGTGAAATGTAATGGGCTGTGATACACGGGAAGTAAGAACAGATGATCTAATGGTTCTTTCTGGCCTTAAACCTAAGAAGCTATTCATCTAGATGGGAGCCCCGTGCCTATAGCTGAGAATTTGATCCTGGGCCCCCACTGCAACATTTATAAACCCGTGAAAAATGAGTGTATAACTGTGCCAAAAAGAATAGAATTGAACGATGGATGGGGAGCTAAGGAAGAAGAAGCACACCCATAACATCACCTATTTCTATTTTTTATGAATTATGTCAGGACATAATGAGCACCTATAGAAACCAGGACTGTGAGGCAGTAATTTACACTGGAGAAATTCAAATGAAATGGAAAGATATGAGGCTATGTTTGAAGACTGTCAGGTTTCTGCGATAAAATTGCGTTAGTAATTAATAATCTCCCAGAAAAGAGAGGGGGAGAGATCATCTGCTACCATGTGTCTATTAGCAGATAAATCCAGAGTGAAAGATATTCCCTCTGGGACAACTTGATGGATTATATTAAATTTAATGGTAATGGAAAGAATACTGTAATTGGAAGATGCTGGAGGGAAAAGATATGGTGAGAGCAAGAGGAAGAGGCACATGCTGATACGGAAGACCTCATCTTATAGAAATGGGCTTGGGTCCTGCCAAACTACACCAAAAGAACAGAAGAGGCCCCGTTCCCCATGGACCAGAAAATGTACAGGGTGACCTTAGCTAATCTGGAAGTCAACCTGTAACACCCCAAGGGGATCTGCATTTGGCAAGGGCAATGTGGAAAATAAATATTGGAAATACTAGGATTTTTTGAGCCTATGACCACATTTCAGGGAAAAAAAAAAATAAAAAGTGACAAGTTCAATTAGGTTCCTCGAAGCAGAGGAGAGAAACTGATTAATCAGGCATGGAAGTTCCTAAGTAACCAAAACAACTGTGTGGGCTTTCTCCTCTTGACTCATGTTACAGGAGGAGGGTGTATCTATTTGAAAATGGAATACATTTCCACATGCTCTATAAAGGAATGTCCAAACATATCTAGATGGAAAATGTTCCCTGTTAACTAGGTCCCCACAGAGCCTCTTGTATGCAGTGTGATGCTCTGGAGTATGCACAGGAATTTTGTGGTGTTTTCTTTGAAGATAAAGCGTCTTTTTAAAGAATGCATAGACTCAGTGCCAACATCCCGAAGAGGCAATAGAAACTTCACAGGTAAACTTCTAGTGAGCAGAATGACACCTTCAGCAAATAGGAACCAAGATTAAAATAAAACAGCAAGGCATTTATAATGTCCTTAGTCCAAAGGCTTCTTGGAAAAATAACTATCTGTCAGCAAGGCAGGATGTGAAGAACCACACCCCTGCAAATTGCCAGCAGAACAGCAAGAGTTACCATTCTCGGCCAGTGAAACATCAAATGATTACTGCATCTGAGCTGGCTCTTTCCCAGAGCATTAGATGCCATCTCTCCCAGCTTTAGAAAGCTGCCTTCTGCAGATGGGCTTTGTCAGAGGTGTTGCACACCTCACCGCTCAGGGGAAGAGGGAAACGAAAGCCAACACGTGTGACACAGCGCTGAACCATGCAGATCACATCATGTGAGGGGACACATCCCAAGCATAACAAGAGGTCTGCAGAAAATTCTGCTTCCAAGCAGCATGCTGCTTCCTCACTTGGGCTGAAGCAGAGGGAAGTGAAGCCCCACTTGTCTCAGAACCCTCGTGTTTTGAAAGAGATTTTTCTTCGAGTCATCATGATGCCATTTTTGGTGACAGTTGATTGAATTTGATCATGACAGTCAGTAGGAGGGTGACCTTGGGAGGGTTATGCTCTTTGGTCATGAGCAGGAAATCAGTGACACAGCTGCCGTACTTGCCTTGTTTTGGGTTTTTCTCCACAACCAGCACCCTGCCCCTGCCCGCTGGTGATGCAAGGGGTGCAAGGCTGTGTGGGCACCCATACCACAAATAGTTCAAACAGCAACACTGATCCTCATCACGTTGCTGCTCCTTGGCAGCCCCAGACCCTCCAACCCGGGCTGGCAAGTCTATTTTTATGGGATGCGTTGTGATGTGGACTCGTAGCTGCTTCCCACAGGAGCATGCCTGCAAGTAGGAAATGTTCCAAATAACACAGGAGCTGCTACATACATCCTCTGCAGAGCAGGGAGGGCAGAGAGATAGAGCATAGCGCTTGGCACCTGGTGCTCACAGCACTTAGCCCTGTGGTTCCAATGGCAATGTGCTGCAGGAGCAAGGATGCTATTTAGCTAAGGTCCCTTGTTCCTGCCTCCAGGGCTTATTATCAGGATGAATTATTTAATGTGTGTGCACAGCTTTGATGTTGTACGCACCATTTCATATGTACATAAGTGCTAAAGATTATTAGGCGGTTCTGTTGTCACTAGAACGCCAAACACACATTTCTGGGCTTAATTAGGTGTGTTAAAACAGCACTACAAGGCCACACCAGAAAATGTGAGTCCTGATGTATTAGTAATCTTGGGGCTATGACAAAATGGATCTCAGCAAGAGGATTCCTTCCATAGGAGTTTAACCTCAGCCAAAGGCTGATAACATGCTGTAAATGGCCTCCAGGTTCCTAAGTCATTCAGAAATGTTCCCGTCTAAGTTATTCTCTGGTTTGCCCAGTGTGTTTGAGCAGAACAGTGTGATCTTTTCCTTTAAAAAAAAATCAGCAGAAACCGGGACAGAAGTCAGAAAACTCTGCTTTAGGGCCAGTGATTGTGCAGGGACTCCTGGGTACCCTAAGGACACTGTCGGGACATGAGCCACCTGGGTTGAGCATGCATTAAGCCATCCCAAAGAATGTTTTGTGACATCCATGCAGCTGCTAGCCACTAGCCTTAGGCTGCCTTGGAGAAATGCTCCACTTGCAGGACCATCATACTGATGCCGGAGAAACGCTTCGTGCAGGTCAGCAAGATGTGATTTGCATTTGTGCAATTTACTGCTGCTTGGGGACCTCCTGATCTGCACCAGCACAAACAGCAGCTTTGCCACTATGCACTTGGGGACAATGCAGACAAAGCCCCATCAGCGGCTGTCACCAGTGGATATAATATGATCAAATCCCCAAACCAAACACGACCTTAATTTCTCATTGAGTTTTGGGTTTCCTGAAATCTAAACTTGAAAGAGGTTTCATCCCTTGCTCAAGGGGTAAAATCCTCTGGTGAGGAAAGGCAAATAAAGGTTCACAATGTGCAGGCTTTCTGCAAATAAACGGCTGAATATCTCACCAACAGGGTCACCATGATGTAATGGCAACAGCCTCTCACCCTCATCTGTGCTGAAGGAGCTTGGGAAATGAGAGTTCAGCTTCTTCTGGTGATCCTGTGTGATTGCAGGAATGTTTTTGGAGTACATTCTTCATATGTTAATAGTTTTGCATGTTATTAAACTAAATCTAATTATATTGGATTTGCTATGAGCAGCAAATCATATTCATGATTGTGTTTTCATTAAAGAATATATTCTATATAAAGATTTCATTAAGATGTTAATTGCTACCGGAATTACGTGCACATAAATAATAAACAAGACTATCTACCCATTATTGGAAAATAATTTCAACATATACCTCTTACTGTAAATTTCTTCATGTTTCAGTGGGAAGTAGTGTGCCTGGGTAGAATTAACAAAAGGCCCTCTGTTAGGAATTGTAGCTTCTTTTTTTTCTATGCAGAGTTCCACTGCCAGGTCACACTGAAAGGACAGGAGATGTCCCATCAGTAAAGGTGCTGGTGATCAGAAACACAGAGCAGGTTTAAATCACTGAACAAGTCAACACAAAGACCAAACAAGCCTAGGCTATGAGATGGAAGTGAGAGGACAGCAGGCACTGCTCTGCCTGTAGACACTGTATTTCAATCAATCAAGGTCAAGCTCTCAGCTTTCACAGAGCCCCAGATGTGGTAGTCACATTCTACACCAGAATAAAATTGAATTTGCTGGTTTTATAGAATCATAGAATGATTTGTGTGTGGAAGAGACCTTTAAGATCACGTAGTTCCAACCCCCTGCTATAGACAGGGACACCTCCCACCAGACCAGGTTGCTCAAAGCCCCATCCAGCCTGGCCTTGAACACCTCCAGGGCGGGAGTATCCACAACTTCTCTGGGCAACCTGTTCCAGTGTCTCATCACCCTCACAGTAAATAATTTATTTCTAATATCTAGACTAAATCTAATCTCTTCCAGTTTAAAGCCATTTCCCCTTTCTTGTCAGTACATGCCCTTATAAAAAGTCCCTCTCCAGTCTTCCCATGGACTCTCTTCAAGTACCGGAAGGTCACTAATATCCCCCTTCACTTCTCCAGGCTGAAGAGCCCCAGCTCCCTCAGCCTATCTCCATAGTTGAGCTGTTCCAGCCCTCTGATAATCTTCATGGCCAAACTCTGGACCTGCTTCAACACCTTCATGTCCTTCTTGTGCTGGGGGCCCCAGAACTGGATGCAGTACTCCAGGTGGGGTCTCACAGGAGCAAAATAGAGGAGGTGAATCACATTCCTTGACCTAGTGGTCATACTTCTCTTGATTCAAACCAGGATACAGTTGGCCTTATGGGCTGCAAACGCATATTGCCAGCTCATGCTGAATCTTTCATCAACTGACAGCCCCAAATCCCTTTCCTCAGAGCTGCTCTCAAGCCATTCTCTGTGCAACCTGTATTTGTGCTTGGAGAAGTGGGGGGATGTTGCTGTGAGATGGCAAGAGAGCTCCCTGTCCCATGGGAGGCCATCAGCCCACACAGCGAGAACAACAAAAGTACTGGAAATCTTGGAGGTTTTCCCTTCCTTGCTGGTGTATCAGCTGCTGTAAATGACACTGGTGAGCTTGGTCACACCCCAGGGAAATACCTCTGCTTCTGGCTATTGGTCTTTGAGCGTGATGAGAGGATAGGGTCTATTTCTGGCCTCCAGAAAGAGGATTACTCGTTCTCACAGATCATATTGGACAGAGAGATCAAACGTGCTCTCTGTAAGCTCTGCTGACATGCCCTGTTGGGCAACAGTCATCTTCGGTGACATGGACAGAAGAGTGAAATGGAAAATGTGAAAGGTCTGGCAGTACCAACAAATTCTGCTTTCTGTGCCTTCTCTCCAGCACTGCAGGCTGATTGTGTGGGGGAACAGATAGCTTTCACTTGAGAAGAAGGTGGAAAGGAGCAGAAGAAATGTAAATGCAGTGTGAATCAGAAGGCAAACGCAAAATGACAGAATGACAAGAAGTCTCTGCTTCAAGAGGAGCCTCACTAGCAGCCTGGAAGCCTGAGCAACAGGAACTAGGAAATAGAAAAAGGAAATTAAATTTTTAAGACCCTGTATGTTTAGATGGTGTTATCTTCAAGACAACAAACAGCAAGGGCCCAGGAAATTCAAAATTAAATCCAACACTCTCCTTATTTCCTGATTTTCTCTTATTAACCATAAAAGCATGGCCAGGATCAAGTTAACATTATATTTCCTGCCGTGTGATTCTATTGGCATTGGTTTTGTTGCTATGTATATGTATACTGATCTGCACTGAAAGTTTACAAAAATATATTAATTGCATTGACTTGCAGAGAGAGGTAAGCCAGGTACTTCAGAACTGCAGTTCCTGAGAGATGTAACAAGGCCTCATGTTGGGCTGGTCCCACAGCATTTTTTGTACATCCAAAGTGGATGCCTCATAGACAGAGTTCGTATCTGTTGACAGAACGTGTTGATAATATATTTACTGATGAGCATGAGGCATCTGGCAAGTGTTTACAGCACCAGAAGTTAAGTCAAGCTCTCTGGCGTTGCTCCTGTACAGCTGACATGTTCTACTGCATGTTATCTGCTGCCATGAAAAGCAGAACTTCATGAGATTGTGTAAGGAGGCAATACCTGTGTCTCCAGACAGCAATGCGAGGAAACCAGTGCTCAGCATCAGCCTTCCAATAGCTTTACAATTGTCAGGAAACAATTTGGACTCAAATCTTTGTAAGAATGAGATTTCATGTCCATGAGCTCACGTCTTGTTCTCCTTGGTGATTCACACTGCTTTAATGGTAACTCTATTACAGGCTCCTTCTTTTGCTGTCTTAAGTGAAGTCCAGGAAGGGAGGAGGGAAGGAAGGGAGGAGGGAAGGAAGGGAGGAAGGAAAGGAAGGGAGGAAGGGAGGAAGGAAGGGAGGAAGGGAGGAAGGGAGGAAGGAAAGGAAGGGAGGAAGGGAGGGAGAGAGGGAGGGAGGGAGGAAGGAAGGGAGGGAGGAAGGAAAAATAAATGAAGGAAAGAAGGAAAGAAGGAAAGAAGGGGGGAAGGAGTAAGTAAGCAGGGTTAGGTGAATTATACCTACACCTACAAGTGGCACTTGGAAAGAAGGATTCTTCACTGTATTCTGATCCCATTTTGCTTCCTACTTAATGCATTTTTATTCACTAGACTTTGAAAAGTCTAGCAATACAGTTCATTTTTCAAGCATTACTGTGAATCAGTCAGCCAGAGACAGACATCTCTTGTGAGAGGCAGTGATGGATACAATTCTTTCTCTGCTAAAGTTTGACGTGTAACTGGATGATGAAACAATCTTAGCCAACACCAGCTGAAATTTTAAGACAGCTCTGAAGGGTTTGGTAGGTCCTTTCCAGGACGCCCAAGGAAGTTTTACTGCAAAAATTAAAAGTCAGGCAAAAAAACACATCAAAGTCAATGGTGTGGAGATACTGTGAAAATCTGCAAAAATGTAACACTAAATTTGTCATTTTAACTTTTGAGTTTCTGGGCTTTCTTTTGCCACTCTGAGCTTGAGCAAAAAAGATAAGGAACAGCAAATATGAGAATATCACTGTCATGGACCATTATCCATTTTATTGGTCCTGAAGGAAAAAAGTTAGTCAGATGGAGTTATAGCTTTTTGGAAAAATCAGGATTTTTCATTACTAAAAATGCTGAAATATATATTTCACACTCTTTAGAATGAAAAACAACATGAAATATCTATCCAGTCTGGATTGGCGCTAGCCCCAGGCAGAGACAAGGACAATGTCCCCAGGTGCTTCTTGTGACATTCGTATGAGCCAGGAGGCATTGGAATAACAGAGGTCTCCTACAAAGAAAAGGGACAAAGCATCCAAATGCACTTTTAATTGAGTGCAGATTAATGGACTGTGCTTCTTCTGTTATTTTACTGTATAACCCCTTAACATGAAATGCAGTCACAGGCATATTCTTCAAACTGAAAGAGATTCAAAGTTGTGTTTCTATTAGAACCCTCTCATGTCCAGGCCAACAAACACTGAATTCTTCTCCAACAGCTGCTACTGCTGGAGTGGGTGGGGTACATGAAGATGGATGGCATGGTAAATTAGGGTGGGACAGACATATGGAACAACCAGGAACATATATATATGAACAACTCTCAATCTATGCACTGTTTACCATGGAAAAATGAGAAGGGTGGTGAGACACTGGCACAGGCTACCCAGAGAGGTGGTAGAGTTACCATCCCTGGAGGTGTCATAGGGCATATTAGGCTCTTGACTAAACAGAAAATGCTGAAAGATCAGAAGTTATTTAAGAAGGAGTAAGAAAAAGTACCCAAATTCTAGAGGGGAAGGCTTTTGAGAATGTTTATAAGAAGCTTACTTATAGAAGGAGACTAATAAGTGATTGATTAGAGTGTTAGTAAAGAAAAATTTTTCCATAAAGAAAAAATACATAGTACTAAAATACTTGATTTTAGCAGGACAAAAGGTCAGCAGCTGAAAGATGGAGGCAGATGTGTTCATATTTTCAAAGAATAGTATTTCTCATTTAGCACAGAAGGCAATAAACCTCTGAAACAAATTGCCAAGGGAAGTGTTAGGCTTCCAGACTTTTTATGTCTCTCAGCAAGGTTGGGCGCTTTTCCAACAGGTATTGTTTAAACGCAAACTGCAGTTGAGTTCCTGGACTCAACATGAGAACAATAGAAAGATGGAGAAAGCCTCCTGCAGACACAAAATCAGACCAAGCAATCCAGTGGGTTCTTCTCTGGGAAGACAAACTCAGTGCAGCACATGAGCAGCCTGGACAAAATCAGTTCTGTGACAATAAAAATAAGAGATTCATTTATACACTATTTGCTTCTATGATCTTCAAAGGGAGCTGACATTTTGATTTCCACTGGCTGAAAACCTGTTGTGAACACCACTTGAACCAGGAAGACTGATGATATTTTGAAAGAACTGCATAATTCACCTGATAAACATTTAATGTGACAAGAAATTTACCTTTATCTGCTTGTCTATAAAGATAAAACTCTTCAGGATTTAGAAGTGAAAAACAGGTAAAACACCTGACTGTCTTTTTGGGACCATTAACAATGAGGTAAACACACACAAATCTTCCAGTTTATGAAGCTTGTCTCTCAGTGTCTTACCACATTAAATTCACCAGTGGCCCTCTCCTTCTCCTTTTTGTTTGGATAAAGTGTCAAGACAAACATAATGGGGGAGAAGTGGTGGAAGTCTTTCAAACTCTGTTTTGCCTTTGAGACACCTTCTAGCTAATCTGCTTGGGTGTGTTTACCAGATCTTGGGTTGCTTAGTCAGCTCTGCCAAAACAAATCTCCTTCCTAGTATTCCTCTCAGTTCCCATCTGGCTCTCTACCTTCCTCTCTGTAAAGACGTCATTCACAGGCATCTCTCTTTTCACGTTATCTACCCCTTCTCCTCACTTTCATAAGGATTCTGGGTACAGTCTCTTTGTCCCACTAACTTCCTCGTGACGCTGCTCCTCCCTAATTTATTTATGGTCAGGATGGGATTAGCAGCCTATTTTTCCACAGCATGGGTACCCAGATAAGTAAAACACCAGGCAACTCTTCCTGCATCCTCAGAAAGAAAAGTAAGAGCCTGAGGATCACGTATTCAGCATGGAAAATTTCTGCCTAAAGACTACATTCTGGCAGTTATAAGCAACAGAAAATTAGATCATCGCAAGTATCAGGGGATCTTAATTAACAATTTGCCATTATTCTAGGTGTAATACAACATAATGTGAGATCAAAATAGTAACTGATTCATCTGCACAGCAACTTCATGCTATTTTTTAATTCTTGTGTTTTTAGAGTATGGTACCTTCAGAAAGCATCATCAAGTGTGTTATAAGACTTTGTAGGCACATGCAAAACAAATTCATCTCTTTGGGAAAGGGTTTACCATTCAAAGTGAAAATTTAAAAGCTAAAGCCTTCCTGTTCTGCCCAGTAACTAATTGTAAGAACACGAGGATAGAGAGCAAAACACATGTAGGTTAAGTAATTTTAATCAACCAATTATCCATATCCAGCCATGCTGGATTTGGGGTTTAATTGCTTCAGGCATGCAAGCTTTTTCTCTGGTTATCTTTTCACAGCCCACAAACACAATTTCCTGCTAAAGTAGCGTTGCCCTGAAATTTCGTTATAATGAATTTTCCAGTCTGAGCACTCTGACCCAGTTCTAAGCAAAAAGTTTTTCTATAGAGCTAAGAAAAAAACTTAGGAAATCAAATGTGAGCAATATTGGCTTAATATAACAAGTTTCTCACAATGAAGCAGAAGACGAATGCTCAGCTCTCCTGAAAAACCCATCTCTACCCTTTACAGAAACAATTGGAAACCACAGACCTCTATTTCCAAAACTCATATCAAATGCTGTACATTTGACTTAATGGTTAGCTATATCTTTCTGATTCACAGATCAATTTATTTGCTCATTTGCTCCTTGTAACATCTGCACAATGCCGAAATGTTGCCACCAATCATGGAGCACCAAATCTGTTTTGAACTGTCATTTATTTTCTTTTATAGAGCATCAGATAAAAATGACCCACATTTTGGTGGCAATTTCTCTCCTGTATGCACAGCAGCAAAGAAAGAAAAAACACGAGTACTTACTATTTTGTTAAGAGTGTTCTACTAAATGAAGTTATAAAGAAATAATGAAAACCTCTGCAACTCACCATAAAAATTTCATTTCCAAAAAGAGAAAGTAAAGCTGTCAAAGGAAAAAAAAATCATGTCTATGGCATAAACCATTAGACCATACATAAATGAAACTACACATACATCAAGACCTAAATAACTATACAAATGCATCCTAAATTTCCTGAGACAGATGGCAGATCCTATGCAGACAAACTATGCATTCTAACAAGATTTTTCTGTAAGAAGAATAAGAAAAGGGAGCTGAAAGAACAGTTGGGAAATGTCTAAAATACTGTTAAAATAAAACAAACCCCATAAGCTTATGCAGCAATATTAATCTATGCAAAGCAAGTGAATCAGAGAATCATTAAGGCTGGAAACGACCACTAAGATCATCTAGTCCAACCACCAACCCAACACCACCATATCTACTAACCAGGTCTCTCAAGAAAGCAAGAGTTGGCATCTCATCTTGATCCTGATTTAGGAAATTACTGAAATACATGCGCAAGGAATTCTTAATTCAGGAAAGAAGAAAGAGTGTCAGCTTACATTGAAGTACGATGAGATTTTCACCTTCTCTGTGGCCTGTGTATGGCAATAGGAGGGCATCCCAAGGAGGGCAAAGCCATGAGCCCAAGGAGTGCTGGGATCTCTATGTAGATCATGCTTCACAGAGCTGAGCAGGGAGGCTGCCTCAGCTGCACTGGCCACTCTTTTAGGCAGCATAAACTCCTGAGATCACACTGATATTTTTATGTGACCTCTGCTCCTTCCCCTACTCTCTTCTCTATGCTTTTCTCCTTAGAAATGCCGCCGATCTTGGTTCAGTGCACTACAGGCACTGGCTTTAGCAGGAGCTGGGCACACACCTAAGGTCTGAGAATAAGAGTGCTTTATACCCTGGGGTGAGCAGTAAAGATAATATTTCCACTGCAGTCAGTAAGCCAGAGAAGATAGATATATTGTGCTTGAATCTGCAGAGAAGGAGAAACTCTTGTACACCATTTTAATTTGACAGAAAGTAACCATTGACAGAAAGCAACAAGAAAAATATTCCTTATATTTATCAGGCAGTGAAGATAAAAGCAGTTGTATACAGTATTGTTATATATCCGAGGTGGAGGATGCTTTTGGCCATAAGTATTTCAGCAGATGTTCTTCAACTCTTTAAAAATGTGTAAGTTAAAGAATTTATGAGGGCTGCTCTGAAAGTAATGCCTCCTATTTTGTTATGTTAGCTCATCATGTCAGAGGTGGATGTTGGTGGGACAGCAGCAGAGGCTGAACCTTCCTCACACTTGTACTGTGTTACAAGTTGTTGCCATGTGACAGATGGCTGACCAAGGGCAGTCTGACACAATGGGGTCTGACATGGAAGTGTGGGTGAAGGAAAGGTATGTCACTAAATTCCTCCATGCGGAAAACATAAAAGCCATTGACATCTATTGATGCTTGCTGAACATTTATGGAGACCAAACAGTGGATGTGAACGTAGTGAGGAGATGGGTGATGTTTTTTGCATGGGATAATAAATTCACATGGACTGTGTATCTAGTTTTGCAAGCTACTAAGTCGTTTTTGTCTCTTCCTTCCTTTTCTATGTACTTTCTTGTTAATGTTGCAAAATTTTTACTTTTGTCCACCAAATGTTATAAAATGACATAGCTAATGAAAGAGCTACCAAAAATATCATTTCCTTTTTAAAAAAGTTATTTTTATGGAATTAAGTGCACATCGTTTTTGAATATGATATTTTATTTGCAAAAATGTAAATGATCTTTTCATTAAACAGCAAACAAAATGATGTATCTCTGAAAAGTATGATAATGCTTTCTTAAGGATGTGCAGATGGTGCAGTTAGAACATCTGCAGCAATACAGGAACTGAAGAGAATAAGAATTCTTTGAAAGGATGAGTTATTACCTCCGATCTATTTTATTTTTGTTTGTTTGTTTGTTGTTTGTTTTGTTTGTTGGTGTTTTTTTTTTTTGTAATATTCTTTCCTGAGAAGCTTTCTCTAACCTGAAGTGGTCAATATTTGGCTTTATTTCAGTTTATCCATTATATACTCAAGAAAAAATCTTGAACATAAAATCTATTAAACATTTTACTCAGTCTACAGTCCATTTTTCAATGTCATGAGCTTGTGTTTTTTTTTTTTTTCCACTTGTATCAAACAATGTTTATTTACACAAATAGAAAGTGCCTTCATAAACACAACAGTCAAATAATAGAGGATGGTCAGAGAAAGTCAGCAGGGATGGTCAGAGATATGGTAGAGCTTCAGGATGAAGAATCACTAAGAAAGCTTAAATTTTTCAGTCAAGAAAGTAACTAACCAGGGAACATGTTGGAGCCCTAGAAGATGTCCTTTTCAGGGAGAGATACTGTACTGAACAGCAGTTCACTGCCTTTTAAAGAAGTGAGGTGCAGCAAATGAAACCAGCAGGAAAAAGGTTGACAATAGACAGAAGATAAGGCTGTGCTGGGGATTTCCTCATCGTAGGTTGTTTTACATGAGAGAAGCTTATGTAAATACAAGAAAACACTGAACACTGTCAAGGAAAATAAATCCATTCCAGGTTGCTAACTGCTTAGAAATTGCGTCTTGCTTAGAAAAAAAACCTGTAAATGGCTGGAAGCTGGAAGAATATGTGAGGAGAACATCATGCAACTTTGACTCCTTTCTGTATTCTTCCTTCAGCATCCTTTGTCCATTGATTTGATTGAGGTAGATGAACCCTTCGCCTGACCTAGGGGGTCTGCTCTTCTGTTCACACATTTTGATCCCCTTTATGACAGAAATATTTGCATGTTCAAGTTTGAAGGTAAAAAAATAATAAAGCTTATAAAGCAAATTTAATCAATCTTCCCTACCATTACATACCCTTCCATGTGTCTAGAAGCGTGATTACAATGGTTAGAGTGATTATACATGGTGTTCAGTGTTTGAAGATCATCAGGGAGATTAAGAACACTTTGCAAAACAAGTTTTTGCCTAGGCCGTATGATCCGTTTCATACAGTCTAGATTAACACTGCCATCAATATGAGATGTTAAATATATTCTTTTCAATCTCCTCCCTCAAATTTGACTTAGTTCTCCAATTCAGAGGAGCTCAAACTATTACACTACCTGGAAGGGACATACACCTTAAAACAGAAGGATTTTTATCATTTTATATGAAGTTCAGTAATACAAGACAGTGAATAAACTGTAAAAAGTACTCTTGTTTTTTTGTTTTTGTTTTTTTTTTTTAATCTTCTTTTTATCCTGCTTCTGTGCAATGTGACCTTTTTTAACAATTTCTTTATTTTTATTAGATCTGTTGATTACGCAAGTGCTGGAAGGACATCTGTACTTCATTCTCTATGGGTGAGGGCTTTGGCACTTCTTGCATTGTGGCTAATGCACTTAGTGAGAACACAGTAGATGTAGGTGCAGGAACTCTAACACCTTGAAAGCCAACACTGACTCTGAGTGAGTGGCTACTTATTTCATGGTACTCACTGAACTTTTGTTGGTCAGCTTTTCGTCTTTGTCATCTTGACCATTTTTTTGATTCCAAAACAGTTTATACAACAGTCCTGAAACAACAACAACAAAAATGCACATTTAAGTAGGTTTACTTAAATTGCTATGAATCATTCCCCTCCCATCTGCCATCACTGTAACTGCTTTAAAAAGTACTTTCATCCAGTCTCCAAAAGCTTGCTTGTGTCTCTCTACTGGCAATAGAAATATTAAACTACACAGAAACTTGAAGTATTTCAGCCCAGGTCATTTTGGAGACCAATAATACCATATTTTGATCAAGTAACACATAAATCACACTGTATGATGTCCACTTGCCTGTGAAGAATTATTAAGATGATGACAATGATCACACCAATGATTAAAATGATTGCAGTAACCATGCAGAAGAACAGAATGGCATCTACCCTTCTTTCCCTTGCTTGTTCTTCTCCTTTTCCCTTTAGTTTATTCTTAAGTTCTGAAGAAAATACATATACAGTCATAATCATGTTCAAATTTTCAAATGAATCAAGCATTTAATATTATGAACAGCACTGAGTATTCTTTCATCTTGAAGTCTTTCATGAGATCTTTACAAAGTCAGAATAATAACATTCTATGTCTTCTTTGCAAAGGCAGATTTAACCAAAGAAGTTACAAAGAAATAGAGATCAAGTTATTTGGAATGGGATGCAGGAGAAAATGGGAGAGGGGATCTTATTAATAGTTGTAAATATCTAAAGGGTGGGAGCCAAATGGGTAGAACCAGATACTTTTCAGTAATGCCCACTAGGACAAGGGGCAACAGGCACAAACTAGAACACAGGACATTCCACATGAGCACAAAGAAAAACCACTTTAAATTTGAGGGTGACAGAGTACTGGAATGGACTGCCCAAATATATTGTGGAGTCTCTTTCTCTGGAGATATTCAAAACCCACCTGGGTGCTTTCCTGCATAACCTACTGTAGGGAACCTGCTTAAGCAGAGAGTTGGATTAGACAATTCGATGATTCTTCTGCTGGAGAAAAGGAGGCTCAAGGGAGACATTATTGCTCTCTACAACTACCTGAAGGGAGGATGTGGTGAAGTGGGCGTCAGCCTCTTCTCCCATCTAACTAGTGATAGGACCAGAGAGAATTGCCTTGAGTTGTACCAGGAGAGATTCAGGTTGGATGTTAGGAAAAGCTTCTTCTCTGGAAGAGCGGTCAGGTAATGGAATGGGATGCCCAGGGAGGCTGGGGAGTCACCATCCATGGAGGTGTTCAAGAAGCATTTAGACGTACTGAGGGACATGGTTTAGCGAGAAACTTGGTGATAGGTGGATGGCTGCACTAGATGCTCTGATCATACAACCAGATGATGGTTTGATGATTTTTTCCAACCTTAATGGTTTGATGATTCTATAATCTCCAGAGGTCACATCCAACCCCTGTGATTCTGTGTTTCTGTGATCTCACTTAAGATAGTTTAGTACATAGATAGTTGAGATAGCTGTCTTAAGTTTTCTCTATAGCCTTTGGAGAGGAACTGGTACTTCCATGCTACTCTCTGCTGACTTGGTTTAGAAATCCAAGACAAGGTGAAATATCTCATAATCCATCAGTAATATTCTACTAACTGTAGAGTAACCTGGATAAAGAGCTCAGATGCAAATATCTACAGCTGGTTGGAAGAATTCCACTCTTTCCACTTAGAAGTCCAAGCAGATCTACTGTTTTAAATAGTGGATAGAAAGATCAGACAATGGAAAGCCATACTGTGGCAAGAAATAACTATCCTAAACACTGAGAGCACACAAGAGACTGAACTGTGCACATATACACAAGTTAATAATCTCTGTGACAGTCACAGTAGGACAGCTGCCAGAATACTACCCATAGCTGTTTAACACTGCAGGGTTACAGTTCCTGAACACCAATCACGTGTTAAGAATGACTGGAAAAGAGTTGTTTGGAATGGTCCATAAACAAATAACGAGGAGCAGCTCCATGAAGGAAGAAGTGAAAAATATAGAAAAGATTTCAAATAAAAAATGTACTCTGTAGTGCTGTAAACTGCTCAGCCTTGGAATATTTCTAAGGAAACTGAGGTCCCTACCATTGCTTTAGCTTTTTATCTGAGATAACTACTGGAAGATGTTTCTAACAAACAACCCAGGAAGAGTAAAAAATGCTGAAGACAATCAAACAATCGCCCCATCTATTTTTTGAGGCTGGAAATCAAACTCGGTCACCTTGTTCTGAAATTTGATTGAGCTTATTTGTTCAGCCACATTCAACCAAATCAGTGAACTACCCTTCCAGTAGTGAACTGGATCTCTCCAGCTTTGATAACTGTAGATAGGCCAACTTTAATTTTGCTTTTATTTTCTCTGATATGAGTTTCTAGAACTATAATGTGATATCTCAGTGCTCATTGGTATACAGAATTATTCAAACTGGCATGTATTCTCTGTAGCAGAATGATTGCAGGAAAACAATTTCTATTTCTACTGCATTTCTCTGTCTATAAAAGGTCTTGTGCCTCTGTCATCACTGTAGTATCTAAACAATTTCATCACATCATTTGAGCTTCATTCTCCTGCATCACAGAATCTTTTGGAATTCATAAGCCACGGCTCATCTATAGGATTCTCCTGATCTTTCTGTGAGATACAAGATGGTCTCCTCACTACAAGAAAGACATTGAGGCCCTGGAACACATTCAGAGAAGGGCAAAGAAACTGGTGAAGAGTCTGGAGCACAAGTCTTACAACGAGCAGCTGAGGGATCTGGGATTGTTTAGTGTGGAGAAGAGGAGGCTCAGGGGAGACCTCATTGCTCTCTACAACTTTCTGAAGGGATGTTGTGATGAGGAGTTTGGCCTCTTCTCCCAGGTAATAAACAGAACCAGAGGAAATGGCCACAGATTGTACCAGAGGGGATTTAGATTGGACATAAGGAAAAACTTTTTCTCTCAGAAAGTGAACAGGTACTGGAATGGCCTGTCCAGGGAGGTGGTGGAGTCGTTGTCACTGACAGTGTTCAAGAGGCGCCTGGATGAGGAGCTACAAGAAATGGTTTTGTAGCTTGTAGCAGCAATGGCAATAGGTGGACAGTTGGACTAGATGGTCTTGTAGGTCCTTTCCAACCTTGTGATGCTATGATTCTATGGGGAGAATGGTGAACATACATAGTATGTCTGAACACTGGGCTTTTCAAACTATGCAAAGCTAATTGCTTTCAGACTAATTAGCTTCACTGACTGAACTGCCTTTTCAGAACTACATGCAGATGTGGGGAATGGACATTAATGAAAATTATCTTTAATTTTGTAATTTCATTAATGTAATATATTTTTCTCCTTGACAAGATGTGAATTTGAACATCCAAGAATATCTCTTTTTACAGGACATAACAGGAACCTGATAAAGAGAAAAGCAAGCTTTCTGTTATCCACTGCTGATCAACTCAAGTTTTCTTCCTAGGCAGGAAATTCTTCCAGTCATCAAGATCTAAAACTGCCCAAGAGACAACCTGATAATACAAAGGGATTTCCTTACAAGTATACACACATTTAAAATGCAAGCAGGAAACAGACAACAAAGCAGCTTCACTCTTTTACGATGAGAAAAAACTGTTTCACATCAGGAGCAGTTTCAAGCCCCTAATCAAACATGTAAAGTCCAGACAACAATACCAATTAGGCAGTGAGAATTTTGCTACAGCCAGAGCATTCCTTAAAGCTCTACAATAAAGGTTGTAAAGACATATTTATACCAGCTTTATATATATATATACATAGCACAGCAAGAGTAGAAAGAATGATTCATTTCTAAAATGTGAAGTTTAGTTTAATGGCGTTCAGCTTGGAGTCTACAGCTCACTGACAGTCTGGACTATTTTGTTATAAAGAATGAAGAAAAGTGCTATCACATATATTCCACAATTACACTGGAATTAAATTCCTAAAGTTGTAAGCACCATCAGTGAAATTTTCTAGGGTTCCACAGACCAAAAAGAAACTGATAATGTACCTGTCAGTCTCAAGCAGTTTGTTGCCTGTTACTGTATTTTTTAAAATTCCCAGACACAACTGAAAGTCTGTGATTCTTAATATACCTGTTGATTACTTACATTGACCAAGACTAAAATAGGAATGGGAATGCAGTTAAATGAAATGCATGAGTGGACTGCTACGCTTAAATTGTAGGCACTGCAAGTATATCTCAACTATGAAGATAAATCTCTGAATGTTAAGTGGACCATAGTTATGAACCTGACCAGCTGGTCAGGGTGAGGGGAAAAAAAATGGAAAAGTATAAGTGGTGGAAGTGGGGATGAGTGGCTTGGGAAGAAAATAAGGATGCTAGATGTGCAAGGATGGGATCAGGAAAGCCAAGATGCAGACAGAATTGAACTTGGAAAACAATGTGAAAAATAACAAGAAGGGATTCTTAAGATACACTGTGCAGAACAGACATGCAAAAGAGTGTTTCCCATCTGATAAATGAAAGGAGAGAGCTGGACTCCTCAGACATGGAGAAGGCTGAGGTACTCAAGGAGTTCTCTGCCTCATCTTCATGACCAGACAGGCTTCTCATTGTATCTCATATCCTTGAACTTCCAAGCAGGGAACAGGGGAGTAAATCTATGATAATGATCTATGATAATACTGACTGTACAGTAATGTTCCTTCTAAAAGCAGATGCTCAACCAGTTGTTTATATGATCCAGCAGCCAACAAGAATTCTTTCCACCAGTTTCCAGATCCAGAAAGCATGTATCAGTCAGGCAGAGGGCAATGAGATTCTCTGCCTCTGCAGACTGTTCTTTCCCTTAATATTATGATGATGCACAGGTGTTTTTTTCTCATTTCGTTCTCAAATTGTCTCTAAGACTTTTCCTACATATTAAAAATGCATGGGTATATGCAAATGTGAGAACAGGATTGTACACGCACGCGCACACACACACACACACACATGCACATAGAGGAGATCCATGTTGTTACACTTTGCACTGGGATGTCCCATTCTTTCTCTGTGCAAATGCAAGGACAACACGGCAATGCTGATAATGAGCTTGTGCAGTGATGTTACAGAGAAGTGAATTTTTCCTTTAAAGGAAGTTGTGGAACTGAAATCATCAGCAAGAAACAAACTATAGAGAAGTGGGAGCTGTAATGGTATCTGAAACACATAACACTAGTGCTTCCATCTTCTCCACAGAAAGGGCATTATGCACACAGCCCAACTTGATCTGCCGCCCATGAAAAATGTGGAGCTGGGACATAGATGGGATCTCAGAAGGCTGACACTCTTCACACAGCATGGTGATGGATCATCCTCTGCTCTCACACTCCTCCCTTGCAAAGCCCTCCCTCCTCACAGCACTATTTTTAGTAAATTTGAGCAAACTGTCTTCCAGTCCCAAAGTCTTCACAAAACACCCAACAACATAATGGGTGGGAGTGTGAAACAAGACCCTCTACTGTACTTCAGGGTAGTGATTTAGTAAGAAGGACATAGAGAAATGTCAGTTATTAAAAGTCAAGATTTTCCTTGGAGAGATTTCAACAATTTTTCACGATAGAATACTTTGTTATGTTTTTCTTGCTATAAAAGACAAAGAGACGTAAGTCTGAACAGTTCTGAACAAAAAAAAAAACAAAACAAACAACAAAAAAATACCACAACAACCCAAAAAAGAGAAGACAAATTACTAAAAACCACTCACTCATACAAGAAGGTCATTACCATTGTTCAACAAAAGGTCACTGAGAAGCATAGCGACGAGTGGTTAAGGACACAGGGAAGTTCTTTGTGCATAGCATTCAAATCAACTCATATACCATTCTGCTGCATGCCATATATAGACTAATTCATGTAAGGCCTTACTAGTCCTCTTGCAACATGCCCTCCCTTCCTCCCACCTCATGTGTCAAAATCTGAATTAGATGGTATTTCCAAATCTTGCCACTGTTTTTCACATAGGTAGAACAACAGAAGTGGAGAAAGGATGAGAGCAAACCAAATACATTTGCCCCTTCTTGGCTGCCTTGGTTATTTTTAGCTCTGTTGACCAGTTCAAGGTTTTTCCTCTAGATTAGAGTCAAGAAGAAATGACTGCCACTAAGCAAGTGCAGCTCTGCTTCCTTATCTCCATCCTGCAGTTTTGGCACTATCACAAAGAAATTTATCATTGTGGAATTGCATAGGGAGGGATATAGGTGATGAGAAAGACAAAATACAAACCCAAGTTTGTGCACCTAAGTGACCTCAGATGCTTCTCATTCATTTAGTCACATCGAGTGGTGTAGTTGATGCAATACAAGGAAGGGATGCCATCCAGAGGGATCCAGACAGGCTTGAAAAGTGGGCTTGAATGAAATCTAATGAGATTCAAGAAGGCCAAGTGCAAGGTGTAGTAAGTGCTAGAGGGCAATCTCAGATACTGCAGAGAAGAACTCACTGAGTGCAGCCTTGTGCAGAAGGACTTGATGGCTCTGGTGTACAAGTTGGACATGAACCAGAAGCATGCTTTTGAAGCCTGGAAGGCCAACAATATCCTGAGCTGCACCAAAAGAAGAGTGGCTAGCAGAGCAAGGGAGAGTACTTGTCATGACAGTACTACATCTGGTGTATTGTGTCTAAGACAGGGCTCCCAATACAGGAAAGGTGTGGAGTGGGTTCAGAGGAAGGCTGCAAAGATGATGAAAGGCCTGGAACACACCTCCTATGAAGAAAGGTTGAGGGAGTTGGGCTTGTTCAGCTTGGAGAAGAGAAGGCTCTGGGGAGACCTCATTACAGCCTTCCACTACTAGAGGGGAGCTCAAAGACAGGAGTGAGGTCAACTTTTTACATGGGCAGATAGTAACAGGACAGGGGGAGAATGGCTTTAAACTAAAGGAGAGTAGAGTTAGGTTAGATGTTAGGAAGAATAGTGAGGCACTGGCACAGGTTGCCCAGAGATACTGTGAATGCCTAATCTCTGGAGGCATTCAAGGCCAGGATGGATGTGGTCCTGGGCAGCCTGATCCAGTGGCTGTCAACCCTATCATAGCAGGAAGGCTGGAACTAGGTGATCTTTAAGCTTGCTTCTGTCCTAAGCCATTCTGTGATTCTATGCTACAGACAGCCACACCAGATATGATGAAAGTTGTGGTACATTTTCAGTCAAACTTTTGCTGATAAATTCTTCTATGTACTTAATTAAGAGCTAATAATATCTGAAATCCAAGCAATGACAGCCTTAGGAAACTAAAGCCCAGACACTCCTCTGAATGTCTACGTACCTCTAGACAAAGCAAAAGAAAGCAGTCGGGCACAACAATTAACCTTCTTAACTACTTAATAAATGTTAGAACTTCTTCAGATTTCAGTCTACTCATAAATATTTACAGGGTCAACAGACTCAATCCTTGTAAGAAGTTCTCAGTGTTCACCACAACTACTTAATCAGAGTTTAAATACAAGCACATTGTCCTACTGATGACTCATCAACTCAAATCAATGGGACTATTTGCATGTTTAAACCGAAAACAGATTACGTGCTCTGCTAGTTCAGGTCTCAAAATGGAAAATTTTTGTACAGAAAGAAATGCAGAAACTAAATACTGAGAGAAGTTAAAAAAAAAAAAAGGAAGAAGAAGCAAATAGATGTAACAAAAGATTTGGGCGTTTTGTGACTGCCAGATGGATTTAGAAAATAAAATCCTCATTAATGTACAATGGAAGAAAGAACCTCAAGAGAGATAACATTTTGCTGAAGAAAAAAAAAAGGAAGACTAGGATTGGAGGTAAAAAACACAGAGAGGAGTAACATGGAGATAAGTCTCATAAGTTATTTCCTTCTTTCTAGTCTGCCATCATTTTTTCATAAGATTTGAAGTTACACTATTTCAGGGAAAAATAAAGATAGATGTGCTGGGAATTTTCACTTTTTCACTTTTCTCTGATTACAAAAGCTGGAGTTTGCACATGGCTACTCCCATGATTTGAGAAAATCAGCACACCATTACATTTCCTTATGGAGTCAGCAAAAATCCAGCTAGCAGAGGAGGGGAGAAAGACGTTCTGGGGAACCATCTTATGAAACATTCTTTTCAAAGTTAAACTTCCCTAAATTTATTGTGCATAAGCAAATTCCAGATGGCAGCTGAAAGAGAAAATTCAGAAGGTTGTTTCACAGCTTCAGTACGGAAGTGAAAAGGAGACGTAACTGCAGAACTGTCTGATGTGCTTCTGGTTCTATGTAGTTCAAGGAGACAAAAAGAAGTCTGTGTTAACCAGCCTGGGTGCAGTAACAAATTAGTAGGTAACAGAAGAATCTCCTTATTTTGGCTTGAATTTTTACAAAGCCAAAGAAAATACTCATTTCTTCCACAAGGGACCTCTTTGTGCCCATTCTGCCACTTCAATTTTAATGTCTCTTTAATTGCTCTGCATTTCATGACAGCACACAATCCCCTACCTATACATTACTGATGACATGCAATCCTGTGAAAATTGAATGACACATAACAAACACAAGGCCATAATAATGGAAAACTGTCTTTATGAGCTCATCAGTTGTTGCATACACTGTGTATTTTACAGAGGCAATTATACTTCCATTTTCTTGAGTTTCACACTGATAAGTAACTGAACACGTATCTCTGCATACTACCACAACAGCTGAATCTTTGGGAAGAATGCTTGCTGGTTGTCTGTGTATAAAAGAAAAGGAAAAAAAATGGTTTGTGTCTTTGTAAGTTCATTTGCAAAGAAGACTTGCATTGTGTCAGACTCAGAGAAAAGCACATAATTTATTCCAACAGTTTTCAACCTGAGAGGGAAAATTTCCCCCATCTCTTCAGCACCTGTGATTGTAGCTTGTAACATGTCATTCATGAGTCAGTATGCCCAACTTCTATGAAGTAAATATAAAAAAACTCTAAAATTATTGTCTCCCCTACAAAAAGAGGAAATTAAAGTTGCATAAAAGTATAAGGCCATATAAACTAAGTTGCCTGTGATAAATCGGAGCTTATTTGCAGTGTAACAGCAAAGGAAATAATCAGCACAGACGCCTTAACATTTTGCATGGATTTTGTGGTAAACACATCTATTATGCATTTTTCCCCACAAAGTGGGGTTCAATTACTCACCTTGTCTGGAATTAAGATCTTCCAAACATATTTAAATCGATTTTCAGAAGAGATATAAATACAAGTCATCGTCACTCTTGTAGAGTTCTCAGAAATCGGTCTTTCCCCTACAGGAGGGATTTTTAATAGGTACATCATCAAGCACATGAAACATCTCTGTATGGATCATAGAGCTCATAATTCTTCAAACCACAGAATGTTACTTGGAAATTATCCTTTCCCTTAAAATTACTTCAAATATTTTTTTTGCTTAGTGCAATATCTGGAACTAAGCACATAGAAGAAAAATGGTATTTTACAGGGGCTTGAAACCAAATGCACATCAGTACAAAAATGAGATCGTAAACACTACCAGATTGCTGAACAGGGGAACTGGAGGGTGGAATATAATAATTGCATTCCACTTCCATGACACTCACAACAAATAAGAACCTTTCATTTGAATTCACTTATTTGCTTTAGATTACTGCATCACAGTGTTCCACTCACATCCACAGTCCGTTGGCTCACGGCATTCCTTCACACCAACTATATATTTTACTTCATTCCCAGGGCATCCACTCATTAACAGAACTTCTTGAATTCCAATCCCTTTGGTGGGGAAAAAAAAAAAGAAAAAAATATACTCTGTACTTCTCCATTTTCTCCATACTATGTTTTTGCTTTCTTTCTTTATCCTGGATGTTAATATGATGTATCTACCAAACACCAGGCAAAACAGATCTTCTCTGAGTGCCTGCTAAAGCTATCCCGTGTTGGTATCTAAGATTTCAAAGCAACATTTACATCTGCCAGACTCTGCACCACAGGGAGCCAGATCCTTAGAATCATCATTTTGCCGTGTGTCAGAAGAATCCAATATGAATTCAAAACTTTTCTTACAGAAAAAGCATTTGAAATGAAGCTACTAATGTATGCTCTGCAAAACAGTTAATTCACTTTAAGTACCAAAGCATTCCGGCTCTTGGCCTTTAAACGCTCAAATCAGATGGCACAGAGAATACTGTGCAGACTGCCAACTCAGTCTGCCTCCAGTTTTGTGACTGCTGGAGTGTCTTCAGCTCCCACCGAGGTCAGCAGAAACCGAAGGCACTAAAACCTCCTGGGACTGGGACTGAGAAGCCTTAAGGGTAACTGCAGTGAGTGATACAGAAATGCCACTACTGACTCCAGAATGAAGCCTCGAGCTGGTGGTCAGCAACACAGGGCTTCCTATGAGAAACTGCTGAAAACAAATGTTGAACACCAGGATTCCATCTGCAATGTGGTGGTTCCCACTGAAGACAAAAAAATGGGAGATAAGCAATCACAAACGTGTAAAGCTAAGGAAAATTCCTACACAGCGTTCAACTAAGCAAACAATGTTCACTCTCTTTATCAGGGTTTCAATGGGAACGTCCTCGTTTTAACAACTATGAGCAAATTCAAAACAAGTGCTCTAATTGTTTTTGCCAAAGTGTGTGTACACAGTTCACTGGAATGACATAGCTTGTGGGGGAGGCAGGAATAATACTTTGAAACCCAGTAAACAGAAAAAGGTTTTGCCATTTTTCCAGAAGCATTTTGTTTACTAACAGGCATGGAAAGAAGAGAGTTAGCCCTGCCTTGCAGTATAATAATATACATGGGGAATTGGTTTGAAGACTGCGCGTATGATGCATATTCCTTCCTTAAATGCATATTATATAAAACGACGGCTTTCAGACTGTTTCAGAGATGTCACACTACTCGTGAAACAGTACTTCAAGTGACAGAGGGAGACAACACCACTTACTGAAAATGACACAAAAAGAGGATCATTCTCCACTTCAGAGAATGTCTCATCTCGTGGATGCAGAGACAGAGGTGTAAATGGCAGGGAACTGACACTTTTATTAAAGGCATTCCTCTTTCTTCAGGGCCATGTAAGTTTTTTTAGCTAACAAAAATAAGATAGGAAACCTATGAAAATCCAAAAGGATGGCTCGATAAAATCTGGGTGCTGGGCTAACTGTAATCACATTCATCAGAGAAAAATCTCACCGTGTCTTATCTACTGCGATATTAAAATTGAGGAAGTACATCACACTCAAAGGGCTGACAAAAAAAGCTCTTTTAATGAGATCTGCAAGTTCTCCTAGTACTCCTCTGCTGCTTCTTTCTGGATAGCTTTCCTTTTTCACTCCCATGTTTCCCTTCCTCACCACTTCCCAGCAGCTGCCAATGCTGATGAAATTAATCTACTGAGATGCTCTAACAAATGAAGGCTTAACTTCTCCAAGTCATACAAACTACCTTAAGAGGAAACTGACCTGGATGCAGTAAAAATAAATTACCCCAATGAAATTCACCTTGGAAAAATGCAAATTAATAGACTAGGGGAGGAAGGATGGATGACCAACAGAGAACTGAATTCTTAGCAACAGAAAAACAGCAGCTAAGGGAAATCTAGAGGTAGTTGCCCTCAGAAGTGGACCATGGAGAGACTTACATAGACTTGAGGCAGATATGATATAATTAATATACACATTAACTGTGCTTTAATGCCTACGTAAACCTGAACTATAGAGAGAATAAAGGATCTGAGACATAGCATTACTTGGAAAAAAAAATAAAAAAGTGGAGTCAATTTGGAAACCAATAAATATACGGGGCTAGAGAGATGAATAAGGAACAAGAAAGCACTAGAAGTAGACAAAGAGCTTTTCAGTTTTGCTGGAAGAATTAATAAGGTATATTCCAGCCTTTCGTAAGAAGAATATGCAAGGTATTGAACAACCCAGACTGGAAAGAAAGCTACAAACATGGTTTGAAGTACAGACATGATACGATGATCTTTTGTTGTTGTTTTTAGAGCTTTCATTTCTTGATTCTTTAGTAAAACCATATATTTGCTAACACTAAAAGGGTTAAACATTTACTTCAAGGGACCAATTGAGAGAAAACATACTGAAATTCTCCGAAGATAAGCAATATTTGAGGACTTCTAGAGGCATGGGACATAAAGAGCAGTTTCTTAGTATCCTAAACATGCGTTCTCCAGAGCAAGTGAGATTACCAAGAGTGCTTATATGCTATAGGCATGCCAAATGTATAAACAGCTTTGAAATTATGAAGAAAAGGAAATGTTAAATCATGTAGAGGCAAAAATAATATATTCTAAAACCACTGCATCCCAATATCCAAAATAGTTTTCCTGAGGTAACCAAGGCAGTTACATCACTGGAAATATGAAAAAGCAATTGGAGAAATATAAGAGTATACTCTAGAAAACATGAGATTGATGGAGGCAAAAACTTTCTTTCTTCTGTGGTCTTATAAGAGCAGAATTTGTTCAGAAAAAAAAATAAAAATAAATTAATAGCATTTGAGATTCAAGTCTGTTTCCTAAGCAGTATAATTACCACCTCACAGCAGTTTCTATCACCACCCTAAACACAGAGATATCTTCCTAAGGCTCAGCTAATTTTTCCTCTCTCCCTTCCCACTCCAGAATGATACCTCTCCTCTCCGTTGCACAATTTATAAATTGTATAAATGTGGAATACAGAACAGGCTACTGCAGGCAAGCAATTTTTTGGCAATATTGTATGTGGGAAGACATCTGTGAGAAGCATCAGAAGATCTTTCATCTTCTGAACATCTCACAGATGTTCACAAATAGCGAAAATTGTTACTTTGGGGAAGGCAGCTCATGTGCCAATAAACGTAGGGAACTGGTTTAAAATAGGAGCTTGCAGGCTGCGAATTTAATAAAACAACAGATCTGACCTAAACTTCTAATGACAATCAGCCTGATTGCTTTTGTTAATTATAGTTATTGGCAATTGAAATCAATGAGAGGTGAACAGGGGCATGCAAATCACAACTGCTAAATTGCTACAGTTAGCACTTTTTTTTCCCCCAAAAGCAAATGACAATATGTTTTATTCATCTGCTTTGCTACTTACCACATGTAACTGTGCATTCTCCAAATTCTAGTTCTGTGGACTCAAGGGCATTCAGACCTGAACACAAAGCCTAAAGTTACATCTCTAATACAATGGCAGGGGTAGAAACGCCCAAATAACAGCCAACTCATTCCTTTATTACTTTTTAGTTGAAATGCAAGATTTGCCAACATTTTTGCACCAGAAGAACAACACATTTTTGAAATATAGTTCATAAAATCTAGTGTGAATAGCATTCATACTTAAACCTTAAGATGATTTGTTAAAAGGGAAAAATGTACTTTACTTATGAAACAACTTATGATGTTAAATTAGCCCACTGAATGCTCAGGAAAATGCAATGTCTAGGTTCTATGCAAATTATAGGTCCTCCCTGAAATGAAAGTTAAGGAAAATTTTCATTAAATTATATTCAGTCAACTCATTTCCTTGTTGCTTTTTCTTTTTTTGTTGTTTTGGCTTGGTTTGGCTTTTGGATAACATAAGCCTTCCCACATGATTTTTTCCCCATCACTCTTCAAGGTCAGGTTTAGACAGCTAGCACAAAGATGAGTCAACCAGGTACAGTGTTTTAATTAGGTACAGGGCATTTTAATCACTGTGCTTGGGTCCCTTCCATTATTCATGATACTTTAAGGTTACAGAATGGGTTTCACAGAATGTACAGAAGCAAAAGGTTCTTCCCTCCATCTGGGATTCAAATCTGGATTATGTATTTTATTCCTAATAGCACGCAATTTGAATGTTTGTTTATAAAGATACTGAGACACAGTAATTGTTCCATCAAGACACTAACTTAGTGATGCACCTTTGGAAATTAGTCATTAAACGAGCAATAGGTCTTTCTAGTTCTTCCAAACGCGGAGAGAACAGACAAGTCACTATGACTGTTTTTACAAGTCTACGTTGCCAGTCCAGCCTACTCAGATTATTTTTTTCTGATAACAAATACTAATGTAAATTTGCTTTCACTGTCTCTCAGTTTTTTTATATTGAAGATTTATGTTTACGAAATGTTATTTCAGTGTAGCATTGCAAGTTTATATATCACTTCTTGCTTTTAAATCTTTGGGTAACATTTACATTTTCTGCACACTGACTTAAACTTTAAATTTCTCAGGTTGAAAGTAACAGTTTCATTTCTCTTGGAGTCAGTGGTATACAAATACATTTATTCATCCACTGTAAAGGATTTACAGTATAGCAGCACACTGAATTCTCCACAATGATAAACCGATACTGGACTCTTTTTTCCCAGCATTACAAATGAGCCATCAAAATCTTATTCTTCTGTTATCTCTAACTGTCTCTATGGTTTTGACATTTATTTCAGCATATAAAATGTGCTCATCAGAACAGCCTTCTAGCTTACACACAACAATCCTTAAACAATAACTTAACTACCCAGCTGAATGCTAAAGTAAGACTCCAACCTTGGGAAAATATAAGACTTAAAATCATTTGAAAATGGAGACCACTTGTAAAACAGCTTGGGTAGATTCAAACACTGTATCTAATGAGCTTTGAAAAATAATCACTTCTTCAGAAGATAGTTACCACCTCAGGCATACTATCATCCTTCCCATAGCTTTATTAAATTAATGGGAGAGTCATCCAACAGGCTTGTCTCACAACCATCACAGCACCACAGCAAAGGAAGGGAACTTAAGGACCATGCCTACAGTCTAAACACAGTCCTTGGTACAACATGAGATACGCTTATTTGTGTGCAGAATGAGCCTAACTGTGCAAAAATGAACGGGAGGCAGGGATAGGACAGTTTCAGGTGGAGAAAGTGTCTCAGCAGATTTCTGATTCTTTGTATCCGGTTATGAAAATCCCCTAACTTCTGCCCTAGAAGTAGGCATTCAGTTTTGACTTGATAATTTAAGGATAGCTAGGTAGGATGTTGTATCTGAAAACAGATGTCATTTGCTATCAAGACACAAAGTGGGGAAAAAAGAAGAAAAAAAACTTTTAAATCTTTTAAACAAGTGGGGACAATTACCTTCAGGTATTACTGTTAAAAGGCCAAGGGATTTTGCTGCCAGCAAAAGCAAATGTCTTCTGATTATAGAGGAAGATACCAACCACAGTGCCATTTTAGGATGCTTCTGGCTCCAGGAGCACTGTAACATACAACCATTACTCTTCTGCCAGAGAATTAGAGTAATGAACTGATGGACAATAGATCTAAATTAAAAAAAAGATGCCATACTGTCTAAGTAAAAACACGCCCAGTAAGCTTCTGCACACATCCAAGCTTTAAAAGCTGGTTGGTTCTATTAACAAGTCATTCAGGAATCACTGGTACAGATTTCTGATTCAATTTCTGATTACATGAAATTTAAAAAACAACAGAAAGAAAAATTATGAGAAACAGGATCAGATTTGCTGATCATTTTCTGGAATAGATGGTACTTTTGGTCCGAATATCATGAACCTTCCATGCCAGTATTACAATGCAAAGTTTGTGCATCTTCCTCTCCATGTAAAATGAGCCTAAATTTTAAGAGAGCTTCCCTAAGAAACGACCCATCTTTCCAATTCTCTGTCTGTTTCCAGTTGCGTCAAGTTCAGATAAAAATATAGCGTCAGCTCTGTACAGAGAACTATGGATATAGCTGCCATTAGCATTAATAGGAGTTATATATGTAAATCCCACACATGCTGAGATAAGAACGTGCTGAGGAACTGCATTTGCATTCCTGTCAGGGGGCTGCAATTAGCACCAGCACAGCAAAGGCAGCCTGTATGCCTCTCTGCATTCGGAAGCCTTGTAAAACCTATGTAGAACAGAAATCTTTGCCGTTAGACACCATTTTAATTACAAGCCGCATCACAGAATACACGCAGGATACTCTGATAAACGCCCACAGAAGCCAGCAGGCAGCACCAGGCCGTGGCAGTGACCCCAGGGGAAGGTGCCCTCGCCAAGAGCTGGGGCTCGCTACTTATGGGGTCCCCGCGGTGAGAGCGCAGGGAACCGCATCGCCCGCCCCACAGCCAAACCACGAGCTGCAGCGGGGGGATGCGGCCCCGCCTCACCCGGCTCCACCCGCTCGCTCTCGGCCCCGGAGCCCGGCGGCTCCGCGGCCAGCAGGAGCAGGGGTAGGAGCAGGAGCAGGAGCAGGAGGATCGGCAGACTCTGTAGCACCCCATCGGGAGTGGTCCGTTCTTCTCCAAAGCCCACGAAACAAAATGCATTCAGTAGGGATGCTTTCAAGTGCAGGGCTGGACCTGAGCGGTGTGAAACCCTCTTTCAGAGGAGCTGGAAAGGAGCAGAGGCTTCACTTCATTCCAGACTGTGCGTTTAACCCCTCTGACTTAACCTTTCCGTAGTCATTTCTTCCCATAGAAGACATGGAAGAAAATTCCTGAAACTAATGAATCTGTTTTCCAAAAGGGTGGAAGGGAAAGGTTATTGCTTTTATGAAGTACTTGGTACGCCCTCAGATATTGCACCATTGAACGCAGAGGAAGTTGGAGAAGTGTGAAAATGCTTTCTGATGGGAAATGAACCATTGCTCATTCAATAAACTTCATGAAGCTGTCAGAGTCAATGTTGTTAAAATAATAGTGATAATAATAGCTCCTGTTTCTATATGTTCAGGACCCAAAGTCACCTAGAACTGGAAAACAAAGGCAATATTAAAAAGAGCTGCCTCTAGGGAAGGGAAAATGACTGAGAGAGTAAGTACAAGTGTGCATCCAATTCTAGTTTTTCTTTCAATGAGACATTTTCTACATGCTTTCGTATGTATGTCTGTATGTACCTATGCATACAGTGATGCATGCATACCTTGTGGCACCTTGTGCTTGCGATGGGATGCAGGAAAAATCTACTATAAATGAAAGAGGAATAATTACCAGGGCCAGCAGAGATATATACCTCTCTGCAAGAAATAGGTCTTTATTATCTCTACAGAATAATCAGGAACTCAGTTTTTCAGCAGAGACATGATAAACACCCAGATGACATTTTGTATATTTTGTGTATTAGTACAAATGTCTTTTCCATTCCTTCATGTACTTGATCTCAGCCTCTTTCTAAAGCTTATCTTCTGCTCAGGTTCACCCTCTTACTTTATAACTCTTTGTACTTTTCTGTTCTGAAAAATAAAAGGGTAACATTAGCAATAGAAATGGGCAAGATGCACTTGGCTTCTGCTGTACTGTGTCTCTGGAGCAGCATTGAGCACCGAGTGGGCAGAGCTGTTACACCTACTCGCATTGCTCTCACAGCTGGCTGTGCCACAGGCTGCCCAGAGAGAAGCCTGGCAAACAAACAGCTTGGAAAGAGTTTGCAGCTGCTTGTTCTTCTCCCCAGCCTCAGGACAGCCATAAACCGTCGCTGCAGTGGGAGTGTGTGTTTGGAAGCTTTCTTCCAGGCTGCTCCTTTTCTCTCCTAGTTTGACACCATCTCCCACACAACCGTTTTTCTCAGCCATTTACAGGAAGAACAGTCTGCCTGGACTTGTAGCCAATGTCACCCCCTTCCCCCGAGTCAGGGACAGTGAGCAGAGTCACAATTCTCCTTTAAATTACTCATATGTAAAGCAGGGAATGAGAGATGCAGGTAGGAGCTGAGGACAGCTTCTGTAAGTGTCACAAACACCTGGAATGTGATTAGCTCTCAGTTCTGCCTTCAGGCTACCTGGGATGTGGACTTTCAATTTAGCCATATAATATGAAACAGTTTCTTGCTGGCTTTATTATTCTAGATACTAATTAATAGGCCACATAATGCCATTACCAAACACCAGCAGATTTGTACTTTAGCATGAACTCATTCTCAATAAGAACGTGGCAAAATTAGATGCTCATTAGTTTTCTGAGTTAATAACTGTACTTGTGAAAGGTTCAAGTGGCGTCCAACCACATGGCACGAACAACACAGTGAGCCGGAGCACTCTTATCTCCTTTATTCACAATGAGAACTCAGCTTGTTAACATTGTAAGGAAGATGTTTGATACTCTTAGAAAACAGGAGTTCCATGCAGTGCTGTTTTCTGTGTCAGGACTCTTTTACTCAGTGCAGTTGCTTTATTCTCTGTGCATGGGCCAATAAATAATTCTGTAGGTCATATCTCACTGAAAGCTCCTGCAGCAGGAGCTCATGCCCAAAGGTCAGCACTTCTGTAGTGGTCTGGGGGAGGTAGGCAACAGCTCTGAAAAACACCCCCTCTTCTTTTTTTCCTATGCACAGATAATGGCATACTTCTTCCACTGGGTAAGAATTGTTGCCATAGTAATGTTTCCAGCACTCCTTTGGATCAATAGCAGAACAGAGGGTTTTTCAGGTATTCCTGTTGTTTTCAAGCCTGAAGCCTTACCCTGTATATATTTCTATTCCTTTCTATAAGATAAGTTTGTTCAGATGTCTTTCAGCATTGTACATTTACGCAAAGAAGGCACTGAAAACATGGTGTACAAATATTTGAGGTCAGAATCAGACTCTGAATGGCAGATGCAGTTCTGACTAGAGAGAAGAGTTGCTTTTGCTTGATCAAAGCCCTGAACTTAGCCCTTATAGTCCTATTAATACCTCTCCAAATGCAGGAATGAAATTAAGCTGACAAACTGGTTCTGAATCTAGTTCTATTCACGATTCAGTGGTAATTTTTCAGTTGATTTGAAGTTCATTACTTGGTTCATGAGCACTTTCTGTAGAGACCTAACATTACCACAGTGTAGATAAAATGAGTAGATGTTGTGATTTCTAGTATGGGAAGAAATGGGAGCTTTGTTTCAGTTAAAGATGGAATCTACAAGAGTAAGGATTTAGACACATCTTCAACATACAGAATATCAGAAGACCTGCCCACCTGCTGTCTGGCTGTATACATGCCAGATGGCTGTGTACATGTTGAATAGAGGCTACATTCTCCTGTCATATCCCAGCAGTTTGGGCACATCTCAGCACTAACAGTGAGCTAACTGAGATGATTACTGGGAACACTCCCATTCCCAGGTTGCTACAGTCATGATGTTCAGGGGTTTTAAGAGTGGATGTGTACGGGTCAAGCTAGTTGTGCCCAGTATTGAAGAATGGCTTCAAGCACAGTTAATGTTCGATGACAGACATTTGTGGAAAGAGAAGCACTGCCATATCTAGTTGTTTTTGTGAATGTGCCATGAAGTGCTGGAGACAAACTTTTCATAAGAAGAAAGTGTTCTTCTAACCCTATTGATATATAAGCAATTAAGATGAGCACAATTTACTAGCAATATATTTTGCATCTCTTTAAGAAAAACATCGCAAAGTCTGGTTAGATTTCTCCACGGAATAGTGATTCTTTTACTTCAGTATCTAAACTGTACTATTCACAAGCTTATTATGCATTTTTTATATGCACAGATTCCTTTAAAAAGAGCAGTATTTACCTACAGATGCTACACAAGGCTTCCTCAGGTATTAGTTATTCATTTCTAATTAGAACAGGAACATGCTATCTTCTGCAATTATGCAGTACATTTTTTAAATAGAGGCTAATATTTCACTGCCTGCTGAAAACATCTCCAAATCACAAATACAAGTGGCTTCTGCGGGAACAGTGGTAATCAGCACCATAGACACAACTCAGAGAGATTCATTAGAGTTCCCTAACAGTTCCTAGGCTGGTGTCTGCATATATCACAACTGAGCAGAAAAACTAGGTACTGCTTCTCCTATTCATCTTCTGTGTCATTTATCAGGAGATACGGTATTCTTACCTGTTCTTTCCTCCAAACAAAACTGGAGTAACTTTCCTTTCTCTTCTACAACTCCTTCCTCACTGGCAGCAAACACCTCTTGCCTACATCTTAACATCTGGCTTCCAGAAATGAACACGAGGAGGAAGGAGTAGGAGAGGAGAAGACACAGCCTAGGATGCACCTAGGCTCCTGGATACTGGCAAACACTCCCAAGTCCTGTGGCTCATATGTAATTCTTTGCCTCAGCAGTGTCTAGAGAAAGACAAAGAATTGAACTGATACTTCTGCTTGTGCACGGCAGCCTGCTGAATTCTGTTAATCACACAGAATAGATGCAGAACAAAATGTAAAATTTCCCAATGATGTGATTCTGTTCATGTCATTTAGGAGGTATACCTGCCTTCTTGACACTCAGCCTTTTCAACAATACCTGTTAAAGATTTTATGCCAGAAATATCAGAGAACTCACATATATTCTTAGACTTTCTCACGTAGTCCCATTCATCATCCTAACACTCTGAAGACTTTAATGAGAAAGGTTAGAGGCTTGGGAGCTCCATGGGAAGAGAGGGAGACTGAAAACAGAGAATGACTGCTAAAATGACCTACTTCATCTGTATGGACCAAGGATACATTTTGGTCCACTGTGGTGCCCCTTTTGGTCAGAGTGATTGCTCAAATGTTAACTGCAAGTCCAACAGTTGGAAGCCTACTCATGTGCAGGACAGGAAGTGTTTTCTTCATAACACTGAGAACATCAGGATACAAACCCTGAGCACTGACAGTACTAAAAAGGTTGCAGTTTTATTTCTAACTTGCTCTCAAGATCATTGAAGACAAAGTCTGCATCATAAAAAGAGACTTTTTAAGTAAATGGGTAAATTCATGGACTCTTAGTTTTCAGGATCAAAGATGTAGCCTTAAAATAAAACAGCCCACAGGCATGCACATAACCTGTTAGCCATGTCTTTCTTTTCCAAACCTAGCTATTACCTTAGACCAGGTCACAATGGTCACATTGAGGCCTTACATTCTAGCTGTTATCAATAATCAGCTGCTGTTTGTTCCTTAAGGGAATGCCCCCAAGGCTACCCCTGGCACTTGAGTCCTTCTGTTTACCCACTCTCTCATCCAGAATCCACCCGCCTCCACATGGTGTTCCTTGGCATCCTAGTTAGCACAGAGCTTGCAGTAGCTGTAGCTCTGCTCTTCTCTGAACATGACTGTTTATAAGCCAACACACAAATGCCCTTCCACCTGGCCAGAGGCAGATAGCAAAGCACTGCTAAATAGATGCCAGAGCTCCCGCACTGTCCTGCTAGCCTGTACTTCAGGCAGCTCATCACATTCAGGAATCATGCTGTTTTCGTCTGCTGTCCCCTGCAGTTTGGCAGAAGCATCCTCTGAAGAGACCTAGCAAGAGCGAATGCTTATTAACTCCTCCTCAGATATCCATGGGTCTGGATGCACTGAGATACCATGGTAATGAGAGCAGTAACAGCGTCTAGACAGACAGACAGACAGCTAGGGGAAAAATTTTGCCAGCACATATTTCATCAAATCAGCTGTTACGTATTCTGAACAGAGGAGTGTGTGAGTACATGTCCCACGTGTAAGGTGAACTTGGTGACTGTGCTGTGACAGAGTTTTTATAGGACAATACAGAGCCTCTGGCATACATGCAATTAATAAAATACTTCAAAAATTAAAACGACATCTAACATTTGACAAGCTGTGTTATTAAAAGGGCTTCTTCAATAGTACAGGGTTTTCCTGGTGGTAATGGGGAGCCAAACCAATCTTCCAGAATACAGCTTTTAAAAGGAGGGAATTAAATCATTTTAATAGACTGTCTCTTCCCTAGCCTACACTTAAAAGTCACCACATCATATTCTGATAAGGATTTCAAAGAGCAAGATACATTTCTGCCTTTGATGCTGATCAGCTGTGCACTTTTCTCTTATGTGCATTTGCCTCGATAAAAATAAACCTTGGTCGGCTCAGGTGCAGAAATTAGGAGCTGCCTTGAACATGTTTGTTTGTTTGCTCTCAAGCATAAATTACATTTGAACAATAAGGGCATGGTTCTCCAAAGGGCTGAGCACCTGCAGCTCCCATTCCACTCAGTTGGCGCTATAAATGCCAAGCAGCTCTGAAAGTCCAGGCTTGTAGCTGCTCAGTCGGATGAGATTTATCCAAGCAGTATTGATCTACAACTAAATCTCAGTATAGGGCTGCCTTTGTCATTCCAACTTTGTGTTTACTTAGAGACTTAGAATCTGTGTAGAACATTCAGAATAATTTTGTTTAATTAAAAGGCTGCAGTGAAAGGAAAGAAAGGCAAAGATGTGCCTTGTTCTGCAGTACAATAAAAATAAGTAAATACAATTCCAGTTAATTATCCATCACTCAATACAGAGACTTCTACTTAATCTAATCACTGGTTAATTAGATTGTCTGTTCTATTTGATCAAATCTACTGTAACCAAATCATCGACATTTGCATTGTGCTTTGTTTATTTTGATGATTTTCTATTATTAAAAAGGTCAGTGTCAGGTCACTTTAGGCCCATATTTGTTGTTTTGTACAGCAGGATTTCACATTACATAAACGTCTCTCTACAAAACTCATTCTGAGGCTCATACTTTTTGAGCTACATATATGCTGAAGGATCTAAAGCCTCTGGTTTTCAGGAGAATTAGATGCCTAACCTTGGTTACGCAACAGTATCTTTTACAGTCTGGGCTACATCCAGTGAGGTATTTTCCAGAATCAACAAGTTGTTTCTGTAAAGAATTAAGAATCAAAGTGGAAAGCATGCAAGAAAGGGTTCAGGCTCACTGTTTCCAATTTGGAGCTCACTCCATTTTCTTTGGTGGTGCTTCGTTAGTCCCAGACCTGCAGCTGAGCTGCTCAGCTGGTGTATGGTGACTTGTTCAAGGCTGGTAATCTGTTTGTGTGGCTGATTTCTGTAGAGACTAAGACCTGTTTTGGCTTTCAGTGAGACTCACACCTCTTTCAGAGATGTCTTCCATTCCTGTCAGCTAACAGGTCTGCTTACCAGATGCTGCTCTCTGCACCAGCTGCTGAACCGGCTGCATGGGCTAAAGCTGGCTTAAGAAGCAGGTTATTCCTGTGTGTGTTTCTAAAGGATCAGAAGAGGGATATTTTTTTCTTTTAACAAATTATGAAGATTATGGGCTACCATTGAGGGGATTACGGTGCTGTGGTCCTATACTGGTATTAGCCTGGTGCAGAGGACACCCTCAAGCTACTCAATCTGGTATAACTGATAAGCAACCAGACCAGAGCTGGGACACTGAATGGTTCAGAGGACCTGAGAACAAGAATAGCAATGGCTCCCTACATTTTCCCATGTAAATGTGAATACCGTGGTGTTCACTGCTTCTCTCTAAAGTGCTGTTTGAGACCATGGTGACTACATGAAGAAAATTTCCTTATCTTGAATTTGAGAGAGCTGGGGTTGGTGATAAGAGCAGGGATAGTATAATAAAGAGTGCTAATCTCATCATAGCAATCCTGCTGCGTGTATTGCACAGGGCCGGCTCTAGGTATAGGCAAAATAGGCAGTTGCCTATGGCAACAGACTGCTGGTGAAACCAGAGAGCTCAGCTTTGCAGCCGCCTGTCACTGGGGGAGCCGGCCTGGTGCTAGTGGAGCAGCAGGAGCCTGTGGGGCTCTGGGTTTGGTGGTGGTGGCGGCAGCAAAGACCTGAGGGCTTCCCCCATACCACTGCCATCAGCCCGATCCCCACCACTGCCCCAAGTCCTCTGCCATGGCAGAGGCAGAAAGCCCAGCTCTCCGTAGCCCTGTGCCTGGCTTTGCTCTTTTGCAGCAAAATTCAATTTTGCCAGCACTTGTGAGATGTCTGGAGCTGATTGGCTCTCATGAGAGTCATGCAGGCTTACGGTTGCTCAGGGCAGCCCGAGGTTACCCAGGCTCTTTATCGTCATCGGCTCCTCCAAGCAGCAGCAACACTGGCGTGGACAGAGAGCTGTCAGGAAGGTGTCACATTGCGGTAGGAGAAACAAGCCAGGCCTTGCAAAAATGTGTGGGTGAAAATCAAATAATTTTTCATGAAATCATGGCAGAGAATTAGGAATATGTGTGTGCCAATACAGAGCAGAGCATGGGAAGTGAAGAAGAACTGTTGCTTGGTCATTTTGGAGTTAAGGCAAAGCTCAGGTCCACCAGCCAGAAAACTCACATTTCTAGCCTTACCAGTTGCCACTTGGACCAGAGCATCACTCATTTTGGAAAGCCATAACCACAGCTTTCAACCTTCTTGCATTATAAAGCAATTTTTGGAAAGTCCTGGTTTTTGTGTTGGCAGGTATGCCCCATCACTGGGAAGCATCTGTAGAAGTGCTTTTCTGAGTATCTTATCCCTGTGCTTGTATATTGGTTTGAGTGCATTTGTGTTTACAGAGCACTGAACTGTATTTGCCTTGTTGCTTCATTACTAGAAATATTATCTGCTTGCAATACAATACATGTTTGGGAAGAGATTTGGTGGGAGGGTGAGGTTGCTCAAAGTTTATTTTTTGCTCTCGTTGCCAATTACTGCTGATGCCTGCTGGTTAAGCAAGTAGGCTGGTTGCAAAAGGCAGCTCCTTTTTTCCATGGCAGTGAATGATCTGTTGCCATTCAGCAGTGCTGTGTGAAGGTGTAGCAAGGGCATAAAGTTAACAGCTGGGTGCATATGGCCTGCCAGCTCTTCTCCACAGGGAATCCCTATCTGGGCACAAGCAATGTAAGGTTCAGCCATATCTCAAAAGAACTGTTTGTCATCTGGGAGAATTGCACAGTCTCTGCCTTGCCCAGACATTTTTCCATAGCTAGGCTGTCTGGGATTCCTCATCTTTGTCTTGCCTGGATCAAACCTGCAAATTATTTCCTTTTTTTTTTTTTTTAACTTTATTTTATCTGCAACTTATTTTGAGTTAGAATGTGAACCCAGGGCCAGCAGAAATGTCTAATGGTAAAACTGGTGGAAATTTAAAGGAGGGTCAGCAGCCAGTCTTCAAAATTCATCCGTGCTGGTTAAATTTCCTGGTTACTCACTCCTAAATACACTTGGGGAATTTATTCATTTATTTGTGCAACCCTTTGGAATCAGCAATAGAGTCTTCATACCTCCAGCTCAGCTAAGATGACATTATTCCAGAGACATCTTTTCCTCCCCGTAGGCAGATGTTTCGTTTCCCCAAGGTGATACCTCATCACTGGACATAGAGCTGTTCCATGACTGCACTCCTGAAGAAGATTTCCATCCGTACTCTCACAGTTTCACTGCAGCAGTGGCTGAGGAAATCTGTTCACAGAGCTGCTTTTTAATTGCTGTTATCTGTATTCATAGATTCATGGATCGAAGGCTGAAAGGGACTATTGGATCATCTCTTTTGACCTCCACAAGCCCTTAAATGTCATCACTTACCCCTGCATTGAACTCATATTTAGCTATAGTGCATGTTCCAGCAGGGATGCAGAGCTACCAAGGGACAGAGAATTCAGCACTCTCCTGGTGGTTCATCTCCTCTGCTGTTGGAAATATATGCTGTATTGTGGCAGTGCCTGAGGGAGCCATCCAAAGGCCTGAGGCCCCATTATGCTGGCCCGGCTATACATAATTTTAAAAGACAGCTATTGCCCCTGAGAACTCACAGACTGTAAAGTATATATGAGGCTTAATGTCAAATAGAATATTATGCGGTTGGTTTCAGGCTGCTTAGTCAAGTGAGGAAAAAATTAAACAATACAGTGGCCTAAAGTAGTTTGGGACTGAGGGCTCAGATGGGAGCAGAACACAGACACGAGGCTGGCACAAATGTCACAGGCGCAAGACGAATGATTCGCAGAGAACAGTTGCCTTTAGCGTGGCGGTATAATTTATAAATCAAAATAAATAAATAGAATGTGGGAAATAAATATAAAATAATAACAAACAGGGAAAAATTCAATCAGGTCCCTGAGGATTAAAGAGAAAAAAATAGCCTTGAGTGAAGCTGGACTCTGATCTTTTTCTGAGCTCTGGGTGCCTGTCTTCTTCAAGCAAAATGATAAATAATCAAAATAAACACCAGGCTTAAGGATTTTTGAAATGTTGAATAAAATCAGCAACTATATGTGCAAAATATTAATGGTTCTTGGCGTGTATATTTAATAATCTGATTGGAAAAAATAGATGGGACCGGGCAAGTGATGCAATTATGTCCTTGATGCATTGTTGAAGGTAATTTAGGGGGTTTAATTCCTTTTTTTTTTTTTTTTTTTTTTTTTTGTTCTCTATGTGGTATCATCGCAGTTTGTAAGCAATACTTTTCCCTCTGGAAACCAGTTGTTCAGAGCTGGCTGGGATGTTTACATATTTCTCTCTGATTGCCTCAGGAATAGCTATTGATATTTTCAAGGCAGTCTTTTTCCTTCCAACTTAAAACAGTTAACATCATAAAATCGACAGGTCTAATTCTTCATTTACATTACACATGAACCTTCCAAGTGACCTGAGATTGGTGGACTACCTCCTGCTCGATTCCAGTTTGAGAGGGGATAAGGTCTGTTACTTTCCTGACTATCTCATATGCAGGATAATAATAGTGGGGTCTTGGGAAGAGTCATATTTTACTGCTTTGGTTGAAAAACATTCAGCCACTTATGTTTTCACACAGAAGAAACATATGCTTCACTGAATTTTATGGTGACCTTGGTTTAGTTAATCAGAGTACCAGAGCTCTTACATTAAGGCGTGAGCCATTTGTAATGCACTCTGGTCATCTATGGGCTAAGTTAAGATAAAGGGCTGGAAAAGCTAAGTGTTTGCATTGCACTTCATGCATCTGGTGCACAGTGCTCCCACCAGCAGCTATATACCTCTGTCCACTGCATCCTTCATTGCTGCAAGTCATAACTCACAGACCCAAAATGAGGTAAAATGCTCAGTTAGCTCCTGAAAAGAAGCACTGGAAAGCTAAATTCAAAGGAATTATCTGCAAAGTATTTCACGTGGTAGTGACACAATCATATGCAAAGGATTTCAGCATCCTGGGCTATTTCTGCTTGAATTTTAGCCTTCCAGATCGGAGTGTGCATTGTCTGACATAAATCTGTATGCTTGAGTTGCTTCCTCTAAGTTTACAGTGGCTTTGTAAGGGATCTTTATGGTCCTAAAGCAGCCCCAGTCAAGTTGGTACACACCCCAGCTGACTCTGAGGCTGACAACAGCAGTGCTATTGAAAGACTGTGCTATGAGATAAGGCAGATACAGGGAAATGGGGAACATTGATGGTAAGAGCAGTGTAGTCTGAGCTTCCTGGGAGCTTCAGCAGGAAGCCTCTGGCCAACTACTGAATAAAAGAAATTGTTCTGTAATATTTTGTGCTCAAAGATGACAGTTGTTCAAATGTCTTTAAATGCATCCATTTATCTTTGAAGTCAGGAACAACATTAATGATAATCCAAAACTGGCAGACACAAAAATGTCTGGGATCAACTTGAAGGAAGCAGCTGATAGACCTGCATTGCCTAGTACAAAACAGAAGACTCCTTGGTGTGGAAGGATATCCATGAATGGCGCCTCTGAGGAGCTGGAGCAAAGGGCTGAGTGGAATGAGGTCTCTAGAGGGAAATCCTGCCAGACTGTCTGTGCATGGGGAAGAGTTCCAGGGACAATTCAGTTCATGGGAAACCAGTTCCTTCCATAAATTTACTACTGCATGGGAAGACAAGTTGAGTGCTCAGGAAGCAAAACCAAGATCAGTTTTACGTGACATCAAAGTGACCTGAACAATACTGACAGAGCTCCCTCCTCCTTCCAGATAACTTTACCCTGGCGTAACTCTAACGACCTCAGGGGAGCTACACCTTTATTGACTGAATCTTTTTAGCAACATAACATGTAGCGATAAAGATTTACTGGTGCCAAAGAGGAAGACAGGTCAGCTGTGGCTACTGGCAGTAATGAGAGTAGGAGGCTCAGATGGTAGTTCTTCTCAACCCTTCTTCACCAGAAGGGCAGGAGCTTCAAATACACAGAGAAATTAAGAGTGAAATTGCAGGCTCTCAGGGACCTGTCACATTTGAAGAGGAAATCTCGGTCAAAAAAGTAGGAGAATTTTTTTTTTCTTTTCTCTATAGAATTGAAATAAAACAAGTAACAGTATATGTCAGTCCCTCCAGAAGTCTTCACATTTCCTTCACTCTCAGAATTCAACTTAATAGGCTCCAAACATAGACTGCTTTAACAGCCAGTATTCTGACATCTCTCGGTGTTATGTAGAAAATGTCAGCAGCTCAAAAGCAGAACTGTGGCTTCGGTTTTGTTTCAAGCAATTTTTTTTTTTTTTTGGCCTTCGACATCCAATAGCTGCAGGGGTGATGCCTCAATCCCACAAGTAGCTGCAATTAAGTGAAATGTGATAAAAAGAGTCATCAAAATTCCAAACAGGTTTCATATGAAGTTTTTGAACATGTAAATTTAGAAACATACATTTAAATATAAACTAGAGGAAAAAATGAGAAACATTCTTACTGCTCAGAAAATTTAACGCAAGATGTTTTCCTCTTTTTAAGGGCTCATGAGTCTAAAATTCCAAGCATATGAGAACATTATAAATCTTATATGGGCATATCTTGGTCAATTTAATTTTTAATAAAATAGAAATTATTTAAGTACAGGGTCTCTGTAAATACAGTGCAAGCATAAGATTTGTTACTAGCTAGATATGGAGCAGTAAAATGTCTCAGCGTGTATATGACATCTTTTGCTGTCTGGCTTTTCAAACTTCTCTACATCTTTGCTCATGAAGCATTGTTCACTTTGGGGGTTTTATGACACAGTTCTTTACCGATTCTCTGCTTCCCTACACTTTGTAGTCCTCACCTTGTACTCCAGGTGTTTTGCAAGGAGAGCCCAAAAACAACCTGCTCTTCTGGCCAAACTGTTACAGTTCAAGCCTTGCACCCCTTTGGCTACTCTGGGCTCAGATACAGCAGCCATGCTTTGCTGGCTTATTTTTCCTGCTTTTTCCAATGTTGAGGATGTGTTTCCTTTGACTTAGTCCTCCTACATGACCTGCAGATTATTGCCTTTTCATCCCAGTAACACTTACCAGGAAACTCCATTTCTTTGTCATTAATATGTCCTTTCTTGTTGCCTTTCATTACTGCAATTTTAGCTCCCTGGAATTCATTTAAAATGCTAACCATTCCGGTTGTGTTTCGGACTCGTCCCTGGCCACAACCCACTGCTCTTCAAGTGCATCCCACGGTTCAGTCAAAATTCCTCACCTCTCAGTGTAGGATCTTTTCTTATCTTCACCATCTCCATTTAGACTAATAAATCATGACACTGACTGTGCCATTATTGCAGTGGTTTCAACCTATTCTGCCCACCAGCCTACCCTTCCTAAGCTAAGAGATGCATCTTTTCCTCATAAGACCTTTTAGATTTGGGGAAAATCTCCAAGCTCAGAGAGGTTCTAATATTTACCTCCGCTCAGCATATTAAAAGCAAATAAACAAGCAACCAACCACTGCTGTCTTTATTTGACTCAGTGATAATTTTTCTTTCCTGTGTTTTCTACTCCAACTTACTTTCCCACTCATACCATTTCTCTTCATTACATCTTTGCCACAAGTCAATAATGGTAACATCAGCAAAACCTGCCAAGCAAAGAAACCTCCAAATCCTGCGCCACTTATAGCCTCATGAAACAGCAGGTTATCCTCTAAATCACATCACAGATGTCTCTGCATCTGTGTTTCTACCATACAGCCCCAAATCTGAAAGAAACTGCCATCACAGAATGGTATCACCGTCTGCTGCCATAATGTAGATGCATTAGTGACAAACAGCATTATTCTTAACCTAACTTTAAATACAAAAAAAAAATTACATGTGAATTTTAATTCTTTTTAGATTCATCAGAGAAAAAAGGAAGATCCAGAAAATTGAGTTCCAGATTTGTACCTCCACAAAATCTGAGTATTAGACACAATGTTAAGAAGCTTCGCTACCAAGAAATATGCAAAACTTCCCTAAAAATCTTTCCAGTGAATGCCTAAGTCTGTGGTTATGGGTTTTTGGGTTTTTTTTTCCTGATTCTAACAAGGTTTAAGGTCATTCAGTCTTCCTTTCCCTGTTATAATATTGCGTGGATTACCAAAACGTAATTGACATTTAAATAGCATGCTGTTATTGCCTTGAGTCAAACAGATATGCAAACAGGGCAGCACGAACGTGTGATAAAGCGCATTTTGGAATGGAAACGAATGCTTTCTTTAGCACTCGACTAACTCAGAGGGCATCTTGGGTTCAAATTAATGGACTGTAGGCAGCTGCTTATAAAATTAGGTTCCAAAAGGGTGGTGCAAAGCTGAAACCTTTAATTCCTTGCAAACAGCTGCTAGGAATCTCTTACTACTGCAGTGCTGCATGGAAGCAAAAGAAGGTCTGATTTTTGCTTAGTAAATATTTACCTGTTCTAACAGTTTTGTCACTATATTGTCTTTTACATTAAAAGACTGTTACAGCTGAAAGTAATTGGCAAAGAATAATAACTGGCCATTCTTATATATCCGTCAGAGATGTGGAGTGGCTCACTGATATAAAAAATTGGCCGGAGGACAGAGACAGCTATGAGCATCATAATTGGAGAGATCGAGAAAATAGATTTTATTATTTGTCTCCTTGTTCAGAATGATTGTCTCAGGCTGCGTGCATGTGTGTGTAGAAGCCTTGGCAATTATACAATCTTGGAAGGCTTTTAATCAGCTCAAGGAGCTTCGCTTAATGTGAGAAAATGTATCAGAGCAAGTGTTCAAGGTAGCCTGTCAGTCAGGGAGCAGCTGAAAAGCCAGAGGACAGCATGTGGCAGCCATTAGGCAGCACTAGGGCCAACAAATGCCAAGGTAGGGGCTGCAGATAGCCTAGGAGCTCAGAGCTCGTGGAAGGCGAGGAGCAGCTGGGGATCTCTCTGCGTTACGCGTCTTGCCCACCACGCTTATGCGCTCAGAGAGTGACTGAGCTAGCTGGCGAGCCACAAGCCGACAGCTAAACCACGTTCACACATGACTAAAGGGAACCTTAGCAGTAAGGATGTGACATGTGTAGCTTAAATTTATGACGGTTCATCTGCTGTGTGAGTGGTATCTTGAATGGAGTCCAACAGCTCTTCCGTCAGCTGCATCCATATGCTATGCATGTGTTCCCTGCTAAGCACATCTTTTAAATTTAGTCTTTGTGGGTGCATGTTCTACACTTTCTCCATGTTTGTGGCTCTCTCATGTATTCTTGAGAAAAATACTCCTGTTCATTTCAAACATAGTTCTGAGCTCTTCAGATTCTCTCCACCCTTCCAGCTGCGACCTTGGCAGGACTCCCCAGCACCATCTCCTTGCTGCTCCCTGGACTGCAGCATGAGCTGGGAGCTCCCCGTGGACCGGCTCATGAGCTTGGAGGTGGGGAGCATCCTGCTGGAGCTTGTAACAAGGTTCGTCCCACTTAAGATTTATTGGCAGAATGATCTGGGTACAGTGACAGCCCTCTCCAAACAGCACTTACTCTGGTGGATTTTAAGTCTCATCCCATCCATTTTTTAAATCAGTATTTAGTTCTAGCAAGAAATCCCCCCATCACATTTCTGCCTTGCAGGAAAAGGGGTGAACATTCGCATCCTTGAAAGCAGTAGTTGCCCTCAGTAGTTCCCTCCCAAGTCTCCAAAGTGAAAGAACTTTTCCCATGAGGAGCTGTGAGCCAAGCAGAAATAGGTGTCAAACTACCCACTAGCACAATGGCACACACACACAATAGATTATAAAAGCCTTTTCTCTGGCAGGCATTTGTTCCCAAGTCTTCTTCTGGAACAGAACATACTGCCCTACACATCAGCAAAGAATTTGAGAAAATCAGCAAAACTAAGAAAATTAGAAGGGAGAGAAAATGAGAAATGCTTTTCTCGCAGCCAGAAAATGTGGAGGAGTGCTGCTTTGATATGGAAGGCTGGCGTAATTCTTCAGGCTTGAGGGTCCAGATTTATGAAATAAATGCATAGCAATTCCCAGAGGAAAGGCAGAACATAAGGAATCTGGACGCAAAATGGTGCATTCGTATAAAAATATTATGAGGAGGAAACAGAGCAGCAAAGTGCCGGAAAGCATTGTACATTCATGAATTAAAATGTAAGCCAACATTTGAAAATCAAATAGTGGTAAAATTTAAAATACAGAAGGATTAAGCAATCCACCATAGCTCACATGGTAATCAATGCTAGAAAAATGTATGACATTTAGATATCTTCTGTTTTTAATGATGCACTGTGTTTTCTTTTCCTATAGATAGCCCTACCGATGTGCTTGCCTTGCAGAGGTGAATTAAAAAATAGCATGTATCAGATATTTAGCACATACCCACAGTGGGACTCAAGTTACCTAACTTGAGCAGTTGGAAAGTTGGAAACAGGATTATTCTGCCCAAATTTAGATTCCTACAGCGCACACGTCAACAGCTGAGCTAGTCATACTGGCTCCTTTATTGGCAGTGAAGAGAAATAGGCACTTCTGATGTGTAAGCACATCTCATCCTAAGAAATATGCCTAAAAGAGATCCCGCGAGTCACATGTAGAAGTGGCTCTTTCTGCACTGACTATAAAGAGAGTCTGGAGCATCATGAGGCAGGCGTTTAAAGTTAGGTGAGATGCACCTCTCTTGGTGACGTGTTTGAACTGGTTGTTCTGGTTAGGCAGGCAGTGGAGCAGCCACTTCCAGAAGTCTCCATCCTCTCCCTCACCACCAGTGCCACCGATAGCTGGTGTGAGCTGCCCTCCACAGGTATGTGCTGCTGAAGAGTGAACACCTTGGGGAGCACTGAGGAGTGTGAGCTGGGAGGAATTAAAGTTATTTGAGCTCCTCCTCGTTCCCACACGGCTGTTTTCACAGACAGAGCCTCCAGACATATGCAGCACTCAGGAGGGCAGTGCCAGGTGAGAAGAGGGCTCCAAGGGTGAGCAGAATCCAAACGTGACATTTTTGTTTCTCCCCTGAAGCTTTTTCTATCCTCTCTCAGCAGCTGCAGCTGCTGGTGTCAGTGAGGAAAGGCAAGGGAAAGGAAGAGAAGCACCACAGTGCATGGGGTATTGAGGATACAAAGAATCGGAAAGTGGTTTCTCCTTGTTTTCTTCCACTTGTCCTGTAGAGTGAGACAACCCCTCAAATCACAGCTGTGCACTCATCATTCATACAGTGATCCCTGGGGTGTGCACATGGCGGGCTGTGGGTTTTTAGGGTGCTTAGCTAGGCACAAGGTCTCCTGTGGAGGCTCAGGTTCTGCTTAAGTTTGGCTGCTCACAAGTGTGCGTGCATTCATACACACCCTGCACCATCCTCAGAAGGTGTGGGAACAGGAAGTGTGGGAGGATTCATTTTTCTTCCTTCTGGGCACTTCTGCCTGTTAAAACACTTGGCCAAATCCATGTTTGACTTAACTTTGTGCCATCTCTCCAGAGAGCATCGCTGAGAATCTCACACCTCTTTTCCTGTTTAAACATCCGTTAATTACCCGATGCATGCAAAACGGATCCTCATTAAATAGAATTTATCCTCAAACAGTCCTGATTAAGCAATAGTAATTATTGTTCTCTGCCGTTAGGCTCAGTCAGTCCCTGAGGAAGCTTCAGCAGAGCACAAAGACGGGCATCCCTGCTCTCGCCTCTGAGGACTCTGCTCTGTCTCCATGAGTCCAGTCCCGAGCCTGAGGACAGGACGATGCAGCAGTTGGGGGCTGCAAAATGGCAAGGTGTTTTTATGCTCTGTTCTGCACTACTACAGCATCCCTCTGGGGCTCCCCCTGAGCCAGGCCGAGCCGTCTGGGCAGTGCTGGGTGCTGGGGACAGGGGAGCTTCCCCCCCCTCTCTCCAGCTCCTACAGACCTTCCTGCCTGCTGTCGGGCAGCAGCTGAGCAGGCAGAAGCAGCTGGAAGGCTTGGGGTGAGGGGGAGGGCATTGCTTCTTTCATTTCTCCAGCTCCTTTTTAGTCTGTTCCTGTATGCAGTTCACCCACTGGGCTGTGCTCCTCCAGCACCAAGCTTTGTCGACTTCCACAGCAGATCACAGTAGATCGTTATGTTTGATATCCACCTTAGAACCTGAATCTGAATTCTGAATGTAACTGATCTGGTTTTGAACCCATTAACAAACTTGGCCTCCACCAGTTCCTATGGCAAGGAGATCCCCTGTTAGTGATGCTCTGTGAGATGTGCAGTGGGTGGTAGATAAAAACCTACTTGTTTCAGAGGAAACCCCAATCCTGTGTTAGAAGAAGCAGCTAAATTACTCTCTGCTCATTACTGCAGCCCTAGCACTATTTCTCAGTTTCTAGGTACAGCTCTTTCGCCCCGGTAGAGAAGAACCAGCTCTGTGGCATCTTGCAGCTTTTCTCTTACTGCAAGGCTGCTCACTGCAGATCCAAAAGCCAGGCTTCTTAAGCCAAAGCTCAAACCTTGCTTCTGTTCTGCATCTCTGTCCACCCTATATGCGCGACTTTGTTATGGCAGCTTCTATGCCTGCAGAAGGAGCATCTCCCTCTTCCAGCCAATCTCATTTCCTGAGGAGTCTGCCTTTCTGTTCTCCCTGGCTTTTCAAATTCAGTGCCCGCAGGTTACAAAGCTGGATGCTTGCTTGTTCTGCTCCTCTGCTTGCAGGACACCTAATAATAGCACTTACCTGGAACATTTAGTTCTCCAGGAATTGCGCAAACTCTGATCACCACACCGGCCTGGTGAAGAAACTGAATATTCAGCATGGATTCGGAAGAAGGAGTGGGAAGGCTGACAGCTCCCCCTCCTGCTCTGTCCTCCCAGCCCCTGCCTTGCCTTCCCACCTGTCTCTTAGCCTATAACCTTGGGTCTGTGGTACTGTATGTGTTCCCAAGAGCAGGGACTTCTCTGGGTGTAGTTGTGCGTCTGACCCTAACTTCAGTACACAAACCCACAGCAGACTCAGGAGTTGTTTTTACCACCTGATCACAGCGTGTGTTCCCCATAGCATCATGTTTAGCCCCACGGTGCTCAAAATGCTGCTAGGAATATTTACGTGGAAAAGCAACAGGAAAAGTGGTTGAGTGGGCAGTCGCCACATGGGCTTGGGGCTAAAGCTGACCTCAGGACTTCCAGGGCATTGGATCAAATGGCATCATGCCCCTCTGGGCAGGATGCAGACATGTCACATGAAGCAGCAGACGCTCCTCCTGCCTGGGACACTCACATAGGACATGTCAGTGAGGCATGTCCAACGCAGAATATCTGCATGCAAGCAGGTTCCTCCCCCTTCACTCCCCATATCATCCTGCCTCATATCTCAGCCTTAACAAGTGGGATTTGTGTAATTTGGAAACAGACTGAGTAGTGAAAAATAAATAAAACTGCACTATGTGTCAGCAATGTTTCCTACTATTCCTGGAAGGTAGGTACCAAGCACTACATAATACTGTTGGCATTAATAATCCCTGCATTCTCCTTTATTCCATCAGTGCCATGAGTCTTGCTAAGTCTCACATGAAAAGATCTGAATGTGATGGACTGTGTTGAGTTTGCCCAGAATTCTCAATTTTCTGCTGAAAATAAACTAGAGTCTTGATGCCAAATCTTCAGTGCTGACGACTTTGCTTGCATCTCAAGCAGGAAAAAAAAAAAAAAAAGACAGATTTCTCTTTTTCTGCTGGAAGTTAGTCACATAATCCTGTAATCAGTAGAGAGCTAGTCTATCATTTGAAAATCAGAATAGATTTTCAGGAGAGAAAATATAAAAACTGAACATTCATTGCTCATCCACTGTAATTACAGGCGGATTTTGAATAGTCTCCAGAGAAGGAGACTCCACACCCTCTCTGGGCAGCCTGTTCTGATGCTCTGTCACTCTCGGAGTGAAGAAGTTCATGTGGAACTTCCTGTGTTTCAGTGTGTGCCCATTGCCATGTTCTGCCACTGGGCATCACCAAAGAGATTCTGGCCCCACCCACTTGACTCCTGCCCTTTAGGTATATATAGGCAGTGATAAGATGCCCTCTCAATCTTCTCTAGGCTGAACAGTCCCAGGTCTCTCAGCCTTTCCTCAAACAGGAGATTCCAGGCCCTCAGCCATCTTTGCGGTCCTCTGCTGGACTGTCTCTAAAAGTTCCATCTTTCTTGAACTGGAGAGCCCAGAACTGGACACAGTATTGCAGATAAGTACTACTGCCCCTCACCAAGGCAGAGCAGAGGGGAAGGATCACACCCCCCGACATGACAGCCATGTTCTTTGTAATGCATCCCAGGATACCATTGACCTTTTTGGCCACAGGAGCACACTGCCCCGGGACACCCAGGTCCCTTTCCACAGAGTTCTTTTGCTGAAGATCAGTCCCTAACCTGTACAGATGCACACAGTTATTTCTCCCCACGTGTAGAAACTCTTGATGAACCTCATAAGGTTCCTCTCTGCCCAACTCTCCGGCCTGTCCAGATCTCTGAGAGTCAGCACAGCCTCCTGGTGACTGGAACAAGCTGCCCCAGGGCAGTGATCGTGGCCCCAGACTGACAGAGCCCAAGAAGCATTTGGATAACACTCTCAGACCTGGGTTTGTTTTTGGGTGGTGCTGTGTGGAGCCAGGAGTTCAACTCAGTGATCCTTGTGTGTCCTTTTCAACTCAGGATAAACTGTAGTTCTATAGTTCTATGATCTCCATCCTTCATTTCTGTCCTCTCACTGTTGCTTGCACATCTCTCCACCTTAGCTTTACTCTATCTTTCCTCTCTTTGTGCTCTCATCCCTATGACATCTCCTCGTGCCTTCTCTGTCCTCTGGCTCCTGTTTGACTCACGCTCTTCCCAGTGACACAGAATTGCGTTGCTGTCAGGCCTGGCTCTGTTGCTGAGTACCCATGCTAGCACTGCTGTCGCACTCAGAAAGGCTGCAGATTTCACACATCTCGGAGCCGTTGTTTCAGGCTGCCAGAAGCGGCAGGAGTCTGCACAGCGTCGGCTACACTCTGCTCACATTTGGGGGTTAATCTGTAATCAGAAAGCCTGGAAACTCTCTCCTTTTTTTTTTTTTTTTTTTTCTTTTTTCCTTTTAATAGCTGCTTAGATTATGCAGAAGCAGAGAATTTGTTGGGAAATGAGAGATACGCTGCTCACTGACATCAGCCAAGATGTGCTGTACTGCTGAGGTAAAGCCCTGCTGAAGCCAACACAATCTGTAGTTATCATGCCTGTTTATGTGTCAAACTTAACAGGATGGGAAGGAAACAATCACATCTTGCCCTAGTGGCTTCTTTTAATTCTGCAAACTGTCTTCATGTCCTCAGCCACAGCTGGTACATATCAGGAGTATGGTCTTTTTCCTTAATGAAGATAGTGTCAGTTTATAAAAACACATAAACTGTCCTGTCACAGTGAGCCAGCAGGCCAGGTGCTTGGCTACTGTACCACAGAGACAACAGGTTTTAGGGAATGAGCCTCTTTCAGCTTCATTTATTGAGGGGCTATTAGCCTGTCCCAGCTCCTGGCACTCCTGTTCCTCAAAATCTCTGCCTGAAGGCCTCCAGCTAAAATGGCTGCTAGGGTTCTCTAGTTCCCACCCAACACAACCATGTCTGGCGTGAGAGTGGGAAAAAATGAGATATTCCTGTCTGATGTAGAACTGTCAGTTCTCAGGCAGAGCTAGGGGATCATGGCTGCGTGGGCCTCAGCAATCTAATGGAAATACCACCTGCCCCAAGAACAGCTTTGTTGTAAGATGGCAGGAGTGAAGAAGAGCAGGTTGGAGAAGCTGTGTGGGATTCCCACTGTTGTGAGTGACCACACCTCCTCCCAGGATGGCTGCAGACTCCCAGAGATCCACTATTGAAGTTGCAAGCATAGATAAACACAACTGGAACCAGAAAGTTCAGTTCCAGACCAGAGGGACCAAATGGATTTTAAAATGGACTTTGCTTAAGGATGAGGAAGGAAGCAGGGTGACATTTTTAATTTGGGCACAGGCCAGTTCCTGTGAGACTTCCTCACACAAAGGGCATCTAGAAAGACCTGGGCAGAGTTTGGGATGAAAAGTGTCTGGAAATCATGGGCTGATTTCTGTCGAATGTGACTTAACAGTAATGGTAACCACTCAACACAGTTGTATAACATTTGTCAAAACAATTCAGAGATCAAGTATTATGCGTTACAGAACGGTGAAGAGCCATGCTGATGTAGAAGGGAACAATAAGACCTCTGCTCTCTGTACCAACCTGGTATCCCACATCGCAAAAGATAAAATCAGCTGGAACAGGCCCAGGGACATGCTAGAGAGAATGGGCAGCCTCATGCAGAAGAAGGAGGAGGAGCTCGCCTTGTTAAAGCTAGCAAAACAAAGGGTCTGATTGCTGCCTATAAACATACTGGGGGTAGACACCAGGGAAGGAAAACAGCTGTTATGCTGAGGGACAGCACTTGCACAAGAACAAAAGGATATGAACAGGCCATGAATACATTTGTGAATATGATTATGGGACATAGTGCTTATAATAGCAAAGGGCTTGCCTCGGTGACCAGGACACCCCATTGGTTTTAAGGTCTGCGGCGAATCCCCTGGCTGTTGTTCCTGATTAATTTTTCTGCTATTAGCTTTATGTTTATTGCCAGCTAGTCATTTCGTATTCCTTAGTTTGTAACATCCCTGAGTATTTGTCACAGAAAGACAAATTTAGAGCAAGAGCACCTAACTCCCCACCGCCCACATCCCAAGTCACACAGGAGATGGGAAAAGCTGTTCCTGATGTCAGTGAGAGAAAGGGAGATAAAAGAGAAGGGACAGCCAAAATCACACCTCACAGGAAGAGCGACAGGAACTTTGGAAACTGGGGCAGTTGTTGGAACTTGCTTACCTGCAGGGGCAGCGGTGTGGATGAAAGAGATACCTACAAATGAAACAGAAACTGACAGGTGAGGACGCGTGGAAAGTTTTTGTGCTTGGGACAGCTGTGATGAAGGCTCATATTCCCTAACACTGTGCTAGGCAGGCTGGGATCTTTTGCGGCCCTGCTGGGCTAGGAGGCATCTCTCTGACTCACTGCATCCCAGAGGCTGGGTAGCAGAGGCAGGCTGACGTGGTGGCCACTCCAGCAGGAAAGGCTCAGCCGTTCCCCACCACAGCGTGCATGAGTTGATTTGTGTGCTGGCAGGGCTCTGGGCAGGCAGCGTGCTGTGGTTCTGGACTTGTTTTCTGGGTACTGACTCCTCCATCAGTGACAAATCATTTTTAGTTATTCTGAGAAGAAAATAATGTGCTTTTTATGTGGGTTTCTTTGGGCTCCAGAAACTATAAACGTCTTCATTTTTAAGTGTCAGCCTCGACATGCACAGTTGATTTAGACCTCAGTGATAAATATATCTGCTCTGCTATGTATCAATTTTTGGAAGTTATAATTGAATTAAAATTGTGTACTACGTGGGCAGGCTGTGATAGGTAATTAAGTTTATTGATTATGCTGCAGCTCGGTTTGTCAGATGTACAGCACACCCTGCACTATAATTGCTGTTATATATACTGGACAGAGCTAGTCTCAGATGGTGCAAACTGGCACGAGGCCATTCCTTCAGCAACAGCTTTCTCCAGTTCGGGACTTTGTGTTACTGCTTTGTATAAGAGGTTCATGAGCACAACAGATGAACCACGTCTTGCTTGGGAATGTTGTAAAATCAGACATATATCTGTCTCAAGAACCACATGCACTGAATGGTCCGTAAACCTCCTCTCTAAGCCAATGGTGATTTATAGGTTCAAGTGGAGGCTATGCTGAATTTTCACTTTTCAGCCAGAAGCAGAAATTGCATTTGACTGGGGACCACACTGAGCGCTGTCAGATTTTTATTTGAAGCCCTAAACTCAATGCAGAATTTGTTGGGTTGCAAATTGGGAAAAAATAAAACTAAATATTTGCAGAACACTTCTTCTCCAGAAGCACAAATACCAGATTTTATTCAAACTAGCCATAGTTTTTTGTGGATTAAGAATGTAGTTTGATGCTAGTGCTAAAATGAAATGCTGGGAGCAGTGTGAAAAGGAAAATGAGAGTCTATGGGTTCTGGGTGCTGATATCTAGGACAAAGAAAGGTCATAGAGACAGCAGGGAAGGGAAGACAGGTGTTTGTGAGACCTTGCAAGGTGTTGGATGGGGACTGAAGTGATGGAGAGATGCTGTAAGGAGTCTGAGGTGTTTAGGGAGCTGGGAGACCAGCACCGCTTTTTGCATCTGCCCAAACCTTTGATAGCAGATAGGATCTTTCTTCAATTCTATCTCCTCCTAGAGGTGAGCAGGGCAAGCCTCTTGGCAGAGGGGAGAAGGGCTGAAGAAGAGCCTATGGAGCAGGGCTCCCTGCTGCTGCCTGGGCTGTGGGCTAGTGGGGGTTTTGCCTCACAGGCTGCCCATGGCTGCAGGAGAAGCCTGCAGGGCAGGTGGTAAATCATATGCCCAGCCTGTGGCAGCTCAATCCCAGATTTCCAAGCAAGGGCGGATTCGGCTGCTGTGTTCATGTGCATTGTTGCACATGAGCAGTACCAACCCATGGTCAAAAAAGTCGAATGAGTTTGTGTAGCACCACTGCCTTGGAACTTCCTCCCTAGCAGATCTGTCTGGATACTGATTCCCCTTCTCTCTACTCAAAAAAAAAAAAGAGGGAGCATGCAGTGACACAGGCATCTGCATCACAGAAAGGACAGGAAGGCAATAATCCAGCAAACCTCAGAAGTCACAGAGGAGACCCATGGGATTTCTGCTGAAGTCAGTGGGGCCACTCACAGTTTTAAAGCTATGATTTGCTGAAGGAGGTCTCTCGAGCTCAGCTTTCAAGGGACTGAGAAGCTTTTGAAAATTCAGTACTGGACGTGCAGCGTTAGATGGGGATACTGCTTTCTCTTCTAATACACCTGAACTTCAGGAACCAGTCAAATTAACTCAACTTTCCTGCAGTATGCAATATATATTGCCTCCAAATCTTCACCTTGAAGCCAGAGCCTATTTCCTAACTAGAAGGCTGAAAAAGACTCTGAAATGTATCTGAAATCATTATTTCTGAAATTTGATAATCCAGTTTCAAGGAGAAGAAAACATTAAACCTATTTTCAAGTATACTAAAGGATTTTTTTTTCCTTTATGTCTCTTCCTCTCTATCCAAATCCTTGAGACTGTTTATTGCCTTCTTCTTTGATTGAAATGCTCCACTGCTGAGGGGCTGCTTCTGCTGGCCTCTGACTGCTGCTGAGCACTTTCGTTTTAAAATGTGCACAAAGAGAATGTGCCATTAGGGAAGAAGGTGCTGCTGGAGGGGAAGTCAAGGTTAAGGTTATCTCCTTTGAATATAAGACAAGATGCTAAAGAGGTATCTATTTTCACATATTAAAAAAATAAAATAAAATAAAATAAAAAAATAGAAAGAAAAAAGAGAAAGAAAAGGGGGGCTTTTAAACCTCTACTGAAGTCCTAAGCTGTTTTCATGTTCAGTATTCAAAATGCATTGGAAAAATAAGTGACAGTTTACTATTTCATGCTACCTCCTGTTCTGGGCATAGCTGTTACATTAAAGCATTTTTTAAAACAAACAGAAACTGCACCCCTAACCTCTTGCCACTTTGTAAGCCGCCGCTGCTATGTGACAGCCTGAGCCAGACAGTGCCTTACATGCTCTGAAGGGCTGAAGTGTCCTGAGTTGATCCACTACACTTTCAGGCTATTGGGGTTGACAAGACACTCCCTGACAGCTGTGCCCTTAATGGGACCTAAGTGATGCTCCTTGTAGTCAGTCCTTTTCACCTAATGCTGAGCAGCTGAGGCAAGAACAGTGGGAGCTGCACTTACTGGGTGTTTGATTGGCAGGTTTTTGGCTACTTTGCACCCATATTGAGCTGCAGCTGATTTTGCAAATCTCAGAGGTGGGAATAGGGAATCTACCCATAGTCCGTTGGTGATGACTGTGGGGGCAGCATGTTCTCATGGTGGTCCCTTCAGGTTGCTTCTCCTGTGCTCTTCCCTCTGGAGGTAGAACTTTCTCTTCACCTCCCATGTAGAGACAGAGTGTTGGTGACCACCTGCTCCTCTGCTGCTAGGAAGCATCATTTTCCCCACCATGTCCAATGCCATAACAAAAAAGCTGAGGAGGGACATGTCTTCAGAGAAGACTAATATCCTCCAACTGGGATCATCTCAGCCCTGTCAAACATATGTGGCTATGGCTGGACTTGTGCTAGTAGGTCCAAGAACCACTGCAGCCTGGTTCATAGGAAAAATACAGTTCTGCTACAAGCTTTTATAGAGTGCTTTACAGTGCTAAAGTAAGCCTTCCTTTATAAACAGTGAATATACACTCAAAAAAAAAGAAGCATTTAAGGGCTATGTCTGAGAAGTTTCACTGCAGTCAACAAAGCTTTGTTAAGTTGCCACTGAGGGTCTCTCCTATTGCATATGCTTTTCATTCCAAAGAATAGGTTATTTAGGTCTGCTTTGTTGTCTTTTGGAAATGCGGGGGCTCGGGAGGCTTTGGTACATTTTGCTCCCATGGGACTGAGTTTCTTGCTGCTACTCTCTGCCCATAGGCAGCAAGCTGTGGACTGAATCCTGCTTCCCATTCTGAGACCCCTCAGAGGGACCCCACTGGGTCACCAGAGAAATCTCTCCCATAATAAGCTCCAGGAAATCTGCAGTTTCTGTTTCTCTGGCAAGCGCCTGTGTTAAGAAGAAGCTGCTGAGCTGACACAGCTGAGCTTATGGGCTGGATCTGCCTGTAATGATAAGAGGATGGGGAAGTGATCTTAGGAGAGAAAGGGTGAATTTCTCATCAGTCTGTTTTAGCAATGAAAGAGAGGATGTCCCTGGAGTGTACTCTACTTCTGTGTAGGGAGATTATAAGAATTTAAAATGAATAAATGGAGATTTAGCTGGGAGTGAGAGCCGGAGCTTGTATGGGAAGCAGTCCTCTCCCTGGGTGAAGGATGGTGGGACCCCACCTCTGGCTCTACAGAGATGGTTGCCAGGTCTCTTGGGAACAGACATGACCCTCCTACGACCTTCCTCCTTGTGAGTTTGAACATCCCGTTAAATTACAGGAGCAATGGTGGAAAGTGGAAAAAAAAAAACAAAAACAACCAATCTGCATTGCTTGGTCTTGTTACTGTTTCTCCTCTCTTTTTTTAACCTGCACACCAGCTTTTTCTTTCATTGATTTCTAATTGTTCTACTGCATCTTAGGGGTGTAGTCATATTTGAGATGCTTGGCAGTCATGGGATGGGGCAAGGTGGAGCCAAGCAGTACAAACCACCAAAAGCTGCCACTGTTCAGATTACACACAACAACCCAATTTAGGTGTGAGAAACAGTCAGTGCAGTTTGAGATCAGATGGGATAGGGCAGTGGGAACATGATGAATATTCACCTCAGTGGAAGTGACACCTTGACCAAGTCAGGACAGGATGTATCTGTGCGGATGGCATCAAAAGATAGATGAGTTGTTTGGAGAGAAAGAAATTCTGCTATGGAAATGCAGTCTTTGATCTGCTGATAAAGGTATGGCTGCGTGCTTGGGGCAGTCTTATTTTTCTCCTGCAATGTTAAGGGGAGACTTACAAGTTCTTGAAAGTCATCGGACAGCAAATGGCCTCTGAGCTCTGGGCAGGACTTTCTGCAGGTTGGAAAAACAACTACTTTCAACCACCCTTCAGTCTGCTGAGGACATCGCTCGCAAATCAATTATATTTTAAAACTGGCTTATTCCTACAGAAACTGGAGTTTTCAGTTCTTTTTTGTTAGATCGTGCTTCCATAACGCAACTGCCACAAACTGATTTTTCTAGAAGGAGCATAGACTTAGTTCCCCAATTCTTTCTGCAGGTTTTTGTGCAGCTCATTTAAATGAATTTCTTGGAGAAAAATAACATCTGCTACCATTTCATGCAATTTGATCTATTTCTCACTCTTACAGGAAGACTTCATGCCCTTTATATTTACAGATAATGGTGATAATATGGAAATTCAGTTAATCTCTGATATAAAGCGTACATCAATTTCAGGAAGGTATGAGGGTCAGTAAATGTATTTTAAATGTTTGTTGAGTTGGTAATCATATTCAGCACACTTACAGCAAAGATATACTGGATCTTTTTTGCAACTTCCTATTTTTAATAGTACCTTTGGTAAAGGATTAAAAGATAAATACATAAACAGAGCACTGAGGGAACACTGCTGCTTTAATTTTTTTCATAAAGAGCAGGGAACCTCATGCTGAACTGTAGAAGATGTAAGCCTTAAACTAAAACAAACACCACAGCCTGTTAACATAACAATTGTTGCAGCTTTAATATCTTGTTATTGGAACATCAAAGCAAGTTTGAGTCAAACTTCCAGGTATACCAATCCCTGCAGTTGCTAGCTGTCTGCACAGAGAACACCAACAAAAGCACCCATCAGAGGGAAATAATAATAAATGTGAGATCTTTGCAGAGAGGCAAAGCCTGCTTGCCTTGCTCTCCAGCTCTAGTGTGAGCACAGCACAGGGACCCCATGGTCTTATCACAGTCCCCTCTCACCCTGACCCCTGGTAGGGAGTGGATAACCCTTATGACCATCTTCACCACTGGGTAGTCTTCCATCTCATTCTTCTCTTTTCAGCCCAGCCATAGGTTGGCCTCTAGCAGCATAGCACCAGGAATGTCCTCCAGCTCCTGTGGTCTTCTCATAACATCTAGTTAATCTCTGCTCCTCACAGCCCAAAGTGGAAAGGCATTTTTTCCTCTTCCAGGTGGGAAAGAGGAAACAAGCTACTGTCTATTCATGAGCCAGGGAATGTATCACTCTGAAAGAGAGTACACAGAGTATAGTGTTGATTAGGAAAATACTAGCTCCAACAATTCAGGTTCCTGGAATAAGCACATGCATTAAAAAGTAAATCTCAATTTTTACAAACTACTGGTGACAAGCATCTCCTTTTTTTCTCTTGCCATGCTTGTATTGGGCTTACAGATAAATTCCATCTGCTGAAATGTATCCAGAAAATAAGACCTCCCTAGCCTTCATCTACTGTAGATAGTATGCACTCCTTATGATGCAATTTTGACTCTGTTGACTCTGGAGACGCAGCAATGGAGCAGGAGTAAAAGTGTTCTCTGCCGTTTCACTGTTAAAAGCATCATGAGACTAAATATAGCCACAGTGTTTCATTAAAACTAGCACTGTGCTCCCCAGATATACCAGAACTGTGCTTGGTTCTCCATTGGCAAGCAGGCAAAGCTCTGGATTTGATTGCTGCAGTCATGCCTCTAGGCCTCACAGGAGCGATGAAGTGGTGCCAGTTTACAGGAAGAGCTGGTGGGCATCAAGGGTACTATGATGAATATGAAGTATTGTGCTGTGTACTGCGCAGGAATGGTTTGGGCAGTGTAGGATTTTAGTTTCATCAGAGCATTTGGGTTGCAGTACAGAGCTCACCTGCAGCATCCACATTTGAATACCACGATCCATTGTCACTAAGCTGCTCCCTTCTTGGACTGCTCTAATAAATCCCTGCAAGCCCAGAAGAAGCTTGTGGCAGTGAGAGGGCTGAGGACAAGCTCTGGCCTGCCTGGCACAGCATCCCCCCAGAAGAACCCATGGAAGTCGCCTACCTCGCGTTGCTCTATGTGAGGTGGGACACATGGCTTGGTCATGCTTGGAGGCTTTTGCTGCTCCTCCAACCTTCAGGACACAAATCCTTTGTTACAGCCTTTGTTGCATTCATGGAGATTTCCTGTCCCCCTGTCACCCAAGATACTGAAAACCAGCTCTCCCAAGCTTGGATGTAAATTTTAGTCATTACATGGGTAATCTTTGCCCAGAATACATTTGTCTTGGGGCAGAAACATGTGAGATGTTCTAGGCTCCCTTCCCAGTTATACTTTCTCCAGCAATATGCATAGATTTTAATGTGCTCCTGCCAGTTTACAATGCCTGCAAATGAACTGTTTGTGGATGGTCTTAAATCCTGCCTGTGCATTGCTGTTTATGTTTGTTTATCCATTAAGAGTTTAAACTGTCTTTATGGCATATGTTGGGCCACAGGAATATTTTAAGAACCCAACAATAAAGGCTATCACCCAGGTAGTAAAGTTTTATTTCTTTCTGATTCCTTCCCCCAGCCAGCTCCTGCTCTGGTACTCCCACCCAATGGAAGGGGATGGCACTGGATCTGGATCTGGTCATGGCACTGCCAACAGCTGGCTTTTAAAGGTAGCTGCAGAGTTCTGGAAAAAAAGAGGAATTGTGTCTGCTGGTGCTTTCTTTGTGTTCCCTGAGGACATAAAAGCTTTGTTTTGTCTTGCGTGTTGCTGTTGTCTTTTAAATGAGAAATACCAGGAGTGCTGAATCCTGAGCCTCACTGCATTTGCTGTGCTCGGGGCTCATCTTCCCAAGGGGCAAGAGCCCTCTCAACAGCCGTGTTCAGCCAGCAGAAGATCTTCAGGCATTAGCAAAACCAAAAGGCACTCCTGCATGCATACACATGCCTCTGACCTAAAGAATTTAACAGCCTTTTTCAAAATTGCTTCCCACTCAACTTAATGTCTCATATTTTAGTGTGTGTGTGACACTGTGAGACTGTGATACCCCACTGGCCGGGAGTACCCACAGATATGGGGGCAGGTGTTTTCCAGAGCAGTGCTTCATGGTCTTCACCTCAACTGAAGGAAGCCAGTGTCACAGTGAGTGACTCTTAATCTGGGCAGGCTCTGCTAGGTTTGAGACTTGGTCTCCCAGCTAGCACTGTGGGGGAAAGAAATGGGAAACAAAGCATTTGAGGGGCTCTCCATCTTTCTTGTTTGTACAGAAGCATTCTGGTGCTGCACTGTCAGTTTGGGGACAGGGGGTGAAATGACAGTGCTGAGAAGTAGCAAGGGCCACAATCAGTTCCTAATATTTTAGTTCTTCACTCTACTAGCAGCTCTAATATGAAACCAGAAAGAAATATGACAGAACTATAGCAGTGTATCCTTATGTCCCAGATGATCTCTGATGGAAAACTTAAGTTAAAAATTAGGTGATAAAACAAGTTCCATTGTGCCACTAGTGTACTGGCTTGGCGCTAATGATTTTCTATGTTGTTTCTACTCATTTATTTTTATGGATCTCTCCAAAATGCAGTTGCAGATCAGATCAACTATTATGTTCAGACACCAAAACAAATACCTTTCATACCTCCTCATTGCAAACCCCACAGCTGGGATAACCAGTGAGGCAGTGTTAGGAAGTCTACGCTTGCAAATGTACCAGAGTAGCCCTTCCAGAATAACCCCACTCTTACCAAATGCTGTGTGGGTATTTTCATCCCAGAAGAGCTGCTACCCCAAGAGTTATTCCAGAATAACTCTTCTGGTAAATTTCCAATTGCAGGCAAGCCCTAAGCTTTTCAGTCACGACTGGAATGAATCATTCATTGCTTTAGGAGAATGCAACAGTCCCGCATATAGAGTGTCTGAATCTTTTTGGCTCAAAAAACTGCTCAGCCCTGAGTTGAAATGTGAGCAACTGCTGCAAATTGCTGGTGAACTTTTTCATTTTGGTCATTCTCACTGCTGCAAATGGTTTTACTGAAGTCAAGACTTGACTTCACTAGCATCCAAAATGCGTGAAATGGAAGCCAGTGAGTTAATTGCATTAGAGATGCCATAGCTGCGAAGGAGGAGGCAGGCAGGGAGGTGAGATCTCTGCTCCTCCAGAGGGAGGCAGATAAACAAACTGTGGTCAGAAAAGCTGCATGGTGGCAGATTTGTTCAGAAGTGACTTTGTCTTCCCCTTTCCTCCCACAGCATCACCATGTGTCCAGGGCAATGCATGGTGCCTGACAGCACAGCAGCTACTGCTGGCCTCGGTCCTCTAAGACTACAGAACTCCAACCCCGTGCCATGGGCAGGAGTGCCACCCACCAGCTCAGGCTGCCCAGGGTTCCATCCAACCTGGCCTTGAACACCTCCAAGCATGGGTCATCCATTGCTTCTCGGGGCAGCCTGATCCAGCTCACCATGTTTCTCTCCTCAGCACTCTTTGCACCAGTATGGCTTTGTAAGCTCCAGCATTGCCTTCATGCTACAGGTGAGACCCCAGGACTCCCTGCCCCTTCCTTGCTGCCTGCCTTTTTTAACTCCTCTCTGCTGCTGCTACATCATTGCCTTGCTATGGTGACCATACACAGATTCAGCATCCAAAGACAGAGCACAACATTTATTTACATTATAATGTCAGCTTTACCCAGTAACACTTTCTATCCACAGTTTAGCTTCTCTCCAACTTCTTTTTGGACCACCACTGACAAGCCACCTTTATTTAGTGTCGCTTGATGGTACTGCTATCCTCCTTCCTCAGAGTGACTGCAGTCAATTATTTCTTCTGTTCTCCATTGCCTCCTGGAGTTTTCACACTCTGTTTCATTTGCCATAATATTGTCCAGTTATCACGCTCTCTAAAGACCCTTCTGATGTTCCTTGCAATTCACTCTATTTTTTACATGCTGCAGTAATTTCATTCCAAAATATGGCATTTTCTCTATTCTCTTACACTTCATTTGCACTATATCAGAACATGATCAGGCCTGGATGCCATGGAGAGCCTAAGAAGGGGAAGAAACACATGCCACACAGAGCCAAGAGCCTTTGATACAAGCTCTCAGGTTTTTTATTTTGGAAAAAAAAAACCCTAGGAAAAGATATTTCATGCAGTAGTTTCTTACGCTATCAGTGCCGAGTTCCTTTTTCCTCAGTGGGTGTCCTTTCACATGACTTCAGATACAATCGCCAGAGTTTTTGTCTGAGAGCCATTTCTGCTTTTATCTCTTGGCTATAATTAAATTGCTTATCTTTCTACAGGGGCTGCTGGGTTGGTGCATCCTGTTTTAGGAAAAACATACACTGCATGGAAGGATCCTGAATAGGAGCTCACTCAGAGTAGCTTGTGGGCATCTTTTCATCTGCAGAGCTTTGGTCTGTCCCAGTGATCCAGGGCAAACACAGGGGAAGAAGTGAGTAAGTCTGGTGCTAGTCATTTTCACACTCCTCTCAGCCATCCAGAAAGCAGCAGCCTGGTCTTAGAGGATTAAGAAAAAAAACCAACACAAACAAACTGGGGAGTGATGAAAGAAATTTGGAGGACAGAATGGGTAAAGGAAAAAGCAAAATTACAGACAAATCAGCAGAGAGAACGGGGAAATGATGTTTTACAGTGAACTGATGAAAAATGTACAATCCCAACTTAATATTATTAGGATGCAGGCTATCTTTTGGCACACTTTTCCCTGAAAGGAACAAAAGCATGTTTAGATGGATACCTAAATAAATAAAATCTTTCCTTTCTTTCTTAATCTTGAATTGTCTTATTAAGAGCTCAGATTCACAAAGAAAATCCTATTAAGCTACATGTACACCCCAGCAGTAATGTTTGCTTTTAAAGATCTCTCTCTCCTACGCACTCCCAAATCACTTAAGAGGCTTTTATTAAATTTCAGAGTTAGATAGCTTTCCTTTGCAGACAGCCCAGGAGTAGGAAATGCCAGCTAGTAAAGAACAGGGGAAGGCAGGCAGTATTGAATCAGGAAATAAAAGGAAGAGAACAAAAATAAACCAAACAAAAAGAAGGAAAAACATGGTTGTTTCCCCTCCTGACCCAGACGACGATTTGTTTAAAACTGATGGGAGGTCACTGTTTTGTATGGCAACACTGCTACATGACAAACCCAAACTGTTCAGCATTGTGAGAAAGGAGTAAGCTCTTTTCCCCTGGCTATTGCCCATCCAAGGCTGAGGAGAGTGCTGTGAAAATAGCTGTGCTGCCCCAGTGTGTGCATGCATGGAGAGAGGATGGGCAGGGTTTCCTGCTCATGGACCAAGGCTGGATGGGCTAATAGCTGATCATCAGATTTTGATTTTATTCTGGAGGAAGAAGAGGGAAAGATTTGGCTTTGCTTCATTGGAATAAGGTGCCCAGGGAGGTGGTAGAGTCACTGTCCCTGGAGGTGTTCAAGAACCGTGTGGATGTGGCACTCAGGGACACGGTTAGTGGGCACAGTGGTGATGGGTTGGGGTTGGACTAGGTGACCTTAGAGATCTTTTCCAACATTAAAGATTCCATGATTATATGACTAGGGTAAATGCCAAGAAATCTCCATTTACTGTAGGGCAAACATTAGAAGAGCGCTGGGAGAGGCTGAGCTCCCCCACTTGTTTTCTTCTTTGTGCCCCAGCCAAGCCCACAGCTCCATCCCACCCACACAGGAGTGCTCTTTTTCACGAGCAGGCTCGGTTAATTTGTGCTGTCATTTTCCTCATCAGTGGCTTATTAACACAGGTGGAAGCCTCGACTCTGAATGTCACATCCTTGTCCCCTCACCAGGCCGGTGAACAAGGCCTGGAGCAGCTTGCTGGACACATCTCACTGCACACGAGTCCTCGCAGGAGGCAGATGTTGGGCATTGATTGCCTCTTGGTGAGAGGAGGGAGCCCTGGCCACAGAAATTACACTTGTGAATAGCAGATGAGGAGGAAATAATGAGAGAATTGGTGGAGTAAATGAAGACATAAAAGCGTGTAATACAAAGAAAGAAGCATTTGCTTTGACCCCCGTGACCTGCTGCGGTATCAGTGTATAGTTTTAGTCATGTAATGATCATTAAGGCACTGATCTCCATTACTGGGAGCATGGAGATTTCTCTCCCTTGTACAAGGCTATGCGTTTTAGTCTGATATTAATGAGAATTGGTTTCACATATCATTTCAGTTCCCCAGCTTAATCATCTCCGAGTGTATTTTGTGTTCAAACGTTGCCATTTCGGTCCGAGCAGTGAGCCAGTCATCTTAACAGGTTGTTTCTTCCAGTATTCCGGCACAGTCTCTCTCATTCTCCAACAGTGCTGTCATCGTGGCTGAGGAGTGAGACTCAGTGATTCTACCCAAAAGTATGATGATCTGCGTTGACATTTTTTCCCTCCTTTCAGATGAATAATACTATCTCTCTAAAGGAGCAAACCTGGGTGTGACAGCATGCCATGCAAACAACACCAAGAAAGGAAAGCAAGGAATTTTCCATCAAAACCAGCTTTGGTCCAAAATCTGGGAGAGCAATAAAACCAACATAGGCTGTGCACTGTGGTGATGCTGGGATAAGGACAATGTCCCCGGCCTCAGCTGGGGCTTGGCTCTGCCACAGAGCCCAAAGCCGCAGGAGCTCGCTGGGACCGGCGACTGCTCAGCTCCTGGCTAGGGCATCCTCAGGAGACAGAGGCAGCTGTTCCTCTGTTCTGCACCAGGGGAAATAAATAATAGGAATGGTTTGATTTTTTCCCAGACGTTTTTTTTTTTTTTTTTTCCCTTTCTTTGCCTCCCCGCAGATTTTCCTTTTGGGGGAGAAGGGAAATTACTCATTTTTTCTGCCAGACCAAACTTTTGGAAATGTCAGAATTCCTTGCAGAATAGATGTCCTGTGTCTGAACCATCTCTCAGCAGAGACATTTCTCACCAAGGCATCTGCAGCATGCTCAGTTTCCCTAGCTACGTGCCATATGAATCCAGGTAGAAAGGGCAAGGGTCTGACATAGCTAATACAGCTTTTTAGAGCATCTGGTCCTGCCTTGGCTTTTAGAGCAGCACAGATCGAGTGCTTACAGCCAGGAAGGCGGCAACAAGGGTACTTCTGACCTCGTCTCTCTTCTGCTCCCCTTATCATATCAGCACCTTGGCAGCTTCTGGTTTCTGTTGTTTGGAGAAAAAGAGTGCTGCAAGGAAGGGGGTGATTTACAGTATGCTTGTTTCACCAGCTCGGGCACGGATGGGAGCATGTATCCTGAACAGTCAGACTGACCTGCTTCAGCTGGAAAGCCCTCTCTTCCAGATGAGCAAAGCCTCAGACTGTGATCCAAACACAACCAGGAGTCTTCTTTCTCAGATACCACCCTTTCTCCAGGTCTTTCTCTGCTGTGCAACGTTTAGGTCTATGTCACTGAAAACTGAGTTTACGCTCCCTCACATCACAGTAATTCACCGACCACATCCACTCTAGCAGGGTTCAGATGAAACCAGGGAGCACCAGTGATCCTGAATATCTTTCAACCTGCTACCTGCTCCCTGAAGCTGATTTTTCTGAGTTGCCCCTCATCCATGTGAGCACAGGTAAAGCCATGAAGCATGGACATACCAACACAATGATGTTTGCTGGGATCTGCAGAGTCTGAAGGCTTTCAGTTACCTAACCTGTTCCTGTGGCATGTGGGAAAAGTTCCATTTTGGTGCTCTAAGTGGAGAGAGAGTGCCTGTGACAAGTGATGTAGCTTCAACAATGCATGTCTTTGCATTTAGCTGTGTATCTTTTACTCCATGTCGAAAGGGATGACTGGCAGGCAGAGAAAAATGCCGCTGGCTTTGATGTTCCAGTGGTTGTATTTCACAGTTACAGAATTGCAGGGGTTGGAAGGGACCTCTAGAGATCATTGAGTCCAACCTCCCTGCCAAAGCAGGCTCCTTACAGCAGGTATTTTGTGTCAGGAGGGGAAATAAAGGGGCTTTTCTGAGAGCTGCTTGGCTCAGGAAACATATGGAAATTCTCTTTCTTCCCCTGTTCCCCTCCCAAACCCATCCACCAAAATGTTTTTGTTTAGGACATACAAGCAGCGACAGGGGTGCAGAGGCTGGGAGGTGGAGGTGCCCTCAGAGGACTGACACACTTTATTTATGCCCACAGGTACGGGCAATCTGTCACTGGAAAGAGGAGGCACTGGGTGAAACAAATCTCAGGGAAAAACTAAGAGGAATAATTATGTGCACAGTACAGCCATGGAGTGCATCTTAAAAAGAGTTATTTGGGACAGGGTGTACTGGTGCTGGCTTATAAAAAGGACTGGATAATTTTATAAGCAATATAATGCTTCTGTAGTGTGTGACTGTATCTCAGGCTTTGGAAAATAAGGTACTCAGCTTACAAAAATAAAATCTCCCACTTGTATCTTATGATTATATGACTTACTGGATCAATTACAGTCCATATTTGTTTAATTTTGCTTTTCCTCAGGCCTTGCGTATCGCCTAGCACTGATGGTTAACTATGAACTATAAATGGAGCAGCAGCCAACATCTTAATGGAAAAGATTGCCTTTCAAAAGGGAAAGAAAAAAGAACTCAACCCAACAGCATTGATTTGTTGTGCGTTCATCGATTTCACCCCTCTCCCAACAGGAATGAGATGTGCTGTGATCTCACTGTGTGTCCTTAGCCACCCCAGCCACTGCGGGCCACCTTCTCCATGAGGACCCATGCCCAGGCTGGGGTGATAGCCATCAGCTGCCACAGCCACCTTGGCTTCTGTTCTGGGTGGCACTTGGGTGCTGCAGCACAGAAGAGAAAATGAGAAAGAAGTGTGATGGAGTTAGGAGGAAAAATGGACCTGTGATTGGAGAGTCTTGGGAGGAGCTGGGATAAATTGCAGGAAAAGGGAGAGAAAGAAAGGATGAAGCTCTCAGGTGTCCAACCATCTGAAAAACAGATCTGTTCTTTTATGAGTTTGTCTCTTTTTGCTTGGCTGCAATGATTTCTGAGGTGCAGGAGCAGTCTGACTCCCTTGCCAGACCCCTGGGGTTGGAGTTGTTCAAACATGCCATAAATTCTTCCACCTTTGGAAGGTGCCCCCCTTCATACACCCACAGCTGCTGCTGGGTGAGCTCCGATTGGACTTGCAGGCACCATTTTCCTTGGTTGTGTTAATTCTGGAGATCTTGCTGGCACCCCAGAGCAGAGCCAGCCTGCAGCTGGTTTTGTTTTCCAAGGTAGGGTGCACTGAGGGCACACGCCGAAACAAGCAGAGAAACAACACCCCCACAAAAGGGTTTTAATCAAGCAAAGCAAAGGGGATGGCAAAGAAATGTGGTCAGGCTGCAGCCAGCACTACGCACACATCAGCAGGCTGAGCTGAAGCTCTTCAAAGTGAAAGAGTATTTCAGTCAGCCACAGGTTTGTTTGGACCGGGTGCCAAGTGCAATTGGTCTGCTGTTTTTCTTGGGTTGTTGTTTGCTTTTTCTTTTCCACTGCTTTTTTATTCTTTTCCTTTTTTTTTCCCCCCTATAAATAATGAGTAAACCACAGCAACTGTAATGGATTGCTTCTCTTCTCAGCTTCCAGGAGCCAGGAAAGGAATCATCAAGCCCTGTTCTCCTGCTCGGCTGAAGAAAGCAAATGGCTATCCTTGGATATCAATCACTGGGGTAAAAGCTAAGAAATGTTACCAAGGAAACGTTGTCAGGCCCATTGGCAGCCTCCTTTGTTTAGGAAGTTTACACATGAGCAGCCTTTTATTGGTATGAAATTGAGAAATGCTGCAATTAAATAAACATGTCGGCAGTAGGCTCACCTGCCAGACACCATCCCACAGCCAGCACAGCACAGTGAATTTAGTGATCTTCTTTAGGTTCAGGACTCTGATTTTCTCCTAAATAAATAAATAAGTACATTTATTCCTAGGAAAAATATTTATTTATCCATGCAGGTAAGCATTAAAACCACTTGTCATCCAAAAGGAGAAGAGGGAAGGCCGATTGTGAGCCACATCTGTGTCTAGCAAATTGGGTACAAGAGGAGTGGAGCTGATCTGGATCTGTGAGGCGCTGGCTTTGCATCACAAAACATCACAGCCTGGTTGTCCTGCAGCCTGGGATGTCTGTGTCCTCACACAGACCTGGGGATGCTCTGAGTGGGGACATCGCTTTCTGGTGCTCTAGGGCCATGAGCAATGCTCAGCAGAAGCATCCTGTGGAAACACATCAATAAAAGCCATTTTTCTCACACAGGTGCTTCCAAGAATCATAAACTTTCTCTCAGACAGAAAGGGCACAGTTGATGCTGTAATTATTCCAACACAAAAAGATTAAAATTGACTAATGCATTCAGGCACCAGCATCCAGTCACATATCTACCCGGCTTTATTGGTCATGACTTTCTTGGTCAGTGCAGGGGGAGGCAAAGCAGGTAGTCCTCCTCATTAAGTGTAATATTCTCCAACTTACAGCATTATTTCTGCTCATTTTTCCATTTTGTCTTTAAGGACAGAATGTCCTGGACTACTTGATCTCAGGAGAACAATGAAATTGGCGAAGGGGAGGGATCTACTATCCTGGTAGGAATCAAGAAGAAAAGCCAGAAGGAATGATCTCCTTCTCTGCTGCCCGCAGGGCATGCAGTGCTGACACCTCAGCAGCATGCTGGAGGGTTGCTCAGCCACATGCTCAGCCCCAGTCTCTATTCTACCATGGGCTCCCTTGCAGTGGGTGAGAACCGATTAAGTTTTGTTCCCTGCCTCAGTTTCCCACCAGCAGGATGGGCAAGATGTTTGTGCCTTCAAGGGAAGGGTGCTGCAGTGAAGATGACCTCTTAACCTCCTTGCCAGGGCTGTGGGATTTTCTTGTTGTTGCAGTGTTGCTCTTCCAGCACTGTAGGCACATTAGACCACATTACACTCTGAAATGGAAGGGCAAGATGTTTGTGCCTTCAAGGGAAGGGTGCTGCAGTGAAGATGACCTCTTAACCTCCTTGCCAGTGTTGCTCTTCCAGCACTGTAGGCACATTAGACCACATTACACTCTGATCTGGAAGGGCAGAGACCTGCTGGTCATGCAGCCCTTTCCAACACTTCACTGTGAAAAGTGACTGCAGCATCAGCTTCCACCAAGACCCCTGAACGCCACAGCCCCATCCTCTCATGGGGCTCAAAGCACTTACAGGCACTGAGCACTACAGCTCCTCAGAGCAACAATCACCCTTTGACAGAAGGCACATTGGAGGCAGGATGGGCTGTTCCAAGGCCTGTCAGAAAACTCTGGCCATTACTTCCACTGTTTTCCTGCAGGGCAGAAGGGACACATGAGAATCACTGAGGCCAATTCCTGGCTCCACACAGGACCACTCAAAATTCAAACTCTGTGTCTGAGAGCATTGTCCAGGTGCTCTTTGAACTCAAGCAGTTTGGGACCATGCCCACTGTCCTGGGCAGACCATTCCAGGGCCTGACAAGGTGCAGATCCTGTACCTGACCTCCAGCTGTCTCTCTCCATGCTCCCAGCTCCATGTCGTTCCCTCAGTCCCTGTCTCTGTCCCCTCCTCTCTGTGAGGAGCTGCAGCCACCATGAGGGCTCACCTCAGCTCCTCTGCTCTGGGCTAAACAAACCCAAGGACCTCAGCCGCTCCTCATACATCTTGTCCTCAGACCCGCCACCATCTTCTCCTCCACTTTCGTTTCCACCAGGCTGTGTTAGAAACGGTTCCTTCAGCAGAATCACAGGAACCCAGAATGAGGTGAGCAGAGACCTCTGGGTCAATCTGGACTCATCTCTGCCCAAGCAGGGACATCCACAGCAAGGTGCCCAGGGTCCATGTCCAGGTGGCTGCTGAAGAACTCCACGGAGGAGACTCCACAGCCTCTGGGCTGCCTGTGCCAGTGCTCACCCACCTGCACAGCACAGTGGTGCTTCCTGGTGCTTAGAAGGAACTTCTTGAGAAGAGTGGGTGTGCTTGCAGGTGATCACCATCCTTCACTACCTGCCTCCTCCTCTCTTCTCCTGCTCTCCTGGCTCCACTCCTTACCCTTGCACTGTGACTTGGTGGCAAGTGGAGAGCAATGAATGGTGGCTGGTGACTGAGAGCAGAGCTACTCAGTGATTACACGTCACGAAACAGAACAAAGGTGGAGGATGGAGGGTGGCTGACACGTGAGCAAATGGCCCCAGCCCAGGTGCTGGCTCCACTTCCAGCCCTTGCTACTTGTGAGGTTCTCCTGCTGATGCCCGCACACCATGAAGGCGTGTTGGTGGCTTGTAACAATCGTGGAAGCTCTCAGAAATGCTAAAGAGCATTCATAGCAATGATGCTGTGTTTGGAATAAATGTTTATCTGAAATAGCTGGAAATAGCATCGTTTATCGGAGCACTATTCTTTCCTGTCCCAGCTCTCGTGTCACATAAAAGAAATATCCTCAAAGCAAGCTGCCCGTTCATTTTATGACAGTTTATAAAAAGAGATGAGAACATTTATCAGGACACTGGTCACATCAGGGCAGCCTCTCCTCATCTCTACTGCTCCAGGGCTTTGCCCTGCCAGGGGATGAGAAACTCCTTGGGTGGCAGGGTGGGCAGGCCCAGCTACAGGGAGCTTTGTGAGCTGGCTTTCCTTCAGGGAGAGCTGCAGGCAGTGAGCACCACTGAGATGAAGATGTTACAAATGTTTTCCTAATCATATTAAACAATCAGAGGGAAACGAGCCTGTGAAACACAACAGGGGTTATACATCAGGCAGGAGCAAGCCAGACTGGGGAGGAAAATGTGACATGTCCAGAGGGTGCCAAGATAAAACCTTTCTGGCTCCTGCCTTGTGCTGACATCTCCCTCCTGGCTTTCTGCAGTGTGGGCCCAGCTGTGGGTGAGCCAGCTGCGCCCATCCCCATGGGACAGGCAACGCTGTCCCTGTAGCAAAGGACAGCTTTGGAAACCAGAGCAGATCTGTGCCTGGGGGTCCTCATTCCCTGCCAGCCCCCAGCCCAAACTACTGTGCCTACAGCCTGACCACCGTCCAGCAGAACTGGGCACAGATCAGAGGGACTCTCAATAGTTGAGGACACAACGGGAGGGATGTGGGGCAACTGTTAGCCCAGGGGACCAGTGACCATCCCCTCTCCGCACCATGCCCAGCAAAGGCGAGGCCGTGCTGTGGTTTGTCATTAGCCGATTGCTTTTACAGCCTCTGAACTTTACTCCTGGATACTTGATCATTCGGACTTTTATTTGTTAAAGGTGGCATGGCATGGAACCACATCCCTAATCTGGTTTCACCCGCTCCCTCCCCGCTCGGAAGAGAGAGGCCCCGTAAATTACCTCCACGCATCCCTGCCTGTGTTTTTCCACCACCATGCTGCTCGGCGCCTAACCGAAGTGTCGCCACGCCACCCAGTGGCTCCCGAGGCGCGGGGTGCCGCTGCCGTGCCGAGGTGCCCCGACCCGTCCCCGCTGCAGGGCCTGCAGCCGTCCTCCGGAGCTCTTTGCAGCCCTCAGCTCCCCCGCATCGCTCCCTGGCTGCCTTCTCCACTCTCGGAATGCGATGGTGTGCTGCCGAGCCAACCCGAGCTCGCCACGTGCGCCGTTCCCAGTCTCTCGCATATTCAGTGTGCACACCGATGCTTTCTGCCGGCTCTCTGGGGCATGTGGTGCAATTCTTGTTCTTTAATCAAATGGCAGTAAACAACCCCTTGAGACAAACGCTGGGATACACCTCTGGCCCTGAGTCCTTCATGTAATAGTGCTGTGGTCCCCCATCCTCACTGCCCAGTGCTCTTGGGCTGAGCAGAGGGGAGAACAAGAAACACTGGCATACAGCTCCAGCTCCAGTCCTAGCCCACCTCCCCTCCTTCCCTGTCAGCACCCTCCTCCCATCAGTGCCTTCCTTCACTCACTTCCAACCCTTGGAGCTGAGCACCAGACCTTACAAGGACTTGGCAGGACTTGAGGCCCGCCTGAGCTGCCATTCCTGCCTTTATGTTGATTTGGCTTCTTTGTGATTTTCCAATAAAACAAAGTCTTACACTAATTACCTCTCCTTTCAAAAGCCAACAGCAGTCACAGAGAGCTCTCCAGCAAGATTTACATAAAGTGCAGTCCTGCACAGCAATAAATTCCCCTGCTGACTCCCTGCTCCTTGCCTTCACCAAACGCTACTAGCACTACCCTCTAAGAGAATGCTCTTTGATTCGACATGTACTTATTAGACATTACACATTCATCTCATTCATTTCTCCTTTCCCCAAGGGTGCATTCTTCACCATTTGTTGCCATAATGCTAGAGGACAAGAAGTCATTTTTCTTATTTAGCCTCTGCTTGCCTATTTTGCCCTGCTGCTTGCTGCTGGGTGCCAGAGATTAGATACCCCTTCGGGCAAAGCAGCACAACTGGCCGTATTTTCAAAGCAAACTGTTTAAGTTCGTAATCACCCTGACTGAGGCAGCAGTGATAGTTGAATTCACAGAATCCCAGGATGGCTGAGGCTGGTAGGCACCTCTGGGCCCACCTGGCCCAACCGCTGTCTGAGCAGAGACACCCAGTGCAGGGTTGTCAGGCAGCTTCTGAAGAGCTCCAAGGAGGACATTCCGCAACCTCTGCACAGCCTGTGCCAGTGCTCAGCCATCTGCACAGCAAAGTGGTGCTTCAGGGTGTTTAGAGGGTATCTCCTGTGCTTCAGTTTGTGCTCGTTGCCCCTGATCCTAGCTCTGGGCCCCTCTGGAAGGAGCCTGGCTTCATAGCATTTGATCAGTGATGATCCCAAGCAGCTCAGACGTGGATGAGTACCCATACTCCAGCAGAGATTGTACAGGTTGTGAACACTTTAGCAATTCCAGGGTCCCATCACAGAACCAAAGCACCCATTCGTGGAATATTGGTCTTGCAGTGCTGGCTTCTCTAACCATATGGTCTCCAACTGAAGTGCTAAGTGAATTAAACCATGTCTCCCATCTACAGAGGAGCTTGTGGCAAGGCTTCATGCCAAACCGGAGCCAATTTCAGCTAAGTTTGCTCTTTTACATAGGTACTACATTCCCTTTGCAAGCATTTCTGCATTGCTATGTCAATCTGCAAAAGCTAAACATAGTAAAAGGTCATTGCAGGCTCCATGCAGCCCTGGCTTTAATTAAGTATATAGACTGACAAATTGAGTATAGTTATACCTCTCCATCTGGTCTTAGCAGAGGACCACTGACATTTTGTTCATATACTCTTCTTTTCTTCTCTTTTAGAACAAGATTCGCATCATAGCTTTTTAATGAGCTAATAGTTAAAATAGCCCCCTATAATTACGCTAGAATAATCCAGCATTATTTCAGCTTAATTATAGGGGGTTATCTTAACTATACATCATTTGCAGTTCTCAGTCACTCTAATGCGCAGATGTCTGAAGAAATGACATAAAACATGAGCAAGTTATAAAATATCTAGAGTGTTACTCTCTGAGTCTGTGGAAAATGATCACATCCATTTTCCGTAGCTCTGCTGTGCAGCCTCCCTGCTCGGATTATTTCCAGACAACCAAGAGATAATACTGAACGCAATGGAAATAAAATATTTTGCTATCTTGTGTCATGCTTTAACACTGTTGACTCTTTCATTTTCATATCTCCTTGATTCTCTCATAAATCTTCTCATCATCATATTACAGTTAATTTCTCCGAATCTTTAGCAGCTCTGGAAAGGAAACACTTCATAAGCCTATCATCTTCAGAGATGTGAGTGGACAAAGGGAGACTAACTTTGCCATGGAGGTTCTTATTTTCATTCGATGACCCAGTCCCCCTTAAGACCACTGCATCCTAATGTGGCAGCATAATTGGAAGTGTCATTTGGTGGCTTGGGGCAGCCATGTCCCTGCTGCACCATCTCCTGGAGTCCCTCCACTGTGGGATTCAACCCCCTGGCCTCCTTGCAGCCAACACTCCTCTTCCCTAGCCCAGTCAGCCCTTGCCATGTTGCAGTGAGAAAGGAAACTTCAAGCCTAAGACCATCACAGTGCGGGCAGCCCTTCCTTCACTCCCAAGCAACCAGCTTACCCTCTGCTTCTCCTGCTGTGTGGGCCTCAAACTAGATGCTTACTTGGAATTCAGCGCCTTTTCCAACACTCTCTAATTAGGGCTAGAGTAAAATTGGGCTGTTGAGATGCAGATAGGGATTTTAAGTGCTGCTCAAGAATCTTAGGACATTTCCAAACAGTATAGCATCTTTAATGCATTTTAAATTTTTTTTTCAAAATCAAGCTTTTGGAATACTTAACATTTTTCTTGAAGAAAACATAACAAACTGATCAATTAGAAGACTAAGCAAAGGATGCAGGAAGAAACAACGTCTGCCTCCAGATGGATACTTTCATGTTTACAGGTTTGTGCAGTCCAGAGAAGATTCACATCAAAGTTTCCTTCCAGTGGGGAAGATTCCTATGAACACCCCGAAGCACTTCTGTGCTCTGTGGGTAAGTGAGCACTGGCACAGGCTGCCCAAAGACCGAGGAGCCTCCTCCTTGGAGATCTTCAGAAACTGCCTGGAGTTGTCCCTGAGCACCCTGCTGTGGGTGTCCCTGCTTGGGCAGGAGTTGGACCAGGTGTGCCCAGAGGGCCCTGCCAACCCCAGCCATACTGGGATTCTGGGGTTCTGTCTCTGGAAGGACATGGAGAAAACCATTTGAGACAGGCTGCAAGCACATAGGAACTTCTGCAAGCCTACTTAGGAGGATGAAATGGGACCCTGTAAGGCAGTGAGGGGATAGTTCATCGTTGAGTGGACTGTGGAGATGGGTAGCATAGTGTTTGTGGGATGCTGTTCCTTTTCCAGGCTGTCCTCTGCCTCTGCTCTTCCATGCAATGAGGTCTCCAGAGCTCCTCAATGATCCAAATGTTTAGGAAGAAGCCTCCCTGAGGTGGCATCGGAGATGTCCATCCTTTGAACACTAACACATCTTTCCTTCCAAGTGGTAACACGTGCTACAGCATCTTCGTATTTATTCAACCTGTTTTATAACCCCATCAGCATCCTATTCCTCTAGCCCTGGATTTGGCTTTGGGTAGGTGCCATTTCTCCTAAATTTATTCTTCCTGTTAATTTGCTACACACGACTGCGACTCCTTTCCAAATGCACTTGGAAACTTTCTTCTGCTTAGTGACTCACAAAATCAATGACCTTCAATTGCAACTGCGCATAAATGTGAGACAAGTTTGCTTTATATTTGATTGGTTCTTTTTAAAGATCTGATTTGTACTTCTAGTTTTGATTATAGGATCTCACCAGGTAGAGAACTGCTCTTGAGTCTATGCAGAAAGATGACACCAAGCCAAGATAACATCAAAACAATAAAGGCTGTGCAGAGAAATGAACAGGTTGACCTATGTAATCAGCAAAATATTGTGAGGTACTACAGAATGTACTAGCCATTGATGAGCAGTTTTGGGACAGGGAATGAACACAAGTCATCCCATATTTTAGCAGATGCCTTTCCAAAGTGTGGTGACAGCCTGAAACAAAACACCAATGGATTAACAGCTGGAATGGTGTGTGGAGGGAAGCTAGTAAAAAGTCTCAGCTCATACTCCACGGCCTGCAGGCTTAAACAAGCCCTGCATTTTTCTGGCCACAAGGCTTGAGCCCACAGAGCATGTGTAACCTGTCCCCACTTCCTCCTGTCACTGTGACACAGCTTTGGCTGAAGACGGAGGATTATTTCTTGAATATTTCTCACTCATGGAGCACACTTGGAGGGTCTAGGAGAAGGATGCTGATGGCAGACATAGCTGTCTTTGCACCATCCCTGAAGAAGCCCAAGACAGGGCAGCTGACCCAGTGCCAACACACATAACCCAGTCAGCGTCCATGCCCCTCTCATCTGCCACCTAAGAAAGACTCTTTGCACAAATGTGTAAGAAAAAGCATGGGCTGGGGCCAGCCTGAGTAGTCAACAAAGATCCTCCTTGGAGATTAAGTCTTTTTTACATGTATGGAATGAAGGTACTTTCTAGAAACTCCAAGCCTTTCCTTTCTTTGTAGCTGTAATGCTGTATACCCCCTACTTGTGTATGTTAGGGAAAAGTAGAGGAAACTGGAATGTTTACTCATCATCATCTTGCAAAAATAGTAGAGAAATCTCATTAAAGTCCTGAGTATCAGGAACCACTTCAATATGCATTTTTTACTTATCTCGGGTTTTAGAAATATTACCAAGGAGCACAGGATAAAAGCCTAAAGAAAATCACCTTTTATGACCTAAGAAACCCATTAGAATCAATTATATTGAGTTATGTCAATCTGAAAGCTGACCCCATCAGCAACTTTCCATGACCCACTTGTGAATGTGGTAAGGATGAAATTCTCATTACACAAGCTTCTGGTACCTGGAGGTCTGTTTTCTCTTCTCACTTATTCGTGTGTGTATGCTTTCCTGTTACAGCTCCTCATTAGTCTCCTTCATCTTGCGCATGACCCAAAATATCCTCCTCATTTCCCTTACTGATGCTAAAAAGGCTTTCATATAGGTGAACTAGAAATTTTTTTTTTTCACTTCACTTGAACAGTTCTCACTTCCTGGAGTTGTCCATAGAACAAATCAGTGCATTGAAAAAGGGAATCTAAATCCTGCTCCCACAGCCTGTCATTTGCTTACAGCCAGTCTCGTAAAAAATACTCCAAGGATTCTCTTGCAGCATGTCTATATGGACTCCTACATTGTAGCAGCCATCTTGGCCCATCAGTGACAAGGATTTTGATGAGAGTGAAGTCCTTCACCCTACCTGTAAAGGGCACTTCAGATAGTGGCAGTGCAACAGATAAAGTTCACTTTTTGGCACAGAATCTTCTCAGCTGCTTGCAGGCACAAGGCTGTGGACCCTGAGTGAGGAGACTGCTTATCAGAGCACTTTCCAGCAACAAAAAGGAGAACAAAAAAGGGGCATCACTAGCAACAGGGAAAAGTGAGGTGTCCTCCCCATTCCAGTGGGCAGCAAGGCCATGATCCCAGCTGAGGTCCTCTAGATGAAGCCCTTCAACCCAGTCTCTCAAACTACCTGTGGTTTCAAGTCTATATTACATTGCCAAAGTTCATCTAACTGTTAAACAACAAGAAAACAAATCACCATCACTTTTTCCCCATCTAATGGTTGTGCTGGAAGGATTAACAAGTTTGAGTGCTGGAGTTGCTCTGCCAGGATGTTCTCTACGCAATCACTCGCAGATTTTAATGACTTTGGCCTGCAACCTCCCTTGGTGATTGCTTTCTTGCATATTCATATGAAGGGATTTTATCTGCACAAAGACTTGTGAAAAGAGTGTTTCCAGGCTGCATGCCTGAGTATACCTTGGAAACAGAGTTTGAAGCTGGACCACACTGTGTGAAGCTGCAGCTCGAGGTCTGTGTGTGCCCATCACTCAGTATCTACAGTCTGTCCTCACCCCAGCTGAGTGACACTTCTGGGCTGAGAAGCTCCAAATCCTTTTCCAGAGCTCTTTGTGAAGAAGCCATCGATTTGGGGAAAAAACAAACAAACAAACAGTAAAAAGGTGCATAACAAAACCAAACAAACCTGGAATTGGGCCTGACAAACCATCCTGGGGTAATAGGGGGTTGCTGTTGACAGCACTGACTGTGGATAATAGTTTTCTCCTGTGTTGCTGATCTACCTCAATGTGCAAAAGTCAGGGCATCTCTGACTGATGGGCTCAGCTTAAGGCTGTGAAAGTCTGAGTTATTCGATCCATTGGAACTCACAAAGAAAGAGCTGAAGGTCAGGTTGTGGCACATGGCATGTCATATTGAGCAAACAGTGGCCTAATGAAAGCCCCCTGATGGACTTTCCCTGGATCTTGTGTTTGTTCATTATTACCACTTCATATAACTAGTCCAAATACCACCCAAACAAAGCAAATTGCCTCAGCCCTGTGACGTTTCTGGTAATGCATGACCATGGCAACTAGATCTCCTCTTAATTTAAAGCCTTAATTAATCTTTAATTTCGGGTGAGCCTTTTAAGTTGCTCTGAACCAACAAGTACTGAATCCATTTCAGAAAAGTCAGGCTTCCCATTTTTCTCCAGCAGATCCTACAAGCTGGTGGCATCCAGAGGCCACTGAAAAGCTCTGGGAAGGCTCTGCAAGCTTTACAAAACTCTGTGCACTCTCTGCAGGTGCTGCCTGGGGTTGGCTCCTGGCATGCACAGCCCAGGTGGGATGCATGGGGTGCTATCAGCAAGGGAAGGAGAACCTGCCGTTGGAGGGGATGTGGGATCTGTTCATTTCCTCAGTGCTGACTGAGAAGTTAGATGTGGCTAAAATGCATTGGGTGCTCAGCCTCAGCAAGGCCAGATGATCGCTAAGTGCCTGCACTTCAGCGAGTGCCTGCGCATTAAAACGCAAACGGGAAGGGAAGAAGTCAGCACAACCAAAGCATTAAACAAATGCTGACAGGACATGCGTGAGCACACACAAATTGCTGTGTTTACAGCACAGGACACACAGAGCTCCCATTTGCAGCCAGAGGCATCTAATTGTTCAGATACATATATGCTTTCACCTACCCAGCCAGAGCCTGATGCTACCTTCTGTCTCTGCGCAAGTAGCTGCATAAATAGGGGCAAGCAGCCACACAAAAAGCCAGTTCACCTGGTGGCATTCTCTTGCACACCAGCAGCTCCCAGCCCCACATCTGCTGCAGCTGCTGGAGGTCACCTCCCCAGGAGCATCCATTGGGATGTCCAAACACCCATCCATGCCCTGAGACCCACAGCATCCCATGTGGCCCTGAAACCCCAGCACTGCTGCTGCTTTTCCAGTGCCTCTGGGCTCATTTTTTACCTGACACCTCCTGCAAATGGGAGGGAAAACCCAACAATCTTGGCAAGGACTCTAGCCACACCACCCAAGCTGCAGAAAGCAAAGGTAACAACATGGAGAAGGAAGATCTGCCTGCTATAAGTGAAGATCAGGTTTGAGACCATCTAAAAAATGTGAAGGTTCACAAGTCCATGAGATCCGATCAGATCTACGCACTGGTTCTGAGGGAGCTAGTGGAGGAAGTTGCCAAGCTGCTATCCATCATATTTGAAAGGTTGTGGCAGTCTGGTAAAGTTCCCACTGTCTGGAAAAGGGGAAACATAATCCCCATTTTCAAGAAGGGAAGAAAAGATCAAGAGAACTACAGTCCAGTCAGTCTTACACCTGTGCCTGGAGAGATGGAGCGGACCCTCCTGAAGGCCCTACTAAGGACATGGGAAAAAAAAAAGATGAGGTGATTGGTGGTAACCAACTCGGCTTCCCCAAGGACAAGTCATGCCTGACAAACTTGTTGGCCTTTTAGGATAGAGTCAGAGTATCAGTGGATGAAGGAACAGCAACTGACATCATACACCTGGGCTTGTGCAAAGTGTTCGACACTGTCCCGTGTGACATCCTGATTGGAGAAAAACTGATTTGATGGATGGATCCCTTGCTGGATAAGGAATTGACTGGATTGCCACAACATGCAAGATGGAAGGGATGCTATCCAGAAGGACCTGGACAGGCTTTCTCATTGGTGGGCCCATACCAACCTCATGTTTAACAAGCCCAAATCCTGCACTTGAGATAATCCCAAACATAGATACAGGTTGGGCAGAAAATGGCTTGAGAACAGCCCTAAGGAGAAAGATTTGATAGTGTTGGTTGATAAAAGACCAACATGAGCCAGCAGTGTGAGTTTGCACTTTACAGCACAGAAGGCTGACTGGATCCTGGGTTGCATCAAGAGAATTATGACCAGCAGGTTAAGGGAGGTGATTCTGCCCCTCTTCTGTACTCTCCTGAGACCCCTTGGAGCATTGCATCCAGTTCTGAGGCCCCCAAGACAAGAATGACACTGAGTTGTTGGACTGAGACCAGAGGAGAGTCACAAAGACTCTTCTGGAGAACTTCCCCTACAAGAACAGTTGAAAGAGCTAGGGTTCTTTGACCTAGAGAAGAGAAGGCTCCAGGGCCACTGCATATCAACCTTCCAGTACCTGAAGGAGGCCTGCAGGAAAGCCAGGGAGGGACTTTTTATAAGGGCATGTTGTGACAAGAGAAGGGGGAAACTGTTTTAAACTGGAAAAGGATAGATTTAGACTAGACGTTAGGAAGAAATTCTTTACTGTGAGGGTGGTGAGACACTGGAACAGGTTGCCCAGCAAGGTTGTGAATGCCCGCACCCTGGAGGCATTCAAGGCCAGGCTGGATGGGGCTTTGAGCAACCTAATGGGAGGTGTCCCTGCCTGTAGCAGGGGAGTTGGAACTAGATAATTATAAAGATCCCCTCCAGCCTATAACATTCTATGATGATCTTTTAAAGCCAGTAATTCAGTCTTTATGCCACAGCTGACAGGCTACTGGACTACAGCAGATGTTGCAGCAGGATTCTCAGTCCAATGTTCAAAAAAGTATGCAGTATCTGCTCTGTTTGCACTCTGACCATGCAAAAGCTGACACTGATGTGTGTGCACCCTGCTAGCCTATGAGGCAGAAACTCCATCGTGATTCCAAGCGAGTCAGCAGTTAACACTCCTGTATCGCAGAGAGGTTTTTAGTAGACTCAGTTCATACAGCGTGCCATTACCCCCTCGGTTTTGCTCATCGATCTGAAGAGCATATCACCTCTGAGATTTACAGAGAAATTCTGTCTGCAAAGCTGCTGAAAAGGCCACTTTGGTTGATTTTTTGTCTCATATTGCTTTGTGTTTCTGCCTCAAAGAACAGAAGGACAATAAAAATTAATTTCATGGTGTAATAAAATGTTTGCCTCAGAGATTTCTGGAATCCAAAGCACTAGTATTTTATTTGTATGCAAAAATTCATTATGGATATAAAAATGTGAAGAGATGGCACAAGCGTTAAACCTTAGAATATTGCCGACTTAGAACAATGTAATCAACCCAATAAAATAACACTTCAAAACATACAAGGTTATGAACATTATCATTAAAAATGCTGGTAAATAAATACACTGTTTCTGATCCATATTTGTATTAATCTTCATGGATTGGGCACACAACAAAGCATCATTACTAGCCCCAAATAACTCAGGATATGGTTCCTAGTTTGGAAGGTTTGCCTTTCCTGAGGTGACCAGATGCTAGGAAATAGTTTCCTGCCATTATAAGTTATCTTTGTTTCCCGAGGTTTTGTTTCCTCTTCTCCCAGATTACTAATGCTCAATCTACAAACTAGTCTTTTCACTTTTCTTACTGCCTGGGTTTGTAACAGGATGGAGCAGCAATTGCAGACAGAAGAAACGCAATGCAGTCGGATGACCCTCCTCTGAGGGTCAGAGCATTTTGCTGGAGGATGGGAAGGGAAAATAGAGAGAGTGATTATTTAGCGTTACTCATTTTTTCTTCATTTCCCCAGACACCACTCCACTGTGCTCAGGTCAGGTTTGGGGCGTGCAGGAGGAGGCCATGACACAAGTCACTTGGCATTGTCGGGGAGTTAGCAAGGCTCTAACAAAGAGGTTTTCCTGAAAGGTTGCTTTCACTGGCAATGGATGTTGCTGCAGAACAAAGCATTAAATCTCTGAAAGACACTGTGCTGTGTTTACTGAAGACACCACAGAAGACAAACAACTCACTATGAGTGCTCTGAAGTGCAGGGAGCCATCGCCCTGTGCCTCAGTTAAGGTTTAATCACGTACATACACCTAAGGCCTTCATTTGCTTTCAGGAGAGCAGTAAAAACAAACCGCAAAGCAAACATACAGTTTTGCCAGTGGTTGGTAATGTTCTGCTTTTCCAGTGGAGGTGAGATCTCAAAACACCCAGCACACTGGGATCAGGAACACAAACACCTGGGAATAATGTCTGTGTTGGAGAGGGCAAGGCTTGAGGCCTGTTCTGTTCCAAGGTGAGGAAAACAGATGGAGGAAGCTGGAGAAAGCTGAGCAGATGCAGAGGATGGCTTGCAGCAGGGCCCCAGGCACCTTACATGGGCACCTTACCACTCACTGTCTCCAACCAAACCCTGCCCCAACAGCCCCAAATAGGACAGGAATATGCATTAAGCACGGGGAATATCACCAAAGCAAGGGACCAGCAGGAAGTGGCTTACAGAGTCACTGAAGCCATCGTTTTGGGAGGGAGGATGAAGGCCAGGAGCTGTCAGCAAAGAACTGCTCTTCCCAACTTCACCCCTACTGGCAGCATGCAGAGGAATAGGGCTTTGTGAATGGTTCATAATTAATCAGCCAGGCCCATCCAGAGCAATGAGCACCCTCCAGATTTGGTATTCTTAACAGCCAAGTTGAAAATTTAGGGAAGCTCTCATTCCAAGGACGAGATCTAATTTTACCTATGTTAGCTTCATGCCTGCACCCTGAAGCCATCTGCACTGGGAAGGCTCATCAAGTTCCTAAAGGCATTTGAGTTTTGTAATAAATACGCCTTTCATACCACAGCTAGTCAAAAGATATATATATATATATATATATATATATATATTTAATATCACTGTCTTTATCTACACCACAAGCAATAGTGGTTTTATAGCGTTACCATTTATTTTCCCTGGGATAGACTTCCTTATTCACTGAAGTCAGTAGCAAGGCCACAACACAAGTACCAGATAAACAATTTGTGAGCTACAGAGAGTCTGCAGTATGTTGATACCAGCAATCCCTATGTCCCAGAGGACCTCCAATGACCCACTGGTGATGTTGAGTGTTTTGTGAAGGATTAATACATTGGTTGTTGTTTGGTTTGTTTTTTTCACTTCACCCTGAAGGTGAGTGTTTTGGGGCCAGCATAGCTGTTTTTGCCATGGGGTCAGACACTGCCTTTTTTATAGTTACACTGACAGTTCTGTGGGTTTGAGGTTAAAAGTCCCTTAACCAAGGAGCTGAAGGGGCTTTGGGAGACATGTATGGGAAGTCACAAACTCCTGTTCTGGGATCCTTTGGTACTCTAATTCTAGGGCGCAATTGCCTGGAACTGTGAAGGACTGTATTCGGTGACCTACACAGTCCTTTCCAGCCCATGTTCCTCGCTAATCAAGAAGAGCAGAGGCACAGCCAGAGTGCAATTATGCAGGAAGGTTCTGCTATGCATAATAAAAGTGTCCTACCAGAAGGAGCAGTTTGTGTAGCAGCAGCAATACCAAGAGACCAAGCAGTGGCAATGCTCAGGGGACATTAACCTACAGCGGGGTTTAGAGACAAATAAAGATTAATGCCAGGGATGTTACATTGGAAGCCAGGATATTTTCTCTCTTTCACAGTAATGGGCTTACTCACTCTCATACCTCCTCACACATAAAATTACCATGTATAATTGCACTGGCAGAATAATGCTCTTGATGCAATCATTCTTTAGTTGAGATCTTTCCCTATCTGAAAAATACGTTGATAAGTAGTCAGAGAGTTCAAAGAAAACCTGTGATACCAGTGCAGAATCCAGCAAAACCAAGCCAAATTTGTTACTTCCAGGCTTAGGTGTGGCTGTGCCAGACTATGTGAGGCGCATCCTGACTCCTGTGGGAAGATTAGTGATGTTATATAGGCAGTTGCTAAATGACAAAGACTGAAGAGGGATGAAGTATGCAATAGATATTGCCTAGGAAGGAGACATCATATCTGTCAACTGCTCTATGCAGAGAAAGAGCAGACCACCACAGTCTATGGAATAATTTCCCACCCAGAGGAATTCATTGGAAATGTCATTATAAAAAAAGTATTGAACTGACCCTGGAGAAAATATTAATAAATAGATAGCCCTACAGAGGCAGAAAGACAAACAAGATTACATAAAAGGTCTTTCTTTTTTATAAACCTGAGGAGCTGGAGTGACTCAAGGTATTTTTGTTTTCATTTAGAAGGTTTGCCTAAGTAAGTTTTTTTTTTTCAAAGGAATTTCTTCTGACAATATATTTAAAATGAAGACTTCTCTTCGATAACAGCAAACTACATAAATGATTCACTGGAGAGAAAACATTAGACACAGGGTGATAAAGACACTAAGTGAGGTGGGGCAAGAGACATTGCAGAGAGTGGGTAAACAAGCTTCCATCTCTGGTACATGGCAGCTTGTGGATTAGCACCTGTGAGTCTGACTTTCAAGTGGAGTTTAATCAGGTCTCCACCACTGCAAGTGCTCCAGAGAAACTGTGCCTTCGTTACAGTACCACAAATAAGTTTTGAGTGGAAATGTCAATGACAAGATACCTTCAAGCCCAGTCTGTGGGTAGAATTGGAGAGATAATTAAGTGAAGGTTCATAATGATCCTTGTTATGGTGGTGTAGGGCAACCAGAGACTTTCTCTTCTATTTAAACTGGTTCTGGATTCTGAAACAGATGGCAAAGAAACCTGTCTGATTTCAAGGTGGAATTTGACATATTAAGGGATGTGGTTGTTTATGGTTACAAAAGTCTGGATTTGATCACAGATAATAGTCAGTTAAGACATTTTCTGTACGGTATGGCTTAAATCCTCTGAAAATAGTTATTTGCAGTTCATTGACTGCTGTGAGGTCCTTTCATGGCCCAAAGACAGCACTCAGGAAGCACTAGTATTGACAGATTGTATAAAATTCATTGTGACCACCATTGAGCTCTTCTCACAAGTATGAAGCAGTGAGTTGGTTGTAGATCAGGTGTTCAGCTCAGTGCTAGGAGGTCACTATTAACCAGAGCAGATGCTCCTTTTACCTTTTACCTAGAAGGATGGCAGCAGGAGGTTTCCCACTGAGCGGATGGCAGCTGTATCGACTTCCTATTTTCTGAGCTCATCAATATGCTCATCCACAGCTTCTCTGGGCAGCCTGTGCCAGTGCCTCACCACTCTCTTATCTTTCTTGAATGGTTGGCCTGGGCCCAGTAGACAAGTAAGAGATGGCAGTCATTTGTGCTCTTCAGACTGAAAACGCTTTGGCCTTTCATTGCTGCTTTCAGGTTTGTGTGCATTGCTATCTGGTCCCATTTGGGTTTTGGCTATGATCCAGTTCCGAGTCATTTGAAACCCCTGAATCTAATAAGCTTTCAATGTTCATTAGGGTTGGAAGTAAAGGCCTGGATCCTATCATTCCCATCTAGCCCTCTATTACAGTGCAAAATGAGGTAAAGGTGCTAACAGGTCAGAATAACAGAATGGCTTAGGTTGGAAGCAGCCTTAAAGATCATCCAGTTACACCCGTTCCCTGCCCCCCACCAGCTCAGGCTGCTCAGGGCCCCATACAGCCTGGCCTTGAGCACCACCAAGGATGGGGCACCACAGCTTTTCTAGGCAGCTGCACTCGCTTCCTTCTGAGTAAAGAATTTCAGTCTAACATCTAACCAAAATCTCCCCTCTTTTAGTTTAAAACTGTACCCCATTGTCCTATTACTATCTGCCCACATAAAGAAATTCTGTCTTCTTCCATTTACAAACTTCCTTCAAGTTCTGGAATGCTGCAGTGAGGTCTCCCTGGAGACCTCCATCCTCTAGCCTTAACAAGTGCAGGTCCCTCAGCCTTTCTTCACAGAAGAGGTGCTCCAGCTCTCTGATCAACTTTAAGGCCCTCCTCTGGATGGTTCCACATCCTTCTTGTGTTGTGAGCCCTAGACACAGTACTCCAGGGCAGAATTGAGGGAGTGAATCCCCTCCCTTGCCTGGCTGGTCATCCCTCTTTTGATGCAGCCCAGAATAGTTGGCCTTCCAGGCTGCAAGCGGACACTGCCGGCTCATGTCCAGCTTTTTGTCCACCAGAACTCCCAAGTCTTTCTCCACAGGGCTGCTCTCAACAAGTTTTTCTCCAGGTCTGCACACATATCTGGGATTGCTTCAATGCAAGCGCACCACGTTACACTTAGCTTTGTTGAATCTCATTGGATTCTCATGGGCTTGGCCTGTTTGAATGGACGGCTGTCAGCTGTAAAGGGTTTTGCACAACCAGGCATTAGTCTTTGGGAATAGCTGCAACAATTCTTTATCATTTCAAGCTCAGACCTCCACTCTATCCCAGCTCTGTTGTGACTTCTCATTTTCTCTGGCAGTTATTTGCAAGCCCACAGAAAATGGAAATAGTCCTCTTTTGTTTTGGCTCTTCTTTTAGACAGGTCTGTATTTGTGCCTATTTCACATGTGGTTCTGCTGACAGATAAAGCAGCAGCAGAGACGAGGAGCTCTCACAAATCCTCAGCTAAGTGTGGAGGAGGCAGAAGCTGCTAACATCAGTCCAACCACTGGGAAATATACAGCTCTATTTTGAGCAGTTTCCCATTATTCTCGTGGCAAAAGGCATTTCCTTTACCTTTTGAACTTTCGGAGAGGGGAAGAAAGAGGAGCTAATTCTCCTCTCATGGTCAAGATGAAACTGACTGATTTTGGAGTCAGTGAATGCGGGTGATTAATTAGCATTCAAATTTTCTCTCCATCAGGTTAATAAGGGACATGCCCATCATGTCAGAAGTCTCCTTGTTCAAGTCCATGTACACCCACCTGGAGTTGTATGATTCAGTCTCACACACTGTCTCCTAAAGGGAAGAGACAGAGTGGTGAGTCAGTGGGACATGGCTCCAGTGTCCTTAGTGTAGTGGTGTCAGCCTTATCAAGCAGCACTGAAATATTTATTAAATACAAACACAGAATTGACTGTGCCTTCCTAATTTGGCAATGTTATCTGAAGAGTTAGAAGCACAGTGTAGAACAGCTTAATTAAAATTTTTCATTTCAGAAGCTAATGATCCTCATCTGGCTGCAAGAAAATCAATGAAGAAAACAACAACAACAACAACAAAGAACAAACTACGACATTATAACGAACTGTGAAATATAACAATAAGCATGAATTTCCTTTTGGGATGACCCCATTTTGTTCATACTAGCCAGGAGCCATGCATTCGATGAAAGAGATGATAGGTATGCCAAGGAATTCTGGGACCTTCAGCTGGGCTAATGGCCCAGCAAGCGTTAAAACCCCATTAAGATCTACAGTGGAAATGAATAATGACTGCAATAAATAACAAACACTTGGCCCTCAGATAAGATGCATTATATTTCCCATTGTGTATGCCAGTAGTTGAGTGTATTTATAAGCTACAGTCACAAATGACTGGCTTGTGCTAAATGTAGCTTGGAGTAGGCAGACAAAATTTTCTTGGAAGTCTCTGGGCCAAATTCAGCAGAGAAGACAGCAATACTTTCAGCGGTAACATTTGCTCCCATCTGCAGGAGCAATTCCATGCTTAGCGTTTTTGAAAGAAACAGCTACAAAAGTTTTGCATGGTATTCCCACTCTGAAGGTGCCTTCCTATACCCAGGCAGTGCTCCTTCTGCCTGTGCTCCCCAAGGAATACGTGACTGCTGCTGGCACATGGGACTACTGCGAGCAGTGTAGGCAGGAGTCACTGGTGTTTACTCCCCCAGGCTGACATAAGTCAACTGCTGATGGTTTTCCACATACCACTGAAAGTAGTCCACAATCCCCCAGCACTATATGACCATGGGCTAAAAATCACTGCAATAGCAATGCAGCCATGTGAAGTGCAATGACAGACCTCACTTGAGCAGCATTCACAGCACTGAAGCCACAGGGAGCTGCTCCAGAGGAATAGAGAATACAGCAATGATCTGCTTTTCATTGGTTATGGATATTGAGGTTGTCTAGTATTCTAGTGCCCCATTACTAAAGGGTTAAATATTTGGCTAGCACAAATCTCTGTATTTTGTCAAGAGACTTTGGACCATGCAGTGCATCTATTTAGGTATTAAAGGCATTGCTGATACCATCAATAAGCAAAGTACTTTCACAGAAATTTGGAGGCTTTCAACAAACAGCATTGCAGCTTCTAAGGACTACACCTGTGAAGAAACCTCAGAGGAAAAAGGAAAAAGCAGGCCTCTTTGATTAATAGCTGCAACAACATCCATTTCTAGCAAAGCCTGGAGGTGGAGTTACTCCACCTCAGGCAACATTTGCTGCATTGGCACAACCTGTTTTAAACCTGTTACGGTGAACAAAATGTGAACATAGACCTATTAAAATGGCAAGCAGCAAAACCCACAGGCAATCAAGAGCGGTTACCAAGAGAAGAGCAAGGCTTTCTTGAAATTTCTTTTCTTATACCTCTGTTCTTCTTGGAGTTTAGCATTCTCTCTGCGTCAAATACACATGGTCATCATAATCAGCAGGGCAGACATAGAAGTGAATAAGCATAAGTGAGTAATAAGCATGTTTGGATAGAACATGAACATAAACTGAAGCAAGACCTCCCAAGAAGTCTTATTTTTAATGCCCACAAAGTATGAAGGCATATCTCCTATGAGCAACTGTTACAGAGAGATGAGGCAGCTGAGATGGGCCATGAAAGAGTCTGAAGATGACAACACCTAAAAGAAACGGTGCCATGACATTTCTTAAGGCTCCTGAAGTCATTCAAAAGGTTAAACTGAATTTCTTTCATCAGACATTATACTAAGTGGAATCTCTGCAAGAAAAATCACATCATTGTGTGACTGACCTTTCTCCTGATAAGGATTTAAAATATGTATCTTTAATCCGTCAAAAGTCATTAGGTTTATGATAGAAAAATCTGCTTTTGAGACAAAATTATTTACACAAGCAATATAGTATCTGGCAGGCCAGAGTCATCAATAAATGCATTTTCTAACATTGAAATCCAGCAAAATCCACAAGCACTGCTTTTGTTTTTCAGAACAATGTCTGTTTTCTACAGGAAAAGAAAAATAATTAAAATGTAATCCATTTATCTCAGTATTCTCATTAATTTCTATAGTTCTTTCTTTAATAAAAGGAAGATATACATCAACAATCCGTTTCTTCAGAAGAGCTCATTTTCCAAGACAAAAGAGTTTATTAATGCATCCCACAAGAAATCCAAACCTGCCAAGCTTTGTTTTATTTTGTATGTCTCAAAGTCAGAAACGTCTGCAGTGAATTTTTATTGAATTCATTCTCTGCAAGAGATCCTCTGAGCCAGCTCTGAAGAAATTGTTTTTCCTGAGGAGAATGAAGAAGCCAGTGAAAACAGAGGATGATGGGGGCCTGGTCTCCTAAAGTTTGAGTGTATTTCTAGTGGGCACCACTCTAATACACTTTATTGAGCGATTCAAAAGACGCCTCAGTAACCATGAGAACAAAGTTCACTGGTTTTGTGTGGAAACTCGAGGTGCAACAACTCTAACATGAAATATACATCAGCAGTGAAATCGGGTTATTATGCTGTATATCTCTGTGAGGCTTGTCATGAAAATTCATGTCCATGAGGCAAGCTTGGATTTTAGAAAGGCAGAGTTGCCAAACATGAGCAATCCCAGCTGGGCACTCAATGACGGAGAAACAATGTGCTGGTTGCCACATTTCCTCACTAACTATTCTGGTCCCAGTGGTGATGGGATGCCAGCTACCCCTTCCTGCTGGCAGTGAGGAAGAGGCACAGAGCAGATACATGGCTGGAATCCCACCCCAGCACTCACCATCAGCTCGTGCAACCTATGGTCTGGCTTCTGAGCAGATACAGATGGGTCTTCTCTTGGCTGAAGGTACCCTTGGTGACCCCTGTTAATAACAAAAGAAGGTCACTGTGGAAGCCATCAGACACATCAACATGGCAATGGCCAACATCCTGGAGGAATTAAACACAGCCTGTGCCTCCATTTGGAAGAAGTGGATTAATGAAAAGGAAGAGCCATGATTTCAACTGTAGTTAACCAAGATTTGAACAGCATGGAGGCAGTAGGATCCCACATGGGCTTACCCTTGTGCTCAGGGAACAGCGTAGAAGAATTGGGAAGACAGGAAGAGGCAAAAACGGGATCATGTGGAGCAGGCTAAAGCTTCTGTCCAGTGCAGACTGCAGGGAGAACCCTTGAAAGGTGATGGGCTGCAGTCCCAGGGTTTCTGGCAGGGTGGACAGCTGGATACCTCTTCCCCAGCCTTCAGCCACTGCTTAGCTACCCCATCCCATGGGACAAGAATAGGACAGGCAGGAGATGATAAAGGCAAAATATTTTTGAAACATGTCTGAGTCCTAAAGCCTGAGCAGAACCCTCCCGCACCAATAAACATTTTGTATTAGTATGAGATGCACAGGGCCTTACCTTCAAAACTGGATATCACACACTCTTGTTTTCTATTTCTTGACTGCAGGATTTCTCCCCTAAGCTAAACTGTTTTTGCTCAAAGTAAAGAATGGTTGAGGCCCAGCTTCATGCAAGCTGATGTTTTTTTCTGCATGTTCTAAACAAATTACTCCGTCAAGAAAATGCTCTATTTCAAGATTGCAACTCTCAAAGTACAGCAATGGCAAAACCATTGTTAATGCACCAGCACCCAGCAAAGTGGAAACAACTTTTAAGGTGATGAGGAAGGTGATGAGGAAATCTAAGTTAATACAGCTTAATAAAGCTTTTATGTTTATTGGAGCCTTTCCACCACTGTATCCCAGCACAATAAGATTGCCCCCAAAAGGCCCAGAAGCCACAAGTGGCTATAACAAAAATAAATCAGGCCCAAAATTCAAACCAGTTGGGGTCTGATTTATCCCACCTGACATGACTCATCTGCTAATTCACCTCTTCCTTAAGATAGTCACTTCCAATTATTCCCTCCTAAAACAGATGAGAACAGCAGCTCTCTTGGAGGTGCTTATCTCTGCTTGCCTGGAGAGGAGACTTAGGCATTACTTCAGATGAAGTGTCCAATGTTTCAGAAGTTACAAGTAGATGAAAGAAAACCAGGAGCTAATGTCAATGGCAAGGCTGTGATTTTTAAATTCTCATTCAAAACACTCCAGTTCAGTGAAGAGTAAGAGACTCAGAATACCTGGAGAAAGTAGACTGAACAGGCTCAGCTGAGTTCAGCCCTGTATCATAAAGTAAGTAAAAGGAATGTGAAGACATCATGCAAGGAACTCTGCCCTCCAACAGCACACAGCAGAATGAGGGACCAGGGAGATGTGAGCAACTGGTAAATGCATTCCCTCACTCATTTAACCAAGACAGTGAGATTTGCTCTGGGCTGAAATAAAATCAATTTTCCGACGAAAAATCCCAAAATATTTGAGTTAAATTTCTATTAAATGTTTTGCTGGAGTCTGATTTCCACAGAGATCTCAACTTAGTGTTGCAAAATTCACGAACAGGTATAACTAAAGTATTTAGATTCTGAAATGCTGTTACAGTGCTGTACAAAACCTGGTTTGCCAATACTCTCACACCACAGCATCAGCAAAGCCTCTGGCTAGAGCATTCCTTTCATGAGATGTCACAGGCTTGATGACACTCCCAGGTGTCATCATCCGAAGACATGGTGATCCATCTTAGCAGAGATGGTCACACTGTAGAGGTGTGTCAAATCTAACATGAGTAGGTAATGCCTCAGATCTGGAGTACTTCAAGTTTTTGTCAAAACCACAGGCATTTTCTGCTGAACAGTTTTGCCCACCTCCCTTTCATTGTTCTGAAAAATCTCACAGAGAAACACTCATGTATTGCTAGGTCTAATTTGTACACAGGGCAGATCTCATTCTGATTATAAATGTGCAAATGGAAACCTGGCAGAGCTTTTCACTGGATCCAGCCACCAAAGTATTTTGTGCCTCCAGTTTCAATCAGTGTTGGCAGGAACTGCCAATATGTGGCACTAAGGGGCTCAGGGCCCTCCATGCCAGCAAGGGCCCAGCTAATTGCGTGGTTTACTGGGAACTGATGGAGGTTAGGAGAGCTGGAAGTTCATTCATTGCACTACCAGGGCAGAGCTCCATCCTGGGCATTTTTAGGCCTATCCATTTCATATATATGTGCTATAGGTACAATGGAATTTCCATTATGCCGTTATTTGGGGTTGATATGGAAATTATATGGCCTGGGTCTAGGTTAGGTGCTAAAAATACCATCCCACAGCCTCTTGGTAGCAGCTTTCACACTGTGCTTTGCAGAAGTCTATAAACTCCTGTGAAGAGCTGATGTAAAATTTTCTTTTTGACCACAGCTCAGGGAGAAAAACAGTCATGAATTTTATGTCTTCTACAGTTTTCTTTCTTCCAAAAATGAAATGCTTTTTGCTAGATAGAGAAAGCTTTTCAGCATCAAAACTTGAAATAATTTTGGAAGAAAAGCATTTTTTTTTTAAGGACAATAAATACACTTGAGGTTTAAGAGCAATTTTAAGACAGAGATAAAGACACGAAAAAAGATTAAATGTTCTCCAAAGTACTTCTGTTTCTGGCTCTGGAGTGGCACCATTCACTTGGAAATTAAGTGGAAGAGAAGTCTTGAAAAGCAAAAAAAAAAGAAAAAAAAAGAAAGAAAAAAAGAATTAAGAGTGTGCAGTGTGAAAACAGTCCATAGCCTGAAGGTAAGACTCAAGAAAATACCCTCCCTATGGCTTCATTTTAAGATCTGCTACAGGATTGGTCCTTTTCCAGCCTAGATGAAGTGTGGAAGCAAGCCCTGATATCTCTGCAGGGACACAGCAGCTGGAACAGACCTCTTTGGTCAGTGGGTGATCTTGCAGGTCAGGCTGCCCCCTGGTCCTGTTTTCCTGTGCCATGGAGGGCCCACATCACTTCATTGTGGCACCTCCAAAGCCTCCCAACAGTTACACGATTTTTTGGATCCTCAGCGTTTCCAGAGTCCAAAGAGGGACTTGCATGCCTTGGCACTTACCAAGGTACCTACCTTCAAGGAGCTGGTGCTTACCAAAAGCATGATTGGTAACTGCTGTAGATGCTCAATTGATTTAAGCACACAGCTGCCAGTGATAGTGATCTGCCTGACGTTTGAAAAATTTGGCTCCATTTCTGAGTTGAGCTTCCTCAGCAGCGAAAGTGGTGAACTGTCCACCCATTCCGGGCTGCTGGTGAACCTATTCATATTTGAAGAGAATGTGGGGACAGTGAAGAGCAATTGTCCTTGAGGGGATCAAACAGCTAAAATCCACAATCAGTGGGGTGACCAAACCATACCTTACTTGCCAGCTCTTGGGGTTGCCTCTGGAGGGTGCAGATCTCAGGGGTGATGCCTGGACACAAGAGAAACTTAATCCAGACAGCAACAGGAGGGGAAATAGCATGCGAAAGGGTGCAAACCCAAAGCTGTGGATAGACAAGGAAGCAAGGTGTAGGCTGTGCAAATACCACAGTCCAGCAAGCAGAAGCTGTGAGCTTAGAGGTAAACCAAGAGCCATGGAGGCTGTGATAGGTATTTAGGCTCCTGTTTGGTGGATATATTGTACGTGCATGGACATGAGACATGTTGGGGTGAGATCAGATTTGTCAGGGCTCCGGGAGGTGGACGTATGACTGTGAGCCTGATCAGGGCTGTGAGATGAAACTGGTAGGGTCAGGGTGCATGCCTGTGCATAGCAAGCTCAAAAACAGTTGGATGAGTAGTTGCATGAGTCTGTATGTATGTCCCATGTGCACAGACATTATGCTGCCGTCACTCAGCCCATGGCATGACTAGCAGAGCCTTTAAAAAGAAACTACACACGCACAAATATTTTATGTGCCTGCCTTATACATAAGGCATGGGCCAAACAACTTGCCCACACAGTTCTGAAATGTACCCTTTTAATCCCTTTGGTGCCAAGGAAACATGATTGACTACAAATGGTGACAAAGAGAACTGCACAATCCAGTCCATACATACAGAAAGCAGCAGGCTGAGCGTAAATGCCTATTTGAAGGCATACAGATGAATCAGTAATGATATTAAAGTGATTAGCCAACTGCCTTAATTGATATGTACAAAACCATATGTGCTTATAAGCTTACAAATGCTAACTCACACTTATCACCATCTGTACAGAAATCCTGGGCAAATATCCTTTTCCTAAATGCAGGTTTTTTAAGAGTTGGGCTTAGGGGAAACGGAAAGTTATGCTGTGAGATGTCCGTCACGACTGGTACATCTCTCTGAGACCAGATTTGTTTTAGTGACTATAAAAGATGTTGGTTGTAGTCCAGTACAGAACAAAGACATGATAGAAACCAGCTTTTCAAGCAGAAAAATAAGAACAAGTTCTTGTGACAAATAAGGAGGAAGGCCAGTTCTACAACCACTTCCCTTCTGCAGCTTTCTCCCTGATCTTTCCTGATGTCTTAAATGAAATTACAAGAGAAGGCCAAGGAAGAGCAATCCAGAAGTATCAAAATCACTTACAATTCCACAGGCAGGTCACTGGTCAACAAAACTCATGGAAAAGCAGTGATGGTGGGAAATGGTCAAGCATTTCTTCCCCAGATTTATCATTGTGAGAAAAAGCCTTTGGCTATATGTACAATCCCTTGTCACCACAACTATCTACAGTGTGATGCCCCACCATATTGCTGCAGAACAGTTCACATCTATGGTTCCTCATCAGCTTCAAGCCAAATCAGTGTTTTTGTTCAAAATCATGTGGGTGAGAGTTGAACATTCTGCAAGAACTAACCTGGAAGAACAGCCCCATTGCCAATGCAAGAGTTGGGTCTGACTGGAGCACTTCTTTGTCCATAAAATTGCTCTGTTGTAGAAAACATCATGCAGGAAAAGACCAGTTCAAGAAAGGACCAATTAAATCACCAACAGCATTTGCTAGGTGAGACCAGAGATGAGGAGATCCAAAGGTGCATCTCACCTGACTTCTACGGCAGCAATATGGATGTCCCCACGCGAGTCTGGTTTCCTCCTAATTGCTGCAGAGTAAGCTTTTCCAAGCTCTAAATTCTATGGTCTGTTTTAGTTTTTGCATTAGGGTGAGTGGAAATTCCATCAGTTATATCAACCAGATCTCATTCAACTACAGAGGGCCTCCGAAGGGCCTGGCTCTGGTGCAGTTAGTGTCTCACATGGGATGTATTCTCTGCTAGAATTTGTTCTGCTCTCTGAGGCAGTTTAAGCAATGGTAGTGAAAGAAAGTATTTTTTTGCTGGCTTATCTTCACTGGCCATAAAAGCTGCTTGAATATATGGTTATAAATGCAAAGCTTTTCTGTGTTTGCAAAGTCTGACATATTGCAAAAGTGCTTGGAGCTTAAGGTTGAGGTGCCATAGTCATTTACGCCGATGTCTGTGTTTTTCCATCCCTTGGCAACATAAATACGCTCCAGATCATTCATGGTCAAGGGCAATCAGACATATTTTTGCTAATATAACTAAAGCACACAATTGCAGTGCTGATGCCAACTACATGACTGGCCCTGGGGGGATAGCTGACATCCAGCACAGCATAAGTCTCTCAATATCATTTGGTCCCTTTGATTCAGCAGAGTGAGTTTGGCATTGGTTTTGTCAAATACCAGGTGTCCTGTATTGTTGTGGGACAAATCCAGGAAGATATTTAGGAGCTTAAATTCTGCTTAAAATCAGGAGATAAAGGGGAAAAAAAATGCTCATGCACTGCTGTGACCTGAAGGCTGATTTACTTTCTTAAGCAGCACACCTGAAAGTTTTATCCTGACTGTCTTCACAGAGAGATCCATCAAGCTTTCCCATACTGGAATCTGCCATTTTTGACTCAGGTTTCATGGCAGAAGACTATTAAGAGAGAAAAATTGATAAGAATTCTCCTGACACTTCTGAAACACAGAGGACATGCTTGTGTGACAGGGACAGGTGAGTTACTCTCCTTTTAAAAATCCTGACAGCGCTGTGCATTAATAGTGCCATAAATATTGTATCTGTGCTGTAAAGGAAGCTGAGAAATTGTTATAATTTAGTTGTCACCATTGTTCTGGCACTGTGTTGTGGCTGGGTGACCTGCAGGCACAGAATAATAACGAGGGTGATTCATCAGACCCCACAAGCGACAAAGTGAAGAGCGAGTGCGTGAGGGGTAAGTGCTTTGATCATATTAGACAATACCAGCAAAAGGAGAGTTGGATGGGAAGGTGCGTGTGAAAAATATGATTTTTAGACAGGTCCCAGTAGCTCTCAAATGACAGGAAATCCCCAAGTGCCAGCAATAAATGTCAGTCACTGCCAATTTAACAGGCACACCTGAAACAACTCACTCCTGGGGAGCTGACAAACACTACAGGGGAGCAAATAAGTAAGAAACTGATCCAGGGGCCCCAGAATGTTCTTATCACATTGGATGCTTCTGGTTGGTGCACTTGAGGACCAGCAATGTCTGTCTGTTCACACAAAGCTGGCACAGGGGCCACCTTCAGTGTGGGCAAGCTGTGCTATGGGAGCAGAGATACCAGGTCACATTTGGTGGGCATCAGAACCTTGTCCACGGAGCCAGAACAACACAGTTTTGTGCTTCCTGAGTCAAAAACAAGGAGCCATCTCAGATCTGAGCTTGCATGGATGTTTTGTCTAGCTGGGGTACCCTGCTTTTCTCATTTCCCTGTCCCCTTGCTGCCTCCAATTATAGAAATTTGAACTCAGGGTTTCATAAGCCCCAGAGCAAGGTAATAGGAACAAGTCAGGTATGCTGACTACTGTGAGAAGGAGGCAGACGCATAGGTGACAAGCAGAAGTGATCTTGGCTACTGTCCCATGAAATCAAGGGAGTTTGCTGTGATACAAATGTGTTGGTTTTACAGAAGGTATAGCAGGTGTACAATAATACCATGTGAAGGAGTGAGGCGAAGAGAAAAGGTGGTTTCTTCCATCTGCTTCAGCGTGGTACCTGGGCACTCATGGAAGAGAGCACAGATATACAAGGAGAGAGAAAAGAAAAAAATGGATGGAAAAAAAATAAGGCCGCAGTGGTCAGGTGCAGGGCTAAGCCAGACAAGCTTACTAATCTCACACGCTTTACTTTTACACCCTTTACCCACTTCCTTTTATACCCTTCCTGGCCTGTTTCCCTTTTGTTCCTCCTGCTGCCCATTCCTCTGTACACCCCTCTGGGTCTGCTGAGCTCTGCAGTTCCTGTACCCTCCCAATTGGACCCAGCTGGTTCCCAGTGCTGCCAGCTGCAAAGTCCTGGTTGATCTTCCTAACAGTGACACCTGTAGCTTGATAGCCTGTCAACCAGTGTGTCTGAGAGGTTAGTTTCTTGTCATCATCTCCATTTTTGCTTTGCCAGGTCTGTCTCTCAGCATTTTGTTTATTGCTCCACCTCCTTTTTCTTCTTATTATTCCCATTTAGCAATCCCCATTCACATAGCCTTACTGTTATAAACATTCCCACATTCCATCTCTTATTGATCAGCATGACTGTATCTGGCACTGTCTTTGTTTCCAGCAATTGATCAGCTTCTCTGTCTGTAAACGTTTGTTCTTCCCCTCTCTCCTTTGTTTTCCTGATTTTTTTGTGAATCCTTTAGTTGCCAATTTTTCTTCAAGGAATAAATAGTCCCCCACTGCATTTATCTTTCCACCAGAATCCGATGGCAGTTTTTAAAGGCATTCAGCAAAGCTTGTCTGCGATCCCAAAACTCAATAAAGCTGTAAATACAGCAAAATAAATCAACAATAGGAATATATGTCAATAGTTGTGCTGTAGAAAAAGAGAACTGTAAGGAACATGAGAGGTCATCCAAATCACCCTCATCCTAAGGAGAGATCAGTGACACTTTTATCAACCCCAACAAATATTTTTTTAACCTGATTTTTAAAAACCTCCAGTAGCTACAATTTAAGCTCTGTACTTTTTGTCCTACGGACATGACAAGAGGTTGTTCTCTTTCTCCTTAGGGAAACCTTTTTCATGTCTGAAGACTGTTATTAGTCCTTCATTCTTTAGACTCTGCTGACCTAGTTAGTCTCATCTTTCTGTGGAGTCCAGGCTTGCGAGATCTGTGAACATTGTTCTCCTCTGCTCTCCCTCCAGCTGATTCACATTTTATTTGAAGTGCAGCATCTGAAACTGAACATAGAGCTGCAGCAGAAGCCAGGCCAGCCCTGAGCAGAGCAAGAGGAATTTTTCTTTTAAGCTGCAAGCTAAACAACTCTGTATTCCCCTTTGTTAAATTTACCTCTTCACGTAGACAGTGTTGACTCATACAGAAGCTGTAATCTATTGAAAACTCCAATCTTTTCTGTGAATTTGCTGAGAACCAAACATTCACCATTAGATATTTCTACAGATGTTTATTGCTACCCAAGTATGCTACCCTACATTTTTCTTTGTTGAAACCACCCTCTTTACTAACAGATCATGCCTTCCATTTGGTAGGGCTGTTTTGAATTTCCAGTCCTATCAATATGTTAGCAGTTCCTCCCAGGTTCATATCACATACAAATTTAGCAGCATACATATTCTAGTCCATCACTCAAGTCATCAAGTAAGTGCAGAATAGAGTTATGGTACCATCATAACATCTCTTTAAACATCTAACTTTTTAATCAAGAAGAAAATTGAAAGTCATGATTGCTGATGTTTACAGGTGGTACAAATAGTAGCATCCTAAATAATAACAAGGCAATTGTACAAAGGGAGCTGGATCATTTTGTAAATTGGATTTACATGAGAAGCATGAATTTTAATTGCAAAATGCAAATCACAAACATCTTTAGAAACAAAGAATGCAGGTCACACCTGTGGGATGAGGAACTGTCTTTTGGAAATTGCGACAAACTGATTAACTCACTGAAAAGGGATCTTGAAGCAATAGAGCAGCCGGGCATGACAACTTTGTCTAAGTGAGTGGTGAATCATGGAGCAGAAAAATCCTCCTAGGAGGGGACCTTTTAGAGAGTCAGAATCTCTCCTACATATAAATTTCCCAAGTTAAACTTACACTGGCAATCTGTCTTCTTGAAGTCCAGCAAATGAAGGTTTCACATACTTTTCTACCTGAATGATATCGTATGACATCAAATGCATATCAGTGCATCTGCAGTGTAAATATGATTGCTTTCTCAGTGAACAGAGAGAATATATTTGTGCAGATATTTGGGCTGAACTTATTTGTGTATTTAACTTCTTTGTGTATTTAAGGCACCAGATGGATGTGTGAGACAAGGATCAAAAGGCGGTTGTCCCCAGAGAAGTGTGCAGTGATCCACTTCAAATGATCAGTGATCCAAGGGATGGAATACCCCTCATAGGAGGAGAGGCTGAGTGAGGTGGAGTTTTTCAGCCTGCAGAAGAGAAGGCTCTAAGGAGTCCTGTTAGCAGCCTTTCAGTACCTGAAAGAGAGCTACAAGAAAGAAGAGAACAGACTCTTTAGCAGGGCCTGTGGTGACAGAACAAGGGGAAATATCTTCAAGCTATGAGAGGGTAGAATTAGTTGGATATAAGGAAAAAGTCCTTTACAGTGAGGGTGGTGAGGCACTGGAACAGGTTGCCCAGAGGTGTGGTGGGTACTCCATCCTTGGAGACTTTCAAGGCGAGGTTGGATAAGGCTCTCAGCAACATGATCTAGAAGTTGGACTAGATGGCCTTTAAAGGTCCCTTCTAACTCTAAGGATTCTATGATTCTATGAAATGTTCAAATCACTGTTCTCCATTTCTGAAAATTTTGAATCAAGAGGTTTTCGTAGACCAGCCTACACTTGTACCACAAATACCAGTCATTAGGGACTAGTAGAACTTCCCAGCTGCAGAGCTGTGGGTGAGAACTGCTCTGCAGTCATTAGTACTGCACAGCTGAACAGAGACCACTCCGTGACTTGCCTAGAAATAAAAAGAACTGAATGAAGTTTTCAGAACCAAGATTATTCAGGATGATATTCTGATATTGCTGAAGGTTTAACACTGGCTTTATTAGTTCTGCTGATGGAGCAGTCAAAAAAAAAAAAAAAAACATTAAAAAAACAAGTCTTCTGAGGGCTTGTGAAAGCAGAACTCTTCTTAATTCCTTGCTAATGACTTTTCACAAACAGGAAGGAAGATTGCAGGGAAGCAGTGCAGCAGACCCCAATAGCAGCACTCTCCACAAAAAATGAAAGTGCAGCAGGATGCTTCCACTGGTGCTGGCTTCCATCACAGAAGAGTGGATAGGCAGTGTCAGTCTGAGGAGTAGCCTCGATGGATCAGAAGTGCCACCCAGCCCACGAGCTCCAAGGAAGGCTGCCTCAGACTCTTTAGAGTTTGGTATGAGACTCTTCCTACGCCAGTGTGCATGATTTTGCAGGGTTATGCAAAGTTGTGCTCATAAACACTATCTATTTTGGAGAGAGTGTTGCAGAGGAGCTCATCTGTTGAAAGCCCACAAGCAGCTTTATCCAAGAAGGCTTTAGGACTCAGGACCCTTGCTAAACATTGGAGAATTTCAAAAAGCCAGAAGATCTCTCTTTGCTGTTCTATGACACTTAGATCTACACAGCCATTCTTCCTTAGCTGAGGGGAGCTCTGAGGTCTCCTTTGTTTCCACATTTTTAGTGCCTAATTGCCCGAACTGGCCCTATACAGTACAGTACAGCTCTAACTGCTTTCTAATGTATTTAAATGTATGCAATAAAAGTGTGGCTGCAGTGCAATTAAAGTGCCATCTCTGTTCATTTTAAATGTCAGTGTAATTTAAGTTCATGGTTAATAATATTCATAAATCTGTAGAATTTCCTATGGATTTGCTCAGGCTCCCCATTTAATATTTCTGGAGATTTCCATATGTGAAAATTTCAACTTCTGTTATCACTAGTACTTGATTAGATAGAAGTACTATCTTTGACCCAAGGCTTGCCTATGCTGAATATCTGTTGCAGGCTGATATGTTCTCTATCACATTAGACTTCTTGCTCATCTTTTTTTTTTTTTTTTTTTTTGGTCAAAAAATCACCTGACACTTAGCAGTTCTTCAACCTGAAAGCAACTTTACTGAGATGCAGGAATAATGCATCCTCTCCGTATGCTAGAAATGGATGAGTATCCTTGAAAAACAGCTGCTGGAAATGGAAAGCCAGTGTTTGCAACTGCCAGGGAAATATGCTGAGGCTGTAACGTGTTTTGGTTGGGTTGTAAGGAGTTTCTGATGATGGCTGTAGACAGTAATGGGACTTGGGGAGTTGGTCTCAAGATCTGAAGCTGAAAGGTGTGTATGAACCTCAGGCCATCAGACGCTGAATATTTTACCCCCAGTAAAAGTACTGCCATTGTAGATGGAGAGGATGCAGTCCAGAAGGCAGATTCTAAATTCTATTGTCCTATCAGCATGGAGGCCTTGAAATGGGAGTGCCCTCAATCATCTCTAGCAGATTCAGTTTGTTAGTGTTCAGCCTTCTTGCCACCTGAGTTGCTCTACTCCAACACCATCTCCATCCCACAGCAGTAGCTGGTGTGGATGTGGCCTTCTCTTTTCTCTCCAGCATGCAACTCTCAGAAATGTACTGGTTCAGCCACTTCCCTTTTTGAACAGCTCTTTTGCTCCATTTCTAAGGGGCAGAGTTCAGAATAATGCCTCCAAGGCAAATTCAAACTAGAGAGAAGCTTGTGCAACAATTAACCTGCAGCATGAGAAACTGCATTTTGTGGTGCCACTCCCCATCCCTGTTTTCTCATCCTGAAGTCACAGTTTCTCTGTCATTTTCCAAAATACACCAGCACTTGGTAGTTTGCTGCTGCTATTGTTATCTGTAGAGCTCCCTCACATGCCCAAATCCCACCTGGCATGCATTGATTCTTCCTTCAAGTCAGCTCATCCGTCACGAGTTGTGAAGCCCTTTTGGAAAGGAGAAACTAAGAAAAAGTAGTGCTTTTACTACTGCTGATATGATGATGAGGACTTCTGGCTTAGGTGGTTGTCCTTTACTGTTTAGCCAGCAAATTCCTCCAGGAGCCTGAGGAAGGAGCAACCTGTCTAATCTCTGTCTCAGAAACAAATGGAGGAACTCTGCAGATAAATCCTTCCCCAGGAAGAACAGGAAGATTTCCCAGAACATAATAAAGGACATGGTAAAAAGGAAAGGAGAAAATAAAAAACACTTCTGGGAAGGAGGAACAGATTGTTTCTCATGGCCATCCCACAGCCTACAAGTGAACCACTTTGTTTCTGACACTGCTACGATTTTGAATATATTTGCCATAAAGAAAGCCAAGATCAAGGGCTATTATGGACCATAAATGCTATGGAAGTATAAAACAAACAAGCAAACAAACAAACCAACCAGAACACCAAAGGAAAACACATTGACTCAGCCAACAGCATGAAACAGTCAGGTCTAGAGCTACTCCCATCCTGCTGGGACATTGCTGACAGACATGACAGTAAAGCAGCAGTATTTGGTCTCATATTTGAGAACCAAAACCCAGTCCCTACATGGGCTGCTGCAGAAACAAGTCTGGGAGAAGTGTCTGCTTGGTTTAGTCACATCCTACTCCGAAGCCACTGTGTGAATATGAATGTGGTTGCAGTACCAATATACTTCCTCACCACTGCTGAAATCACTTGGAAAGTGGCAGCCACTTACTTGCAAAACAAAAACAAAACCAAACAAACAAAAAGAACATGGAAGAAAATGAGATAAAACAAAGCAAACAATGTGGATTATTTCACTAGACCATAAACACCTTAATCCTGTTGTTTCCATGTGCATAAACACCCCAGAAGTCAAATGGTTTTATTTCAAAACACTGGTGAAATTCACATGAAAATAGTTTAATCACCAGGGCAGGATTCATTTCCCCTGAGTCTGCTTGTCCAAAATTCAGCTTTCTAGCTGTTTCTATCCTCCCTGCAAACATTAGATAGATGGGTACTTCAAGACAGTTGTACTAGTAGGTAGAGCCCGATTGAATCCTTTTCTATAGATACCTCCTTCCCTCCACTGTCAATAAAGCAGCCTATTTTTGAGTGGCAAATGTGAGTTCCAGACAGTAAACTCCACCCAGCTTGGGATACACTGCCACAGGTTCCCTTGTCACCCCACCACCACTTCTCAGGCTGACAGAGATAAAAAAATCTTGACAACAACCCCAGGCAACACTACAGGCTTGGGGCAGAGTGGTTGGAAGACTGTGTAGAGGAAACGGACCTGGGGATATCGGTCAACGCTTGGCTGAACATGACCTAACAGTGTGCCCAGGTGGCCAAGAAGGCCAGTGGCATCCTGGCTTGTATCAGAAAAAGTTACCAGCAGGAGCAGGGAAGTGATCGTCCCTCTGTACTCTGGCCCTGGCGAGGCCACAGCTTGAGTGCTCAGTTTTGGGCTCCTCACTGTAAGAAAGACATTGAGGCCCTGGAGTGTGTCCAGAGAAAAGCAATGAAGCTGTGAGGGGTCTGGAGCACAAGTCTTATGGGGAGCAGCTGAGGGAACTTGGATTGTTCGGTCTGGAGAAGAAAAGGCTCAGGGTGACCTTACCACCCTCTACAGCTACTTGAAGGGAGGCTGTGGTGAGGAGGACATCGGCCTCTTCTCCCATGTAACTAGCAATAGGACTAGAGGGAATGGTCTCAACTTCCTCCAGGGGAGTTTTATGTTGGACATTAGGAAATACTTCATCTCCAAGCAAGTGGTCAGACTTGGGAACAGGATGCCTAGAGAGGTGGTGGAGTCACCATCCCTGGAGCTGGTCAAGAAACATTTAGATGTTGTACTGAGTACATGGATTAGTGGGAAATACTGGTGATAGGTGGACAGTTGGACTAGGTGATATTAAAAGTCTTTTCCAACCTTGGTGATTCTATGATTCTATGGATTTAGGAAACTGGGACACCACCACAAGAAAGTAAACATTATGTTTTATGGACTACAGACAAATCCTTTAAGGAGACAGTTCTATGCATCATAAATAATGAATGAACAACCTACTACCAAAGCAGACAACCATGGAACAGTTTACACAGCCTTATAAAACGAGACATTTTTCTTAGGCTGCTTTGCCTTATAGTAATACCAATGGGAAAGAAAACCTGTAGATAAACAAAAATGACTCGGACATATTTTCCCTGAAGTCTTTTGGATCTCAAGAGAATTTTTCTTTTCAATTTAATAAAAAGAGTCTGAATTCATACAGAGCTCCTGAACTGAAATTTCTACTTTGCTGAACTTGCATTCAGCCTTGCTACCTACGCCTCTGATCTTGCTTTAGGATGATGGTTAATTCAGATATATACAAAAAGAGATAGCTCAGTAATTGCTTATGCAGAGAAAGCCTTATCTGTTTCAAACATAAAGTCTGATGGAATAGAAAACTTACAGCTATGGAGGGCAAATTGTATTTTGTCCCTATTTGTACTAGTTCAAGATGGGGTAGGGGGAGATGTAACACAGGATGTTTGTTTGTTTTGCTCTGGGAATGCAGCTCTTAGAAGAGTTTGTCATGTCAGAGAAATTAACAGAGGAAACAAATACGACCATGAAAAGGGAATTATTTGTGTCCACATAAACTAAAACATTCTTCAACTAAAAAAAAGAAAAGAAAAAAGAGGAGCTATTATTTGATTCTAAAGCTTATAAGTAATGCAAATAACTCAAGGATTTTCAGAGCTAATGTGTCCTTCATGAGTAAAGGACAGGGCACATGCCCAGGCAAGAGAGCTGCTCTCTTCACGTGTAAGCAATGCAGCCAGAAAATGAGGTATTTGCAGTGTGAAACGGCTCTGCCATGGCACTGAAATTACACTCTGTTTCAGTATGTTCATCATGAATTACAGAACCTACACAGCTGACAATACTAATATTCTGACCTTAATTTTACACTAATATTCTGAAGTGACCTAACTAAATGAGTTTAGACTAAACATCCTCTGGGGGCTCCACGGCAGGACTGGGAGAATGTGAAACACACGTGCAACGTGGAAAGCTTGTCTGGCCCAGAGCTACAAATACACCCTGAAATGTTTATGTGTCTTACATGGTGTGAATTAATAACAGCTTGGACTACCAGGAGATAGTCACTCTTGTGGCCAACTCCAGCTTTGACATCTCACTCATCCAAGTGCATGCCTGGGGTCACCTCATGAATCTGTACCTCAGAAGCAGAAAAACACAGCTGAAGATGAGGGAGAGGGAGATACCAGGAGCATGGAGAAGATCCAAGAGCCCAGAGTGGACAAGTGCCCTCTGGCCTTGCTGTGTGAATACAGGGACAGTGTCAGAGCCAGGGCAAGGTGGAATCTGCCAGGGAGGATAGGTCCTCATGGCTATCACATGGGAATCCCTCAGCTCCTGTCGCATGCGGAAAGGACGGACCCTGGTCTGACCAAAGAGCCTCCCTTTGCCTCTTGTGAAATCAGTAGGACAACTCCTGCAAAATTCAGCTGAAAGAGGACTCTAGGCACTGCTGACAGTCTCCATGCACTGATGGATACCATAAAGAAAATCACTTTTTTATTAGCTATTTACATTTGCAGGGGTCGTTTAAGGGTTATACTGAAAAAGCACCAGTCAGGAACAAGTAAAAATTGACACAGAATGAAACAAGACCCTGATGCACCAGGGGATGTGCAAGAATGAAAAAGATGGCCATGATCCTGAGAGCATAGATAATAAAACATTTATGATCCATCTTTGGATTCCTTGTCAGTGATCTTTTGGTCCATGGTGACTTATGATTCCTCATTAAATACTCTATCAGTGGACCTCATATTCAAAACGTTGCTACTTATAATACAGACAGAGTCTAACCACTTCTTAGCTTCCCTCCACGTCACCTGATGCTCCGGGCACACTTGGGGAGCTCCAGGTCTGTCTGACAGATAGCAGTTTCTGTCCTTTGTAAGTTCAGTTTCACAGAACTTCCCCCTAAAATGAAATGCCTTGCTACATTTGGTCACTTATTAACTTCAGCAATTGAGTTCCATCTTTTTTCTTAAATTCATGTTAAAAACTTCGTAATTATCATTTTGGTAAGGAGAAAACATCTGTATTTGAGAGAAAGGCAACAAACTGAACATTTTCCTGCTGCATTTGAAGTTTGGAGGGGAAGAAAGGAAAATTCTTGCCCTGCTATGAGGGACTCTTCAGGAGATGGCAACTTGCCACTCTATGTTTTTGCTGCTGCAAGCAATCTTTTGGCAATACCACTTACATCTGAGGTGCAACAGCACAGAAATATCAAAGACCTCGCTAAAAGAAAGCAGCCATGGACACAGTACAGTGCAATTTATTTTTATAAAACACTCTTCACATGAAGCTCTCCTAGTCCAACAGCAGGGCATCAGGCAGTGATTTGAGGTTATTGTTCATACACATAGCTTGAAGACATAGGACTGCATTTTGGAGCAAGCACCTGACAGGGAATGCTGCCTCCTTTCCCAGCTCCATGGCTGCTAGTGGTAAGCAGATCATAAGCTTGCACCTTGGATGACAAGGGCAGATTCATGCCAGCCACAATCTGCCATTACCTAGAGAGATGTTCAGCGATGCTATTGGGAACATTCATGAAGTCCACCATACTATTCTGGGACAACATGGATTTGTGTGTGGAAGAGAGATGTTTATACCTTGATACCAAGAGCAACATCGGAATGAGTAGTGTTCTATAAGAAATAGCTGATAACTCCAAAATCTGGTCCATGCTTGTGAGCAGAATAAAGGCCGTAAGATGTCATTCAGAGGACATAACTGATTCCTGTGGCCTCCAGAACGGGTTGTTAGTGTCAGAAGTGATACAAATCGAGATGCCAAGTGGAGGCTAGGTCAGTGTCTGGAGATCCAAGAGAACAGCAGTGGCTGGAAACACAGCAAGAGGATGGCTGGGCTGTTGATGAAAAGTACGTAATTTCTCCAGAAGCTTAATGTACAGTGTGTGCTACCTGCAGCTGTTTGTAGTTGAGTGGCAAGTTAAAAGAAGTGGATCAGGAAGCATGAGGTGGCTCTGGGGTTCTCCTGGACACCAAGAGAGGAGACCAGTGTTGAGAGGGCTCCATTACAAGCCAAGGAGCCTCTGAAACCCCAGCTCTGCCCTGCCAAAGCTGCACATACTTATTTTAGTATGCAGAACCAGGAGTATGAGATGGCCCCTTTTCAAATCCAGCCTGACTCGGTGTAATTTCAATGGCTTGGCACCAATCTGTGCCTCTGTGGCCTTGAGGAGGTCTGTCGTCCACATCAACGAGAGATGAGGGCTGGGCCTGTGCTGGTCACCAGTACTGGAGGGATAATTACCATCCTTCATCAAGGTTGCAGAAGAGTGGCTGTGAGGCAGCAGCATCTGGGGTCTAAAGGCACTTGAATTGCAAATGGCATTTGTTCCGCTCTCCTTCAGCAGCCCTCTGGTGTGAGCGCAGCCCCTGCAGCAGCCACCTTTGTTAGCAAAAACGAGTGAATTCAGCATTCATTTTAGGGCATTAAAACTTCAGATGGCTTCCCCTGGGCGGCTGTTATGTGACGCAATTACACTGTTACCGAATCTTCGCTTCTTTATTCTGGTATGGTTTTCTCTGGGGAAAGTCAGGCTGAAAGCAACAGCTATTTACAAACATTAGAGCCCTGGCTCTGGTTCTTTGCCAGGGATTTCCATTAAGCGAAGGCTATGTTGAATAAAAAGACTGTGTCAAGGCCAATATACACCAGGTGGGGTTTCATTACATATCTTGGCTTTTATTGCCCTCATTTGACTGAAAGCAAATAACATTACCGCTCCTTAACAGAAGATTTAACTTGTATACATGCCTGCTTTGATTTTTATTGCTTTTCCTTTTAGAATAAAGTGTTCAAGTTATGCATAGGTGTAATCATCAGCGGATGCACTTGGGAGGTGCGCAGGCTTGATGGAAGCAGCTTGGCTGCACTTCAGCCAGGATGCTCACGCATGGATGGAAAGCTGTTCTGGCTTTGGAAGGGTTGCAGTGCTCACTTTCTTTTTCCTTGGTATCTTCCCTCCCGGTTTTCTTTATTTTGATTCTAATTTTTGCTTTCCTGTGAAATCTTCAAGATGATCCCCCGTCCTTCTTAGAACTATTCTTTAACCAGTTGTGCTTGAGTTTTCTGCTTTCAGCACCAGCTGCACAACACTGAAGGCACCAAATGCATCCTCCCCAGGCACAGCAGGTGCATCACAACCCCATGTGGGCAGAAGTACCTCCTGCATGCCCTACTGGTAACGCATGGGGTCCAGGCCACACAGCAACAGTAATGTTCCCTTCTAGAGCTGGCAGCACACTTTTAATGGTCACCATTTAATGTGGTAGAATTGGGGCAAGGTCCCAAGCTGCAGCAAGGGGTTTTTCCTATGTGGCTGAAAAATAAACACAAGGCAACTGTGAGGGTGAGGAAAGATGAGGGGAGGAAGGCTTGGCCCAATATGTCCTTGTGCCTGATCTTCTGCTGTCTCAGTGAGAGCACCTTCGTGCCCCCTTCCAAAACATCACAATCCCCTGGGTGACGCTCCAGCTCACCATATGCAGCTGCACCTCAGGGACCAACACTATTTTTAACCGTTAGGAAATTTGGGTTAGTAATGAGCAGGAACAACTTCACCGCACCAGTCAGTGTGACTCTATTGTAACCACTTTTGGGCAGCCACAAGAGGGCAATAGGACCAAACTTACCATCTCTGGGATGGGATGTCGCGCTCAACTTCATGTAGGTGTATGCACAGCTCCTCCTGCAAGCTGCTGGATGCTCAGCAAAGTACAAGTGCAAAAAGCTGCCTGGAGCACGGGAGAGGCACCAGCAGGAGGGAGACACTGCCAGTTTTGATGGACAAGGTTGGTGGGAGCTGCTTGCTCCCCTTTGAGTTTCACCATGGCTTTCAGGAGGCATTTTCCAGCTCCGCCATCTAGAGCCAGCAAGCACATGCATTAATAAATGCCGTCAGCGTACTGAAATAATTGTGTCTTTTCCCATATTGATAACTGAAGTAGTGTTCTCACCATAACAAACCCCAGTGGGAACCAGATGAACATTCACTATGTGTAAGTATGCATCATAGCAGGGTTCAGCAATTTGCTGCCTCAGAATAACGAAGAAACCTGCTATTTGCATAGAACATTGCTGTATTTTACTTCTGAACCTTCTATTTAGCAACTTTTAAACAATTTCTAAAGTAGAGGCAAGGAAAAGAGGGAAAGCTGTACTTTTATACACTCTAGGAGAAAGCATGGCTGTTGAATCCACATCAGCTCCGTGTGAACAGTCGTTCTAATAGTCCTCATTAACAAAGGGAATATTAGTTTGTGCTGTTGGAATTGTTATAAACGAGGGTTGTTAAAAGCAGAGTTTATTATTCTAAAGCTGGACTGCATTTAAAAATGTTACTGAAGATTTTCCAGTCGCCTAATAATTTTATTAGGAACCACTTAAAAGATCAGCTGAAAACGTGGCAATGCCTGCACAACACAAACAAGGCTTGCCCTTCAGCATGCAAAGCTACTGTGGTTTTATACTGAAGATTTATGTAAAGCAGCCGTGGAGGTTAGAGATGCTGCTGACCTCTATGTGGGAGTGGTCTTACTAACAGAGGTCAGCCCCACCAATACACTGCTGATTTCTGTAAAGACAAAAAGTCGGTGGGGTGAATATTCAACAGGTTAAAGGAAACTAGAGTGTACCAGGAGCTGGCGATCCAGCTCCAGACAATTGCCTCAATCCAGACCAGAGGAGGTATTTTCACCAAGTAGTCCGCTTGCAGAAACATGATGGTCTGAGTTTCTGCCCTCGTGGACGTATGCTGGAGGTCCCAGTAGAAGCTGGAGGTTCACCTTGGCTGACCTGGATAGAGCTCCCCATAGCTCTGCTTTGGTCTGAGATGTTGCGTCAACACAGAAGAGTGCCAAGCTTCCCAGCTCCTTGCAAAACCCTTTCCTTGAAGGTGGTTTTAAAGCAGCACAGGCGAGCTCACATCAGCATGGTATTTTGGCTGTGGCATTGTAACTTATGCAAAGGAACGGAACATCATACAGCAGCTGCTCTTTCCCCATAAAAAGCCTCTCCAGAGCCAAGAGGGTGCAACACTGATTTTCCTGCTCTTTTGATGTTGGAGTTCAGGATAATCTGTTCACCACAAAAGAAACAGGAGCCCCAGCATGTGCCTGGAATTGCCAAGAGCCACATTGGCGTGGGCACAGAAGCACCAGGGTCCCTGCATGGCGTGGCACCAGCCCTGTGGGTGAACACCAGCCCCATGGGGGACACCAGCTCAGCACCCATCAGCTCGGGTGAGCACAGCAAAGGTATTGCCTGATGTAAGGGATACTGCAGGGACAGCTGAGGAGGATTTCATTCCCTCAGCTGGATGATGGGAGGTCAGGACAGGCCACTGACCTCGTCAGCTGATCTCAGTGGGGAGAGCCTCGCATCGCTGACCGACAGATACCGAGCTGCCCCCTCACATCGGTGTCTAGGATTTCCCTGAGCACTGAGTTACGGAAAAGGTTTTGCTCCATTTCCCTCTATGGCTATCACATCAGCTGTGACAATTAGGGAGAATAATAGGAAGATGCAACGCATTTCTTTTACTTAAGTGCTGCCTACTGAAAACTGGAACTAAAAGGTACTCGGCAGCTTCTTTCCTGCCTTTGGAATTTCATAGAGGGTGACACTGGAGCATTAAACAGGCAGAAATAATTACACTTGCACAGACTAAATTAAAAACAATGGGAGAAAGTGTACTATTTTCTTTGTAGCAGCCCTTGCCTGCAGCAGTTCTGTATGTTTCAGATAAATAGAGTAGACACTGTGAAACCTTTTGGAAGCTAATCAAAACCTCTAACACGACAATAAAATCTTCTCACAGCTGGAGCCAGAGAGCAGCATTAATATTTACTAACCACTGAGTATATTTACATGAAAGAGAGGATTCTCAGAGTATCTCTGATATGCAATTAAGGTATACACATGGACTGGTAGGGAAATAAATCTTTTTTGTCGTGTCTGTGTTAATGTTTCTGGTAACAAACCAGTAATTATAAATGTACTTGCAAGGTTCTTGCAATAGGGAGAGTTTTGCTGCAAACTTTATTCTCATCTGAGTACATCTTGAACTCAACTGTGGCTTCTAAATTGTGGGACACAGAGGACTGAAACCCAGTGGTTTCATTTTGTATCAACGTCAACACACAGCTTGTGAACTAAGATAGTGTGTGAACTATGAACGTATTTCACACTCAAGTAACAGTAGCACTCAGTTGATGTGCAAGGTCAGAGAAAAAGAGTTTGGTGAGCAAAATACATCCTAATGTATGGGAAATATGGAATTATATTCCCTTAAGTCCACACTTGCCTTTGTTGTCAGAGTCCAGGCTGAGATCTGCAGTGACAATGATCAAGAGCTGTGAGAAGACCTCTTAGCTCACCAGAACAACGGGGCTGGTGAGGTCCTGTGGCTCTGCAGCACCAGGCGCCAGAGCATACCAGGGTTTTTGATGCATTAACCATGTGACTTAACAGCAGATGTAAGCATTAATGGAGGAGGAGGGAAGTACATCTTGTTGTCACAGCTCCATACACATCATCTGCACAGTTCCCAGAATCAAAGAACTGTAGGGGTTGGAAGGGACCTCTAGAGATCATTGAGTCCACCCCCCTGCCAAAGCAGCTCCCCAGATCAGCTTACACAGGTTGTGAGGGTTTTGCCAGAGGACTACATTCTAGAGATGTTTTGTGCTAGAAATGCTAGAGAGACAGTTGCATTTGTATTCCATTTTTATCATCTGGTCTAACATATGTTAGTGGGCTTGTTTGTACACACAGATTCTATTGATTTACCTGAAGGTATCATGTTGGACTAAACTACTGACATTTTGAATAGAGAAACCTCTCTATGGATGTGAAAACCAGTGACATCAGTTCATAAACATGTTTCCATATGAAATGACACTTGTTTAATTAGAAACATGCATGGTACTGCACATAGCTTAGGTTCAGAATGTCTCGGTGAAATGCTCTGGACGCTCATTCCCACTTATGCCACGAAGCATTCAACTCCAGGGCTGTTCTGCTAAGAACCAAGAGAGGCTTTAGTGCATTATGATCTCAGGCTAATCCTGTCATTCGATGCATTCTGGTTTTCAATATTATTTGTTATTCATTTGAATTTGTCCTACAGGAGTTTATCCTGTAGGATAAACTGTTTATCCCAGACCCAAAAAAATGTTGAAAGATGAGAAAATAAAATCAAAGAATCACCAATTGTCATTGGTGTTTGAAGAATGAAGGATTACCTACGCCACCATGCCTTGTAATGTTTGGACTATAAAAAAAAATTGGCATGGATCTTTAAAAAATACTGGTAATGGATCTGCTGGTCATGAGTGATTCCTTCAGCATCATTCAAGGCTCTGTTAGCAAAATGGTGTCAAACATACTGCTAGCAAAGTCTTAGGCCTTGTCACCAGGAAAGGAGTTACTATGGGGGAAAATGAAAGGAATTTAAACATCCGATTTACTTATCTTTTTTGATCCTTTCTCTCAGCTTAGCTAATGCAAAGCCACTAGTATCAGAATCATGTTATTGGAATGAGTTTCACTTTCAAGTTGTCAGAGCTGCCATATTACAGCTGCCAGCACTGCAGGGAGATATTTATTGCATGAAAAAACAACAGTTCCCACTGGATTCAGAAAACAATATAATTGCAGTATGTAATAGAGCTTAAGTTTTATAAATGCTGGAGGTGACTGGCCTCTCTCCCACTCTGCCTCCATTTCCTTCTCCCCCTCTGCTCCCCCAGGCTAGGTCTGGGGCCACTCCAAGTCAGAAACGTTCTCTACATGACAAACGTGCTGACAGATTGGAAGGATAACAGCATTAATTGCCAGCTTAAGCCTAAAACTGCAGAAGGGAATTGCTAGGCAGAGCTTGGGGTCCGTATCACCAGCTTTACCCCTTTGAAGGCAGGAATGACACCAAACATCATCAGGCTACCAGCATGCATGGCAGGGCACCCGGTGCAGACCCCAGACTGATGTGACCACCCCACATTGTTTTCATCTCCCCACAACAAAGATACCAATTTTTATTTAGGAGTAAGAAAGGAAGGTAAGGCCTTGAAAGAGATTCACAGGTTCTGCTGAAGGACAAATAAATGACCATTCCTGAAAAGAAAGCGAGTCTGAGTCCAGTTTGTACTTTTTCTTATCTTCTTTTCCAGCATTAGGCAACAGTCACTGCAAGCCATATTTTCCAGAAATAAATCACAGAGAGGGGAAAAAAAAAGAAAAAAAGCAACAAATAGGAAAATGTAGCACCACTGAGCTGGTCAGAGATAAGGAAAGCTACAGTCTAATTTTAGGCAGAGAGAAATGTTAAGAAAATTAATACATTCCTTGGGGGAAAAGAAGGAAAGTAATAAGGGTTGTTTAGACTGAAGGGAAGCCAAGAATGAAATCCTGGCTCCTAGGAACAACCCAGGGCTTGGCAGAATGTTTTCCAGAGGGTTTGGAAGCACTGGGATAATTCCCAGGCCTCAAAAGACAAGAGAAATGCATAGAAGTGCTTATGTTCCAAGGCTTAAGTAGAGAAGCAACTCAGAGGGTCCACAGGAGGATGCAGTCCTGGCCACTGGCTCATCAGTGTGCTCCTTCCCTTGCAGTTCCAGCCAAGTATCTCTTTCCCATTCCTGCACACAGGGCAGACGAAAAATGGAGGTGCTGGGCTAGTTCAGCATCACCATACAGGGACTTCAGCAACTGCAGTGTGGTGCTGGCAATGATGTCTGTCCCAAAGGAGAATAAAGAAACCATACTCCAAAACAGAGAGGGTTTTTTTTTTATTATTATTATTGTGTTTTTTGTTTGGTTGGTTGGTTGGTTGGTTGGTTGGTTGGTTGGTTGGGTTTTTTGAGTGGTTGAGGATGGGGGAGTGCTTATGGGAATGGGGAGGCTTAGAAAAGTTGTTTGTGGTAAACGTGCAAGACCCTTCCTATTCAGGGCTCAGTCAGTCTTATTTCAGAGGCACGAATTTTTGCAGAAGATAGGTTTTTCAGACACAAAAGTCATCAAGACTCTAATTACATTTTTTTTAAAGAGACAACTTTGTTCCTATAGAGAAGCTGCACAAAGCACTCTTAAATGTGCTCAAAAGAAGTAGGTGAGGATTGCCTGAAGACTGAGCAGCCTCTATCTGCCAGCCTCTTGTAGACAAAGCTCCAAGTGCCAGTTTTGCTCCTTCTTGTGGCTAGCATTTACAGCCAAAGAGGAGAGACAGCCATACTTAAGCTGCTAATCAGCTTTTGCTACTGGCACACTTTTAAAAGCTATCTGGGCAGGTAAGAGTGCACAAGAGGTCTGAGTGTGCCTAGGGCTGAATTTATGCTGACACTAGTCTGTGCTCTTATGCACATAGCAAAGACAAAAGCTCTGCAGCTACTGCCAATGAGCCCTGTGAGCTGTTTGTTTTGTCCAATAACTGCTGTTTTTTAAATCTATGCACCGGCAAGGACCTTCTCTGGTGAAGGGAGTTTGCCCGAAGTCACACTTCGCAGTTATCCGTTCTATTCTGAGGAGGCACTAGTAAAAGGGTCAGAGGAGCTGTCATGCTAGCTCTGACCAGTACCCAGACCTCTGTGGTTTTCTGGATGTCTAGTGGCAAGGGACAACACAAAGTCTGATTCATGTATTTATATCCTCACCTTTCAGAGTTGACCTCACATCATCCATATCCAAGCTCCAAGAGGCATGGCTCTGTAACATCACATCTGTAGCTACACTGCATCAAAAACAGGAATGGTAGTCCCCCATCATTTCCCCAACACCTTCCCAGAGCAGAACAGAAATTATTTCACTATTTGTTGCCTGCATTTGAATAGCATTTTCCTAAGCCACATTTGGCCTCGAAATTAGGGGCCTTGTAGCAAAATAAAAAAAATTTACATTGCAACAGATTGACCTGGTGAGATTTGCCAACCGTGACTTTCATAGCTGCTCTGACTGGGTCCAAAATCCTAAGGTCCCTCTTTGCTCACAAAACATCTGGTTTGGAGAGCTTGTCACAGCATGCTGCAAGGGTGCAGCTAATTTATTTCTTAGCCACATGATCGTGCCTAATGCAGCACAGAGATAAAGCAGTTTCACTCTGAAGCACCAGTTCCCTGATTGGTACAATGGATAAAACTGATTAAATCTGGGCCACATCACTCCATGGGGCAATTCATAACGTCAATGGGACATTAAACGGTAGAACTTGTCAAAGCTCATACCACCCACAGCCCATCGGAGTGTCTTTCTGTAAAGGTCTGTGTCAGGCCATGTCAGTGTAAAGAGCCATCTCATAGAACATTGGGTAATGCGTGTGTTATCTAGAGCAGTTCACAGAGAAAGGCACGGAGATAACCCACTGTGTACACAGTGCTGTTACCACCATGCATTTCACAAAATCCTCTATCATTTTCCCAGGAAGAACTACTGGTGGGAGTTTCTAGATCTTGACCGAACCAGCATTTGTTTCACTTGCCATTTGGACATGGTTTCTAGAAAGACCAGTTCCCTGCTGCTGCTGCTACGCAGGCTGGTCTCTTGTGAAACCATGGATGTTCCAGCCTGCCTCCACCAGCTCTGAGCTCCTTCTGCCATCACTATAACATTAGGAACCTTCTTCGTGTACCTCAGCACCTCTACAGAGTTCACTGTTGTTAGAATTAGCTTAAAGGAAGCTTGCAGGCAGCTGTGGTATGAGCCAGTACCTCATCGAGGACAAATAGCTGTAGTGCAGCAACTAGAGAAAGCCACACAGCCTAGCCCCACTGCCCTTGTAGCCCAGAAGCACCTTGTGTGTTTCTTCTCCTGAAGCAATGAAGCAAGGTAGTAAAATTCCATAACTCTTCTGTTATTACTTTTAGAATCTTCACCGTTATTCCAATGCATACAACCTTTGCTCACTGAAAGAACAGGCAAGATTTCCCTCCTCCTCTCCCCTGATCCTAAGTCCACAGCACAGCCACACAGGAACTGTCAGGGCAGGGCACTTCTGATTGTGAAAGACCTGGGGGAAAAGGAAAGCCCGTGGCTGGAGGCCATTAGAAAGATGTGATTTCTCCAACCTGTTTGCATTAAAGTCTCAAGGGCATTTAAGCCACGTGGTCTAAGGAGCCCAGCTGCTGCTGTGCTATTCCAGATAGAGGCAGGCTCCTACATTAATGGGTATAATCCGTACAATTTGCAGATTTCTTCATCTCTTAAGTATTGCTCGATTGCATGAACAGTGCTGTAGTGCCTATTACCATCCCAAGGCCTCCTTTTGAGATGCTCCTCACACAGCATGCCACGTGTTGGGATGGACAATTACCTCTGATGATTGACACAAAGGAAGAGAGCTTACACAGTCATTAGCAAAGGCCTTCACTTCAACAATACATCCTTGTGTATTCTTCCTTCCTAACATGTAGCTTGTGAAGAGGGAGAGAGAGAGAAGCTGAGAGGAGAGAAGGAAAGCAAGGGAGAAAGAGGAAGGAGAGAGCAAGCTTCTTTTCCCCTCTGTAAACTGAAAGCTGTTTTCAATTTTTATGCTTTTTTGGCCTGAAGTACTGTACAATTCTTTTTGAAATAAAAATATAGACTGCTGTTTGATAAAAAGAAGAAGCTTGCTCTCTAGTGGCTGAATTTAAATAGCTCAGAAAACACAGGCTGCAAAAGAAAGGGAGCTTATCCAAAACGTGCTCAGTTCCTTGTCTTTGTGCCCCTTAATGGGGCACTCTTTGCCAGTATTTACTACCAAATAACTACCTATTATCAGTGTAATTGTACTAAGGGAAAACAAAGCACACGGTATTAAGACCTAATCCCATGAAGTTCCTAGATGGGAAAGGAAATTACTTCAGCCTGTAAAAGCTTCCTGACCCAGGAAGGGGCAGGGATGGGGTCTGAAGGATAAGCTGGCATGGGCTCCATGCTGATGGCACGAGGCCTTTGGTCATGTCAGAAGCCAGCCTTGCTCTTAGGCCGTTCCATACACCACACTGTTTTCAAGCTGGGTCTGGCTTGTGCCATCAGGAATCACAGTATGGGAGGGCTAAGGCCCATGGGCCACTAATGTCACAAAAGGGCTGTGATTTTTCCCCGGTCTGTAGTAGGATCCAGGCTCCTGCATCCATCCCCAGCTGGAGTGCACCTTGCAAAGCAGTGTCAGGATGAAGATGATAAAGCACAGCCTGCGTTTCTATCTCTACCCCTGGTCTTTCACAGCACAAAGATCCAGCCTGTTCCCCAGACCTCCTGTTTCCCATTGCAGAGATCTCCAGACTGCATGTAGCATCTGGGGCCAGGATTGTTTCTGAGAAGTGCTTCTCCCAGGGTAGTCCCACTGCCTTGGAGAGGTCAGCAGCAGGTTGTCTGTTTGCCACTGCTGGGTCACATCTCTGCTTACAGCTCAGCTGGAAGAAGGAGCAGAGTGCTGCGGTGCTGTCAGCATGATGGGATTAGCCAAGCAACAGTAATGAATCAGAGGTTTCCTATTAACAACTAGAGGGGAAAGGGGAAAACAAAGAGACAAGCCGAAGCCACAGCCTCAGTGAAGTCCAATCCTATCCAATTCTTAATTTTTAGAGTGCTATTACTTGGAGGGGAGGCCTTATTTTCAACAGCCAGATGGAGAAGAGGACAAGGCAGATGAAAATGACAGCCGGGTCTTGAAGGTCCGCCCGTTTGCGAGGCCCATTCCCAGGCAGAGTAATTGCCAATCAGAAGCAAACTGCTTTATAATTAAAGCATTGTATGAGCAAGGAGATGTCTGGGGCTTGTGCTTAATTGCTGAATGTTGCAAGGAAGCACAGAAGCACGGAGAGAGGGGCTGAACTCAGTGAGGGTTTTGCAGTGAGATAATCCAAGGCAGGGAAAGAGTGACCTGCCTGACAAACCTTGCTCTACCTTAACTCAAGAAAGCACCTATGCCATCTCCCCTGTGCAGTCCTGCCCCTTCCACACACCTGGGGCAGGCTGGGACACAACCAGACCCTTAGGGGTCTCATTCCCAAAAGAAGAGCCCTGTGTGTGTTGTCACTATGGATTGTGCAAGTTTGGGCCATGCCCCATCACTTCTTGCTGCTCCTGCTCCTGGCCTACTGCCCAGGTCTCATGCCATGCTGAGGAGCTCTCTCCAGCACGCAAGTCCTATAAAGCTCTCATGTGGGCATTCTTCTTCATTTTTCCCAACATTGTTCTCAGAAGGTGGGCCTAGGAGTTTGGCCACTATGCTGGAAATACAGAGCAAGTGTGCTCTGGAAATCCCCTTTTACAGCTTAAAGACAGAAAGAGACCACCATTATGTGCTCTGGTCTCTAATACCTGCCTCATCAGGCCTCCCAGGACTGATCTCTTCTGGACTAAGAGCTGTGCTTGGGAGTACCCCACCCCACAATGAAGCAGCTCTATTATTGGATATGACTGCTTGTTATAACACTGCTGAATTTTCAGTGAATTTTCATATTGAAAGAAATTGTTCATATTCCCTACAGAATAAAAACATTAGTATATCAGTTATATTTCACCATTACGGCATTGCAGCATTTGGGATTTTTTTTAAGTTTGAGATCAATGGTGCTGTAAATGAGGAATAGAGAACCAGCTTTAGAAATCATTTCTGAGTTTAAACAGAGATGAGGAAGTGACTATGTTAGTTACTAGGGCTGTCTTTAGCTAAAGCATCATTTCCTATTACAAGCTAGTTCAGAGAGGCAGCGCATCAGTGGGTGCCAGACCCAGGTTTCGGGGTTATTGGCAAATCCATAGCGTCCACCATGACCACCATCCTCTTCCAGTTTCCTCTTGGACCACACAGAGCAACTTCAGAGGTAGATAGTATAAATCCATCCCAGAAGAGATTACTAATCCATCCCTCAGATGCAAAGTAGCAGTAATATTACTAAGCAGAGTCAATCTGATGCTGAGACTAAAGAAATCAGAGTTACACTATTGGGTCTGGTAAAACAAGACATTCCTCTTGGAAGTCTTTACTTCAAACAGGTCTGAAATGACAAAAATATGTATCATCACCCTCATGCAGATATCAGAGTCCTTCCAAGGTGTGACAGAACCACATATTCCTCTTTCTCCACACCGTGCTTTCCTGAAGGCTAAGCATACTGCCTATCTGTGCTTCATTCTCCACCTGCTCTGCTACCCTTGCATGGAAGAGGATAGAGTGTAAAGACAGAAAGCTACCACTGTGACTCTTCAGGTCTTTCACACAGTCTAGGTCTCAGCGGACCTTCTGGAAGTGATAAAAGTTCCACCTTTATAAAAAAAAAAAAAAACACAAAAAAAAAACCCACCACAAATGTTATCTGTGAAGCAGAAACTACCTCAGCCTTGGCTGATCGTTTCAGGGACTATTGCACTCACCGTAAGAAAACAAATCTTGTTTTTGTCTATATTTCCTCACTTTTGGCTTCCACCCACTGTTTTATTTTTTTCTATTAATCTGCTAGAATGAAGAGCATCCTGCTGTCAAATATCTGTCTTGATTTAAGCAGTGGCAAGTAGAGACCAGTCAACCTTCTTTCCCATGAGCTGGACAGAGGTAGGCCATAGAGTCTTCCCATTGCACTGCTGCCGCTGTTCCCCAGTCTGTGGCATCGTCAGGCACATGCTGAAGCACATGGAGCACCCAGCTAAACAATCAATCTCCCTACGACCTGACCTCTTTGTTATCTGCCCCTTAGCCATTTTCTGGTACTGTTTGCAGATGTCATCAGCAATATGCCTTTGTTCCACAACATCAATAATGTTCAATAGAAGCACAGTTTCTGGACAATGATTTGGTTATGGTTTGATTTCAAGCAGTCACTGGTGACAAATTTGTTGCTGTTTAAACAACAAAGAAAATAGATATTTCATACAGGACAAAAGATCGCACCTTGGAAGCAGTGATACAAGAAGGGACGTGAGACAAAGAAGCGGCTCCTTGGGATGCTGTGACCGTTGCTAACCAATCTGATCCCTTTTAAAATATGAGAAAGTGTGCATATTGCCTACTCTGGAGGTAGAAATCTGGCAGAGTTAGCCTGAAACCGGGCTTACCTTCTGGTTTCCCCTCAGGGGCAACCCCTCCTGTCTACAGGCTGTAGAGCAAATTGCATGAGAAGGATGTGCCCAGTGAAGTCTCCCCTCACCTCTGAGGCTGGACACAGTGTTTGAGGTGAAATGTGAAGCCCTCTCAGCTGCTGAAATGCCTCTCATGCACCTTAAAGTGTATTCAGAAGCTGGCAGGAATGGCAAGTGGATCAGGAGGGAGGGGGCTGTGTTAGTACAACGTGTCAGGAGTAGGAATTACGTAGCACCATGCTTTGATGTCTCCCCCAGTAAAGTTCTCAGAAACAACTTTTTCTGATTTCCTTTCTGGCATTGTTACACAACTAGATTAGATTTTGCCTACGGACAACTCAGCCCAGACCTTACTGAAACCTAAGGCTCTCTGAACAGGGCATTCTGGAAGTTCATTAATGTGAGTTACATTTCAGCAAAGCTGAATGTTACATAAAGCGGCTTTTTTGAGCAGTGTTGAATCTGAATGAACTCCTCTTTTGACTCAGCTTTCTTTCCCTGGAATCTAAGACCTTATGTCCCCTTTTTTTTTTTAAAGGGACTTAGTTCCCTTCTCACTGAAAGTGAAATCAGGGCTGATTAATTCTGTTGACTTGGGTGTTGTACTGCGAACAGGAGATGTCTTTTAGGGCAGCTCAAACTTCTTTTAAAAGTGTATCTAAGGAAGAAAAGTGAATGATGAGGTTGTTCTTATGTATTCTTAGTGTTGCTAGGGAAACCATTTCCTGCCTGTATTTATCCCAATTCATCTCTGTTTTTTCAGGGAGGGGAGGAAAACCTTCCAAAATAAACAGACAATACTCTGGAATGAAGGTGCTTATTAATGAGACAGGGTACCCTTGAGATACGCAGCATGGGATCTGGTACTTTTCCAGTTGAGGTCACTAGTTGAAATGCATCCCAAATTAATAGCGCTTAAAAAAAAAAGAAAAAGAAAAAAAAGATATAACGAATGGTCTGTATTGCTGGTGGTCTGTGTCTAGCTCCTCTTGGACTGGGATGTATCTGGGGAAAAAAAAAAGGCATTAAACTGTATTGATGTGCGCAGCTGCTCCTTGAAATCTCTTTCTACCTCAAGTCGGTTCTTCCAGACCAGACTTGGCCCAGGTCTAAAAATCACTGCCAGGGTTCTTCAGTGCTGCAAGAAGAGAGATGCTTTGCACTGAAGGCCTTTGCCAGAGCACGTTGCAGAGGACCCAGATCACAGACAAGACCCACAACACAACTGCCTGCCACAGGCTGACTTAATGTGGCCAGGATCCTTGTCCCTTGGAGGTAAACTCAATATATCTTTCAAAAAACAGAAGAGATGGAAAGAAATGTGTGTCTATGCTACTGGATCAGTGAGAGTGACAACATTTGAGAAAGGACACACATCTCTCTTCCTTTTCCCAAGGATGAGTTAGTTTAGTGCTGATGGGGGGTGATTAGACTCTTGTTTATGATATTAACCTAGGGCTCAGTTTCTCACTTTTCACGTGCTCTATGATCTCAGTCAGACCGTGAAAAGTGGGTAATAGCACTTCTGTTTCTCACAAAGTGGTAAATAAAGACAAGATTGAAGCACAGAAATATCTTCTTGATGACTAAAACCATACTTTCAGTGACATCTTACCATCTTCTGTCAAAAATGACAGCACTGTAATCCTCCCTTCTGTCCCCAACAGACAACATGCCACTCTGTGCTCTGTTAGTCTCTGGCAGAAAGAAGCTCTCTCAAATGGGATCCCCTTTCCTGGAGATACTGAGGCCCACCCTGTCCCAGAGAAAAAGTAGAGCTGGTACCCCTAGCTGGAGATGTGCATGCAGGCCCCATGCAGACCAGATTTACAACACAAACCAGCAAGCACAAGAGTGAGGACCAGGCTACCACCACAAGCTTATCACCAGCATTTCCTCTGGGGCTACCATGGAGTAACTCTGAAGGCAAAAGCCATTGATGACAGGGCCAGCAGGAGGGAAAGTACAGTGAAGACTCTAAAGTAAAGTGAAAAAGGCTTGTCTTTTCTCATCTTTGTTTAGGCGTTCATCTCTCTCTGCTGTGTTTTCCATTTTGCTGCCTTAAACATTCCTTGTCATGTCAGAGCAGGAGTTCAGTGGGAAAACTCTCATCAAGAAGATTATATGCAAATACATTAAAATCAAGACAGATTGCTGGAGATGTATGTTTTGGATCCTGTGGGTGTGTTTGGCCTGTAGCTTTTCAACTTACAGCACACTTGTTAGGCTGAAATCCTAGTCCTGTGAAAGCCAGGGGCATTTTTCCAGTGGTTGTGGTGGATTCAGGAGGCAGCTCTCCATATTCAGTACCCAGAGAGGTGGTGGATGCTCTGTCCTTGGAGACATCCAAGGTCAGGCTGGACAGGGCTCTGAGCAACATGGTCTGGTGACCCTGTTCATTGCAGAGGAGTTGGACTTTGAGGGTCCAACCTTTAAGGGTCCCTTCCAACCTGAATGATGCTATGATTCTATTATTCAACCCATGTGTGGCTGCTGATCCGGGAAGGAGGTGGCTTGTTTTGTGGGCAGTCAGGCTTTGCAGAACCTCAAAATGGGAAATGATGATGGGATGATGAAAGTTTGGAGAGGAACACCCAGAACATGCTGCAATTTATTCTTATTTCTTAAAAGTGTGAACTACTGTGCAACCAAATCCCTCTGAGGCCTACACCAGCATGGGAAAGACACTCTCTCAAAACAGTGCAGACTTCTGCAAAGGGCTTTGCTGTTTTTGGGAAGTCTTACTTGATTTGTCTAGGTTGCCAGCAAACATAGACTCCATCTCATTAAGCCAGAAGAAGAGTGGCGACAGTCTTTAAATGATCAACTTGTAAACAAATCTAAATTAATAAGATAAAGTGGTTTTATGGAGATGGGCCATTCATTTGAAGATGTCCCAGGTTGGGTTAAATTAAGCAGTTTCACCACACCCGTTCATGTGAGATAGCTCTGAGAGATAGCTGAGGACTTATTTAAACCCAAAACAAAAGCAAACACAGAGCTGCTCTAAATTATGGGCAGATCAAATTGGTCAAGGGTGGAGTTGCTACATATTTTCTTGGAGGATGAGACTCCCTTCCCATGCCCTGGGCTGGTGAGCATTGCCCCAGGGGCAGTGACCCAGGGCTCAGTAGGGAGAATAAGCAGCCAGGGGCAGGGGCGGCAGGGAGTTTCTTCACCTGGCTTGGTGAAAGGGAAGGCACAAGGTGCTGCATCCAGAGCATCATGTTGAGGTTGGGCTGGGTGAGGGGAAGGAGCAGTGAGGTAACATGCAGGAGCCGACCTGTTGGGCTTGGATCGGAAAACATAACTGCCTTGTAGCTCTGCTGGCTCAGGGTGAGAAAAAGCTCCTACTTCCTAACGTGGTCAAATTTGGGTATACACACAGCAGTTCCAGCTGCAGAGACCTTTTGTTGGCTCATTTCTGAGTAGACTGTAGCTGTTAGCTGCTCCATGGAGAACACTTTTGGAGACCTCGACTACAGTGCCACCATGCCAGCCTGGCTCAACGCCAGCTGCCAAATACTCAGTATTTGCCTCTTGGGACTTACAAAGGAAGTCTGGCACCTCCTGATGCCTGGTTGTGTCTGAGGAAAAAAACCAAAAATGCTCTTGGTCCTAACCTTACTGTACTTTGTACCTCCTGCTTACAACAACCTGCACAATGTTCAGGTCTCAAAGACATCTGGATCAAAAAAACGTTTGGAAGGACACTTTTGACCTGGTTACAGCACAGATTTTGGACCCAACTATTTATTTTAAAGAAATATTATAAATACAGTGTATTTTGAGTATACGGCAGTTAACTAATGGTTTATGTTCTGTAGTATTTAGAGTTTGTCTCTTGACAGCATTCTCACTGCAACTTTCTGCTGATGGGTCAATGGAAGGATAAACTGCCATTACAGTTTCTTGACAATGTGCAGAATGGTTCTGTTAATTAAAGAAATACAAAATTCACGTGTGATGCTAAAGATCACCCCATCAACTCTGAAAGCACACTGGCCTTAAATCAGCCACATAATGATGGGATAATTTTGTTGGCCTCTTGAGAATGAGGCTTATACAGTCCATTATAAGAAGGAAATGTCATCTTATGATTTAGCTGAAGGTGATGTCAGACAGTATGGTCTATAATTTAGGCCAGATTTCCAATAACATTTTGATGTGATGTTTCTGATTGTATGGGCTTGAATGGTCTTTACCTCCCGAGCACCCTTAAGCACAGGGTGCTATAGTAGCTGGAGATTACAGGAGCAGCTCACAGTCTCTCTGCCTTACGTATAAACTCAGGCTGTCAAAACAACAGGTGGCCTTCCCTGTATTTGCATGGGTGACAGCTGCACACACATCAACCTGAGCAACAGAGAATAGGAAGTGTGCCCTGCTCACACCCACCTCTACAAGGAAAAAACGTCAGGAAACCCGAGGCCTTTGAACATGCAAAAGCAGTAGGGTAGTTACCCCAGGTAGATACACACCTGCAGAGAGACAGGCTGCTATATCCAGAGCATCAGAGGTTTAATGCAAAATGTCTCAGGAAACAAAAAAATTTGCATCACTTAAGTACTGCAAATTTAGAGTTTCCTTTGAATAAAAGTAGAGGCAATCAAACTTTAAATTTCACATTCTACTTTCGCTGGTTGTGCATAATATTAGCACATCATAGAGGCACACACTGTTTACAAAAGGAACAAAGATATACAAACCATGTGCCAGCCACAAGATCTCAGGGGAGAATATTTCACTTGCCCTCTGCCTCCACGACCTCTGCTGGGAAGCCCATTTCATCAGTGTCCTGAATGCAACTGGCCCATGCTGTTTGCCTGGGAAATCACAGGTAGGACCATACTGCAGCTGCTGTGTTGTGTGCAGGGACACCACTCACCAGCTCAGGCTGCCCAGGGCCCCATCCAACCTGGCCTTGAGTGCCTCCAGGGATGGGGCACCCACAGATTCTCTGGGCAGCTTGTTGCTGTGCTTCACCACCCTCAAAGTAAATAATTTCTTCCTAATACCTAATCTAAATCTCCTTTCTTCTAGTTTAAAGCCCTTTCTTGTCACTACACTTCCTGACACAGAGTCCCTCCCCACCTTTCCTGGAGGCCTCCTTTGGGTTCTGTACGGCCGCTATAAGGCCTCCCTGTGTCCAGAGTGTAAGTAAATCTCTGTGGCAAGGAGGTGCTTGCACAAGATCTGGGGAGGAGGAAAGACAAAAAACCACAGAGAGGCACAGCAAGCCACTGCTGGATGCAATGTTAGAGCAAAGATCACAGAAAACGGGAGCATTTCCAGAAAGGGCCCAGGCTGCGTCACTTATCTCTGATACAGTCATACAGCTGCTGCTTAAGCCAGTCCTTGTCATGCCATGGTTCCCTGATAGTATCAGGAACTACATGCACGTTTGTCAAAACAGGATGACATCTAAAGATAGTGTTGAACCTAAGGGGAAGGAATTTAAAAGAAAACAAGTCACCATAGTTACGGGGTAGGGGAAGAAATGTGTTCTCTGTGTGTGGAAATCTGACTTTGGCTACCTCCATCGATACAGATTCCCAAAACAGCATTTATCTGCGCCCAGCCAGTGGAAGGAAAAAGGAGTCCCAGCAATAAAAGTGAAGATACTTTAATGGTCAAGGCTGCATAAGGCAGCTTTTGCAGATCCAGTACTGCTGCAAAGGCTCGGGGCTTGGCCCGGGGGCCAGGGGCTTTTGATTACAGCACACAGCACCAGGAATGCAGGTGAGCTCAGCAAATCTTCCACCCCAAGGCCAGACAGATCGAGCAGCCCTCCAGGCAGTCTGGCCTAGTCTTTGACACAGCTCTGAGGCACAGTTCAGAGATGTGCCGAAGCCAGCCTTAGAGTGCACTGTGCCAAGTTAAATGCCACACGGTGCAAAGCTGGGACAAATCAGCTCTGGTTTCTCATGTGAGCTTAGAAACACTGCTGGGTTAACCTGGCATGGGCATGCCTAGTGCTGGATGAGGCCCCACTTGACTCACCACTGTTCAGGGCACTGGGGAAAAATGTCAGGGATGCTCCATCTCCCTCACTGCTTTGGTGTGTGTCCTCCCTGGCACATCAGTGGCCCTGGGTCCGGTAAATAAATCTAAACCCTGAAGAAGGGTTTCTCCTGCACCATGCAGTATGAGAAGTTACCTAATGTCTCTCTACAGCACTTTGACATCTCAGGTACCACCATGCCTCTCAAGCTCAGGGCTTCTGGCACAGATGTAAGCTGGCTGTGTTACCAAACCAAAAGCACAACAGAAAAATCTGTCTGCTCAGGCAAATCCAGAGCAAGTCCTTGATCTTTTTTGAACACTAGGAAGCCCCTTTATTTTTTCTGTGAGGATGGCTGAGCACTGGCACAGGCTGCTCAGGGGCTGTGGAGCCTCTTCCTTGGAGCTCTTCAGAAGCTGCCTGAATGTGGTCCTGGGCACACCTCACAAACACTCATGGTATTCACTCTGGCTCCTGCTTTGGTGACTTTGGAAAGGAAGCTCCTCCAAATCCTCTAGCTCCCGAACTTTTCATTTAGTGTTTTGGTGTGATGGTCTCTCCCACAGCAATCTGTAGCAGGCTATGACTGGATGGGGTTTCCCACAGTTTGCAATGCTCTGGAGGTGACAAATCTATATAAAAGCATCATTTCCACACTGAGCTCAAAATAGTGTCATACACCCAAACTATGTGATGAACTGATGAAAGTTTGTCCTGATGATGTAATCTTGATTGTGTTAGGTAACACTGAAGGTTGGCATTGCCTTGGAAACAGATTTTGCAATCCTCCCTTTCCTAGCTTACTCATGCATTTAAAGTTAAATTTGGCTGTATCGACCTTCTTATTTTCAGTAAAGTCCACCTTTGTGCCTCTGACTGTTCTCTGTCCCCTTATGTCATGGTTTTATGATTTTTTGGTACTGGTATTCCACATCATAACATCATGTATTGCATTAAGAGTTAAAGAGCTAATACTCCAGCTCCATAGATCATTGATAATTCCAGGTATACCTGTCTCAGAAGAGAAGAAGCACTACATTCCCCAGAGGACTTTGCGATGCTTTGTATTTTTACGTGTTTTCCGCTCAGAGGGAACAGATAAAAACCCTCAGCAGTCACGGGACACTCTCTTTCCTTAGGGATCGACTCAGCAGTGGGTGCTCGCTGCCGTATCGCCTTCAGCGTTAGCGTAAGGCCTTCGGTTTATCGGACACTCTCTCTTGCTCATTTTACTTGATTCATTAGCCTCAATTCCAATTACATTGTATTATATTGTGTTATTTTGCTTTCTAATATCTTATTTAGTAAATTAGCTTTCCTCCTCAGATCGTTGCCGCTGTTTTGTTTCTAGGCCCATCTCCCTTTTCCCTTTTTCCTTGCCCTTTCCTGGGGCGTGGGTCCGTGGGTCCCCCGCACCAATCGTCACGGAACCGGGCCGATCCAGCCCGGTAAACCGTTGACACCCTACTACTAAGGAATGGTATATCTTGCAAGTTTTATTCTTACTGCACACAGGTGGCAGACAAAAACAACTGTCTTGATAAACAGCAGTGATAAAATTACTACACAGAATACAGAGTTTACAGTTGTGTCTCACTCTCCAACCAGTGGTGGGTTTCTCCGTGTGCATGAGGAAGGGCACTAGAGGTGCTTTAGCCCTCTAAAATGTATATTTGTTAACACCAGCCAGTACTGGGACTGCTCTGATCTTTCACATCCTTTCTCCCAGATGCTAAATTGTCATTTCTGCTATCTAGACATTAAGTAGTTTTTTGCTTTTTTTTCAGCTTCCATTTCAAAAACCCCTTCAGCTTTCACTTCCCACTTTTTTGACATCATCCCTTCAGTATCTCTCCATCAGAGCTCCGCCAGAGGAAGTCCTAAAATTGGAGAAACAGATAATGAACTTTTCCAGCATATCTTCATCTGTTGCAAATAAGTCAGCCTGTGAAATGCAACAGAAAAGGACAACATTTTTGCTGTTTTTCATTTGCTGAACACCTTCAAAACATGAGTTAAAACTGCAAACGGTTGTACTGTGTATAATGGAACCAAAGGGATGATTGAGGTTATAAACAGCTTTTATTGCTTACATATGGTCACCGTGTAATGTAAAACGCCCAAGCATTTATTTCCTCAGACCAGTTATATCAATACATCAGAAGGCAATGGGTATTTTGCATTTTTTTAGAACTATGTCGCAATACGCTTTTTAGCCAGGAAATTTATCAAAAGTATTTACAGTTGGTTGAAAGTTCAAAGGGGCAAGATAGGAATTCAGATTAACTGGAAAACTAAACAAATGTAAAGGAAAATAAGGATCAGATTCCAGAAACCTTCTAGTCTACATTGCAAGCGTAACAAATGTTCGTGATTTGTGCTGGTTGTTAAAGAAGTGTAAATTCCATGATAAATTGATGTAGCTCCTGGGATGAATAAAATCAATAATGTAATAACATTGAGTTAATACCAAGTTGACATTGATTGAGAATGAGTGCATCGAATTTGAGGTCTCCTTCCATGCACAAGGAGATACTAGTAAATCAGAGCCAGATTGCCTATTAAACTTTGTTATTTCAGGGCAGAGTAGAATAGAATAATGCATGATGAAGAGGGTATGTTGGGAGTAAAATTATTCAGGCGGAAGCTGAGTATTTAGTGAGGCTGTGACTCCTGAACAGGAGCATTTGAAGAAGTTGATAATGCTCTCAGAAGGCTCATGGAACATTATGTTTATGAAATCTTTTCCCTAACTATTTCTATACAAAGGCAGTGGGGCTGAGTTAGAAGCAAAAGAACTTCACCCCAAAGAATGGGGCTCCAGTTCACAGGTTAGACTTCACAGTTTCCCTCTGATTTAGATATATATTATTGCATTCCCCTAGTGTACAGTGAAATTCAATGGCTTGAGTTGGAAGGGACCTTAAAAACAATTGAACTCCAACCTTCTGCCATGGGCAGGGCTGCCACCCACCAGATCAGGCTGCCCAAGTTCCCACCAAATCTGACCTTGAATGCCTCTGGGGAAGGGAGAAAGTCTGTGACAGTTCAGAGTGCTGTGTCTCTGCAGCCGACTTTCAGAGCAGTTGTGAGGAGGCTGCTGGAGCCGTGCAAAGATGGGATTGACTTGCCCACATCTAAACCGTGGGTTTCTCACTTCCAGACCTCTGCTTCAAGAAAATGCAAACAAAACTCTCTTTTCTTGCAGCTGTAAGACTAGCATATCATCTGGATGACTTCTCTGGTAAAATATTTAGTCATCTGTTCACAGAGATCACAACCTCACCTTCCAAAGAAAATCTCTCCCAGGCAAAGAAACACACACTGCCTGCCTCTGTGAGGGGATCCTTTGTGCCCAGGGTTTGTGACAGCTCCAGCCTCTCTATGATGGTTCTGTTGGGATCTGCACTTCATGGACAACTGTGATAAATAATTATTTGACTAAACATGTCAAATAGTCTTCTTCACTTGTACACCTAGATATATTGGAGTGGAGGTTTTCACAGGATGACCATCTGACCTTGCTTCTACCCAATCCCCAGCAAGCTCGGTGGACAGCTTCAGTATCAACAGGAGATGAGCCCCACATGCTCCTCCAGGTTTCACTCAGACATCAGTGTCCTCTAATTACAGTTCATTGTTGTGTATAACTTCAGAGGCTGATAAGTAATGAGGGAGAGAAGATGTCTGACACGGATGCCCTTGAAATAAGCTGTTCCAACGATATCATGTCGGGATCAAGAGAAGCACATTATCCTCAAGTTTGTGTGAATGAACTGGGGTTATTTGGCAGCTCTGTAACTCATTCAGCTTTTTTATCCTCAGAGTGAAACACCAAACCCATTCATTATAGTTGGCTCCAGGGCTCCTGGGAGCCACCCTGAAAGCTCTCCATCTTCAGCACAGACAGCTAATCTGGACAAATCATTTCAAACAGTTTAAGAAACCATCTGACCCCAGCACCCCCCCAAGGAAAATAACTGAAGGTCAGAGGGACATCTTGGTGTGTATCTGTGGAGAATATAAATTGAGTTGTTTATTCCTTCTCTCTGGAGCCTGTGCAAGGTTCAAATTCAGTTTATAAGCTTATCACCAACATTCATTTTATACAGTACCTTAAACATAAACTCCCACTCAGTCCGATCAAAGCTTTTCCAGCGTAAAGCAGTCGAGCCACAATCGGCTCCCTTGTTCAGTTAGCCAAGTCGATGTTCTTAATCAGTATAAAAACATGAGGAGTCAAATGGTGGTTTTTAATAAAACGGGTTTGATCCGCTTCCAAGGAGGTGGCAGAGGTCTATGGAAAGAAACATTCTTGCCAGTTCCTACAAAACGTGTGTGAGCCCAGCTGTGTGGGACCCCACAGCTCAGTGATGCCTACACTCATTCCCCAGTATGAAGGGCGCACCCCCGAACCCTTTATTCTAATGCACCTCCAGTCTGAACTCTTTGAGTTTCCTACTCCCAAAAACTCATTTATCTCAGCTCCTTCCACTGGAAAATAATCAAGCCCCTGGGCTTTGCCAGAGATTAAAGAATGATTGCTCCAGTTGTCTCAGATTCAAAATCTATTGCTTCTTTAGATTCTGTTGCTGCTTATTCAGACAAAGCAGCTCTATGCTGAAAGGAAAGTCCACAGCAGCTGTGGATTAGAGAGAAGGAAGTGATGCACACAGGACATCCTGGACATTTTCTCAGCTGGTGTAGTGAGTGCCGAGGTAACCCAGCAGCACTGCTGCACTGATAGCACATCTGGTTGAAAGTAATTCCCTCTTTTGAGCTTAGCAATGCAGAGTTGATTTTTTTAGAGTGTGAGAGAAGCTCCCTGATGCCTACAGCCCTACAAAGCACAGACCAAATAAAGAATATGTCCTGGACTGTTTGAGCCAGGCTGCTGATCATCCTGAGCAAACTGGGAAATCACTCCTATCAACGGTCAAGGCTTCAGTGTAATTTGAAGTTGTCACACAGCTGGATCTCTCTGTATTACAAAGTAGGAAAATCAGGACAGTGCTATCCTGTAATCGGTTCCCTGATAGTCTCCCAATCTTTCTAAATCTTCTGTGCTACAAATTATGTTATTCACCAAAATTTCAAGCGCTGACTTTTGGAAATCATTCTCCTGCAATGAAATTAGCTCAGATGTCAGTCTCCAAATGCCTGAAATAGAGATCATCAAGAAATATTCATGGCACAGAGAGTAAGATCCAGTGGGGAAAACAAGATTGTAATGAAATAAAATCATTCTTTGGATTAGCTCTGGACTTCAAACATCTAGGGCCCAAAAATTAATGTGAATTAAATTCTAATCCATGCAATTAAGTTACAGTAAGAGGGCAGCAGGGCCATTTTAGATTCATGTACTGGGAAAAAGAAATATCTAATGAACACGCACTTTTGCATTCATGACATCCTCTCCTCAATCCAAAAGGCTGTCAGCAGAAATCAGCATTAAAACCAGCATAAGTGAGATTGTTTGAGCAAGATAGCTTACTGACATGACCTATTCACACAGAAAAGACATCAGCAAACATTTCAGCTTGGAAAACCACTCAACTGTGCTTAAAACTGAGCACCCCTTGCAGGCATCAATTTTGTTGCACACATCACTGTCCTAAGGAGTTTAATCTTTAAAGCCATAATCTCTTCTTAGGGAGATACAGGTAGGATATCAGGAACAATTTCTTCTCTGTCGAAGTGGTGAGGCATTGGTACAGGCTGCCCAGGGAAATGATGGAGTCACCGTCCCTAGAGGTGTTCAGGAAACATGTAGATATGGCACTGAGAGGAGTGGTTAGTTGGCATGATGGGGACGGGCTGACAGTTGGACTTCGTGTTCTTAAAGGTCTTTTCCAACCTTAATGATTCTATCATAACTTGGGCAGATTCTTTGCTTGCTGAGAAGCCACTGGAAGACAGGAGGGAAGTGTTCACACACAGGTGAGCAGACTGATAGGAAGGAACCTCCAACCAGCTTGTTGGAGTGGGGAGGAAGATGGCACGTAACAGATTTACATTTTCATTCACTTATGCTTTATTACACATACGGTTTATGCATCTGAAAAGATGCAATCATCTTAAAGAACTTGCAATAAAAGATAGGGGAAGTAGCTGAAGCATCCTACCCATTTGCTGTGCATTCTAACAATTCAGGTAAGCAGGATGACTCCCAAAAAGCCACTATGCTGAGCACTACCCCATTCACAAAATAAAAGCAGGAAGAAGAAAGCAGCTGAAATCATCAGATGTTCCACCATTTCAAAAATAGGAGCAGTTTTTTGGTTCCTAAAGACAGACTTATAATCAAATTCTTACACCCATTTGTCAGAGCCTTAATTTATTAACCTAGCAATATCCTGTGAGAAATCCTGTGAGAAATATCCTGTGAAAAATGTGGTTCCAGGAACCACATGGATCATCTCCATTTCCAAGATCATCTCTGTATTCTATTTCTGTCTTTATATCACTGTCACTTTCATAAATAGAGCTTTCTTTTTTTTTTTTTTTTTTTTCTCCAAATCTCCAGCAGAGAAAGTGGGATTAGGTAGATACACATGGAAGCAGCCAAATCTCAAACCTCTCCCCAGGATGCTGGCTGTCTGCTGGCAATTTGTTCTGTCTTCAACCATGCCACACCATATGTGTAAGCCTACAGAAGTCTACACACAATGTCTACAGCGTATAAGCAGCTAAAGGAAAATGTAAGCACATTACTAGTGAAATAAATAGAAATGAAGCCACATTATCTCTCCTTTCTGCCTTGTTAACTGTCTGTCAAACATGCTCTTTGTACATCCTCCTCTCTTATCAGCACACAGTGACAGATAGCTCGGGTTTTCACTCTGCAAGCCTGACAACCTTCCCCATACCACTGGACTCCCATCTTGGCACAGTCCATTTCCATCTCGGTGATTCCACCTGGATTCTTCCTGTTTGCTAACAGATGTATTTTTGTGTTCAATTATAACAGCCACACTATCGACTCAATGTCAGATACAGGATAAGAGTTGAGTCAGGAGATTTCTAGGAACAGTACATTTTTCTTGTGCTGCTGAACTGTTCCCCCTGGAATCCTTATGAACAAGGATTTGAAGAACCCTTTTGCTATTGCATTTACCAAGCAAGGTGCGTCCTGATTCTGGGTAATGAAATCTCCTCTATTACATTAGAAATAATAAAAATACAAATGCTTTGTTTGCTCAGTTCCTTATCATTGAACCAGTTTTGTATCCGTGTATATAAAATACTGCTCACCTGCATTTTTCACTGTAGTGTACAGTGACAAAAAGTGTTTTTACACAGTAGTCGTCTCATTGTCACATGCAGCTAAAAACAAGGTTCCAGCCTCGCCAACAAGACTTCAAAATGATCAATTTTGACTCACTGTTAACTCTTAGTCACGATATTAACTGCGCTCTGTGTGAGATAATGACAGGTATGCTCCAGAGCCTTTGAGAACAATGAGGGATTTGTCATCAGCTTCTGAAGGAATAGGATGGAGGTTTTGTTCTTTCTTCATTTTTTCATCCAGGTGACAAGAACCATGTAGGACAGCGCCTCAAGTAGTTCACAGTAAAGCCCTCTTTCTTCCCAAATCTTGCTGGTCACTAGTTGGTGACACAGTTAACTGGTGACCTAGTTATCAATAGGATGGTGAGAAAAGTACACATTGAATGACTTCATCTCTGTTTTACTTCAGCATTTCTTGCGTGTCCCTTAGCAGCCACTGCCCATTGCTGTCTGAAGCAGGATAGCAGACTTCATAAGCCTGGACTAGCACAGCAGCCTCTGGCTTTTTGTAATAACAGAGGGTGAATTTATTTTTCTGCCTGCCAGGCTGGATGCAATATCCATGAGAATACTCACTAGACTGCTCCCTGCTTGTGATCTCCACAGAACTAAGCCCATGCTTCACCCACACTGGTCAAATATCATAGCGGGCTGCCCAGGAAGGTGGTGGACTACCCATCCCTGATGTGTGGACATGGCATGAAGGAAAATGGTCAAGTAGTGGGACTTGGTAGGTCAGGCTGATGCTTAAACTTGATGATCTTGAGGGTCTTTTTCAACCTAGATAATTCCATGTTCCCTATGTTTGCAGCACTGTGCCCTAGTGTGCCTTCTGCCGTGTGACCCCAGGCAGTCTTGGGTTGGCCAAGCAAGTGAGAACGCAGCAACGAGAAGGCACAAAGAAGACAGGGGGGTATAGGAGGTGTCATACCTGCCATAAGATCGGCTGTGGAGTTAGTGCCTACCCAAGCTTTGTCATCTGTGGGGCTGATTGTTGTGCTCCTCCCATCCTGCATGGAGAATGAGCTGCCTAATGCATCACAACCAGAGAAACTTGTGCGTCTGCATTTAAATGTGGACAGAGTGACTTCTCAGTACTGGCTAGAGAATTTGAACATAGCCACATTCCATCATGCACAAATAATTATGCAAGAAGCAAAGGGTCACAAGAGCTCTGGTGAAAGAAGGCGAAGGAGGCATAGTCTGAGAGAACATAAGGTTCAGATCCTAAGAAGAGGATTAGGTTGTGTTTATGTAGTTAGGTGGATAGTGTGAAATGTGATTCAGATGTTTCCATGAGCATGATCCATATAACTACAAACTGGATAAAGCTGCCAGATTTCTGTGCTGCTCAGTTGTGCTTTAGGGAACTGTCCCACGCCTGATGCTGTGCTGGAGAGGAAGAAGGTGATGTTCCCTCCCCAAGGGAAACTTAGCTCGTCATGCAACAGCACCCATATTTCCCCTACCAAAGGCTGTACCAGCCACTTTGCCAGGAATGGGAGAGCCACACCCCATCTACATAAAAAAAGAGAGGATTGCAGCAAACTTCCCTTAAAAAATGCACAGCTTGTAATGGCTGCAGGCCACAGCAGGCCATTTTCTATCCTTCAATTAGTGATCAACCACATGACTCACCAGTGAGCACTGCAGCAAAGGGACCTGCAATCTGCCAAGGCCATATCTAAGTATTCATTGACAGGACTGGTAGTACCACTTTTTTGAAGATTACCCAACTTCTCTTTATAAGGTCCCATTTTAATTTTGCTTACAGCTCTGCCAAGCTTTTATCAGTTCCAGCTCACGTTTCAAGCCTCATGCTTGCATAGGGTGCATAGCTTGTTTGTTGGGTTTGGTGGTTTATTTAGGTAGAGTTTGGAGAAGATATCTTTCTTTTTTACCAGTTCAGCTGCTTCTAAGAGTGAGCTTTGTAAAAAATAAAAATAAAAAAAAATTCTGATGGCTTTCTTTTTTTCTTTTCCTACGTTTTCTTTGTAAGGCGGACAACTGACATTTGTCAGGTTAATGGTTCTAGAGCAGTTAATTTGCCATGAAGTCCATGCCAAAAGGATGGTAATCAGATTGCAAACAAGAATCATTCCAGCCTGCAGTAAGTGAGCAGATGAGGCTGGTCCTTCCTTACAGCAGCTACTCCCAGCTGCATCAACAGCATGGAAGTGCATTTGCTTGCTATGAAAGCCCAGCAGTAAGGCTGTTCCAGAAGAGCCAAATGAAAGAAGATTGAGGAATTTGGGAGGAGCGCTGGAGTGGAAGAGCAGGGCTTGATGATCTGGGGCTTCATGAAGAAGCTGGGGGCAAGTAAGTGTCTGCAGTGCAGAGAGTACATCCTGAAAGAGTGATAGGGACCAGTCAGCCCCAACCTTTTATAATGATCCCCTTCACATGTGGCACCTGCACTCATTGCATGGTACTACAACATCATAATGAACAGGGTTTGGCCATTTCAGGGAGTGAGCACTAAACTGAAGAGAGTACAGGCATCAGCCTGGGAAAGGCAACCTACTGTGGACTCAGAGTAATCCACTCCTTCCTGGCAAGGATGAAGTCTGCTTGGACCCAGAATGAGAGAAAGACCCACGAGCCTTTCATAGGATCATAGAATTGTAGAATCACCAAGGTTGGAAAAGACCTACAAGATCATCCAGTTCAACCATCCACCCATCACCAATCGTTCTCACTAAACCACGTTCTTCAACACAGCATCTAAACATTCCTTGAATACCTCCAAGGCTGATGACTCCACCACTTCCCTTGGCATTCCAGTGCCTGCCCACTCTTTTAGAGAAGTAGTATTTCCTAACATTCAGTCTGAATTTCCCCTGGCACAACTTAAAGCCATTCCCTCTCATCCTATCACTAGTTACAGGGGAGAAGAGGCCGACCCCCAGCTCACTACAGCCTCCCTTCAGGTAGTTATGGAGAGCAATAACATCTCCCCTGAACCTCCTCTTCTCCAGACTGCTATCTGCCTCTGTCATCAGCTTTCTTATAGTTCAGAGAAGTGAGTCCTGCCAGTTCATACAAACTAATTTAGAAGAGGCTCTAACTAATTTTGTGAGGTTAATATGTTCCACATGCTCCAGGCAGATACGTGAGAATGAAATGCATGTGGCTGCTCCTCGGACCTGGGAGACTGCTACGCCAGAGAGCCACCATCAATCAATCAATTAGCATTGATTAATTAGAGGAGAGATGAAGGACAGCAAAGATACTGTAATCCTTTTTTCTGAACAATGGATATGAGCATGTGTAAGGCCAAGACATTCCTGAGCCATGACCCTGCAATAAGACAACGTGTTTGGAACAGGATCAAAGACTGCGTGTGGTGGGAATAGCATAGAATCCTAGAATGGTGTGGGTTGGAAGGGACCTTCAAGATTATGTAGTACCAACCTCCCTGCTATAGGGAGGGACACTACTAGACCAGGCTGCTCACAGCCCCATCCAGCCTGGCCTTAAATGCTTCCAGGATGGGGGCACCCACAATCGCTCTGTTTCAGTGTCTCACCACTCTCACAGTTAAGAATTACTTCCTAACATCTAGTCTAAATCTACCCTCTTCCAGTTTAAAACCATTTCCCCTTGTTCTGTCACTATATGCCCTTATGAAAGAGCATCCCACTGCATAGACCACCATCCACAGATGGTTAGTCAAAATGATCTTGGAGGTCTTTCCTAACATCAGTATGACTCCAGGGGAAGAGGATGAAGGGAAGATGAAAGTTTCTTCAATGAGACCAGGCAACTATAAAGAGAGAACAGTAATAAAAGGGAGGAGGCAGTAGAAGACAGGAAGGAAGCTAGAGGGCTAAAGCTAGAGGAGGGGAGGGAATAAAGCAAAGATGAGCTACTTAGATGGCAGGGTTATGTTAAGCAGAGTGAGGATGAGTGAGAACCTGCCCTGTTCTCACTTTCTGTCATTACTGAGTGGAACATGACTAGAGATGCAAGAACTAGCTTGTCCTGCCTCGCAGACCCAGTCCCACCTGCATCGTGTCACACTGGAGGATCCCCCTACAGCCAGCATGCAATTGTAAAAAAGCAGAAACAAGTTCACAAGTCTCCCATTGGGGTACATGCTGGTCCTCACACCTGTACAGAGGTGTGATGGGGACAGCTTGGACAGGTGTTTACAGCACCAGAGGGCACCAGATAGCAAGGAGCAAGTGGTAACTAAGTCCTTGGGGCTGCAGAGCTGATGAGGTAGGAGCAGGAGGGCAGAAAACTGTGCGTCACAGGGGACTGGGTGGACACATCGAGAGGCATATTGTATTTTTCATTTGATCTTTCTAACCAATTTGGAATAAATCTCAGAATATATGGCTCCTGGGATTTCTCTCTCTGCTCTGTCAAATCAAGGAAATTAGGCTACAATGTAAATTTATCTTTACCTCTTCTGAACTGGATACGGCACTTACCCCAAATGTAGCCTTGCACAAAGTGTAAAGTACTTTGACAAAAAGGAAACCACCACAACTACTTCACTTTGCAAGCAGGGTGAGAAGTCCTAGAAGCTATCAGATGTCAAGGAAAAACTTTCTGCATTGCATTGCCTCTTGCAGACCCCTCAGCCCTTTGCAAAAGACACTGCACAACAGGGACATTTGTCCCTGAAACCACTGGCCTCAGTTGTCCTGCCTGCTGTTAGCAATTGCTGCAGCCAGAAGGCCCAGAGGCACTCCTGGTGACATACATCTCTGCACCAATGCCATCACTTCAACTCTGGAAAAATCAGGCTTCCTTTTTCCCTCTGTGTCCTTGTGCTTCTGAAATTAGATTTCCTTAGATGTAGGGCAATTAACACGAGTCCTCTGCTCAAAAAAAAAAAAAAAGGCACTTTAGTCAGGCTACAGACCTAATTCTTCAGCTGCATGACAGAGACAAGCATTACATCTTTCATACTCAGCTCAAAAACAAGTCTCATGGCTCTAATGGGCTCTTGAAGAGAAGCAGCTGTAGCTGAAGCAGACTCCTAGCCTGCAAAGCACTGGGGGGAAGAGAAAATACCCTACCTGGCATGATGATTTATGGATGTGTTCAGAGCAAGACTTTCAACTCTACCCCAACTACACAGCTATCTTCTCTATCTCCTCTACAAGACATATCATCTAAATCCCCATTTAGCCTCTCTCGCACTAAGCTTTTCGGTCAGGTCACTTCATTTTTAGCCTTGGGTTTTGTCACAGTAACTGTTCAGAGCAGGGGAAGCCTGCTTTGCAGAGGTCACCTCAGAATCTGCCAAATTATCTGCTGTAGCTCCAACAGCTCCTGACTTAAATTCACTTTCTTTTTGCTCTGCTGGAGTTTCACTGTAAGCTGGGCCACCAAGGGGGGGAGGATGTGGTTTACCAATCACACCAGAGATTAGAAACACCTTGTTTTGGAACGAAAACTAAGAAACACATGAGGATGCTGCTGAATAGCAATAAGCATTCAGGAAACCTTGATGTGTCATCTTAATCATCTTCCTATTCATGAACACACTTGAAAGATCTCACAAGGTTATGATAAGGAGTCGCTCACCAGTGTTACAAGAAGACAAAGAGTTCTGTTTTGTCAGAGCAGCAAGCCACAACAGGCAAGCAAGCGCTGTGTGCAGAACACTTTTCACCTCCATGTTCCCATCCAGAACTCTATTTACCCTTGATAAATGATGAACTATGTCCTACAGCTGCACTACATATTTCAGTCTAACAGGGGCAGGAAGAAGGTCACGGTGATTCTGGAGCTCCGTCCATGGGGACAGAGGGACTTAGGCTGGCTCATGCTCTCTGTGCTTCATGCAGCCCAGCCATGGGCTGTTTCCCCAGGCTCTTGTTTTCCTGAGGATGTAGCAACAGCTTATGCACGCTGCCCTGCAGTTAGACTTGGCCAGGTCATGTGTTTCTCCCTTCTTTTACCAAATGCTGTTCCCTTAAACCCTACTTAACCTTACTTCAGTTCCTGTTTCTATGCAGGGCCCATACACCAACACAGAAGTGAAAGCAGCTATTTCTGTTTCTTTCCACTGCTCTGAGCACTGTCTGAATGCCTGAAAATGAATAAGGGCCATAGACATCTCTGAGAGGCCAAGTGGGCCTCCAGTTCCAGTACAGATCAAAAGAGGCCCTTGTACTGACTCCATGGTGCAAAACTTCGAGCCCTCCTCAAGCAATGGGAGCTTGCTCTGCTGCCAGCAACACATGGCCAAGCCCCAGAGGAGCTGTAGGTGAAGGAGGGGATTCACCTCACCAAGCATGGGCTGTGTAGTGAGTTCAGACCACTGTCAAGGCCTCCTCAGCACACAGCTTGAGATGAAGAAAAAGAAGTGTTCTTCACAGCCATTTTATACCTATTTTTGGCTGGAACACCTGGAAGGTGACTCTTTGTCTCCACAGGGAGTGGAGACCAGCTCTGGCTCAATGGTGAGCTATCAGATGGCTGGGGTTGGATAAAAGGTATCCAAAACATCCTGAACAGCCATGTTTGTCTGGATCTTCTGCCAGTCTGTGTGTTGTACCTAGGATTTCCTGGTGCTGTTACTTCCAAGGTATCCAGAGGGGTGTTAGCTGGTGCCAAGGACTCAGCCCCAAAAGTTCCTTAAAAAAGTAGTTCTGTGAGCAGTGTGACTGGTGATTCCTAACTATTTCCTATGGATTTGTTTACAGCTATATTCTCTGATGCCTAGTAACGTACAAATGCCAATTACAACTTCTCCCACACTTGGGGATCTCATAATGATCCACTCCCACGTAAACTGCCTGATGTCAACCATGAGTTTTGCCGGGGCCTTTCCGCCAGCGGAGGCGTAGGCAGTGTGTCTCTTCGAGAGAGCCAGCTCTTTGCCTGATGGGATTTAGCCTACAAGTTCAAAGATCTGGGTGGGATGGCAGAAATATCCAGACAGACTTCCAGCAAATGCAGCAGCCCTCTTAAAAGCACAGGAAGTACCCATTTGCCCGTTAATATTGTGAAGAATTAAACTAAGAATGCAAATGTTTTTTCCTCTTCACGACGTCCAAAGATAAATGTTTTTCACCTCTGCCTTTTTTGCCGTTACATCACGCCTTTGATGGCATGGGCTTGGTATATGGTAGGAAGAAGCAGTTGTTTTTGTTATTTAGATACAGAGCACCTCAAAGTATGCCAGTACCTGCCGAGATGGGTGTAGGTATCCTAGTGCAAAATTGTGCCTCCCTTTCCAAAGGAAAAAAAGGAGGTACTTGGAAAGATAAAGGACAATTCAGTCCTTTGTATATTCATATCATAAAACTGAATAAGAAGTAATTACCATATGTGAGGCAACTTGTTCTTACACCCTCTGCAACCTGGATGACATCCTTCTGTGTCATCAAAATAAGAGTTACATGCACAAAACACCTTATCTCAGTCACCTGAGCTCATACATACAAAAGGAGAAGACCAAAGTCTTCTAAATCACATATATCTACAAAGAAATGAATTACAAGGGCTTGAGCTCCATTTCTTTCTCCAGAACTATTGGCACAAGGACAGGCATGTGATTATATCCCTAAACAGGGTGTTCCTTAGGCTCTTGGCCAATTTAATTGGCTTATTCATATCCTTCCCTTCCAGATTACCTCAGGGTGATTTACATGTTGGAGGCCTATAAACACAGATGATTCATTGCATGAAAACCAAAAACACTGTTCAGTGTTTGTCAGGGTCCTCACCAGCTTTTGCCCCAAAATTAATTGCTCTTATGGGAACAACCTGACCTGTAATCAAACTCTGTCATCATCCCAGTGCTATATAGGAAAAAAAAAAAAAAAAAGAGGTCTAAGATACAATGAGACTAATGTCATTTATTTATGTTTTGGTTTTTGTTTGTTTTGTTTTGTTCTTGGTGGTGTTTGATTGTTTTACTGAGGTGTCCAGGTATTCTGTAGGAGCAACCAACAAGACAAAGTGACAACTGGGGAGCTATATGTGCTCCCAAACTCCTTCTTCATTCTACATCTGGAATACAGTCTTCTTTTGATTTGCCATGAATAAGCCTCTTACGCTAAGCTCTAAAGAGACGCAAACTCAAAGACAAATTCATTTCCTCCCCCTACAAAACATAACTTTGCTTACAGCAGTTCAATAGCTACTTCGTATTACCATATTGTTTTGAATGAGTAGGTGGACTCCCATTGAACAGAGAACCAATTTCCTTCAGAAGTTGAAACTGAACTCGGTATCTAGGAAATGTTCTGCAGGACAATTCAAGCCAACTTTACCTCCAGCAAATAACAAACCAAGCAAAGGCTGTATTCAGGAACAAAGAAATGGCTGAGAAATGTTGTTTTTGACATTTTGTTGATTAAAACCCTGAACTTCCATATACCTTTTTCTTCCTGTAACATGAATAGCTTTGATAAAATGCAACAGGAAACTTTGGAGAGCTTACTTCTCTACATTTTAAATGCATGCTATGCTTGTTTCTGCACTTTCACAAGAAACAGACAATTGGTCTCCCTTCCAGGCAAGATTATTTCACATAATCTGTATAGAGCCCATGTTCAAACAGCCCTAGTTTCCTCCTTACACTGTGTACCCCTGCAGTGTCTTTTGTAAGAAAATTCCCTGCTTCTAAACCAACCCTACTACCAGCTACTTGGGCACTGCAGCAAATCCACCACCCTCCCTGTACACTTCCATTTTGGCTTCTAAAAATCTCTCCGTGCTTAATGCTCGTCTCCCAAAGACCATTAGAGACCATCAGCCAGCACTTTTTAATCCATTTCCCAGTAAGATCTATATAATGTCTTTAAAAGCCATCACTTGCCTCACAAGGGATTCTCACTATTTGGGTACCTGTTCTCCCAACGTCTTTGGAATATCAACTGCTAATAAAGTTTGTATTCTTTAATAACAGAGTTTATGCACTTAAATACCTGCCGGAGGATGAACACATCTGCACCACGCCAACTGAAGTATTTCAAAGTCCAGCACTTTTAAATCAGCACAAATGCCTTAAAACAAGTTTCCCTGTTTGCACTGACAGTTGTGGTTACAGGTGTTACGCACGTACAAGCTCTGCCTAGATATTAAAGCTTGCACCCAAACTCATTCATATTTGCATTTACTGGCTGTGTTTATCTATGAAAAATCTGCAATACATTTGTCATGCCCACACTGACTTTATATAACATGTTCATGCAGAAGTTCCAAGCAACATCATAGAATTATTACCATTCACATATGTAAATGCAAGCAAACCACTCCATGAAGCTTTTAATATATAACATAGGGAGAGCAAGCAGGTAATGAAATGGTGGGAAGAGCGAGGGGTGAACACCCTCGAATTATAGCATATATGTATATAATTTTTCTAAATGGCAGGAATGCTTCACTCCTACTGAATACCTTTAAAACAATTATACCATATGCAAGCTAGTAAATAAGATTCAGATCTCATAAGAAGGCCATTACAAGACCAGTGTCTTTGTGAAGTTGCCTAACAGAGAAATAAGCCCTGCACTCCAGATTCACTGCAGGAAACTGGCAACCCTGAGAACACCACCTCTTTGATCCATCACGAGAAAAGATAATAAGGGTGCATGTACTCACTCTCCTCTGGTTTTCACTTTCTTCAAGGAAAAGAGTTCTGCTGATTCAGGGCTCCGGCCATGGCCTGAGAGAATTTTGTTCTTACACTCCTTACACATCAAATATCTACTTTTTAAGAAGTTCTCAAGATTTTCTGGCTCTTTACTTAATGCAAGCAATTATAGTAACAGGAGTTTCTTTGTTGCTTGTCTCCGAAGTATTTTAAGCACTTTGAGTCCTGCATTTTATACTTGTTTCTGAAAGAGACAGCTCTGGCCTTCAGCTCTTTGTTTTCTTTCAAAACCTTACTGAACGCATCGTGCTTCTCTGAGATCCCTTCAAGAACTGAATGTTTCCTTTTGCCACAATCACTCTCTTCTGAATGTCTGCAACTTACATCTAAATGCAAAAACAAAGTTGTCTCTTTCGTTGATTCTCACTAGGATTATCTTGGTGGCCTTTCAGATGACCAGGGATGCATTTTACCTGGGAATGCCTGGGTGATGGCTACGTATTTGCAGCTTAGGCTGCAACAGGGGCTGACTGCTGCAGTAGGTCTGCTCTTTTAGCACTTTCCATAAAACCCTACAGGTGAGCATTAGCCACGCAAGCACAGGTATTGCGTAGAGAACCTGCTCCTTGCTTCCACTGGAGTCAACAGCAAAACAAAACAGCCTAGGAGTCAGAGCTTCCCTTTCTTTACTCTTATTTAAATGTCAACCAGCGTTTTATGTGGTTGTTTATTAAATAATAATAACACAATCATGCCCAAAGGCTCCAATTAGGACTGGAAGTCGCTGCAGCCAGGTTGTGCCAACACCAGGGAAGGGGCGGCGGGCTGGGAACAGGCTGCTCCCGGCATGGTGAGCAGCTCTCCTTGGCTGTGTGTGGGAGTTCAGTGAGACCTAGGCTTCCAGAGTCATTTTTTTAATGTCAAGATATAGGATAACCGAGAAGGCATGCAAAGAGGTTTTCTTCAAAGTGGTTGAGCCCACAAAGGGAAAAAAAGAGAGTATGGAGATGTATATGCTAATTCTGACTAATTAAAGAAAAACACTGTACTGGAGCTGTGTAGTCTTTATGAGCTAGCATAAAACAAAGGGTGACTCGCCTTTCTTTCACAGCAGTGTAACCTTGGCAGAGCTCTGCTTGCTGCAGTGATGTTGCTCCTTACACAAGTGGGAGCACAGAATCAGGCCAGGACCCCTCAGGAAGGACTGGGAAGCTGATAACAAAACAAAAGGACAAACAGAGGCATATGGGGAGGGCAACTAAAGGGGGGAATGAGAACAAGCGTGTTGCTCTTGGCAGAATGCAAGTGGCAAAAATTAATTGTGTACTCGGTCTCTTGCTCAGCTTTACTTTGTTATGAAACGGGATTTGTTTTTATTATAGAAGAATATATTTCAGCAGATGAATCTGAGCTAGCTTTGTGGCAGAAACATGTATTATACGGAGACCTGAATGAATACAAGACTGGGTTTATTTCACCAGATCAGACTTAAGAAGAAGAGTGGCATAAGCTAGAACCGTCAGAGGAAAATAGGAAGAAGTAAGGCAAGAAGTGATCAGAGGAAAGCTGGGATCAGCACATGGGAACATACAAATCCCAAATGAAAGCCATAGCAGAACATTGCAGGACCTCAAAGTGAGGCCTGAAATCAAAAAGAAAAACAGCTGGCACCCAAGGGGCACAGAGGTGGTGAGATGCTGCTGCTCAGTGAGGAGAAATGATATCTACTGCAAGAGGGGAAAGAGAGACTTCAGAGTGAAAAGTTCATTACAGAACCATGGAACGGCTTTGATTGGAAGGGATCTTAAGCCCACCTATTTCCACCCCTTTCTGTGGGCAGGGCTGCCACCCATCAGATCAGGATGCCCAGGGCTCCGGCCAACCTGGCCTTGAGTGAACACCTCCAGGGATGGGGTAGCCACAACTTCTCTGGTCAACCAAAGATGAAAGGTTCCCTGGAAGAAATGCATCTTAGAAACATACGGAGGAAGAAAACACGCAGCCAAAAAGCAGCTTGCACGTGAGGGAGAAAGGGGAATGAGGAGTTTGGAAGATGTCACCTTTTCCGCTGTTGTGAAGAAGCAATAAGAGATTTCCAGCACCAGGAGCCTTTCTCTTGCATTTTGTCGATGGATAACGTGCACTTAGTTGAGGGGTATCGCATGGGATTGGTAGAGGTGGAAAGAGGTGGAAGTGCAAGAGTGGATCGGTGAGAAAGAGAGAAATGGATGAAGCAGCAGATGTGGAGAGATGACACGGTGCACATCACCTGCACAACCAGTGATGCAGAAGGGAAGCTGTGGGGGGAGAGGATGTTTTTGAGAACCAAATGGAGCCAGATGGAAAAGTCAGTTAAGATACTGAAAGAGGAATTCAAGTCTTAGTAAAAGATCTGAGAAAATAAGAGGTTCTTTTTTTTTTCCCTTTGTCCTACGCTAGTTTGGTCACTAGCACACTGGCATGGAAGAAAAGCCAGATTGTCGTATCTCAGCCCTAAAAAGTTGCACAAGGTCATGGAGGATCTGTGCTCCAGTCCACCAACAGCTGAGACGTTGACAACTCTAACTGAGCTTAACTTCAATGGCTCTTAATTCATGGGTTCAGTATTACTCATGTGATTAACATTTGCCCTGTAATTTCTTTCACCATTCCAGTTCAATGTATTTTTAGTAGACTTGATTCTGCTCTCCAGCTAATATGCAATGCCACGCTGCTCCTTTACCAGCATAATCACTGAGGAACAGTTGCCTCACACAGATGTAATAAAACCTTTTGGAAAAAGTCTTTGTAGAAGAAAAGTGCTGTTTTCCTTTCCGCTTAAACACCGTGGCAGTTTTCTAAGGTCAAGAGCAAAGTAGAGCTCAGTTTGATGCAGTGTGTCTGTAAAAACTGTCAGGGAACCTATTATAAGAAGTTCAAACACTCTTTACAAGGGAAAAAGGAAGGAAAATAACAAAAAGCTGCAACGCAGGTGCTGCTTTGTATTTAAACGTTTGACAGTGAAGTGTAAGGGTGTGCAGGACACAAGGACGTAGCACTGGTTCTTCAGGTCTCAGTAACATTTCTAGCACCTCATGAAAGTGCCATCTCACACCCCACCATCCCAGTCAACTATAAAATGGTGTAATTCACAGAAGATGGAAAAGCACATTGTTCCACCCTTTGCCAGTGCTGACACCTTCCTGAAATTGCAGAGGCAATTGCAGTAGTCAGAGCTGCAAAGTTTTACTTGCTGTTTCCTAATTATTCTATATCAAGGTCCACGCCATTCTTGCTTATGCACCAATGAGTTAAGTAATTTTCCTTTTATAGCCTCAGTGCATTGGCCCAAATATAGGGGAACTAACTCAAATGGGTTATTACTGCTTCTCCTCCTCACAAGTAAAAAGTTGAGTTTCACTGTGACTTTATTGTTGCCACTTAATACCACAGATTGGCAGCAAGGACTGGCTGGGTCATTCAAACCGTACTCTACATCCCCTTTCCTTAAACTATTATGTAAAGAACATTTGAAAGTTTGGGTTTGATTTTATTTTCACCCACACTACTGCTACTGGAATGGAAGAATGCACTGGAATCTCATGGCTCAGACAGTTGCAAGCCAGTTTAGGTGAGACAACTGTCAGTTCCTTGTCTTACCACCACCAAAGACCTTAACATGCTCCTAAATTTATCTCCTCATGCTTTAAAGAAAAACCAGAGACTTTAACAGTGATTTAGCTGAGCCAGCCCTTCACAATCCTTAGCTTCTTGCAATTAATAAGCTTTCTGTTTTCCCAAGCAGCCCCATCAACCTTCCTGGACAAGTTCTGGTTTTAATTAATCCTTCCTGAATGCGTGTGAGCAGTGTGTACAATATTTCAGACGAGATATGTGTTTTTAATGCCTCTAATATTGGCAAAGATACTTTTGTATTTATGCTAGAAACACCTTAATTCTAAGAAACATATCTGTCCTGTTGAGGTTACTCTGAGCTGCAGGTTCAGTTCATAATTTCTGATACACTTTAGCCAGTAACTAAATAAGCACAGGCGACCTTCACTGACTCCAGCTTTCACTTCATTTCCTTTCTATCCTATCCTTTTGCTTGTTTTTGTATAGCAAAGCAGATTGAGAAACTCGTTCCATTTTTCTTTCGGCTGTTTTTCCCATCTTACAACACCCACTCTAATCCCCATTTTCTCATCCTAACCAACCATTTTTTTACTTGGCACCACATAAACACTCCGCTCAAGTCCTGACAGAACAACTTTTCTGCATTTTGTTTACACAATCTGCAAACACTGTGACTGTCCAATAGATCAGCAAGAAATCTTCAATACATATGGCCAAACTGGATTGGAATGGCAGATTGCATATGTTTTAGGTGGCTTTTCCTCATTCAGGGCGAGATGGAACAAGGCCCAGCAAAGAGCTCAGCTCACCGGAGGTCACATGCTTGTGAGCACAACCTGTTAATGAGCAATGAGACACTGTTAAATGGGAGGAATGTGGTTAGCACAAAAGAAAATAAAAGGACTGCGATGTGAACCCTGCATCAAATGAATAGGATGTCTCAAGGAAAAGGAAGGGGAAGCGGAGTCAAGGTGGAATTAAAGAGAATGAGAGGAAGACAGAGAAAAAACAATGGAGGAATGGAGCAGCAGCAGAAGGAAGGGGAAGAAAAGATAAAGACTAACATTCAGCCAACTATATTTTCCTCACAGTCCCAAAGCAGTACACAAAAGTGTTGCTTCACCCCCCCTCCCCCCCAACTCAGAAATGCAAAGGTCAAAGTGTTGTCCTACATCTGGATCTGTTCTTTTAGCAGGTGTCGTGCTTGAAGCGCAGATCCAATAAAATCTAGCGCTGCGCCAGCTGTAAATACGCTCTCATTCCCAGCATTAATAAAATTTGTGGATGGTATTTATTTTTAAAACATGCCTATAACATACAGTATGATTTTAACAGCACCCTATGCAGCACATAATGGGACACTGCAAATTGGTTATATAATAAGTAAGTAGAAGAAAGAACAATATAAACAGTGGTTTGCAGCCTTGACCCTATGGTGTTTCCTGCCACAATGAAAGTAAAAACACATGTTCTCTGACAACCATCAAACACTTTGTCACTGCTGTTGGACATTTTGCTGCCTTAGGGCTTGTCTACATGCAAAGCTACATTGGTTTAGCTGGGTTTAATTTACTGCAAAGGGCTGTGTGAATTCTTATTTTGACTTAAATCAGACTTATTTCAGTTTAGTTGAACAAATTAAAGGTCAGATAAAGCCTCAGTAACTGTTGATTAGGACAATCATGGTTCTAATCAATTGCTTACAATTATAGTTGCTGCCTGCGCTGGCAAAAGCTTGCTTTCTCATAGCTTATCTTGATGTAGTTTTGCCTGATTCCCCAGACTGTCTTAATTGATTTCAATTGCACCTGAATGGTCCTTAGGAACTGATGTCACGTGAGTTAATGTAAATGAATCTTTCCTTCTGCTGCAGGCAGAAAGCATATGTGTACGTACATATGTAGTACGTATATGAAACAAACAGCACCGATATTAACTGGGAAAATGCTGGTTATTTGAAAAATTAACCAAACTTTTTCAGTACAGGTTGAACAGATTGGTGGTGGATGCCTCATCCCCAGGGACACTCAAGGTCAGGCTGGTGGGACGCTGAGCAACCTGATCTAGCTGTAGGTGTCCTTGATGACAGAATCACAGAACGTCAGGGATTGGAAGGGACCTCGAAAAATCGAGTCTCATCCCCCCTGTCAGAGCAGGAACGCACAGATCAGGTCACACAGGATTGGGTCCAGGTGGGTTATGAATGTATCCAGAGAAGGAGGTCCCATAACTTCTCTGGGCAGCCTGTGCCAGTGTTCTGTTGCCCTCATCGTGAAGAAGTTTTTTCTCATATTTATGCAGAACTTCCTATGTTCCAGCTTGCGTGTATTGCCCCTTGTCCTGTCACTGGATGTCACTGAGAAGAGCCTAGCTCCATCCTCCTGACACTCACCCTTTACATATTCATAAACATTAATGAGGTCACCTCTCAGTCTCCTCAAAGTTAAAGAGACCCATCTCCCTCAGCCTTTCTTCATAAGGGAGATGCTCCACCCCCTTAACCACCTTTGTATCTCTGTGCTGGACTCTCTCAAGCAGTTCCCTGCCCTTGCTGAACTAAGGGGCTGAGAACTAGACACAATATTTCAGATGTGGTCTCACCAGGGCAGAGTAGAGGGGAAGGAGAACCTCTCTCGACCTACTAACCACACCCCTTCTAATACACTCCAAGATGCCACTGGCCTTCTTGGCCACAAGGGCACAGTGCTGGCTCAAAATCATTTCAGGGGAGTTGGACCAGATAACATTTAAGGGTCCCTTCCAACTAAGATGACTCTATGAATACTGCACCGAGCCGACACAGACATTTCTCAGCACACAGATGATGGCAGAAGTGTCTGTCTCAGATCGGTGTGGGATCAGAGCACTCTGAACTAAGGAACTGCCTCATACGCATGCCGAGTGGCTTACAAGTTCCTCAATTTAAAGCCAGTAAGAACAGCTTGGCCTCAGCCTTGCTTGGTGAAGCACTCGGTAAGTATACTTGAAACTGACGCATGAATATAGGGAAACTTATCTGCTTAGGGAAATGCAATGGAAATTACAAATTAAATGAATGGAAAAACAGCCATCATTATTCCTAAGAAGAGCATCCACAGAAGGAGTTATACCGGTAGAGTAATAGTAGGACAATTATAACACTAACAATATCAGTACACTTCCTCAGCCCTGTTCTGTTTCAGGAAGGCTCGTCAGCATTCTCCTTCCTAAGGAAATATTTTGAGTATTTCTGTACAGAGGAAAAGTTAACAGCAGAGGAATCATTCTATTTTCTGTAACTAGTTTTAGGCCAAGGTAATTCAGGTAAACCTAAGGAGAATTTCTCCTAATTGTCTCAACATCATCACGAGCTACCAGTCACAGAGAACACACGTTACTGTTAATTTCTATTTCTGTCGGGCAGAAGGGCTTTGCCAGGTCAACCCACCACTTAAAACCAGTTACACTAAGAGCTGTGCAGTCAGCTGCCAGGAGATCGGTGTTTAGCCTGTGGGGTGCTGCCAGGCTCCATGGTATACATACTGCAAAGGGAACACACAAAGCAAAAACATTGCTCAGAAGCAAGTTTTTATTTTTCAAATGCTGATTTTCATTAAAAAAAAAAATCCAAAAGCATTAGGGTACTCCTCATTTAGGCTGCTAGGGGCAGCGTTTTGGAGCTTATGCTTCAATTAAGGCACATAAAAGCTGAGGTTACACGCGTTTTTAGGCCTAGCACCTCCTGTTCGCATTCCCACTGCGCTGAACTGTGACACAGTTTACTTCAATCAGGAACAGGAAGGAGCTCAGCTCTCGCCACATAAGGCCACAGCTGCGAGCCGTCCCTCACTGAGAGAGCCTGAAGTTTGTCAGGGCTGCCCCTAAGGAGCCCCCAGCCGCCGCTCTCCCCTCACACGAGGGCGGCAGAACGCGCTGTGCCCTCACTTCAGGCACAGACACGCGCCCTGCGGCCGCATCAGCCCCGCAGCCGGCTCACGGCGCGCCCCCGGAGCCCTCCAACGACTCGCATCCCACCCCCGGGGTCCCTACAGCACGCCGCCGCCGCCACCCGCAGCCGCTGAGGGGGCATTTAAATCCGAACCCGGAAGCCGTGCCGGGCGGCGCGGGGCACGCCGGGATTGGTAGTCCCGCCGCCTCCCGCGGGCAGCCCGCCGCCCAGCGGCGGCCGAGGGGCGGGGAAACCACAATTCCCCTGTGCCTCCGCGGCCGCCGCCGCCTCAGGTGCGCAGGCGCAGTGCTGGGGGCTGGTTTTTGAATCCGCGGCGTTGTTATTGACGCCATATTGCTGGTGCGGGACTCGCGGAAGGGAGCGCCGCCGCCGCCGCCGCTCGGGCCCCGTCGCCATCGCTCGTCATCGGCGGCCGCGGGTCGGTTAACCGGGCCCGGCTCCGCACCCCTCGGCCCAGCTCCCGCCCCGCGACCCTCCGCGGGCGGAATCGGCCCCGCCGGAGCGCGGGGGGCGGCGGGACGGGCGGAGAGAGGAGATCCGGCCGGCAGAGCCGCCGGGGGCCGGGGCCGCTCCCCTGAGAGAGGCCCGTAAGGAGTCGACGGGGGCCCGGGCGCGGCGGTCCCCCCCCTTCCCCTGCCTCCCTCCCGCCCAGGACAGCGAGGAAGCCGCCTCCGGGCAGGGCCGCTCGTCGCCGTCTGCCAGTCCCCGGTGTCGGAGCCGCGCTCCCCGGCCCGGCGCCATGGCGTGCGGCGCCACTTTGAAAAGGACTCTGGATTTCGACCCGCTGCTCAGCCCGGCGTCCCCGAAGCGGAGGCGATGCGCGCCATTGTCAGCCCCGGCCTCGGCCGCCGCCTCCTCCTCCTCGTTCGCCTCCCCGCAGAAATACCTGCGCATGGAGCCCTCGCCCTTCGGAGAGGTGTCCTCCCGGCTCACCACAGGTGAGGGGGGGCCCGGGGGGGCTGCGGGCGGCGCGTTGTGGGGGGGACGGGGTCCCGCCGCCCTCCCCCCTTTGCCCGGCCTTTCTGCGGCGGCGGGGGCCGGGGCCGGCCCCGCTCGGCTTGGCAACGTCGCGGCGGAGACACAATGGAAATGGCCGTTTGCAGTAGGAGAGGGGGAGGAGGGACGGGGAGGAAGGGGGGCGGGTAACGCCGCTGCGGGCGGCCGGCCCTGGGGGAGAGGGGTCGGGGCGGGGGGGCTGCGGCTCTCCGAGCGAAGGGGGGGGGGGGGGGGGGGGGGAGCGCGGGGCGGTGAGGTCGGGCGGCGGGCACGGGGTTTTGGGTTGGGCTTTTTTCTCGTTTTTTGTTTTTTTTTTCCTTTCCCCCCTCCCCCTCCCCTCTCGGGTGCTGGGAGAGCCGCAAGGCCGAGCCCGGTTGCGGAAATGCCCGGCGGGGCGGGGACCCGCTCGGAGCCCCTCTGCCTTCAGGGCTGGGAGCGTCGGTCCCGGGGGACCGCCGCCCCTTGCCCAGACGGTTTTTTGGTGGGGGGGAGGAGGGGGGGGGGGGGGGCGGAGAGCTCGGGCCGTCATCAATCACCCGCAAAACGCCGCCGGGAGAGGCCCGAGCGGATAAAACAAAGGAGCGATCCCGTGTGCGGGCCTTTAACGCGCGTCGCCGCCCCGAATGTGACCCATTCTGCGGCATCCTGCAAGTTTCGGGCGGAAAGCGAGCGTTGAGAGCGCTCGTGTGCCAGGGCGAGCTGCCTCTAGGGCAGATAAAACGAGAGCGAGCCGTCTCGCCTCGGAGACGTTGGGCGAGAAGGGAGCCCGGCGTCCTTAACGTGCCAGGAGAGCCGGTTCAGTCGTTGGCCCTGAGTGCCGCGGGTCCGCCTGTGTCAGCGGTGCCAGTCAGAAGTCAGCTGAGCTCATGCTGCCCGTGAGCACCGGGAGAAGAAAGGAACCAATGTTGGCTGGGCATGTGGGATTGATTGCAGGGGAGTTGGACTTGGTGGCCCTCGGAGGTTCCTTCCAACTCTAAGGATTCTGTGATTTAATGTCTCATTGTCCCTTCTTATGGTTACTCCGGCGGGCGGCTTCCAGTAATGCGCTCACTTTGTGCTTGCAGCCGGCAGTGGTGGTAGCGATGAGGCATTAGATCTGTGTCCTTTGTGTGCAGAAAGGAGCCCTCTGTAATTGTCACAGCTCAGCTCCTTGCACTGCTGCCTTCCCTGCAGAATGTTGCCCCAGAAAACGGTGGGTGTTGGCCAAGCAGATGGCAACCAGGTTGCCATCCACGTAGGGGGAATTCCTTGTTTCGATATTCCTCCTTCAGGAAACTGTACAGCATACAGTAGAACACTTATTTTGTACAGATTTTATTCAGATATGAAGAAAAAAAAACAACACAGAAGGAAAAGCTGTGAGGGAAGGAACGGTATGGAGGGCATACAAAGTACTCGCACTTGGCATCGGTGCCTTGCTATTTTTTTTGAACCTCTAGGAAAAGATCTCGAATGAGTCAGCGGTCTGCAATGAGCACTGTGAGGGATTGCTCTCCCCACTACAGTGAGGCTTTATGTGTGCTCTGAGATAGGTCTTCAGAACCGGAATTCATTTGATGCTTTCTAGAAGATGCGTGGCTTCGTGGTGTTGATTTATTTTGGTTTGTTTCTCTGGGATTTGGAGAGCTGAGATGATGAATATTTAATAGAAATATCATCTGGCCAGTGCACGTGCATTGCTGGAAGGAGATGAATCAATAAAATGCTCTGCAGAGACGATGCCTGTGTCAATATTTGAGGTTGGACCTGAATTCCTGTCGTACTGTCAGTGACTGTGGCCCTTAAGAACAGAGATGTCACAGAAGTTGAGGGGACCCAGTCCTCATCTCTTAATAACAGCAGAGGGCTGTAATCCTTGTGGGAAGGTGGTTCTGTGCCGAGGAGGATGTTTTGTGTGAGACACAGTACAGTAAAAGTGATTCAGAAGGTCTGTGAGTGCACTGAGTGCTCCCTAGTGAGTGTGTCTGCAAGTTGTGCACGTTTACATGGCCGTTGTGTAAAAGCTCCCTCTGTTTTCTGTTCCAAGCAAAAGAAATTGCACAGCGAGAGTGCACATGTTGGTGTAGAGGAGCTTGCTTACTTCTTCCTTTCAGTTGAATTTAGGGGTGTCACGGTATGCTGAAATGAAATACACCCAGCGGACGAAATAGAGCTTTTAAAGGGACCATTTGAAACATTCTGTGGGATTTGCCCCATCTAATTTTGTAAATGCACATCTGACCTAATCATTTGTGGTATTCTCGATAGTCACGTGGAAGAGATGGATGTTTTATTCTGCAGCTCTGACTGGGGGAGAGGCAAAGGGTACTTGAGAAGTGCTCGCTGCTTTCCGTTGACCGTAAAATTAATTGAGGTGACCGTTCCTGATGCCGACGTGTACATTTGGGTCAGGCAAACGTTGCCCTCTCTCTGAGGAGAATTCCAGTCGGATTTTACAAGTGTTCCCAGCTGAGTCACTGTTTGGTTCTTCCTTTTTTTTTTGTATTGAGAAATTCATAACAATAGGCAGAGTTGGCTCCAGTTAGGGTTTTCTCAGGGTGTTCCTGTAGTGCTCAGATTTCCATCACTTAAGAAGTTTCTGTCTGAATTTGATTTAATGAAATTACGTTGATATGAAACCTAATGCCGATGCTTTAACTTCATGCAAAAGGTTTTGTTTTTTTTTCTACGTGATGCTGTTTAACTTCACCCGGTGGAGAGAGTGTATCAGCAGCAGAACTTAGCACATGGTTAATCATTTCAAAGGCGAATTATCTGGAAGCGGAATCTGAACTGCTGGAGGGAGGTGCAGGGAGCGAAGAACACAGCGTGGCAGTCAGATGAGAAAACATCTGTCTCTACAGAGTGGTCACGGACAAATAAACGACGCGTCTGTTTGAGAGGCAGGGCTTATTCAAGATGAAACTTATATCTCACCAGAGTGCTTTAATATTCTGTGGTTATTTGAACAGCTGTTAGGTCACTTCCAGTTTCTCAATGAATTTGGCAGCCAAACTGTAATTGTGGCTTCACCGCCTGTATTTTCTGTGGAATTGACCTTCCAATTACTTGAGCGCGCTCTGTGAGTGTGTTTGCATCTGGAATGATCTGCTTACAAGCACGCTTGCGTAGAGCGCGGCTGCCTGACGTGAGGTGGCTCTGCCTCTCAGAACTTTGCTACTGCTGGGACAGTAAGAGTGCTACTTGGGTGTCAGTCCTAGCTCGCTCTAGCACTAGTGTGTTCTGAACAGGTGGAGATGGGAAGGTGGTCAGAAACATCTGGAAGTCACCGGGCATGCACTGTCCCGTGGCACAGGTATGGCCCGGCGGGTGGGCTGTGTGAGAAGGAGCTGGAGAGCTGCATGGTTGGGTCGTGTGTGGTGTGTGTTCCCTTTCTGCAGCACTCCTCAGGGTGCTGTCGTGTCTTTAAGCCGTCACGTACATTTTTGAGCCTGGAAGGAGGAAGCGGCAGTGCTTTCTGCGTTCTCTGCTGGGTGGCTTCTACATTTTCTTGGTTCTACCTTGATGAAAGGTCACGTTGGAGTGTTGGTTGAATTCAAGGGCAGCTCAGTGTCTGAGTGCTCCAGGCTGAGATCCCAGCGGGAGGCCCAGTCCAAAAAATCGCTGTTGAGGGGGGGTGGTGCTGGCGGGGCTCCTGGCTGAGACATAGTAACTGAGAGGACAAACCCGGATGGGGGTGGCTTTCTTCCCCGCTGCTATTTCAAAACCGGAGGGTAGGTTAGTTGCAGCTAGAACTTCGCAGAATCCAGAAGAATGTTGTCTTTAAAAATAGTTTGTGAAATCTCTTGAAAATCCACGAGCAAACTCTGTGCAGTTCTTCTGTCCGCCAGAAGCGTTCGTGCACTCAAACATTTCCCCAGTAACCCAGCCGTGTTGCAAACCAGAAGTTGAAGTGGGTGGGGTTACGGAGAGCAGCTTCACCTCGGGTCACTGGTTGGGATCCAAGCAGGGGTAATGTCAGGAATCGGGCAGCGTATGGAGACTGTCTCATCGATGTGCTCTTCAGTAATGGGTCTGCACGACTGGCGTTTGCTGCTCCAGCGGCAGTCTGATGGCAGACGTCTGTAGCCAAAGGTGGCAGACAGAGTCGGTTGCGAGGTCTTCTGGGATACGAACAAATAGAAAACAGTTAAATTTCTTTATTATGTGCCCTTTCCTTTCACAGAGCAGTCTGAAAAATTGGGTCTAATTACCGAAAACGTTGAAAAGTTATGCAAGAAAATGACTTGGACCTTTCTGAGCAGGAAGAGCTGCGAGCCTTCCCATAGGCTGTCCTCCCGTGACCTTTCGGTTGTCCTCTTGAGCAAACGGAGAGCCGCTTCTCTCCGCGAGCAGAGCTCGGGCTGCGGCCAGCTCTGCCTTCCCAGCGAGCAAATGCAGCGGGGTTGGAATGCGTCAGTACCGCCGCATCTCTTTCTGCCCGATTTCTGTGGCGTTGGCTTTTATTGGCGTGTTGTATTTATTGCTAAATGACTTTGGCGGGGCGCCAGGTGTCTCACTGTGCTCCGGCGTTGCAGAAGTCATTTAGGATTTTCAAAACAAAACGTTCCCACCCCTTAAAAAAATAGGAGAAAAAAAAACAACCAAAACCAACAGAAAAAGCTCATAATGACGGCATCTGGATGCAATAATTTAATCTATGTGAGAAATTTCTGCTTAGATTCCTGTGGTGACTATAAACGTTTAAATGCCTTTGGTCTTAGATGTCATAAAATGTCGAAGTGAGTTTTTTGTTTCGGTAGCGGCTCCGAGAGATGCACTGTGAAGTGTTGTTTTTTTTGTGTGCATGAAGAGGAAGATCTAATTGCTGTATCTAATACATTTTGCATTGCTTGATTTATTTTTCATTACTCAACCCCTTGATCGGGAGCGCTGGGATTTCCTGAAATAACACATTTGCAGAATGAGCTAATGCCTGTGTGAGCATCGGGCACGTCGCGGGAGGAGCAGAGCCTTCATCAGGCTGAGGCGTCAAGTAATTGGATCTCCTGAGGTAGCCAGCTCTGGGCTGCAGGATCCGTGACGAGCTGCAGACGCTGCTGCCAAGTGTCAGCACGGTACCCTTCGTGCTTTCTGTCTTCGAGCTGCTCCTCTGAGATGAACGTGGCTTCCAAAAGTATACATTCTGTTACTGGAGTCTAACGCAGCGTGCCTAATTAAGAAACTTAACTGGAGTGATGGATGTCTGAAAGCAGGAAGAGGAATGTCTGCACCATTTTAATTTCTGACTTGTGTCTGCGGAGTCCCTGTTTGTGTAGATCTAAAAAAGCAGGGAGTGCTGCAGTGCTCCTGTCTGGAGGAGACACTAGCTTCCTAACATTGATTTTATGCATCTGTAATTTGCTGGGGAGATCGAAATTTGGACTGTGGTGACATCAGCTGAGCACTGAGTAAGGGTGAAAAACCTGAACTAGGACGGTGGAACCGTTTGGCCTCAGAAGGAGCTGCAGGCTGCTCAGCTGCGTGCTGCTGGCATCAGGAGAGCACTCCATTGATTCACTGAGAAGAAATCTCAGGCGTGGCCAAGGTTTGAATGCATACGTTGAATGGTGACATTGCAAACTGAAACCTGAGCTTTAGCTTCCATTTCAGGCCAGGAAAAGTGCTACTCTGATTTAGCCTATTGAGTCACCTTCCTGCTTGTTTGGCCAAAATTTCCTTCAGCTAAATGGGAGAAGTCGGGAACTGAGATGTGAAATTGCTGGTTTGAAAATCAAGCCAAAAAGAAAAATCCTTCAGGGGGAACAGTCGGTATCTTCATGGTTGATAAGAGGGTGTTAAAATGGAGAAAATAATGGCTTGCCTTGTTACCTTTTCAGATGGAACGACTCTTGCCCTTGTATGTAATCTCCAAGCAATTACAGGTCAGGACGAAGCAATTAGATGACAGAACGTTGAAAAAGAATAATTTCTTGTCTTCTATCGTGAGTTAAAGGAAGTAGGCATCACTCCCTGGAAGTAAATATTTAGCTTTGTAATGCATTAGCATGACATATTTCAGATGCCAAGCCTGAATTCTGATTTGCCCCTTCAGTTTTCACTCTCTTTGTTTAGCATGAAAGCAACACAAGTATGTCATCTGAGAAGTACTGATGCACTGCGGCCTGATGGCAGTGTGGGTTTTTCTTGCTCCTGTCCCAGATGGAGCAGACCCAATTCTCAAGTTCAGCCCCTCTGCCTGGTGCTTGCTGCTGGCCAGCTGTGTGCCTCCAGGGGTACCTACAGCCAACGGGGAGGTGAAATTAAAATGCAGCAGAGGGCCTCTGTATTTAAGGAACACAAAAGAAACATGTCTGTGTTTGGCATCTGATAAATGTCCATTTTAATTCAGTTGTTGACTGCAGAGAGAATGGCTGGAGCTAGTTGGAAGTGAAGGAAATCAGGAAACAACGTGAAAAGGCAAGGAGGCTACCTGGAAGCAGAAGCATTAGTAAAAATAAGGAACATGCTAAGCGTGCGTTGCCTGTGTTGCTTCAGTGAGTCTGGATGCACTCCAGCTGTGCCGTGCTTTCCTGAAAACAGTGCAGTGAGCGCATCCCTTAATGGTTAAGTGAAGTGTTTGTGCAAAGAGGTGTAGTTCGGATCAGATCAGATCAGTGTTCATCCACCGTTGGTTCAGTGACATCAAGTTATCATTCAGACTTGCATTTAAAATCAGTCGTAAAGGGATTTTTGCTTTGAAATGGTAGATTTTATGTTGCTGGATATCAACTAAATCAGACCTGCTCAGTCTTGGCTGCTGCCTGCTTAATTTCAGGTATTCCTAGTCCAGTTATTCATGTACAAAGTCACTGAGCTGTGTTAAACGAGCGGGCTTTGCTTATTAATCTTCATTTTACAAATGGAGGGCACTGGGGAGCGAGTCGCTGTCATTGTCACAGTCAGTTTGCGTGCTGCTGGCAGCGAGGTGCTGGGCACCCACGTGTGGGCCAGTTCTGTGCACTCACCAATGCTGCTTCGAATCTCTGGAGTCCAAATGTGGGAACTGTGTTAGGCAGCACAGGCTACTGCATGCGTGCCCAGGTCTTCCTGCAGGACTTCAGATTCCATCTACTTCCAATATTGAGATTTTTATGTCTGCAGCTCGTGTAATTTTGGATAGATTTGTGTACTCCTCGGTGCACAGAACTTTCTGTTCCAGTTGTACTGTTTGTTCCCAGAGTCAGTACATGCTTCTTTTTTCCTCTTTTGTCTCGCTTGTGCTCCTTCTGTTCTGGTTGATATTTGTACATTTTCTTTATATGTTTTCTGTGTAATTTGCTGAGGCTGGAAGAAACCTAGCTGATGGCTCTTGGTTTTACCCATTGATAAGAGTCTTTAGATTTTTTCTTCACATTTTTGGAGGTTAATCTGGTTTGAAAATGTTTCTACATATAGATAATATCGAAGAGAGCTGTGGAGAGGACTTAGCAAAGTTATTATACCCCAAATTTGGCTGATGCTATTGCAGTTCATGCAGAATATGTCAAGCAAAAGGTGCCCAAGGCCACGTAGTCCCAGCAGGGGATGTTCACCAGTTTAAGTGAATACAGTGTGTATCCTTACAGTCAGGGTTCTTGGAGTATAGACGTGCTTTAGAATAAATGTGATTTTACAGCTCGCTCCATTCCCACACCGGGGTGAGTAGTGTCCCTCAAGCTAGAGCAGCACTTTGTTCTGAGGAACCAGACTAGGTTTGAGGAACCAGGAATCGCACCTGGGATTCTACTTAATTTGGAAGCCTGCTCTTTGGGTTTAACTTCATTTATGTATTTCTGTAACGTAGTGCAACATAGTTCATAGTTTGTGGTACAACAGTAGCAGTGCTCCAGCCATCTTTGAATACAGCTCTCCTGCCTTCTTCAGTTGCCTTCATTTCCCCATTGTGCTTGTTCCTCAGTTGCTGCCTCTTTGAACCAAGTTACTGTAAGGGACTGAGAGCTGGACAAGTGCTGTGGGTGTAGCATTGAAATAAGTTGCAGAGTGCTCTTCATCCAGGAGCAGCATCCAAACGTGCTCCTTGGAGAAGATGCTGATGCTTCTGCTGGCGGGTGAATGGGAAGCCCCTTGACTGATGGTGCAATTCAAGAGCAGCCACCGCCGCTCAACCTCTGAACTGGAAATTGACAAATGTTTACTTCTGCTTGTTCTGGCACAGGCTCCAGCCACTTACTGAATATGCTTTTTGCTGAAGCTGACTTGCTTCATACGGCTGCTTACTAGGAAACGCTCAAATACGGTACATCGAGAACATTTGGTTCACAAACACTGAGAATTGCTAGAGAAGATTTCACGGTGTTGCGTTGAGTGGAAACAGGAACTGAGTTGGAGCCCTCTGCAGCCCTGACATGGTCACTGAGATGTGTATGTATGTGAGCTCTGAAAGGCCACCTCTGCCCTTCTCTAGAAACTTAGTCTCGGGGAAGCAGACTGTTGAGGGCAATGTGGTTTTGTTTGTTTTATGAATAGGTTTGAGCACTTAAAAGTAAGAATTGTCATGGAAAGGGAACCTTTGGAGCTCTCTTTGTTTGAAAGTCTCCTGGAAGAGTGGGGGAGGGGAGGGAAGGAAGGCATTTCTTTAATATTAATGTAGCCAAGGGATGTCCATTCTGGGGCTGGTGTTCCTGAGAGCTTTTTGTCACGTGGAATTTCAGAGAGGAAGCACATGGGGTTGATAGGTCCTTTTCAGCCCAGGCCATCCTGTGATGACAGTGATAATTTTGTTGCAGGGCTGGCTTTTTCCCTTGGAATTTCTCATCTCAACAGAGATGACATTATTAGAAGTGCCTGCTGCATCACCCTACTGCATTACTGCTATAAAGCAGGTCAAATGCTGACCTGCTATACTCTTCTAAAAGCAGCTGCTGATCCTCCACAGGTCTTATTTGGATAGATCCGAAGCTATGAAGTGTTGTGGAAGGCATTTGTTCTTCTGTCACTTTCCAGTTCTTGGAGGGTTTAAGCAGTGGTTGCTTTATGAATATTTGGTCTGAATTGTCTCCTTCTCTACGTTGCTGCCTTTGTGTATAGAGGGGAACGTCTTGGAGACGTTGGATTCTGGAGTTTTCTGTATGAGTGATGAACTTCTTGTTGTGTGGATGATGGTGATTGCAAATGTAACACGTGAAAGGAAGATGGGAAATACCAGTGCAAGTTCTGTAGCTTAATTTTTACCCATGTATTATTCCTACATTTCAAAATGAGGCTGTTTATTTTTGCTAGCAGTACTCTTGGCTCTGGTACTTGACCTTAACAAATAATGTATTTTACTCGTGTATTTTCTTGTGAAAATGCTCTGGACTGACTTTTTTTTTCCAGTTAGTTTCATTATTTGCTTTGTGTCCCATGTGAAATGTCACTGTTTTTGAAGTCTAGTTCTTAGCATCTCTCGGTCATCTACGTTTGGTGTTGGAGTGGGAATAAAATGAAATGCTGAAATGAATTATTTTGGGTTTAATTCTTTTACCGTTTTTCTTCTAGAACAAATTCTGTACAACATAAAACAGGAGTACAAACGCATGCAGAAGAGGAGACACTTAGAAAATAGCTTCCAGCAGACAGATCCTTGTTGTTCTACTGATGCACAGCCACATGCATTTCTTCTTACTGGACCAGCTTTGCCAGGTAGTCAGAACATTCTGTGTCATTTTGGTATGTGCTCTCGGAGGGTGAGGAAATAGTTTGCCCTTGTTGCCTCCTGTATGACTGCACTTTCTCATCAGTTACTGCTTCTTTTTTAGGAGGGGGGAGGGGGCAGTGATAGCCCTGATCTGGAAGCTCACCAGGTTTTCTTCTTTCCCTGCTGCTGTTGCTGTAAATAGGCTGTTGCGAAGCAGCTGTCTTTGCACAAATACACTGTAGTTTTAATGTAAAATAGAAGCTCGAGTTTGTAAATGGCATCTGCCGTTTGTGCAGCGTTGTGCAATGCTCTTGGCGTTTTGTCATAGATGTCCTCCTTTTGCAGTTAAGATTTACTTCAATTGGAAGTGTTCAAGAGGCACAGAAACTCTTCTCCAAATAATTCACAACATTCCTTGAATGTGAAAGGTGTGAGGAGAGTTGATTGTAATACTGGTTCTGAACTCCTTGCGAGCAGGACATGGGTTATGCCCCATTTTTTTTTGTCCTAGGTACTTCATCTGCAGCATCATCACCATTGAAAAAAGAACAGCCTCTGTTTACTCTCAGACAAGTTGGAATGATCTGTGAACGTTTGCTGAAAGAACGTGAAGAGAAAATCCGTGAAGAGTATGAAGAAATTTTGACCACAAAACTTGCAGGTATACTAACAGTTCAAAATAATGTGCTCGCATGAATTCAAACTTTTTTTTTTCTTTGCATTTTTTGTATTATGCTGTTGTTTTTTTTTCTTTTATTTTTTTCTAAGCTACTTTGATTTAGGAATGAGATTGCATACAGGACAGATAAAACTGAGTAGACTCTTTGATAGAATTTTCTCATCTGTGCTGTCTTGGATAGAAACTGTGACTCCTGGGTATTACTAATCAGTGGAAACAGAGGTTTTATTTCAGATAGAACTTTCTCTTGCTGTCGTGTTGGAATTGATCATTTCCTCTTCATTTTTGTTGCCAGAAAGACTTTCTATTTTACTTCTTCAAGAGCTCTTTGTGAAGGATTTTTTTTTTTTCCTGCTTGGAAACTGACTTCCTTTTTCTGGAATTTGGCAAGGAGACGCAGTACCTAAGACTTCCCTTTCTCTTCCCAGTACTTACATTCCACTTCTGCCAGTGGCGTTTGGTAGCTGCTTCAGTGTCAGCAGTTGAGCTGCGTTTCTGCTCCTCTGTGCTGAGATCTTGCATTTCCCACCAGCCAGCTGGTGTTTTTGGCACCTGGCGTCAGCTTATGTTTTGGTAAAGATCACGTTAATGCCTGCATTGTAAAAAGGACTTTCTTTCAGTTGTCAGTGTCCTCTGCTTCTAAGTATTTTGCTAATGTATGAGGACTTGAATCTTGCTTCAGAGGTAGGTGCCTTTGCAATATGATTTGGTGTGTGATGCTTAGTAAGATTGTAACGAGCATCTGAGGGCACTCTATAGCAGTGAGCTTGCTTTTTTGCTGCTGCCATTCTGTGTCCCACCTGAAAATGCATCAGATTCAGCTTTGCAAATCTCTAGATTCAGGATCAAACGCTTCTGTGGGCATTGCCCATGTGGAAGCTCACCATGCTTGTGTCAGACTGCTGGGTTGCACGCGACAATATTATGTGTGCATCCGAGTCTGTGTTCACGTTCTGAGTTTGCTGACCTCCCACCCTTTCATTGGAGTTTATTTAATATATGACTAGCCCTACGTACTTGGTTTTCTTTGGACTTAATGTTTCATTTCTAGATTTTTCTTTCTTAACCTGATTCAAACTGATCAATTAGAACTACAGTCTTTTTTTTTTTTCCCTTCTAATTTATGTACGTTAGGAGCAGAGTCCCTTCTTAGATTCTCTTTTCAGTTAGCAATACTGATAATAACCAACTGAAAACCATTTATGTTCATTGATTTGTCTCAGATTTGTCTCTGGGTCCAGCTTGCAGTTCCTTACGACAGGAGCCTGTGGCACTGTGTGCTCTTGAGTCATTCTGAAAGGGATCCTCTGGGAACGGGAGCAGTGCTTTCTGTTGGGGCCTGAGGGCAGCGTGCAGTGAGATGAGATCAGGTTTATTTCCTCTTAGGGTGATCTCCAGAAGAACTCGTTATTGCTTCCCATATATCGTGCCAGTAGTGAGTTCTCATTATTACATAGGAATTTAGAAATAAAGGGCTAGAAGAATTGAGCATAATCCCTTTTGCAGAACACCGATTGCATCTTTCTGCTGGAAGAGTGATTACATCCTTAACTTTGTACGGTGAGGTGATAGCTCATTCTTACAGACTAATGAAATGGATGGAAACGTAGCAGGAAATTCTTAACAAATATCGACTGGCTTCTTTCAAGCGACTGAACGGAATCTTTGGATCTTGGATATTTGCTTCATTCCTTTCCCAGATCATGCTTTTCTTGGAGGTAGTTAGCCAGATACTGCCTTTTTTATTTTCTTTCCTCTGCCCTGTTCTCTGAGCGGAGCTGCCTTTCGTGTAGAGTGAGTGATGGAGCGATGAATGGAAAACTGACCTCGCTGTAATGCCCTGATTTCTTCTCCTGCCTCTTGTTATTTGAAACCTCTGTGTTAGCATAAACTTGGGTTTGCAGAATCCTTTGTAGATTTGAAAACCAGAGGGAAGACTGCGAGGGTCTGAGTGAAACTGCAGCTTGAAAGTGGTTCTAGAACCAGCTTGTGAAAAATAGCTCTATTACTGCAGTTCAAGTTACATATTTCTAATAACAGTGCCTGTATTCGTGGCATTTAGCCATCTTTTGACTAGACATAGCTGAAACCTGTCGTAGGGGATTCCAAGGTGTTCATTTCAGTTTCCATCAGTTCCCTATAAATCACTCTTACCTTTGGATTCCTTAACTTTCCAAAGCCAAATGCCACAGGAAAGGGTTTCTTTTAGTAACGGTGGATTCTTAGGATTGCCAAAGCCATATTTTTGGCAGAGATGGTGCTACAAAGTGGCTGTGTGCGCTGACTTTAAACCTTTAAAGAAGAAAGCCTGCAGGTTTGTTTCTCGCCCTTAATACATACTTTCAGGAAAAGTTCTAGTTGCTGTTGTTTTTGGAAATGGTTTCCGGGCAACATAATCCTTCAGTGTGCTCTGTGTGTTATTTTGTTGTTTGGCTAAGATCCTCACGTGGCTGCTGAAAAGCCATCCGTCAGAGCTGAAGCAGAGGTTGTGCTTGCGGGCAGAGGGGAGCGGGCAGCCGCAGCACCGGCCCGCTCGCTCAGGGATGAATGTCCTTAGATGGCCGGGCCAGCTCCGCGCTGTGGGCTGCTGCTGCTGCACTGCTTGCTGATTACTGACACGCTGTTTACTTCGAAGGTGAAGCTCCTCCCTGCAAGAGGACGGGGACTTTAATGGGGCAAACCTGTGGGACTAGGAACTACTACAAATCTAACTGCATTTTTGGTTGAAGATTGCCTTCTTTGACCTTGCCCTTTTCTCAGAACACCCCACATTGCTGCACATGTATTTTTCCACAAGGGAGGAAGGGGAATGGAGAGGAGCGGCATCTGGTAGATATCACTCTCCTTGTTCAATTTCCTAGTTCTGAAAGGTGATATCCTGCTGATGAGTGCACTATTAATACTGAACAAAATATTGCGAATGTATGGATGCGTGCATAGAAACGATAGTATTTCTGGGAAATAATGCTTTAGTTAAAAGCCAGATAGATATGCTCGATATCCAGATCCCATTTCAGATCACTCAGGGGCTCTTTTCATGAAGTTCACAGTCAGCCCTGTCGTGGCTGCTTTTGGCTGGGTTTAGTCAAGTGTTAGCCACTTCACATCTCATGCTTTTAGTTTCTCTTGGCTTTTGATTTCCTGGCGGTCACCAAAAAGTATTTCTAACTCTGCAGCAGATCCTTTTCCCGTACTTCTTCATTTCCATTTCATTAAATTAATTTTCTTCCATCTGGTGGTGACAGGAGCAGAGAGAAGTGACGCTTGCAGCGCTAGCGCTGACCCTAACGCCATGTTGTCTGCTTAACTGCTCTGCCCCTGATAGGCATCAGTGAAATGGGCACACTCAAAGCATTCAGACACTTAGCATGTACTAGGCATATCGAGATCTTTGTGTATATGCCATGCAGTGGTCTGGGAGCATATTACTGCTTTTCTATGGGAAATCCCTTTAATTAAGGGGATGTGCTGCAGTGTTGTTCTTTGGGAATGGAGAAGAGTGGCAGCCGTGAGCTGCGTGAAGGCTGCTCTTGGTGGATGTGTGTTTAATGGCTATGAGCTGTATGGTATGAAAAGTAGTCTTAAATATTGTTCAGCCTGAGTTAAGCTTAACACTCACTCTTGTAATGCTTCGTGCTTGCAGAACAATACGACGCGTTTGTGAAGTTCACGCATGATCAGATCATGCGACGATATGGAGAACAGCCTGCCAGTTGTGAGTATCTATTCCTTCCCGTTCCTGCAGCAGCGTTGGGTTACTGACCTTGCAGCATTTAAATGGCCACTGTTTGATGCTGGGCTTCAGCTCGGCCCCCAGCTACAAATACTTGATGCTGGCAGCACGGACAGCCAAGGCTGAAAGGAGAAGGCGTGCCATAAAGCTTAAAACACTTAAAACACAGAGCTGTGTCCCATTACGTGCTGATTTTTGGGACGAGTTTGGGTAGTGCCGTAGCAGACTTGTGATAGAGCTGGCTTTTGTTGACTTCACTATTAATTCCTGTTTGTTTCTCTCGTTGCAGACGTTTCATGAATCACATTTTCTGCATACGTGGGCTGCCCTATACTCCCCGTTTTATTGTTGCAAGCTGTCCTAGTAATGACTTGCAGCAATGCCATATTTTTTTCCCCCTGTGAACACAGGTTATTTCAAGCTTTTGTCAGTGGCAACCACTCTTATGCAGCAACTGGTTTTGGAGTGCTCCCTGATGTCAGTACCACCTGGATGTGGACCTTTGCTACCTGTAATAATACCAGTGGCCTCATTCGCTGTATCATTACAATTTGGCTTCTTATGTTAATAAGTTTGAAAAAGTAAAGGATTAAAGCTGATGTTCTAGAAGTTGCCCTTCACTGGTTGTGTAAATAAAAATGTAGAATGACACTTCTGACTGAAGTTAGTGTGGTTTTCATAACTGTGCACTACAACGAAGCTGTAATCACAGTTAAATTAGAATGTAATCCCAGGACAATTTTAAGCAAATAGCCCACAGTACTGCCTGTGAAATAGTGAAGGAGGGCATTTCTGTATTCCATGACTTTTTTGGGGGTTAAGAATGGGTTTATATGATTTCTCATTTTTGTAGTTTTTATTTATTCTCTCAGTCTTTAACAAATGTTTATTGCTGCAATTTTTCAGTGTATCATTGTTTTACTGCCCTTGTAGTACTGGAATTTAGTTGGAAGAATAAAACATTTACTTCTAATCTGTTTGTTTTTAATACGCAGGTGGAACTCTTGCCGTGTACGAATAAACTTAAATGTGAGTGTTTAAATGAAAACTTGGTTTCCTAGCAGCAGTGGGTGGGTCGGAACTTCAGGCAAGGAAAAAGGTGGACGAAAACGTTTCGTAATTCTTCGGAGGCTACAAAATGTGTTAGGCTGGCTGCAGTCTCTAGTTATGGAAGCATGTTTGTTATACAACTGGCTGCAGCTGACTCAACAGCTGTGCCCCATCTTCCTTCAGTTGTGAATGACACATCAAAGGAGATGTGCTCACGAGATAGAGCGGCTGCTTGCACCACAGGCTGCACCTACCCAGGTGCTGGAAGAGCTGGAGCTGTGCAATCTGCGTGTGCTGGTCCAGGAGTTTGTTCTTAGATGCTCTCAGTTGTTTCCAAACTGCTGTATCAGGGGCGGCTGCTGTGACTGAGTCACAGTCTGTGTGACTGAAATGTTGCTGCTGCACGGTGATTCCAGATCTCTGTGCTGTGCTTACGGGTGTTGCTCATCACATTACTCGGATTATCTGTTTCTGGGATTTAGAAGCTTTTTCAAAGCAATCCCTTGGTTAAACCGCTCTCTGCGTGGACTTGCTGTCAGCCTGTGCTTAAGTGGAAGTTTGTATGAACTCTGTTAGGTTTGGGTCTTCCGTTTGGGTCTTTCCATGAGAGAACTGTCAGGGGCTGCCGATTCTGTTGTCTGCCTTGGGCTTCTCAGCCCTTTCCTTCTAGCTCCTTCTCAAGCTCCTCATGTTCACCTTGTCCAGGTGAGGAAAGCCACAGCTCCCAGACGGATTGCTGCCCAACATCCTGATACACAACCTATATTGCCTGTGTTCTGACTTGACAGAAAGGAGTACGTGCCTGAGAATTGGTGGTAGAACTAAAACAGCCGTTGCGATGCGTCTCAGCTTATCTTCACCTTCAGGTTATTAAGAGCTATTAGGAACAAGAAGTGATGTCACGCTAGCACCCAGTTATTCCTGTGCTGCTCTTGCATTAGTGCATAGTAAACAGGGCACCCACAGCTGTGGTATGCTTTGGCTGTGCCTGTTTGGAAAATAAGGTTGCATTCTTTGAAGTCCTTTTTTTTCACCTGCTGTTTGGATGGGCTCCTTCCTGTAAGCTCAGTGATTGATATCTGAGGTGATGTCTGTCACATGAAGGACTTGCAGCATGCAGCACAGCAGAGGGAAAATAGTTGGCTGTTTTGTTACTGCTGGAAACAGAACATGAATTCTGTGGTTCTGTGACGGCCAGGTGGTGTTCAAAGTTGAACGCATCTCCTTTGGATGCTTTGCAGAGGTGTTCTGGAGGGCTAGGTTGGAAATGAGTACATTTATTTTTACTTCCCTACTTAAGTGTAAGTGCAGTCCAAAAGCAGAGCAGATAGGTGGTGGTTCATTGCAGCTCTGCAACGTTAAAGATCTCAGTTAACCTGTTTCTGAGATAGCGATGCTTAAACCCTTCCCAAGCAGATCTCACTGTAAAGTGAGAAAGCAGCACATACATTCTGTGTTGATTTTTGTCGAGATAAGAAAGAGTATAACCATAAAGGTTCTTTAGTGTTTTTCAAGGCTGGAAGATGTGTGCAGCCCTGTGGCAGCGCTTGAGAGCTGCTGTGTAGTCTTACAGCTGGGCTGCTACCGCACTGTGGGTAGGAGCTGTTCTGTGGAAGCCCGCTCTGGTTGTGAGCTGGTAATTGGGAAGGATTTATCTGTGTGATTCCACAGTGAGGAAGGAAAAAAATCGAAGCTGCTCATGTATTGAGTCTGCTCTCATTGTGAAGCAGTGCTCGTGACTTTGCAGAGAAGCAATTCTCAGATGAAAAATGTGAGGACAAACATCAGGCTTTAGCAGTGGCTTGTTCTTCTGTCAGTGTTGCAGGAGGATCTCTCGCTGGTTACCTTTGAGCCTCACATTTCTTGTGTTTGAAAACAGCAAATCCTTCCAACAACGGTGAACCTTCAGGGTTACGGTTTTGGCAGACGATTGTAGGAAGTACAGTTTGTAAATCACATATATGCTTCAGTCAGTTCTGCTCCTTCTCTATGTACTGTTAAGGACTGCTTCCCTGTATTACCAAATCTTTTAGTTCCTCAGGTCTGAAATTTGGCTGTTGGGGCACAGGCTTGCGTTGGGCTGTGTTAGGTGGCAGGCTGCACTTGGCTGCCCGTCCTGCTGAGCAGTCAGATGTGGGGCTCTTTTGCTGCTCGCTTCCATTTTTCAAGTGTATTTGCAAGATAAATAGGTCAGGTTCAGAACGCAGAATGCTTACGTAGCATTCCACAACTAGTGAAATTTCCTTTCTACTTCTTGGAAATCTCCCAAGTACAAAGACCACAGAGCACATTTGGTGCCCCTGGCTCAGGCTCTCAGTTGATTTTGTTGACTGTCAGCTTGATGGGAGAGAGGAAACTTCAGCTGCTGGAAGTTCCCACTTTGAGTTTTTGTCGTGATGTTTCCCATGTTGCGGGATTAGGCAGTGTAACGGCTGGTAACTCATCTTCCTCAGCCTCTTGGAATCCACTTGACTCCATCCAGACCATGTGTACAGCAGGAAGCATTACCTGTGTCCTTGCAGTTAGAAAAATGTGAGAACACACGGCTCCTCTTCTCTCTCAGGACACTTCAGTGTAACTTTCATCTGTCTGCTCCTGGCAAGTAGCTTGTTCTAGGTATTTGTGATAGGACACTGTCCTTGCACAGACGTGTTTTACTCGTGTGCTTCAAACTTCAGAGCTGTGTTATCCTTCCCAACTGCTGTATGAAGGCTGGAGTGCAGTGCAGCCGAGGGGGGAGCATCAGGATTCCATGACAGCTGCATGTCTGCCCCCAGAGCAGCACTTCCATGCCTCAAAGCAAACGCACTCAGCTGAGAGCCTGGAAGGTGTTCTTTGGTGGTGAAAAAAAAGTCTGTTGCCATAAATGGAACGATTGCCATTCATCTTAGCACAAAGTCTAAATGTTTTTGCTAACAATGCGGCCCTTTGCTAGGTGATAAGGCTGAGCTGAAGCCTCCTCCCACTCAGCTGAGCTGCTGCGGCCTGGGGAGCAGTTTATCACACACCACAGACGCGCACTGTGTTCTGGAGAGAAATGGGACACGCGTCCTCAAGGCAGCTCCTGGCTGAAGATGCCACAAGAGCAGCGCCCTAGTGCTGCGAGCTGATAGGTGACACAAATTCCTGACAGCAGATCAGCTAGTGCTGGTCAGCCTCACCACGAACAACGTGCAGCTCGCTTCTGCTCTTTTCAGAGAGCAAAGACCTGTATCCTCAGAATTCTGGCCCTTCCTCTTCCTCGTGGTTGAGTTTTTCAAGCTGCTGCATTGACTTCTGGTTTGAAGAGCATGGAACAGCTGCTGAGGCTGGGAGCTTGTTGTCTTTATTACTACACAGTAGTTCAAGGATCTAGGAGGCATTTTACAATGATCATTCTATCAGATCACGAGCAGGTTATCACTGCTGCAGCTGATGCATCCAGCGTTCTCATTTTGGCTTGTTACCCTGAACTGTATCAGTACAACCCTCAACTATCACACATCAAAGATGAAACCAGGCACAACACTGCAGTATTTGGAACGCGAGCAGTACCTTAAGGTACAGAGGCAGGTTGTTTAAAAACAACACTGTCAGTGAAGTTCCTCCGAGGCACTTGGAACACAGCTCAGCATTCAGTCATCCCCGGTGCTGACTCAGGCAAGGACTAGTGTAGTGGGAGCACAGCCATTGCACCAGGTTACAAAGAACAGCTTTATTAAGGTTGTGGTGGCACATTAACAGCCTCCCCACGTCAGCCTTGCCACGTGATCGGTTTTCTGCTTGCTGGGCTTTATGAAGCCCAGGAGTTCCAGTTCAGAAACTGCTCGAATAAAACGAGCGCTGGACGTATCCGTAAAGGAAACTTCTTTTGGGAGTGATGGACAGAGAAACCATTACGTTGCAGAGGGATGACACAAAACATTGTACTGCACCCTAAACTCGTTGGAAATGACAGGTGCAGCATTACAGCATATGTACATTGTGCCTGTAGTTAGCTCTCCTTTTATACAGCTGCTCATCCCCGTGGCAGTGCTGCTTCCTGCAGCCATCAGTTTTGGTTCTAATGCTCATCCTTCAGGTACTCTGCAGGTATTGCTTCAGCATCAGGACAAAGCGAGAAGCAGAATGAACGTTTCACACGAGCTAAAGTTCTCAGCTTTGAGGTACCAGAACTTAAAGAGTTTCTGCAGAGATAATACTGTGTAAGCATTTCCTCTGCTACTGCTATTTTCCTCATAACAACTGCCATCGCTTCCCCTCCCCCGCAGGGCACAGATCTCCTACCATCTTTTCCTCAGCAGTGCTCTGTCCCCACACACAGACATCCAACTCAGGTGATTTAACTCATTAGATTAGCTTCATCTTGTAAGGGCTGTTGCTTTCCCTTTCAGATCCAAAATGCTCCTACGGACAAAAGCTGCTCTCTTACCTCACTGCCTCCAGCCCGAGTACCTCAGATGATCCATCCCTGTGACATTTTCACTACATTAAGACTGCTTGAATTAGCTGTCTTATTTTTTTCCTGACATTAGTTTCCAGTGCACAGGAAGCTGCATTTTAAAATTCCTAGTTTACTAATCCTGTAAGTGGCTGAATGCCAAATTTGAGGCAGAAATGGGAAAGGATACTGTATAACATCATCCACCTGGTCCGAGGAAGCTGCTTGTGCTGTCGGTCCCTCAGCTGCAGTCACCACAGTGGAGAAAGCCTAGAAAGGGCAAAGCAGCACAGATGTAACCGTCTCATAAACAGACAGAGCTTCTCATTGATAAGAATGAGCTTTGAGCCAATCACTGTCACTGGGGAGGAACGAGATCCCGGAATGGCAGCTCCATGAGAATGTCATCTTCAGGGCAACCCAAAGAGCAAGCAAGGTTACATGTTACCATCACAAATACACAAGGAAAGAATGTCACCCCATGAACTTGCACGCTTACATTTTAAATCCTAGTTCCTGACCCGTTCTCAGAAAAAAAAACCAACACAGAAAGCAAGACTGTTTAAACAATCTGGAAAAATTGGCTGTAGAGAGATCTATAAAACTCAGTGACATGAGGAGGCTTGATAGGGAGCTCACGTCCGTGTTCAAATACCCAAACAAGGCAGCAGCAGATGAAGCACGTTCAGAGCAAGGAAGAGGAGTGCTGGAAATAAAACACGGTTGTAAGGGAGTAATGGAGAATATGTAATTTATGCACATTCTCTTTTTACGTTCTCTGGTTTTGGTATGGTTTCAAGCTTGAAGCTTCGCTCTTCCCTTGCATAAGCACTCAGCACAGCAGGCACAGGCAGGCTTTGCACTCTTACATACCTCTAACCAATCCACGAGGTTAATCAATCTGCCACACTCCAAATGAAGCTTATAGGCAATGCATATGTCAGGGGCTTTGTTAGAAATGCTTCCTCCATCACTTTTCAAAGCTTCGCTCTGATGAAAACCAAAAGACAGCGATTTTGGTCAGTCCTTAAATCTTCAGGGATCTCTAGCACTAAATGTAACATTATTTCAGGAAACAGCAGGTATTTTTGTGTGTTCATTGGGAAGTTGATGGTGCAAAGAAGAAAACAAAAGAGAAGGAAAACACACCTTTAAAGAACAAGCCCCCTCCCCCCAGCTACTTTGCTCCTGCTACTCCTTCATTCTCTGTTTGAATGCTTATCCAATTTGGCTTTTCTTACTTCTCTTTCTAGCTCTGTTCATGTATCTGAGAGATGTGGCCTGCTCTGTGGATCCAGGGAGGGAGACGTGTCGCTTTTCATCTCAGACTTTTACCATGCAGTAATTAAAAAGGTGTCACGTCTCCCCCCCACGCCCACTCCAGAAAGAGAAAGTCATAACACAGATCTGTCACACAAACTAAAAAGCAAAATTGCTCCCCTCATCTCAGAGCTTTATCTTTGAAATGTCACAGCCATTTCTCTCTGGCTTTAAACTCAAGGCCTATAAAAGCAGAAGTCTGATGTCTCACAAACTGTTCTGGATGCTGGGAAATCCAGGTCATCAGCACTGAACCATTTATAAGTAAAAAAGCCACTCGAGCTAGAGGAAAAACGCATGGCTGCGGGATATTTCATCTCAGTTGGTAATTTTTGTTCAATTTCCAGATTCTCACACACTAAGAATCCAAATCCCTTAATAAAACAACTACAGATTATTCCTTTTGGAAGTGTGAGTGGGATGGGAACAACCCAGCTCACTGTTCACGAGGGGCTTCTCATGTCACTTGACCCTGCCCCAGGGGCCAGACAGGACATCCTCAGCCTTGCTCTGGATACAGCATTATCACATTTCCCAAAGTGCAAATGCTTGTATCCCCTTTTCCTGTTGTACAGGAAGGAGTAGGAGTAGGGCTTCTTCTTGGAGATCAAGGTGAAAACTCGCCCTTCCCACACAAGGTCAAGAACAAAACTTCCAAGATCATCTAAACCCCAGAAATATCCCAAAATGACATCTTCTTGTGCTGATAATCAGTGGGCTGCTGATAATCCAAGTCACACCTTGTTGGATTTTCAAGGGACTGAAGAAAACAGAATGACACTTGGGTTCGTGCATGTTTCTTTTCAGGATAAGCATGACCTCTGGTTCACATTCAACTAAATAAATTACTGGACTCGGCTCCTGAAATGCATCACATCATTAATCATTTGCTGGTACTCCGGTGAAGCAGATCCTCTCCTGTCCTGGCCTTCTGGTAGGAACAGCTCGAAAGAACTTTGCTCTGGTCACATCCCAGGAAAGCACGAACCACGTGGAAGTTGTGGATGCCATTCAGAAAAACAGTTCCTGTGACTCACACAGGCTAAAATGCTACACAAGGTACTTGGTCCCTACTGTTGCTATTAGAAACCACCCCAAAACTTCCACAGTTTCCTCCAACGTCAAAGAATAAAGCGCAGGATGATAGAGGACTTCAAGTCCTATCAATTCATCAAAGAGAATACTTAAGAAATACATTAGTAATCAGATTTCGCTAGCTCTCCTAATCATGATGTGTTTCCTCCAACCATTACTGATGTTCAATTCAAGGTTTCTTTAAAGGTAGCCCACTCACTGCTGCCTTCACCAAAAAGGTCTGCAGGTGATTTTGGAAGAACTCCGCACACAGCGAAACTGACTTTATCAGGGAGGAGCACAGTGCCAACAAACCCAAAGCAAACTGTGTTGCAGATTTTAAACACTGATCTTTATCGAGTACGGTTTCTGATAGTTAAGTGTTGACTTTGACCCAAGTAAGAAATAAGCACCCAGATACAGATATAACCAGTGTTGTCTTCTTTGGATAAGGGGTAGGACACGAGGATAACTCTGTGTTATCATCTATGATCAAGGATAAAACAAATAAATATTTACTCCTTCTCCTAATCCTGAGCTATTCCTTTAGAAATGAAAGTGGAAAAAGGGCTGTTTTTCTTCTCTAGAAAAAAGTCAGCTCAACTAACAGAATCAATAACAATCCTTTTCGTGGACTCAGAACAGACAGGATACCAATTCACAGCAGATATTAAGGTAAATGTAAAACGAAACAGACTCCATTAAATCTGCTTTGTAATGTTCATCACACCTATTGTAAATTTCATCACTACGCCTGAGCAGAGCCTGTGCCTTACAGCGCATCTTCAAGTCTACGCAGTGAGGACTAAGACCAACCCTGTAAAGGACGTCACTGGAAAAAGCCACAGACATTACTTTTTCCCCACAGACACGCTCCTTCCATTCATAACAACTACAGAAGAGAAGATCACGGACTAGGAACAGGCTCTGGAAAACTGCTTTCCCATATACAATTCTTTCCATCATCAGCTTCTTTATTTCAGCCAGATTCCCTGGCTCTCAGCAAAGAGTTCCCAGTCGCTTATCAACGCCGACGTGTTGTTTCGCTACACAACGGCTGTGCCAAACTGCGTGATGCTGCAAAACTAAGTCATGAACATCATCCTTGTGTGCAGCCTTGAGAAGCTACCCCGGCCCCGCTGGCAGCCCCCTCGATTCTCACCTTCAGGTAGGAGTATGGGTTATTCAAAGCTGTGTGCAGCGCAATCCTCGGGGCAGCGTTCAAGTGCTCGCGGAGAACGCTGGCTGTGTTGAAATACACAATCTCGTGCAGAGTCTTGTGGTCTGCAGGAACAAGGTAACGTCTGAAAAAATTATAACGTGAGGTATGGGGCGAGGAAGTGAGGAAGAAGCTTTACCTTAAGGGAAAACAACTCTACTGCAGTCAGGGACTTCAATAATGTATTTCAGCCAGTACTGACAAATCTCAAAGAACAGGATGAACAGGGCCAAAATCAATTTCAAAGCAAAGAAGGCAATAATTATCAACTCTACGTCACAGAATCATCAAGGTTGGAAAAGTCCTCCAAGATCATCTAGTCCAAACATCCACCTACCACCCACCAATATTTCCCCACTGAACCATGTCCCTCAGTACAACGTCTATATGTTTCTTGGTCTAATGGATTTCATCTCATGGATTTAACTTAGAATTCTAGCCAGGCCAGAGATAAATTCAAAACTAAGGCCATAAATGCTAACACCCGTCATGTAACCCTAGTCCACAGATCTCACTTACCCATCTCGAGGCCTCTTGACAAGTCTACGCTCAACTCTTATCTTCATATTTGAAGCTTTTCTTTCTTTATTTTTTTTTGAACACTCATACCTCTATTTAGCTTCTGTATTCCCACCCATGCCACCACGCACTTTCAGCCTGCAACCTTCCTTCACTAAAGCTGTACAAATAACAAGTGCCTTCGTCTCTTAGCCCACGCACCCCACGTTTTTCAAATTTTCTGCAACATTACTGCCTCCAAGATTCACAGAATCACAGAACTGTAGGGGTTGGAAGGGACCTCCAGAGATCATGGAGTCCAACCCCGTGCCAAAGCAGCTCCCTAGCCCAGGTTGCACAGGTAGGCGTCCAGATTGGTCCTGAACGTCTCCAGGGAAGGAGACTCCACCGCCTCTCTGTGCAGCTGTGCCAGTGCTCCGTCACTGCACTGTGAAGAAGTTCCCATGCACATTTGTGCAGAACTTCCTATGCTTCAGTTTGTGGCCATTCCTCCTCACCCTATCACCACACACTGCTGAGAAGAGTCCAGCCTCATCCCTTTGCCTCCCTCTCCTTAGATATTTATAGACATGCATCAGATCCCCTCTGAGTCTTCTTTCTTCAAGGCTGAACAGACCCAGGTCTCTCAGCCTTTCCTCTTAAGGGAGGTGTTTCACACCCTCTGTCATCTTTGTAGCCCTCCACTGGACTCTTTCAAGGAGATCCTGGTCTTTTTTTGTCTTTATTTGCTATGCCTTCCCTGCTAAACAGTTCCCCAAATGGCATCTATGCAGTTTCATGAACAGAACAGATGAGCAAAGATTAGAGTGAAAACTCCTGACTTAATTTTCATCACGTACGCTCAGTCCTCCCATCAACTTCATTCTCCAAAACAAGGTTCTCAATTCATGTGCCAATTACTTCTACTAATCTAGTGAAAATAAATGGATGAATAAGTGCTCATCAAAGAAAAAAGGAGAAAAACAATGTGCTTCATACTATAGGGACCAATAGACAATTTTGATAAGACTTATTTCCATCCATGCTGACTTGGTTATCGAATAGTGCAAACCAATGTGGAAATACTGAACAGGAAAGCTCACCTTACGAGACTGTCTATATGGTCAACAACTTCAAAACGAAGCATTTCAAACTTGGTCAGTTTCTTAGACCGCCTTGATTCCTTCAACTCCAACAAAGTCTTAAAAAAAAAAAAAAAAAAGCAGTGTATAAAACCACATGGGAGGCAGTTACTCTCTGAAGAGCACAATCTGCATGTTGAACATGTATAATTAATTTTTGCTGGCACATCTTCACCGATGATGTTAAGAAATCTGATCATGCAGTTACTTTTATTTAGGCCAGTGTATCCAGTTCTCAAACTAGGAGAAGTTACGAAAATTCTTCAAGCCTGAAGAAACGTGGGTTAGGCAGAAGCATAATTTACAAGTCAAATGCAAAGAAATCTCCTAATGCACATGTTAAAATCCTGGTTAATTACAGATATTTTCTGTTGTTTTCTACACATCAGGTTGGCCTACATACACAGCTGGTATTATTACTTCATTTTTCAGAAGAGTTACTTAAACACTTCTACTCAGAGCTCCAGGAAGCAGAAAAGACCGAATTATGGACAAATACATCTAAAGAAACATTTGGATAAAGAACTCATGAGAAAAGTCAATGCAGGCCTAACCTTCTGAAGATGATAAAGATCTGTCTTCTTCTGGAGCTCTTTTTGTGGTGATATGGTCTCATCTCGTTCCTGGTAAACTTCTGCAATGGGAACAAAACTAACGTTTATGATGTGGGTAAACTCTTTCTCCATACCTACACAAACCTCCTAACACAAGCAATTCAAGAAGCGTTCAGTTACCTGCTCACAGACCCTAACACAGGCAGCTTTTACATCTTGCCCTTGTACACGGTTGTTAAAAAGGAGTCAGCACTACAGCTTATCCAACAGTTATTAAGGAATTGAGGCAATGCACCCCTGAGAAAAGATCCAGGACAAGCCTTGCACGTGGCCTGAAATCCACTTAGGTCACTCTGGGTCATATTCTCAGCGTTTGTAAACTGGACAGATCAGTGCATGATAGCATCAGAGCTTAGTGAATGTTCAAGAAGTCACACACTGCATATTTTTTCCTTTACATTTGCAAAAAATACTAAATAGGAAAGAAGTCCACCCACTAAATGGAAAAAGCTGCAACCAGAGTAGCAAACTGAAAGCCTGATTATGTACTTTGTTGTCCAGTTTTATTTTCATCCTAATGTATAACTAAATTTTATTATCATGACCATACAGTTCATTGATCAATTGCACCAATAATTAGTTGAATTTTTATAGGTTGAAAACAAACAAGCAAAACCTCCTAAAGAACAATCATGGCCATGCTGAGCGACAGTTTATGTCCTAATCATAATGTAACTAGCTTTCTTGCCTTACTTACAGACGAAGATATTACCAAGATGGAAATTCCACCTACAAATCACAGGTAAAGTCCCCACAAGCAGTAACAATCATCATATACAAGGCTTGTTGATGACCTACATAGAATGAATTACTATTTTCCACTGCCCTGTGTAGAGTGTCAACAAAATCATCATTTTAATTCCCTCAGTATGAAAAGGTCTAATAGAAAAGCAAAATTATCTTCTTCACTTGGCGTTTTAAAACACACTACTGAAGAGAATAGGATTGCAGAGTGCTGCCTACTTTCACTGTTAGTGGATACCAATTTGATAAATACCTTGCAGTGCTGATCCATTTGAGCAATTCTCAATTCTTGAGGAAAACAAAACAAAACAAAACAAAAAACTGTCTAAAACTAACTAATCATAGAACGGCCTGGGTTGAAAAGGACCTCAAAGATCACCTAGTTTCAACCCCCCTGCTGTGGGCAGGGTCACCAAGCACTGCCCAGAGCCACATCCAGCCTTGCCTTGAATGCCTCCAAGGATGGGGCATCCTCAACTTCTCTGGGCAACCTGTTCCAGTGCGTCACCACCCTCTGAGTGAAAAACTTCCTTCTAACACCTAACCAAAATCTCCACTGTCTTATTTGAAAACCTTTCCCCCTTGTCCTATTACTATCAACCCACGTAAACAGTCATTTCCCCTCCTGCTTATATGCTCCCTTCAAGTACTGGAAGGCCACAATGAGGTCTCCCCAGAGCCTTCTCTCGTCCAGCCTAAACGAGCCCAGTTCCCTCAACCTTTTCCTCAACCTCATAGGAAAGGTCCCTCTGATCGTTTTAGAGGCCCTCCTCTGAACTTGCTCCAAGAGCTCTGTGTCTGTCTTGATCTGGGGGTCCCCAGGCCTGGATGCAGTACTTCAAATGGGGCCTCACAATCACCTCCCTCTCCCTACTGGCCACCTCTTTTTTAATGCAGCCCAGGATATAGGTGCCCTCAGGGCTGCAAGCACACACTGCTGGCTCACGTTCAGCTTCTTGTCCACCAGGACCACCAAGTCTTTCTCTGTAGGGCTGCTCTCCAGAAGATCTTCCCCCAGCCTGTATACCTGGGATTGCCCCTGCATCACCTTGCACTTGGCCTTGTTGAACCTCATTAGGTTCACAAGAGCCCACTTCTCCAGCCTGTCCAGGTCCCTCTGGATCTGATTTCAATTTTTATGATTTCTATTTTTTATGATTTCAACTTTTATTGAAGGTTATGAAAATGGTCTGGTCCATGATATCAACTAACTGTACTCTAAGGAACTGGTCATTAAAATGCATATTTAAAAAGGAACTTCATCTTTTCTTCCTCCAGTTCAGTGTCAACAGCTTGTGTACACATACTCCAATGAACTTGTCAATACATTCTTTCTTTTGAAAGGTTAAAAAAAAAAGTGATGCTATCAGAGCCACTGCAAAATTGCTGCCAGAGCAATTCCAAAACTGAAAGGCTTTTAGAAGACCGCCATATGAATGAATAGCAAAAAAAATGTATTATCTTGGAATTCTGGAGTAAGTGGAATTTTACCTAACGTTTGTATTTTTAATCAATTCTTCTATCAAAATAGACCCAATATAAAGACATTTTCTTTCCTCAAGATTCACATTTTGATTTTTTCCAATCACTAGGCAGTCTGTGAAAGATTGATCTGTTTTGTTTTTCGACAACAAAACAACATTGGGGACCATGCTTTCACTGTAAGAGATCTGAGGCAGATAAAGGTTCATAACATTTTTGGCAGAAAAGTTGTGCTAAAGATCAGCATGACCACAGCAACGTACAGGAAGAAGTCACCTAAAAGAGCAACCAATTATTCATCCAAGGCTTATCTGATTTCCCCCTCTTCATCGCTTAAATCCCCTTTGAAAGCAAACTAAGGTAATTCATGGACTCATCAGACCTTCTTTGTTTTAAAGACTTTTTCAAATCACCATTTGAAATAAATACTGACCTTTTTGTCTTACAGTTCCATATGTTGTCGAATTCTCATTTGTTTCATCTTGTCTTTACTTATTACTTCAAGGTAAAAATACAACCATTTGGTACAGTACTTCTGGAAAGTTTACTTTTTAAAGCTTTAATTTTTCTTTTTCCAAACTAGATGTACCATTCATTTTCTGATGTAGTTCAGGCTCCTCAGTGCCAGCATCTTCAGTGAAATACACTTTTTTTAAGCAATTACCTTGTTTCTGTCCCACGGCCCTGATACTGCTGTATCTTTTCACAATTACAGGCTACAGGCAGAAAAACATTTTATCTTCCAACCAAGTGAAACTTAGCCTACTTGTCCAAAGGGAGCGTTGCAGCTTCAACGGACAATGATCTTCATTTAATACACATAAAAGAGATGAGATTTCACATTCAAAAGAGAAACGTGAGTGAGCACTTCTTTATAGTTCAAAGAAAAGAACCAAATTCCTATTCCAGACAAATGCTGGTATATATCTATTCCAGTTTCTGATGGAATACGGCACTTTCTGCTAACCTGTCTCTGAAAGATGGAAAACTGCTGCTCATTTTATTCCTGAAGTTTCTGTTATGTCCCCCTACCGAGAATAACCAGACAGAGGGGGCAAGATAAACTGAAGAATGTCAGCAAGATCATGACAACTGACACTGGTCCAGTTTCAGATGAATCTAACTGAAGGTTACTGCAATAACTTTATATACATTTGGACTGAATACCATGTCATAAGGAAATCTGCTTATCTTTCAAAAACTGTTTTCTTAAGTGCTTTTAGTAATTGCAACATCTGGTAAAATGCTCAGAATACACATGACAGATTTAGTGAGTAATGTTTGCTATCTGTCCAATTTCTTATCTTACATCACTCTTCTGCCTCAGAAAAGCATGAACCGCAAACCAATAAAGCATAAAAACATGTCTTGATTGTGTCTTGTATTTAAAAACAATCTTGAAATACCTGACAACATGATACGGTGAGAGAATATGACCAGGAAAAATGAAACCATTTGTCTGATCACAGAACAGTTTCAATTTAACCTGCAAGGGAATGTATGATGATGTACACCCACCTTCTAGTTTCTGAAACTGGGTCAAGAACTCCTTCAGCTTCTCTACTATCTCATCAAACTCCTTTCCAGGAGATGACACAAGAATTTCCACACACTTTTGAAGCATGGTTACCAAATCAGACTTATTCAACATCCTAAAAGACACAATTATTGACACAGAATGATGAAATACCTTTCAATGTTCTTAACTGAAAAAAAAAAGTTAAAAATAATTTCACAGGCATCCTTTAAAAAGAGAAAACCTCTGTAAAAACAAGTTTTTTTTTTTCTTTTTTGATGTTAAGAGAAAACAAATGCTAACCAGCAAAAAAAAAAAAAATTGCTGTGGATAGATGTACTCACCATTTTTCTACAGGACTGAGAAGGAAACTTTTTTCTGATGCTCTACACAAAAAACCTCAGTGGATATCTAGTTATCAGTTTTGAGAATCTGTAACTTTTGAAACTATGAATCTCACTAAAAAAAAGCAAAGAAGGGTTTAAAACTGATTCCAAAGAAGATGGTATATTATGAAATCAGAGTGCCTTAGTTTCAGCTGGGACACTGCAATATATGTTCACCCATGCAAAAAGTCCATTACTCTCTGTGATTCAAAAGGAGCTCTCAAACTAAACTGGAAATACTGCTTTCTGTGTTTAACTGGTACCACCCTAACCACTCCTAGAATCACAGAAGTGTTTAGGTTGAAAGGGACCTCTCTAAGTCATCTAGTCCAAGTTCCAGCCAAGTATTTATTTACTTTTATTTATAAATTAGGGCATTTTATAAACGTCACCAAGCACTTCTCAGTTTCACAATCTTCATTCAAAAGATAATAAAGCAAGTCCTTGCAAATATCCATAAATGAGCTCCAGAATTAAGTCACCACATCCAGCCAGTGCCTTTATACATGCATGGCTCTTTTCTCATGTGGTGCAAGAGATTCCAGTTGCCAAACACTACGGTTCTGAACAATCACACATTTGTAATAGCTGCTGTTTCTAAGAGCCCTGCTCAGCCTATTGGTGTGGTTTTGCTTCCTCTTTATGAGGTGCAAAACAAAGATGTTAACAGTTAAAGGATTCCTGAAGACAGAAAAGATGTGGATACATAAAAAAAACAGGATGATGATGATAAGCCAATGAAATGGTGGCAATCAGTGTGTCAGGCAGTGGGTCTCCATGGCAGCTACCTAAACATTGTCTGAGAGAGATTTAAGGCAGCTATGCCAGTGTCTGGAAGAGCAAATGCAATTCAAGCTCGAGTTTCTGATTAGCAGCTGATGTTTATCTGATTTGCGGTTATGGATTTTTTGTGAGGCAACAGTCGCTTTTACATACACTCATTTTGTACAGAAAAAAAAAGCAGCAGAAGCTAACAAAAGAATTATGACCTTGACCACACAAAGGGTAGAAAATATTTACTGTTTTGTAGAGGATAATGGATGAAGGAGATGGCCTTGTTTCAGGCACAAGAAAACACTGCAGTCGTTAAATAAGTAAAATGACAAGAGGATGACAAGATGTATAGATATGCAAATGGAATATATATGCTTTTTCATTGATTTTTTTTTCTAATATGCCAATTCTAGGAGTATCTCAGACAGAAGAACCTACAGAAGAGCTTATTTACAAGGAGAACAAGGCTAGGGGGCCCAAACAAAAGGCAGAAGTATTGCAACTACATACTGGGAAACAGTACATGATCTTTTCTGGCCTTTTGGACCCGAGAGTACTGCAAGGTACTCCAAGCATCAGAAAATCTCACATCATCCAGATACATCCAATAAGTGTCTCTTGTTACTCAGAGATGAGCTATGCAAGAGAAGAAAGGAAGCCAGGATGAAAACCATAGAAACTCTTTCAGAATGCTGAAGGGAGGATTATCTGACGAACTAGTAAGACAGGTGAATAACAAAATGATATAAAATGGCTGCACTGTGATAAGCAGCACGTGACCAATGACATCAGCAACTAGCAGCCAAAAACACAGTACAGGATCTACACAGATGGAAGACTGTCCTCCAAATCTTGACCAGATGCCCAAGCCATACTCCATAATCAGTAAAGCGAGACGCACTCCTACATCTTCTGATTCTCTCTCTTCTGACTGGATTGATTACCTGCTAAACCTCACATTCACTCCCTCTCTTATTTAATTTCTTTAATACAAGGAAAAAACAGAAATGACTCCAGAATGTGTCAAGAAAGAAGAATGGAAGGGTGAGCACAAGGAATATCAGTAGGTGACACAGCCCCTATGAAAGCAGAGATATTAAAGAACAGTAAACACATTCCAGGGTAAAGCAACGGGGAGAAAAAAAGACTTGGTAGAAGGGCAAAGACACTTTCTTCTAAAACACAGCACCAAGATCCCATGCAGAAAAATCACAGACAGGTAAATATGTGCTAAATGGTAGAAGGGAGTCAAATTAAAAGTTGAGCAAAAATATATAATCACAGTCAGACTTTCAAATATCGTAAGGAACTCGAAGAAGTTAAAAATAAATAAAAATGGAATTTCTGGATTTTAAATGAAAACTAACAACAACAACAACCCACATCACCTATGAAAGTAATAACCCTGAGTACTGATATTTCTCTTCTACCATGATCAGTGCTATTTCGACCAGAAATTCCATGTAGTGGTTGCTGGGGTTAGAGGAAAAAATGAGAGAGATGAACAGAAAATGAATAAAGAGGGAATATGCCAGAATCTGATGGCAGCATCAGCTAGTAAGCAAATGAATTCAGAGTGGAGGGAAGCAAATTAAACATGGGAGAGGTAAAAACAGCCAAGAGTCACTAGATATTACAGAACAGACAGAACAGAAAAACACAGTGACACATTTGTGACAAAGGGCAGATAAGTGATTGAGCGCTGTCAAGATTCAAGAGTCAGGAAAGAATTAAGAAGAAATGACTGCAGACATGACAACTCAAGCAAGCAATGGATGAGGGTAAAAATACAACAAAGTGGAACTGTGGGAGAATTCAGTGTGGTAAAGGTACAGTATGGAGAGAATGTTTCTTACGTATATGAGCACAGACAGTGATCCTCCACCCAACCACTGACACTGCTTTTCAATTCAACTTTGGTGTCAAGACATCAAACCTCACAACCTCAGTGTCATGGTTTTATTGTCAGAGACTCTTGACATGGAAGTTACAGTAACACTGTTGTATCAGCTCTGTAAGCAATACAAATAATGTACTGTTTGTATGAATGCAATTATCAGGAAACAGTTACTTGCCATGAGAAAGCATGTTCAAAAGTCTGCAGTCGCAACATGGCAAGTTAAAGGTTTTCTATTGCCACAGCTACCATTTGGAACAGATTCTGCTTTTTCGGAATGGATCATAATTTAGGCCAACTGAAACTAATAAGTTGGTTGACCAACTGTTAATAACAAGGTTTTCAGAAATACAGCATAATAATGTATTCATTGAAAGAATACTGAAAGAATATCTGAAACAATTACACTTTAAAAGACCAAGTCCAGCTGATGTTCTCATTTACACAAATGCATCTGGATGTCTTCAGCATATTTACACTGGGCATAAGAAATATTAGATTCTGGCTGAGCTTCATAGGAAACAGTAGGAATAAGAAATGAAGAAAGCAGTCAGTTGTACTTGCAAACAGTCCTACAACAAGCTGCAGATCTTCAAAGCAGGTAGCATCCTCAGCTTTAAGTTTAAGAATAACACAGACTGATATTCTACATGTGTACAGTGGTATTAAACAGAATAAAAAACGGATAAAAAAGGATAAAAGTCACCTTGCTAGCTGAAGAGATGACTCATACTCCTCCGTCTCCCACACTCGGTTTTCCAAACATGCACAGTGCAGCTCCCTGATCTGTTATGCAGAAAGCGAGGAAAGAATAAAATGTTTTTACAAGCTGAGCACTGAACAACTCTTACAACAAGCTTTTTAAAGTAACACATAATTCCTTTGGAGCTTCTTTCCCAAGTACACAGAATGACTGCAACATAAATCGAGAGTGTTTAGTATATTATACAGCTAACTCCTCTGCATTGCTGGAGTCTGTGTGTTGCTCTGTACCAGGTTTAAAACAACCAGCTGAAGGTAACTGCACACATCAGTGAGGGACTAACTAAACAACTCTTAAATCTCAAATACTGAGACACTTGAATTCTGTAGTTAGGGACAGACTCTAAAAATAGCACGTAATAGATTGAGAACAGATAAACACACATGCACAGAATATATTGTTCTTTTAGGGGAAGGAGAAATTGCTTTCTATGGGAATCACTGACATTAGAGCAATATGGCTATTAGGAGCAATTATCACTGTTCCCTTAATATCGTTTTATTTTGTACAGAAAACTGCTAAAACTCCTCTACTCAGACTCCCAAAATGAGACTCTTTGGCTCTTCTAGGTGGTGGAAGAACATACATTGCTTGCACTTCATACAGAGAATTCGAGGTGTGGGAAAAATCAACTTGCCACTTCACTTGCTGATCTGTACATTTGCCTACTTCTACAATAACATTCCTGCTGACTGACGAGCTATCGTCCCTGCCAGCAGGGAAACCACATGATGTTCCTCTCTTCCCATGGCAAGAAAGCATCTGTCTCCGTTGGAGAAGTAGGGGGCGAAACAGCAGAACGGTAAATAAAAAGAATAAATACTAATTCAGATGTCACACTGTGAAATGACAGAAGATATTTCATTGAAACAGAGCAAGAGTACTTCACCTGCTTGCCCAAAGGATACTTTGGAAGAGAAGACGTGAAAACATGAAGACATCTCAGAATGGGAAAATAATTTTCATGGTAAACATTCAAGTCCTCTAGCAGCTTCTGTACTGTTTCCTACAGTGACAGGATAATCAAACGATTAGAAGTCATTCTGACATTAATGTGTTTAAAACTTTCACAAAGTACTTAAAATGACTCTGAGGTTTTGACGTTCTGGTGTGCTGTGACTTAAATCCCCAATGTTTGCTGAAGACCACTAGGTAAAAAAAGATTTATTTCAAGAGTTCACTGCAATCACACTGTGCATTTTAAACCTTTTTCTTCCATCTCACTGGAGAATTGTCACTGATTAGCATAAGTATCGTTTTCAGCAATATTTAGCTGTTGTGATATCTCTTAAAACCAAGACAATACATTTAAGAGGGACTGAGAAATTACATAACTATTCAAGTCTTTATTAATTGCATTTTTTTAATCACAAGTGCTTTTAAAAATCTCTCTCTTGTGTTACGGGCAAGCTTTTATTAATCTGCTTTTATCTGATATCTGCTTTTTTAATGAGGTATACATAAAAGGATCAGGTCACAGAAAAGAGTTGCTATTTCTATGTGTTTTTAATTCAACTTGTTTGTTCATAAGATTCACATCTTCAGAAACAGGAAAAAAAACAAAGCAAACCAAACCAAAACAAAAAACAACAACAAAACAGGATATCAGATGTATCAGAAAAAAGAAGTTAGGAACTCTGCTATTCCATTTGCCAGACTGTACCTCACCATCGCTGCTTTCCCATGGAAGAATCTGTAATGCTTCTGGAAAATCCCACCAGAAATTTCTGGTAGCTGTATTTAAGCATTTCAGGCTCATTACATTTAGGTTTATGAATGAGAAGGTCTTCTCTCATCTGATTTTGGTCAAAGATTAAGAGATAAGAACACAATGTTCTGCATTTTTACTGCCCTTTCACTCAGCTCTGAGCAAACTATTTCAAATAGAAAAATAATAAATAAATGAAACAAAACAAGCCACTTAAGTTCTCTAAAGTTAAGCTAAAATTAAAGAATATGAAAGATAAAAATAATAAATCCTTCTCCATAAGCAATATAAAGAAAATTAATATGTGGAAGATGCAAGCATCATGCTGCAGGCTGAAATGAACCAAGACCTGGTGTTGCAGAGCGCTTTACAGAATTAAGAAAAGGTTTGAGATGATAAAAACATTAAGACATTTCTCCTCGTGGACTTAGCAATTAAAATGTAAATGTCACTAGTTCAAAAATTCCTTACAATGACTTCCAAGACCCTAAGATGGACACTCACTGGCTTGTATTGTAATGCTAAGAATGGTCATTAAAAAAGAGTTATCGCCACAGCAAAAAAAGCTGAGAGAAGAAGGCCGGTTCTGTTTAAAGTGCTACATCAATCTTACTCCCTCAAACTGAGAGCACTAGCATCTGTATTTCCCCTACCAGGTTTCTCAGAGCAAGACTGATGCAGTTACATAAATGGAAATGAAGTATGTATTTTGCCAATAACAGAGAGAGAAAGGAATATCTTGTTCCTCTCCTTTCTCTTTCACTAGAGACTGTAACCATGACTAGAAGATGATGCAACATTATTTCCATGAATACAGATCAAGCCATTTACATAATTTCAAATGAAATTTGCCAGAAAAAATGCATTTAAGCCCTGATTTTTCTGAGTAGGTGGAACTCCTCCCATCGTTTTTTTAAAATAAGGAACAACACGGATGACAAACAGCAGCTGAGAAAGAATTCTGCAAATTTAGTTGGTAAGTCTGAACAGCAAGTTTTCCTGGTCCTGAAAGCGAACGGTAAATTTTTACATAGTACTACTACCAGAATGTCTTTACCAAGTTAGGATTGATACTGTAGGTCAGGAAGGTGTACAGAAATAGCAGCTCATTAATGCTGAAGTGGGGTGTTTTCTCCCCAAGCAGATAACACTGCCAGCTTGGCAATGCAATCAGAGTCCTACTGCTACTGCAGAGATCAGAGCCAGTGCCTCACGGTAAGATTTATCAGAAGCATCACATGCCCACAGACACAGGAATTCCGAGTGCCTCTTTCCCAGATTTCCAGGGCAGGGATGGGCTTAGGAAATAAGGAGTGTATTATACTTATTAAACATACTGATGAATATTCAGCTTCTAAAGCAGCAGCTCATTAAGCAGTGTTTAAACAAAGAAGCAGTCACTGCCTCTCACTCCCACTCCTTCCTTCCTTCCTTCCTGCTGTTTTAACAGAAGCATTTATGCACCTGCAGAGAGAACAGGTTGGGAAAATTATTCTGTAGAAACAAGCCAGCGGAAAAACTCCATGGCTTTTTGGTTTCAGTCACGTTATTTGAGTTGGATTGTTTCTCTGATTACATTTATACTGCAGCCATGCAAGCTGCTGTGCTGGCACATCTGCTGAGGTGTGAATAAACAGCAAGGGAGATGCAGTTGCTGAAGCTATTTTTGACACTAAAACCAAGGATCAGAAAATCACACATAAATCATCTCCAGCTTTGACTACTAAAATTGCACTGCACTCACAGATTTGCCTGCTCTCTTCCAAACGTTAACAACATTCTTCATATTTGAGAATTCCTTACAGACCAGGAAGACCTGCTAGGGTACACGAATAGCTTTGCCTTTGGTTAAACCACCTGCCCGACAGGCTGCTACACATCAAATGAAGTTGAGAAAAACGTTTTATCCTGAACTATGTACGTACTGGGAGCAATGCAGCTGATGATAATTACCAACAGATCTTTCTTTCAGAGGATGATGAACTCTTTAAAATGCTCACAATAGCAGCTTGACTTTAATCACCTGACAAACCTTTAGATAAACACGTAACATAAATTAAGATTTTTACCCTGCACAACATGTAGCGTGGATGTGTGCCTCAGGACTTGGTCTGCCCTACTGGGTGCAGTCAGAGACTGCTCAGAGGGGACGGAGGATTAAAAGCTTATGAAATAACCTTCAGGATTACTTACTCATTCTTAACACACTTCACTGACTTTCCAAGAAACTCAGTCTGAGTCAGCATTATAAGACAAGACCATAAATAAGCCTTGTAACCTTTTCAGGCAGTTTTATTTCTACATGTAGCTAAAAGCTGATGCAAGAAAAGCTGTGCAGCTTTGTACAAAAGTACCTGGCAAGCCCACAGATTTGGAACTTTGACCCACGGATCCTAATTCTCCACCACTGGACATGAAGCAGAGTACGTACTGTATGAAAGATGTTATAGGAACCATACATCTTAGTCACGTCATTTGTTATCTTCCATACAGGCTAGTATTCTTGGAAAGTAATTTGTGCTATCCAAAGACATTCTTAAAATTTTACCTTTAAGGAACTGTCTGCTGTAAGCAGTGCAATCTGTTTCTCTGAGACCTGACTTTCCACATACCTGATGGCAAGGAAAAACAGGAACACAAAAGTTAGAATGTAGATTGTGCTTAAAAAGCTATAAGGTTAAAAAAATGAAAAGCATTTGTGCTGCTGTAAGGATTTACTTGAATATATTCAAAAAGGGACAGTCAGATCCAGCAAGTTGAAAGGCCACAAGAAAACCCTAGAGATTATGTTCCATGTCAGCTTCACAAGATGAAAAGTGATTTAAGGTTATTTGTCATAACAGTTTGTTTCTGTATTAAGGATAAGAAGGAAAAAGAGAGTACAAAACACAGAAGCTGTACTCTCTATACCAGAAAACTGAGGGTTTCTGAAATTACTGAGCACCATCCTCCTTTTGATCAATTGTTTTCTCTGTTCACACATATCCACAAGTAGTCCACAGTTTTCACATTTTACAGATTCCTTTCATCTTTCTCAAAGCTGACTAAGCATAAGACTGTCCAAAAATTTACTTCACCTCTTACCTTCTAAAAGAGGGCAGTCTTCGAATATTTTCACACTGATTATGTGACAAAGAATTTACTCTCATCTTCGCTTCTTCCAGCTGGCAACACAATATACTAAGAGGATTGGAATGGAAGTGCTCCACAATACAGAGCTGAAAAAGAAAGCAAGAACCAGCGATGACAACACAACTGATCCTCCCTGCTACATCTACCCTTCAAGGCTTTCTTAGCACTACAGTGCATACACAACAATGGCAGTGAAGGCATTCCCTTAAAAAAAATTCATTACCATTAGTAAATATTCCACAAGTGACACTGCTACACTACACCAATTACAGAGCTTTAGATGCAGTCCTCTAACTACCTTTGCAGCTCTACGTGGCATTCAAATTCAGTATCTCATTGTTTCCCCTCTTACATAACCATGACTATAGCTTGTCAAATATTTTCTATTCATTTATGCAAATTACTGCATTATTTAGGTTACATATTCAGCTCCATAAATTCATAAATGAGTATGTATGTAAATCAACTACAGTATGCAAGTAAACTTACCACATCCTCATTTCAATTTCTATTTCATGTACACAGAAATACACTGCTAAGTGCTTACTATTCGCAAATACTAATTCTGTCACTGATTTCAGTTGTCTTAAATATTCCCAGGATCGGGGCCTTGCAAAATAATAGCACATGTCAATCACGTCTAGTCTTAAAAATAAAACAGACAGACAACCTTACTAAAGACATTTAAAGCAAAAATCATCAAAGGGAAGAGACACTTCCTGTCAGAAACGTTAGTGTTACTCCTAGACATATCTGGGACCACAGTGATCCCTTGTGAACATCACTTAGGAAATCTGATCTGAAGTTGCTTCCTTGATATTTCCTCGAGTACTTTCATGCACAAGGACACAGCCGTACCCTGAGGACTAGGGTTTCTATTTCCACATCAGGCCAATGGAGAACTCTTAAATTCTGGCAACTCTTTCAAATAAGAGAAGCTGAATCTTAAAAATCAAAGAACTGGACACTCCAAATGCACGTGACTTGAAAACTGCAAGTTTTACTGGCAGGTCCACCCGTGGTACCAAGCAAAAAGAAACAATTGCACAATCCAGATTTCTCAGAGAAGCCCAGGAGGAATAAATGATACACCGAGACTCAGACACAGAAATACATTTATATACAAAGACAAGCCAATAAAAACATAGCCTGTGTAATTTTAAACTATTGTTATTTTAATAAACTTTACCAAGTCTTCCACTTCACCTCCTGAGAGTGTAAATGTAACTCCTGAATTGCTGCACAGTTTGATCACAAGCATCACCTACTTCGACGCAAAAAGCAAGTGACTCAACAGCTCCCATTTCTCTGAAAACCTAAGTGAGAATGCAGAAATGATTCCAGAAGGATTTCTAGAATGGAGTGGGGAAGAGACACTGCTGCAGCCGATTCATGCAATGACAAATTCAGCTCACGAGGATCAAAGCAGCAACTTGATACCCAGTTGAAGAGTTGTGACTTGGGTGCTGGAAACTACAGCTTAAACTACAGCAGAAGAGGGGCGTTTCTACCCACTACGGCAGGACACACTAAGTGCAACTTTCAAGTGCAACCTTCTGTGGCAGAATAAGCTGTCTTTTAAACACTTCCTTACAGCTGGTCCTGTAAGATTTTCTTTAAACCCTGGCAGAGAAACACCCACCTGTTCACAGAACCAAGCTGTTTTCATCCACTTCAATGACAGTAAAAATAGGAACCAGAAACATCTTACAGTGTCTCGTAATCACACTTCATTTTCACCACTTCTAATGTGAGTTCCGGTTACCATCACCTACCTGAAATCCTTTGATAAAATTCTGGACAGAAAAATCATGATACAGGAATATGTTGATGAGAACCTGCAGAACTTTCTCACTCAGTTTAAGAGGAAACTGAGTTGTTAAAAGTACCTAAAGGGGACAAGATGGAAAACATAGGCAGAACAATTCTTCTCTGAATTCAGCTCAGCAAAATTTATATTCATAATTCAATACAACTCTCAGCATGCATTAGCATTTGACTAAATGAGATGCTGAATATGCTGCCAACTTCTAAAAACATATCTACTAGGACAAACACCTGCGTAAAGACTGTCTTTCAGTTTATTATTTCAGCACATTTTTCTAAGTTCCTTGCACTGATTAATATGCAACGTTTCAAGTTAGTTTTAGCTTAACACTTCTTTTGTATTATTTTTTTAATTACCAACAGTGGAAAACAGATTGCTGTAACAACTGGAGACATCACTATTTTCAGCACGTAGAACAGCAACTTCAGAAATGCTGCACAAAGGAGTACATCAAAAATCACATGAGCACAGTGCCTATTTGAAGTGACCACTTGGATAACTCTGCTAACTTTTTACGGACTGCAGAATTCAGGCTGAACTGAATTTTTCTGGTTTTAGGGCTATCCTTTTCTAAGCGAAGTGAAACTCCGATCAAAGCACCACTCTTCTTTAAAGAAGTGGGAAGGTCAAAGTAATAGTCCAAGTAAGTATGCACAGATGTCGATTTAAATCAAAGATGAAAGCAGGTATGTCTCAATGTAGGAAGCTCTCAGCATTAATAAGCTACCCTGCAGTTATGGATAGAAATACCCAAAATTCACATCTCTCAGGAACAGATTCCATTTCAAAGGCTTCAGACAAACTTGTTTTTAAAGGCTGCGTATGTACACTGTGTCTGAATAGATATACTCCTCTAATTCAGAAAGGGAATTACCTTGTCAATTATAGTAGACAGGTGATCCTTACAGGAAAGGGACTGGAAAAGCTCTATGCAGAGCAGAGAGGAAACAGAGTGAGGAAGTAAGCTGTGGATAATCATTGGAGACGTAGCGATTCCAAAAACGAGTACCAGAGGTAATTCACCAATATGCTGACTATGGGAAGGAGGGGAGAAAAAACAACAGTGACATTAAGAAACTCATGAAATAAACACATTGTGTTCCTACTACAGCACTGACCTCATATGACTTAGTAGCTAGAAAGAAAAAAAAACAACAGAAGTTCTGATGTGCAGTAAAAGGAAAAAAAAAGTCCTAAAACAGAAAACAAAATTAAATTACATTTTAGGATTCAAATTTCAGGAAGCAGCATAGAAAGCATCTTTTCAGTTACAGCACTGCACCGACCCATTCAGAGAACTGAATGTTAGTGCTTCATTTTTTTTTCAAAGATGTAATGAAAAACGAGAAGACTTTGAACAGCTAACAGCCTCAGGAACACCTACAAATTTTACAGTATTTAATAACTCAAAAGTAAATTTGAAACCCCTCTGAAGTTCCATGCACCCACTGCACTTGAAAAAGAATTTCAACTTCTCCAGATTCAATCATCCTCTTCAGACGTTTTTATTTTTAGTACATACTGTTAGCCAGGACTGAAAGCTGTATTCATTGGGAACAGCATGCAACTGTTTATACAAAATACAATATTTTCAGTACTATTTTATCATTATATTTATTTATTTATTTTAATTGGAGTTTAAGACACAAATTCCGCTATCTTGAATCACTTCCAGGTTAAATTTGACTATTTATTCATTTTTTTATTTGTCTTTCACCGTAGCCACATTTTGACCTTAGTGTTCCAGCCTACACCCCCACGATTACCTCCTTTCTCTAACTCCTTTCTATAGACTTAAACACAAAAGCTACAAAGCTTCACGTATTACCATCCATTGTTGGTAAACTAAAAGAACTTCAACAGAGAGAGAAATTTGATCTTGTGATTAACAAATCAGAGGTATCTCTTATTTATCCACTCCACCTTTAACATTAAACTGACACGTTAAAGACAACTGACATGTTAAATCCTCTGAATTGTTTTTGAAACATGGTCTATTTAAAAGCATATGTGCAACTAGTAGCTTGTGACAGACATAAGCTTCACTTCATCTGCACTCCACATGCTCATAATGACGTATTTATCCTTGCCACAAAAAGCAAAATAGAGCACAACACTTAAGAAACAATTAAAACCTCATTTCCCCCTGCCTTACAGCCAATTATTTCGAAATAATTGTGATTCCTGATTTTACTTCTTGAAACGTTCCCCAGAGAACCCATCTGCCAGACTTGAAGTAGAAAACAATTTTATTGTGGGCCTCACAGCAAGTGAAATTGCCTAGCCTTATTTAGAGGTGACATCAGATGTGCACACGGTAACTGCACTGACTCTACAACTGCGAATCCAATCTTGTAACTGCACTTTCAGCCAGGGGAAAGAATCCAAGGTGCTGCTCCCTTTGGAGAACTGCGGCTCTAATTACTGCAACACTGGAGACGATTTTAAGGAAGACAGCACGAAGGAGGGACAGAGGCACAGATGTATCTGAAGCAGTCTGTTGCTCACTGCTCAACCACTGCTGCAAACAAGCAGCATCGATATCTGCTCCAACTCCCCGCTGCTAACATCCCCTCATTTTTACACTTCTAAACAGCTGCAAATAGAAAACCAGTAACGGAGTGGAAGAACAAAGCTCCAAGTGACATTACCTGCTGATAACTACAAAGTCCTGAAGCACTTTTGTGGTGAAACTTTCCATGTCTTTGAAGATAACCACAACTGGAGGAGACTGCCAGTGTCTGGAAGATGTTCTTTTTTTGCCCGGAGTCTCAGAATCTGTTCTCTTTAAAGCCATTGGTTGTGCATTAATAAACAGAAGGCAACGAAATAAAAAAGACTGAACCCCACGCCTACAATAATATAATGCTCCAAAGTGACACAACCCACTTTATTGCTACAACTGTATTTATTAGAAGCATCTAGAACTGCAATTTTTCTTCCTTCTCTTTGGCATAGCAGGAAAGGCAAAGAATATACAAACTAAAGAGGAACAAACCAACCAACATTATACGCCATCAAAGACAAAGCAGCCCTGCGGGACAGAACCAGCAACGCTCTGCTGAGACTGTGGAAGATTTCAGCTGGGGATGTGGAAGCTGTCCATTCTCTATGCAGTATACAGTAATACAAAGAGTGTTCACTCATTAAACTTTTATTTAACATGCTGCTCAGAAAAATCGCTTCTAGCCTGCACTCAAGACAGAAAAAAAAATGCTTGAATAAAACATATATAGCTTTATTAAATACAAGGATAGAAAACATTTAGAAAGTTATTTTGTCACTGCTTTTCACTGTAGTATGGGTTGCAGATGACAGACTGCCACACCAGCCAGTACGCAGTCTTTCCCCTGGAGGGCAGCTCTCCCTTGAAGTTTTATTTTAATAAACATTCCAGCGCTCCAGGGAGTAAAGCACCGAGCATGAAGCTGATACTGAATTTTAAGCTTCTGGTTCCCAAGTAAATATACCCTAAAATAGCAGTTTACCTATTTTCTTTTAGAATCCTGACATTCATGCCTCATCAGCAGTGAACTCCACATCTGTTACATACGTTACAGAGTCATACTGAAATCACCTCAGTTTCAGTTGTTTCTTAGAATTAAATGAAAAGTTTACATTCTGCGCTTTTTTTTTTACTACTGCATATAAATTTGAGGTATTCAGTTTCCTTCTTTAAAAGAATATGAAGGTCAGACACGTTTGCAAATCAGTGATACAAGAATCTCTTACCTTTGTTGCACTCTCGTACCAGCTGATCAGAGAAGTCATCGAACAACGTATTCTATTGTGGGAAACCTGCTCGTAGTCCTCCTCTTCTGATGAGTCCACATCTACACAGCAGTTCATCAGCTGTCCCAACAGCTTCTGCATCAGTTTTTTTATGCCTTCACAACACATTTTCAGAAATATGATCAAGACATTTGGTTAGTGGCTCTACGAAATTCCCCAACTTTTTATTTTTCACTTTCTTATTTATTCCCTTCCTCTCTTCAGTATGCACACTTCATGCTCCACCACACTTTAAACTATTCTTGCTATGCGTGCTGTCAATGTAGTATTTTTTTTCCTATTACATTACCTAGATAGCAATAATTCACACTGAGATGTGGCCCCACACCTTTCTTAAACTCCACACCTGCTCTCGGAGTGACCTAAAAGTAAATGGGAAGGCCAACCAACAGATCCAGGGGTGCTGCCATGAGTTATTTCAATCTTCTCATTTAAATAATATTTGATATCTAAATCAGGAGCAGGACAGACTTTTTCCTACCGATTTCTATACTGCAATAACGTGAGTGTAAGCATTTGAAAGTGGAATGCATACATACATCAACTGCTCGAACAAGAGGAAAGCCAACTTACAGTATTACCATGCAATACACTAAGCAGCATGCTCTCAGCACTCATGCTACAACGAACCAGTGTTTCAAACTGTCAGAAACAGAACCAGACACCTCTTAAAACACAGTAGAAACTACTGCTGTATTATCGTGGGATTGAACAAATCTTTTGGAGGTGTTCACGATCTCCATCCCAATATCCTTACATCTGAGGACAAAAACTAGAATTACTAGTTAATGGACAGATTATTCAGACAAAGACACAAAGCTACTGCAGTATTTACCTGGGCAATCTTTGGCTTCCAGCAAAGCTACGTAAGGAGTAACACTATTCTGAAGGAATTCTGAGAGACTTCTAAAGGTGAAGTCATGATCTGTAACATTCACACCTAAAAGAAAGATGATTTAAGTGCATATTTCCTGTGACTTGTGACCGTGGTGACTGAGTGATAAACTGAGCTGCAGATAAAAACAACAGGAGACAGCACAGATATTCAAGGAAGGAATGAAAAGCAGTTCATCTACGAGGACAGATGAAAAACCAGCACAAGACTGAACATACATATTAATACCAGTCAGCCAAAAGGAACAGGGAATCGCTGTAAAGATGCCCAATGGAGATTTTTTTCCTTACTTTTTAAGAAAGATTTCTCAAGGGTGCAAGCCTGCAGGGAGTAGGATTGGTTTTCTAATTTCCCTGTCACTCATAACCTCAAAAACACCCACAGGCACCTAATCCCACAGACAAAAAGATGAAATTCACTTTCTCGAGGAGAGCAGCAGTGCAGGCCCCTGAGACCTGCATCCACATGGGACTTAAATAAGTAGGGAACGTACTGTGAGTTTTTATGAACTACAGTCTGAATTTATTATGACCTACTCAACATTTACTGCTTTTGTTGACATCCTTAGTCGAAAAGGGGAAAGGGGAAAGGAAAAAAAGTCTCCAGAGGGCAAATCATAGCTTCTTTTCTACAGAAATATTCAGAGCAGGAACTTCTCACTTTCTCCTACTTCCAAAAGCAGACTAACCTTCCACTCTTTGTTAGTGCTGACACGATATACACAGCACAGGTTTGTGAACCAGGCAAACACAATCAGGTTGCCCTGAACCAGGCTTAGGTCTACAGTTACAACTGTTTGAAAGGGGAAAAAAGAAAAAAAAGACTTCAGAACTTCACTAACTTCAGTAGTAAGGCCTTCAGCTATTTTTCTCACCCTCTGCTCCTTTTCCAAGATAAAGATGCTGCTTTCCTACATGTAAAGATGTTCAGCAAGAGTCAACTCATTAACATATATCAGAAATACAGAAGCTGTATAATTCCGTGCCACAGGGATTAGTCATAGAAACCACCAAGGAAATTAGTGCCAGAAATGGGGATAGAATCAAAGCATCTCCACTGCATCATGAAAAAAAAATCAAATCACTACTGGTTGCCTAAAATGAACCTCTAAGGAAGGCAGTATGTTGTGCACTAAGCATACTAAGCATAAGACAAAATGGAAACAGGTCAACTCTTGCTTCCTTCTCCCAGCACAGTCTCTTCTGTTGACATTTCTGAAGCTGACCTTACCTGCACTAATTGCTGTAAATAAGTGAACCAATTCTCTTTGATCTCTGTAGCAATTTCAAGCCTCTGTAAGAGTGCAGATGGACATAACAGAACGTATCTTTGAGAAGTTACCTAAGACAAGAGCTGCAGTAGGGATTTCCCTGGACTTCATCCGATGCGTCCATTCTGTTGTCTTCTCTTGGAAAGCAGAATGAGACCGCCTCAAAAAACTCACCAGGTTATCAAATAACTGCTCATTCAGTTCTTCCTCTATTTGCTGTGAAGAGACAAAAAGAATTGCATTCATAGAAACGTGGAAACACCAGAACATCCTCATTTCCTACCCTTTTCCTGCATCACTTTTGCTCCTGAAAACTCCAGTAACATCTGGAGTCGTACTAGAGTTTTTTCTTAGGAGCAAGAAGTGACACACACAAACACACACACCTATGAACTCCATTTTAAATGCAGACACAAAGGTTGGCTCTGGCAGTATTGCTGAGGAAGCTACCAAGAAAGGCAAGACCATGTCTTTAGGATGTAGCACATGATGTCTGCTCAAAACCCTGAGCTTCACTTCAACTACAGACAAGAGTTCCCAGTGTGCCCCTTGTAAAACCAATGAACTGATAAGCCAGTATACAAAAACCTTTTCACCCTCTACTTATTCAAAAATATTCTGACCTTTCTGATATTGACTGTCTGCCTGAGCTCACCCCAGATAAATTCTATCGTAACTCAGGGGAAATTGTAGCATGACATTTTAAAAAGATGAGCTTATGCTGTCAGCATTATAACAGCATCACAATAGCTCCTATGTTACTATAGATCCCACAACAATCCTCAGAACATCTTCCATATCCAATAGATCATGAGCTTCCGATTGTTACTGTATAAGATTTCACTGAGCCAATCTAACAAGATTCTCAGTCCTCATGTTGCATGGTTACATTTTCTGTTATTTCTTCCACTGCACATTTGTGAAGGTGGAATTCAGAATGCTGTAGCACTACATATTTACATAGCTTTCTTAAATCCATCAGGTTTTTTTCTGTGGCAAAATAACTTGGTAATTCTCCACCAAGTATATCAGTCTGCTCTGCTTCTCAGCTGACCAACTCATTTACCTGCATGACACTGCTTACTCTTGAAAATTTGAAAAGAAGTAAAAAATGGAACTGGAAGTTCAACAACTATTACAATATTAACACTTTATTTATATATTTGCACTTTACAGCTCTAAAATTACCATGTTACAGCCCTGCACTTGGGATTTCTGTTTCTATTGTGGATCCTTTAAGTACACCTGAATTTTGTCACCTTTGAAGGAGGGAATGTTTCTGAAAGCCCTTGATGTATAAGAACACATGCAAGACACTGCTGAAAGCAGTGGTTAAAATCAAGACACCCAGCAACACTGGAACAAAAGAGGTCAAAAATACACATTCCATAAATCCAAGACAGAGTACTGTGTTTTTACCAGCTTTTCGTGATGTGAGAAGCCTGAAATGATGTCATCACCAAGTGCCACCAATGCAGGCCAGTTTGTGATAGAAATACAAAGGTAGAATGCAATTCAACGAAGTAATCGGAGGTCAAATTCTCCTCAGTATTCAATACCTCTGTTATGTGCTCTGCATGAGCACAGAGCCTGCCAACAAATCATCAGGTAGCAGCACCCTGGCAAAAACTTTGGTGAACTTCCTGCTACTGTCCCATGGCACAACTATCAGCATCCTCAGAATAAACAGCCCAAAGTTCTACCATAGATCAGGTTTACTACACCATGGTTACAGAAGAAACAAAATCTCAACTGGGTAAAGCTCTCAGCTACCTGGTCTGGCTTCATAAATGATGCTGCGTAGAGCAGAAGCTCACACTGAGCACCTTCCAAACTGAACTATCCCTGTAATCTATGTAGAAATAATTATGACCTCCAAGTTTTCCGACAGTGGGATAAAAGGAGAATAATTCAGAATTCAGCAGGAAAGTATTACAGATACCCCAGAAGCTTGGTGAATAAACTTCTATGAAGAGCAGCAAAAATAACTGCAGGCAATCTGCCCTTTGGTTAATTAAACTAAGACAAGGCCCACATCAATTTGTCAGGACAGGATGAAGTGTTTTCTACCACGAGGAGAAAGAAAGGAAGAGAATATTTATGACATTCCTTCATAGAGAACAATGGTAGGAGATTTAGGGCAGGAAATAATGATGATTTTCCAGACAGCAATGGCTCTGTGCTTCTACGTAGTTAAGGAAGGCTTTTTACTCTGATGGCCATTCTAGGGCAAATTCTTGTGGAGCATTAGGGAAAAAACGCTCACTGACATGAAAACCTTGCATCTAGAAGCATTATTTCAAAACCCAAAGAAAGAAGACTTAAGAAAATGTCTTCTAGAACGAGCTACAGCATGCTGTCTTTCCTGTAATCCCACTGTGCAATTGACAAGGCAGTTTCCTTCTGTTAGTGCTGATGGCCAACCCGTCAATCTGAAGCAGATGGCAGGTAGATGCCAAATACACCTCCAAAAGCCACCGTGTATGCTCTGTAATCAGCTCTGTGATGTTGAGGCTGCTTTGCACACTCCGGTTAATTACAGTTTGAAAAGGGTGCTGACTAGTCAAAGAGAGATGGATTGCGGAGTAGTAGGGAGAGAACTAGAGGAATTTGTGAGTTTAGCCTAAGGGTCTAAATTGTAAGTTTATCCAGCTGGCTTTTACTGTGTATCTCAAAACAAACTTAGGGAAAAAAATCTCAATGTTCAGTTCCCACTAGTAAGCAGAGGAATATGGAACACTTGCCCAGGATCCTTGACATCAAATAGAGGAGGAAATCCCTGCTGTACGGAAGTGATTATTAATACTATAATACAAGCCAACTGGCTATTCAGACACAACAGCATGCCATCTAACACACAATTAGGAGGCCACAGTTCAGTGTGCAATTAACTCCATCCCCACCAGACAAACCCACTGACACGGTCTGTACCAATTCAATAGACCAAGTGTGTAGCTCTGTCATTCAGTATTTGACACCCATGCAGTTATATTCACGTAAATCCACTGTGAATCTTGGGCTGCTGGGCTCTGTAATACTCAGGTCACAAGCAGCTTAGAATCCTTAGGGGGCTGGCAAGCACACTACTGAAATGGAGGTAGGAAAAAAAAACAACAAAAAAACTATGCCAGGAATTAATAAGTTCAGTTAGTCAAAACAGAAACTTAGAAGAAGCAGCTTGAAGCTTCAAAAGCATGCAGTGCTGTGATCAGAAGTAATGTGTAACTGGTGGATTTTCTGTGATTATATCCTGCTAAAGGGTTTCAGTCCTGGTCATTATTTCTGGTTACTTAATTGCTTTAACAAATTGCTTAGTTAAGCATGTAAAAAAAAAATATATACCCAAAATCAAACAAAGAAGTAAGCAGAACTGTTATAAACGCAAAATGCTGCTTTTGGATTAAGTGCAAGACTCACCTCTGTTTCTGATTTGACCTGTTTCCATAATGACTGGCAAGTAGCAAAACGTAGTTCACTGTCCTCCAAATCACTGCTTCCTTCTCTGAAATAGTCGGCTAGAAATCAACACAAGCACAAACAGGATTACTAAAACAAAACATTCTTTGCTGAGAAGAAAGAAAGCACTCAAACTGAAGCAAGAACTTTTTCTTGTATATACATGCATATAAATACATAAACACGTAAGGGAGCTTAGCTAGTTCTCTTAGCCAATGAACTGACTGCTGGTATCTTGTTGAATGAGGGAACAAAGAAGCAGAATGTACTGCTGAAATATAGAGGCAAAAGCAGGCTTTCACCTCAAGTCCCAGACAGCTGAAGGCTAAAGTAGGCCAAAAAGCTGTTACTGTTATTATTATTTTGCAAAATAAATAAATAAAGCAAGACTTTCCCTTGTTTCAGCAAGTTTTGTGGGTCAGCTTCTCCCTTTAAATATCCAACCTTCCATTGCTAGTGCAGCCAAGATATGAAGTATACATAAAAGATCACTTCTGCTCTCCCAGGATATTAATGCAGTTAATACCAACTTCCAGAGAACAACAAAGTATACTGGGAAAGAACTGCTAGATTACAAGAAATACAGATTTTTATTATTATTTTTAATACATAATGTTAACTAACATAACTATGTCACCAAAACCTCTAAGCACAAAGCAGGCCTCATCTCTAAATCACCTCTCACTTCTATATGTGCTACTTATGAAAAGGAGAAGCTGAGATGGACCTAAAACACCTTTAAGTCTTCGTAAATCAGATCCTTTTTGGTAACACAGTGTCTTGGCACATTTTTGGAATGCACCTGGCTTCCCAGGTGTTCTTTGGCTTCACAAATATGAATACAGAAACTCTTCACTGTCAAACAAGAGAAGCAGAGCCAAAAATATAATCTGAGATTGAACAGAAACTAGTAAAACTGAGTGGCAACCCTCTTGGTGACTTTTTTTTCTACCACCTTCACACAGTCTATATCACCCTTAAAAGTGAAATAAATAAAACAAAACAGGGCCATTCCTTCTTGCAGCATACATTTAGCAAGTTTGGTGCAGCTTTTAAGGTTTCTCTAACACTACCTGGAAGAACATAATATTCTTTCTGTACTAGCAAAACTCAAATTTAAGGTGCAAACATGGACAGAAGGCCTTTGTAAGGTGAAAGACTACTATCAACCACAGTATAAAATTCCACTGTGGTTTAAGAGCTGGGCTGTTAGTGTATTCACCTGGCAATGACTCGGAATGAGAGACTGGATTACACTCCCTTACCTCACATTCCCAGAGCCACAGATATGCCAACTCACACAGAAAAAATAACCTGGGTTTAATTTTGAAGCAGGCGCTGCTTTAAGTTCCTCTGGTAATAAATGAACCTGTGGTGATTTGCAAAAGCCTGGCCATACTACTTTTCCCTTCCATTTATTTGTGGGGTTTTTTTTTTGTTTTGTTTTTTCTTAATACACAAATCATCATACTTCCTGACAGCTCTGGTGCTGCCAGAAAAGATCAAAAAGCTTTGAATCTGGGAATAGAAACAGTAATTTCTCCAAGCATCCCTCCAACAGCAACCTGTTTATGGTTCCAATACAACTCAGCCCCACTCAGCCTTCATCAAGTGACAAGAGACTTACAGAAACATCTGGACTGGAGAAAGTATATGCAAGAAAGTACATACAGCAAATGCAAGTGGACACAAGCTGTGGGATGTTCACACGTGGCTTTTGCCTACGTTTACTGAGGAAAAGAATAGGCCTACTGTGAATAGGATAACAATTACAAATGGAAAGGATTTCTAAATCCCAAAGCTTAAACATGGCCCATTTGTCATCTTTGATTGTCAGTCAGGAAACAATTTGAGGTAGCAAAGAAATAAAAAAAATAAATGCAAAGACAAAGCTAGCTATACGATCTTGGAGGCTGGAGACGAAAAAAAAAATACATTTGCCAACTACTTGCTTGGGTACCTCAGAAGAAATGAATTTCCACCAACACTAACATCGAGAAGCAGCTCACACAGCTATGACAGAATTCAATCAGGATGGAAGCTTCCAGGATTAACCCTCCCAAAGCATAGCAACATAGCAACCAAAGTGCACTAACCTGTTGTTTGAGACACCTTTCTCTTCTTGGGACTTGGTTTAAAAACAAAGCAGCCCTGGAGAACAGCAAGAAAAACAAAAACTTCAAAATCAGTATCAATCTGATTGTGACTCCTGAGGTCACTTTGCTCTCTGTTAACCTCAGTGCTCCATTAAACCAATGAACTGCCAGTATCTTACGGATATCAATTTGTTTGTTGCACATTATTTTCCTGTTTCAAGCTGGAAAAGCAGTGGAAGCAGTATGCCAGCATCTTTGTGAGGAACTTTCTCGCCTTTCAATTACGTTATTCAGTTCATCCATCATGTACATCAGCAAAAGAGGAATCCTTGAACCTCTTGTGCACCTTCATTCAATAGGCTTAAAAATAAGAGGAAATGATTCCCAGGGACATACAAGTTCATTCCAACTCAGAAAAGATCACAGAATCGTAAAATCACAGAACGGCTTGGGTTAGAAGGGACCTTAAATCAACCCAGTTCCAATCCCCTGCCACAGGCAGAGTCACCACCTAGGAGCTGAGGCTGCCCAGGGCCCCATCCAACCCGGTCCTGAGCACTTCCAGGGATGGAGCACCCACACCTCCTCTGGGCAGTTGTGCCAGCGCCTCATCACCCTTTGAGTAAAGAATTTCACAGAATCCTCATCGTTGGGAGGGACCTTTAAAGGCCATCTAGTCCAACTCCCCTGCAATGAACAGGGACAGCACAGCCAGACCAGGCTGCCCAGAGCCTGATCCAGCCTCACCTTGGAAGCCTCCATGGGCAGGGCATCAGCCACATCTCTTGGCAACCTGTTCCAGTGCCTCACCACCATCACTGTAACACTTCTTCCTTACATCCAACTTAAATGTACCCTAAGAATTCTTCTTAATATCTAACATAAGAAGGAAAACCACAAATGTTGAAGGTCTGTTGAAGGAACAGACTGACGCAGTCATTTATTTCTCATCGAGATGCTTGCATAAACGAAGACTAATGAGCTCAACCAGAGATAGTTCAGTCAATGGTAAAATGTTCAAGTAAAAACGAAGCTCCAGAGTGATGTTCGGTACTGCTCACAGATGCTAGTCTGCTGGGTGGCTTTGGGCATGTTATTTCTACTCTGATCCAAACACGAGCTCCAACAACGATACATCTCTCAGCCCGTCCTCCTGCGGAGCTGCCCCACCAGCTGCTCTGCGTTAACTACGAGCTCGGCTGGGAAGCAGCCGCCTCTGCTCCCGCCAGCAGCAACCTGCACGGCGACTGAGGGCTCCGCCGCCATCCCCGCCCCACCACCGCAAGAAGAACCGGCCCCGAGGCTGCAGCCCCGCAGCCGCCCTCCGCCCGCCCGTTCCCCTCCGCCCAGAGCGCGGCCGGCGGGAAACCAACGCCACTCCCCCCGCCCTCACCTTGGAGAGGGAGCGGGCGCTCATCTCGCCGACGCCGCGCTAACGGATGGACGGCGCCAGGAGGAGGAGGGGCTGCGGCGCCCGGCGCATGCGCAGTGCGGAAAGGCGGGAGCCGCGTTCCCCCTCGGTTGCACGGGATGGAGCGGCCCTCGGCGGGCGGGGCGGGACTGTGGGGTCAAGGGGCGGTGCTGAGGGGATCAAGGGGCGGTGCTGAGCTATGGCGGCCTGCGTTTTCCGCAGGAGCATCGCCCTTCAGGTGAGGCTGCCTCGCGCAGCTGGAGGGTGGGAGTCCGCAGGGAGCGGGCTTTTCTCGGTGTCCGTTCCGCTCACGCTCTCTGTGCTTTTGTTTCAAACGTAGCTCTCTCAGGTTTTGGGTTTGCCACCGGAGGACTTAATAAAGTGCATCTCTGCGGTCCCCGTCTCCAAAAAACGGTAGTGTTTACGTTTGGTCCCGCAGCGTTGTGCCGTGCCGGGTTCTGTCGCGTTTGTTGCTGCAAGGCTTTAACAGGACTTCAGAGAGGGGGTAGAAAGAAACCCTGAGCTCATACCAGCCCAATTATAGGATGCCTAGATCCAGTTAAGCTCTGCTGCCTTATGTTTTTTCGAGCAAGTTCCAAACAATTGTGGTTGCTTTAAAAATACGAATTCGAGGCAGCTCATGAATTGCAGAATGTTTCAGTATTAATGACTTCAGTGTGGAGTTATTGTGGTTTTTTTTGCTTTGTGTGGTCTAATGCTATTAGCAGGTAAACAGCATTTATTCATCAGTATAAACTTTGTTATTCTGAGCTGGTAATCTTGCCGTATCTCTTTTAGCACTGTGTTCATTAGATTGAAGGTAATAGCCTTCAGCTGTCATTTTCTGACTGCAGTGAATTCTCTGTCTCTGTGAGTGGGTTATGCCTGCCAATTGGGCTTATACACAGAGTCAGCTTGGGTTTGTCACATCTCCCCATCGTTTCAATGTGTTTATTCCTTGATTTTCACCTGTTCTTTTATTCAGGCATGTTGGTGATTTCCAGCTTTCTGTTGCTTCTGTAGAAGAAGGCACTTCTAGTGATTGCTTAGTACCTGATCTCCAGCTTCGAGCTCAGAAGCTAGCTGAAAAGGTATGATGCCTTTAACAGGGAAGCCAGGCTTCCAGTTCCTCACTGCTCAAGATCAGAAGTTTCTTTGTGGCCATTCAAGGCCATGGCACGTGGGCAGTAGCTGAGACATTTATGAGACGTTTATGGTTGGACTAGATGATCTTGTAGGTCCTTTCCAACTTAATGTATCTATGAATCTATACTACAGTAGAGTAACTACAGTATAAAAAAGAAGCAGCGGGTACACAAAACAAGATATCCAGAAGTGACACAAACCTTGAAGAAACAAAAAGGTTGTGTAAGCCTGCAGGGATTGGACAGCCTGCATGGGTATTCTGTCCAAGTGACTAACATCATGGCAGAAATTCTTTTTCATGAATCTAATCAGTCACTTTAAAAACAGCCCTGTTCCCAGTGACTGGAAAACTGCAAATGTGCCTCTCTCCTTTATTGTTCATGGCTCAATAAATAGATCTTGGCCACAAACTCTCATAATTACAGAGAAAAGCAGTTGTAACAGCAAAAAGGAGCAGACCATCTAAGGAATTTTTCTGTCTGCCTCTTAATGTTGATTAAAAAAAAAAGACCTTTAGCAAAATGAAAAAGTGGGGAATTCCAAGTGAATATAAGAAATATTTTTTCATGTAGCTCATGAATAAACATTAGAATTTGTTGTTGTTGGAGCTTGTGAAGGTTAAAGAACTTAAAGCCTAACTGTGATTGCATCTCCTGTTTAAGTTGAGTTCTAAACACAAAACCTATAAATGGGGTATAATTTTTTTCCTTGTGCTGATGTGCTTCAGTCAGAATTAATAGCTTGCTTCTCTCTCTCAAAGACGTTAACCAAGTTGTATGTGTTTGGTTATTTATTGTCTGTTTCCATAGAAAATTTCTTGGCTCCCAAAGGTAACTAGTTTAGTTAGGAAGAGGCCAAAACTCTCTGCCTGTAAAGAAGCAACATTTATTTAAAGAGGAGGTTGCTCACAGTCAAAATGAAACACAAACTAGGCACAGGCAAGGACTGGAGATAAATGCGTGACGTTTCGTATTGAGTTGTGTTCAGAGCTAGTAAGTATGGATTAGAAATAAAAAAGTCATTCTTTATCAACAGACTTGATTAAATTACCCATTTACAGTAGCTTTCTTTCAGATAATTAACATGTTAGTTTAATCCACTGCAAATATTAACTTTTGAATGGATTGAATTAATTTTCCCAATTTATGTGTTTTCATGGGGGAGTGATTGTTTTATTTTGTCCCTATAGCTAAAATGTGATGCTGTAGTGAGTGAAATCAGCACTGGTCCAGGAACAGTGAACTTCACAGTGAACAGGGAATTACTAGCAAAGGTGAGTACAGTATTTCAGGTGTGTTAAGGTAAGAATACATTTCTGAATATAAAATACTTGGTATAGTCTTAGATATTTTCAATTCAGAGTTGCTTGTTTTTGGTGTATTTTCTCAAAGGATCCCTGGTGCTGTTGCAGTATGTAGGCCTAGAATTTGGAAGGAGTGTTACAGGGGTGTATCTTCTGGAGGAAACAGCATATCTGCCCTTTGCGATAACCACGTTCTTCTCTTTCTTCCCTGTTTCTGCTCCAGAAGGCAGGCTTAACTCTTTAAGTTTTTGAACTCAAGATTTTGATCTTGCGTATAAAGAGTCTCTCTGAAGATAGGGAAGGATGATAGAAAGATATATGAAATAAGTTTGCGACCACAGATCTACTGTTAGAACAATTGAAAAAACCCAGGAAGGTGTGTTTCTCTAAGTCCAATGTCTGAGTGAAACTGAAAGCTTCGTTTGTTAAACCAGTAATTCAGCATGCTCAATCTATAAGAGCAGTGTTTAGTTGCACTCGGTCTGGATTATTTGCAAGAGCTTCATAGGGAGAGGAGGTTGGCTGGTGCTGTTAGAGTGGGAAGTGAATGAAAGCTTTGCTAAGCCAGCTGAACTAGCTTGGGAAGCAAGCTCCGTTATGTTGTTCTTCAGGGCCTTCATTTAAGCTGTTCTTATGGAAACAACACTGTGGTCTTAGAAAATAAGTGGGCAGGAAATCAGATCTTAGCTAGTACTTGTGAAGCTCCCTTCCTACCAGGACTCAAGCTCATAGCCATCTTCTATTGAGTGGTAAGTCTCTTTCTTCTTAGGAATTGCTAATGCCTAGGCATTCCTATTAATCAGTTGTTTTGTTTGTTACCAAAGACGTATCCTTAAATTGTCATCAGCTGTCTGTAATCCATCATGATCTGAACGTAACAGCTGACTATTTGCTGAAAAAGAACAGTGTTGGTGTTAAGTTTTATTCCTGGGCAGAGTTTGACAAGATGCTGTGGGTTCTAGTCAGTATAATGGTTCAAGCAAAACCACATGTCTGGCCTAGTTGAGTTCTGTTGGAAGAAATGTGGAATTAGAATACAAAATTTTACGTTGTGTCACTAAGTAGATATGACTAAACCATGACTTTTGCAAGTAAAGGAAACATGTAAACTGTAGATTTGATGATTTGTGTATGTGTTTCTAGCTTACCTTACATGCCATAATGACTACAGCGTTAAAGATTTCTCTACAAGCACAGTTCATTTATTCTACTTGTTTGATTTCTATTGCTGGATAGTTTTAAGATGACCTTGGGGGGGATGTGGGGGGAACAGAGGTGTAAAAAGCAACAACTTTGCACTGAACTGAGTGAGATTTCCACTTGAATTCACGTTGTTGGAGGCCTGTATTATCTTCAGAAAGTTTGTGCAATACTTACGGCTTTATATATTAAATTTTTGTGTGTACTGGCTTCTCTGTGGCAAACTGAAGTATGTAGGGTTCACGCAGGTACTTAACTTGCTGCATGAATGCATTGCTGATAGTATAGTTAGCGTAGGATTCATCTTTCCACAAACTGCTTACAAACTCGTGAAGAACTAAGTTGAGGAATTTTAGACAGTCTCCATACTTTCAAAGTAGACACGCTTTTGTACAGATACTTGCTAGTGGTTTTACAGGTTTGCAGGTAGAGAGAGGGGTGAAGAGCTGTTTTAACACATAAGAACTAAAGCTGTGGCTTGCTTTGGCACTCAAGGAATAGAAAGCAGGATGGCTAGCAGCTTTAGTAGAATGTGAGTATTCATCTTTGTTTGTTCTTTTAATCCTTGTCGACTTAAGAGATTTGTAGTTCTGAGGATGTTTGAATTCCTGCAACTGTCCCATTTTTTCTCTTTCCCCATTCTTTATGCACATTCTCTGACACAAAAAGAAAAGAACTTTAGATGCTATTTCTAAAAGATAATAAAGAAGTGCAGTGGGCGCTGATGTGAAGTAACTAGACAGAAAAGGTAGATATCTGCCTTGTGTACTAGGACATAAAATGGAAGCAGTTTATTATGCAGCTTACATTTGTACCTACTGAATTTGGAAATAGCTATGTCTCTTCTGGTCTTTCTTCACATAAACCCCTGGCTGATGTTTTTCTATCCTGTTGTTATTAAGATCAGACCATGAGGTGCCCACTCGGGCTGTTGTTGCAGTCCACCTGCAGTGAGCTGATGAAGAGGGTTTGCAGTGACTGTCTTGTCTCTTAGATGGGCTTTAGGAGGCAATCATGAAGGCATGGTCTCCTGGACTTCTGTGTCAGATTCCCTAATTTGTGGAAAAAGGTGTTCTTGTGCTGTTCAGGCAACCTGCATAATTATGGTAGTGTTCATGCAGTTACAGCACGCTGGATTTTTTGCAGGCTGTCAGTCACAAGGAGTCTGTGAGAGAGCTGATGTGTCCCAGAGGGCTGATGGGGCCTGTGTGATCAGGCCCTGCTGTGCTCAGTGAGTGTTCTCTGCATTCACGTGTTAGCAAAACATGTGAATGTGGTATTGTTTGCTTGGCAGATCAGCCATCTAATTGGTAATGTGGGGAAAAAAAGGCTTTGGGATCAGACTTCTCCATTGTTGGTAAGCAGTTTTCCTGATTGCATTTTCTGTTGTTGAAACTTTATTTCCTTCTTTTTGTCTTCCTTGTGCTTTAGACTGTACTGCAGCAGGTGCTGAAAGATGGCACAGAATATGGGACAAAAAGTGAGCTTTTCTCTACAGTGCCTAAACAGAAGGCAGTGATTGAGTTCAGGTAAGCGCATGTGATGAGTCCTTTAGGAAAACTGCCTTGTCTGCCAATTGATATTCATTGCTGTAATGTGTGATGCCTGTGAAGTTAAACTGTATTTATGGTATTGTGTTCACTTTCTTTTATCTTGTCATCAAGAAACATTGTCTGAGTTTTCAGCCAGCAACACCCACTTGGTATACAAAGTCACCTGTGTTATAGGTGTTCCAGTGTCAGCTCTGCCTCTAATAAGTGTAAAGAGAATGATTTGTATGTTCAAAACATGTAAAAAGTGGGGAGACAGGCTAAGTCCTTTGTCACTTGCACAGTTGGAGCTTGGGGGGCTTTATTGCATTGGTTTTTACTGTAATACTGGTTGCCAGCGTTTAATAAAGAGATGCACTGTCTGCAACAGAAGCTAATCAGAGAATTACAAAGGATAACTGTGATTTTGGTACAGTTTGGGTATACAAATGAGTTTTTTTTTTGTCAACGTGGCAGTCTTGTATGTTGAACAAATGTTATTTGTGAAAATTTGTTCCAGCTCTCCTAACATTGCCAAGAAGTTCCACATAGGACACTTACGTTCCACAATTATAGGTGAGTGTGCATCTCAGGGTGTCTGAAAAGAGCTGTGCTGTCTTTGTGATTCACTTGACAGGGGAGTACTGCTAACCTTACACTCCTCTCGTGGGGTGGCTGTGTCAGGCTCCATTTGCTAATTAAAAGCCATTTACTCATTATGCAGTGAGGAAAGAGCGTGGTGTGTTGCTGGCAGATTTATTAAGTCACACATAATATAGTTTTATGTCTGAGAACATTAATCGAAGTAGTTCAGATTTGTTCCACAAAGACACCTAGCGCAGTTTCCATTGAGGTGTTATGAATGTCGTTTGAATTTTAAGTTTCTGATTCGCACTGGACTGCAGAGCAGTCACATAGTTATGTCTCAGTGACCGTCTTGGAAAACATTTGCTTTTATATGTTAATTACTTGATGCCAGCATTGCTGCCATTTGTAATGGAGTAATTAATTCATTTGTTGTGCAGGACTCTAATGGCATATAGAAAGCATTATTTCTCCCTTATTTTTTTTTCCCCTCTCGATGAAATCTGTAGGCTAGCAGAAGATTCTACAGCATCTGTGGAGCTAATAGTGTATTATTTTTAATTATATTACGGAGCGTGTATAATTCTTAGCTTCATAAGGTTAATAATTCTGCCTCTCCATTGGGTGATGATTGAGTGTTGTATTTTGGACTCTTTGTTTCACTTTTGGACCCTTTCCTATAGAAAAATAATTCTGTAGATTGACGTTTGCCCCAGAAAGGTAATGAAGTGCCTACAGGGAATGGAGTGGAAAGTGTTTGCATGCATGTTATGGTAACAGAAGACTGCAAAACTTTCTGCATCCTTTTTATATCAGTGCTGTGATTCAAAGGTACCCTTGAAACATAGAAAAACAGAGGAAAGAATGAATGTATTTCTTCGCTATTTGAAAAGATAGCAAAGCTCAGGAGAGAAATGAAAGGTTTTTGTTGCAGTAACAATTAGAACAAAGATGTTCTTATTGATATGGTGAGTTTGGACTGTATCAGATTCATAGTGTATTAGGTGAAGAGCTCAGTACTGCTCCAAGGGCTTAGTGTTCTCTGTGTAACTGCACAATAAACCTTAACCTCCTAGTTTGAGGTTACCTGGCTGTGAAAGTGGAGTTATGCATACTGCTGTGTATTTGTGAATATGTAAGAAGCCCTTAAAGTGTTTTCCATGACCACATACTTTGCATGTGCAGATAACAGTAGTATGTATCTGTATGAGACACTTCATGGCATCTTTCAAATGCAGTCTTTTTTTTTTTCCTTCTCAAAAGACTATTGCTTTAAGTTTTGAAGAATTTTAGTCACTGTGGAACAGTCCATCTGATTGTATTCAAAAGGAAAAGCAAGTCATACAAAAGCAGAAAATTGATCTAGAAAATCATAGAATACATCCAGTTCTGAATAATAATACCAATTTTGATTCCTCACCAGGGAATTTTATAGCAAATCTCAAAGCTGCACTGGGACATGAAGTAACGAGGATAAATTACCTTGGTGACTGGGGCATGCAGTTCGGTATGTTTTCATATTTGTTTCTCTAATTCCCTTGTTTAATGTGGTCAAGGTTTTTGACTTCAATTTTTGCAGGCACATTGGATTCACCTGAACTCATAAAGATCATTATTGTGTTCACATGCATATAATGTGCAATTAGTCCCCATAAAATATTAACAAAACCTAGTCTGATTCATCAGCAGTATGACGTATGCTACTGTTCAAGAAATACGGGACGGTATTTACCCTACAGTTCCTCCTTACCTCAGTAGTACTTCTCACACAACTTCTGTGTTATTTGGGATTTATTTTTAAAGCACAGGGTAAATATTTAGGTGTGCTGGCTATACTCCTGGAGCCCCAGCAGCTGAGCAGGCTGCTGTTGCTGCCTCCAGACAAAATGCACATGCGTTGCCATGTCTGTGAAACTGCCTTTCTTATTCATGTTTTGCATGTGGAAGAGTGAGCTTGTTAACTTGCCTGTGTACTTATGCCATACCTGTGTGCAAAACAATAGAATTTTAAGTATTTTTATATTTAGTTGTCTTTATTTGTGTTGAAGCATTGTCTTTATCTTTTGTTGTTGTTCTGGAAACAAGTTTGTTATTCATAGAGAATAACTGGCTTGCACAGCAGCTGCATTTTGACAGATTAAGGCCTGAAGTGTTTCTATCATTAAAGACATCCCAGTTCTCTCACAAAAATATTCAGTTTCCCTTAAAAATATGGCAAAAGAGAAGTGAGTGGGTGGAGAATATGGAAGTGAGTAGACCTTAGAAAGCCATCAATCTTGCAAGCGTGTGCATCTGCATGCACACACATGCTCCTTCCTCCTCTGAAATGTCCATCAGATACAAGCTCTGGGAAATCCTTTTGTGTGCAGCCCTGCATGGATTGATAGCAGTTCTCTGAGTGGAATTCACTTCTGTCTGAATGCTAGATCTGTTAGTATTATCCTCCTATGACAGTTGATAATGGGAATCACAGTGTTGTTAGTTTCTGTTGTTAAACTTGCATTCTAAATTTATCCATGCTCTTTCCTTTTCTAAGGAGACGCACACGCATTTCAAAGCTTATTTTATCAGATTTTTAGGCATGTAAAAAAAAAAAATATGCAGCCACGTTTCATGGCTAAACCAGATTTCAAGAACAAGGAAATGAACCATAGAACTGTTGCACAGCTTTTGCAGTAGGGTCTGAAAACAGTGTCAATATATCATCTTTTTTTTTGACAGCAAACAAAAAGTGAAACTCATTCAGCCCTTCTGCTGCCCCCTTCGGTTGTACTGATACAATTGGATGTGGGCATTTCAGTAAATCAACTTTCTGAATAAAACTGGGTTAAAAGTTTAGCTTAAATACCCCACTGGTGGTCCATTTACGTATTCAGAGTCAGCAATGTAGGTAACATCCTTAAAAGGTATTCATTTCTACCCATTCTCCCTCAAGAGTAGATGACTGGGGTTGAGACAACTAAAATGTTCTTATGACTGTGAGACTGCAGTAATGGAATATCTTTTCCTTTGTGAACTTATTTACTCCACAACTTATCTATCATGATCCTATTTCTGCTCAAGCACTGTTTTATAGCAGAGTGTCACTTCACTCACCTTCATAGGAACTGAAGGAAGGAATTAACCTAAAATTAAATAAATTTCATCATTGCATATGTCTAAGGGGCAAAAGTGAAAGAAATAACTTTTATCATCAGCTCTCACAGTATAATGAATGTGACAATGGCAATTATGCAGTGTAGGTAAAGGGCTTCCCAACTGACCTCATTAACTCTTTGAAGATACTGAATTGTACTCACAAGTCTGAACATCAGTAATGTTATGTATTTTAGCACAAACTTTCTAGAAGGTATCAAGTTGACAGTGTATGTTACTTACATATGTACCTGTTATCCAGAACACGACTGTGAAAATGATACTTTGACAAAGCAGTTTTAACTGTAGCTTTCTGAAGGGCTGCTCAGTTCTTTATTTGGGCTGGCTCAGCTCAAATTCATGACAGCTTTTGTATCAAACAGTATACTCATGCTTCACAAAATTATAGCATAGGAATATTAGCATGATGGTCCTTCCCCAGAAGCAGTGCTATAATGAACAATCTGTCAGCGTTTCTATTACAACTCCTATTGTCAAAGGCCTTAAAAAGTAATAATTGAAAATGGAGCTTGCTGAAACATGGCAAAGCAGTCCTCAAACTTTGGACAGGTTTCTTAAGATAACCAATCTTAGGCAATCTGTCTATCCATCTTCCTGACAGTCTGCTGTCAACCTGACCCAGATCTGATGAAAATGTCTCAGAGAGCAAAATTCTTCCAGTTTTGTGACAGTTGGCAGCCACGTGAGGGTAGAATACAGTGTGGTGCCCTCAGGAAGAGAGAGTTAACTTCTGTGCTTAGCCTGTCAGCTAACCAGTCAGCACATCAAAGTCAAAATCAGACCCAACACGTGCTGCGTCTTGCCAATAAGTGGCACATGTAACGAGGGCTGGATGACAAAAACCTATGGAAGGTTCTATTTGAGCTGAACAAAAACTGGAAGTCTTGTGGGGGGTTGGAATATGAAGCCAGCATCGAAGAGTGGGGTGTGTAGGTACTCTAATATCCAAGAACTCAGTGGGAAATCAACATGTAACTGCTCGTAAAACAAGCTGACCTTAAAGAAACTCCCTTTCAGTAGGACCTGACTCATTTTATTTCCTAGCTTGTTTTTCTTGTCTAAATCTGCCACAGCTTCTATTGCAGTTGGTGTTTCCAACAGGGAAGTTTTTCAGATAGTGCTGTTTGTTTAGCTGCAGAGAGTTTTTTTCAAAGGGGCACCTGTGTGCACGTTCCTCAGCTGCTGGCTTTAGTTCAGTCCCGGTCCTTGTTAACTCTGGGAGAAGAGACAGCACAGAAAGCACCCTCAGATGATCTAAGAGGCTACAGGGTTCATGTTGCTGGATTACTGAATGAGTTAATGAGCCCTTTTGACTTAGACAATAACGTTAGGATTTGAATTTCTTGCCCTTTCAGATGGCTTTCGGAAAGTACTGAAGCCAAATCAGATATGTGAAAGTAAGCTGCACATTCTCAGCATTCAGAAAAAAATGTTCCCTTGAAAGTATTGCAGGAGTGGTATGTGAAATGCCATGTTGTGTCGCAGTCTCTATTGTCCTTGAAGTGATAATACTGCTAAGGGAGGGAGATGGACAGGATGTTCTGAGCATGTTCTGTCCCTGGACAGACAGTTTCCTGTATGTAGCTTCTTATTTTCAGCTAGTTGCTGCATAGCATGTAATTCTATCTACAGATCTAGAAATAAATTCCATTTATGAAGAATTTAAAAAATCAACATAGTACTCTTAGTAGTTTCTGGCTGTCACAGTTTTTTTTTCATGCAGTGACATAACACACTATGCTTTCAGTTTGCTTTTATAGCGTAACAGTTACATTGCTTGAATACATAAGGAATTTGTTTTATTACATACAGTGCTAAGACATGCCTGTGAGCACAGCAAAACAATACACTTTGGATTCTTTTCTAACTCTGCATTTAATTGTTATTCAAGGCTTACTAGGTGTTGGTTTCCAACAGTTTGGTGACAAAGAAAAGCTGAAATCCAGTCCTTTGCAACACCTTTTTGAGGTAAGTTGAGAGAATACCATCTAGGGACTTCAGAGAGCAGCCTGTTTAACTTTGCTATCAATTTCTCACAGAATGGTGTGTCTGCAGGGTCATCTTGGATTCGTGTAACTCATGTTGGATTTAAAGTACTTTGCTGAGAGATGATTGGCCATGTCAGCAGAGGCGTGTTTTACCGGGTGGAAAATTGTGCCACCTAAGGGGGCTAATTGAACAGATGGTTACTTTGCATTGGCTGCTGCTACAGCCAGCTTGACCACTGTTGCTGTCCACCTCCCTAACTGGCACAGATGACCACTGAGCTTGGCTTTGGTAGTGCTTTGGAAGTGAAAGTCTCACGTCTGATGCTGTAGTATATTGTTTACCAAAGCAGTATTCAGTTACACTGAAGAGAAGTGGCAAATGTGCTATGAAAGCCTTCTTGTTTCTTGTGTTTTGGAATAAGTAGCATTTAATTTCCGTTGTGTGATACACAGTTTGCTGCAGTTTTGGGGATAGGATCTGTGAAATGTTTTATATCTACTGTGAAGCCTTACCATATGTATGTAACGAGAAATGGCTGTCATTTTTCACAGTAGTGTTTTGGAATGCTATTGTAGCTCTGCGGAATGCTTGCTTTCTTTCAAGACTGAGCCAGTGGTAGGTGCAATTTCTGTTGACAAGCATCATGAAATGTCTTTCAGCAGTATTTATTGCAGGAAGGTGCCCTTTTGGTTGCACACTGTAGCACGGTGCAAGTGTTGCAGATGATGTTCCTGTATCAGCAAACTCTCCACAACTTTGTGGTAGTTTAACAAGCCTTGTTTCTTCAGAACTAATACAGTTTTGGATGTTGGCTTGCACCATACAAATATGTGTAATACCTTCCAAGTCAATATCTGTTTTCTCCTCTATTCCAGTTCCTGTGTTGCACTTCTTGTTTCATATAGTCCAATAAGGAAAAATAAAGAGGATCTTTTGATACTTGTAAGTTATCTTCCAGTGACAACGTGTGCTGGGATATAATATGTGAGAGAACATGAGTTAAACCTACCTGTATGAATTAAAACCATTCAAGGAATGGCTCATCTTCCAGGCAGGATTCTTTAAAAGAAAGATTTCATATCCTGTTGGGGCTTTTTCCAGGTTCTTGTCGAAGTGTTTTCCTGCTACAAAGTTGAGCTATGCTTTCCTCTGAGCTGGATGTGGAAACTGTACCCAATGCTGGTTTCTGGACTGTGTGTCACAAGATATCTCTTTCACATAACTCATGTACCTGTTTACTAGTAAAGGAACAAGATGTGGTTGAATGCTTGGATACAGCTCAACTGAATACACGTTAGGCAGCTTGTTTATATTGTAGAATAGCTGCTTCTGAAGTTGCTGGCTTTTTTGACCTAGGTAAATGCTGTTCACTTGCTTCCTCATAGAGATGCAGAATATCCCAAGTTGGAAGAGATCCACAAGGATCGTTGAGTCCAGTGCCAAGATCCTCTCAGAACTGTCCAAAATTCAAACTGCTGAAGCGGGACAATGTCAGAAACGCACAAAACCTTCATTTCGGAAACCTAGGGAACCTTGAAGTATCAGTTTAACCTAGGTGTTCATGAGATTAATAGGTTCTTAGCATGGGTGTGCTTTAGAGCTCTAGGGCTGATTTCAAGAGACAAAAGTAGTCATGTTCTTTTGATTATGCATTGCTGTATATTATATGCTTTTCATTTATAATTTCAGTCCATTCATAGAATTTAAAATGTGCCTACTTGAGTTTTATAGTAAAGCTTTAAAGTATAATCTATTGCAGCAGCAAGTAGGCTTTATGACCTTAAAATTACTTTTAGATTTAGTGAACAGTATTCAGCTGAGCTATAAAAGAGTATAAAGCAGTAGTTGTTTGAGACCAAGTTGCAGTTTCCCAAACATTCCCTGTTTTTAATTTCTTTAGCCGTGTTCCTGATTTTACATTAAATTCAGAGATGTATTTCAAAGTGGCAATGTTCTGCTGTTGTGTGAAACTAATCTTCCCTGTAGTTAATTAAAAAAAAAAAAGTCAATGATACAGTTACTGTATAAATGAATGCATTTGGAAATAACACATTCTTCCACACATTCAATAGCTTTGTTCCTTCTATTTTGGCTAAGTCAGGTACAAACACACCTTTCATGTTATGTTTGTTTTATGGCATGGGGAAGGGGTTAGAGTATGCCCAGCTACTGTTTGGGGCAGAGGGAGCATTGTTCTTGGGAAGGGTTGAATTTTCCCTCTACTTTGTTGCCTTTTTTGTGCCACAACTAAGCAAACATTAATCTTTGAGGCTTGTCAGCAGTACTTTAAAAATCTTTGGACATAAAAGGAAGGGGAAAAGTTCAAGGGTTTTGCTGTGGAAGCTTATTTTTAAAGGCTGAAGCCATTCAAGCAAGGTATTCTTGTGGGTGTGAAGTTTGCATTGTAGTATTGCAATGATTTGGGGATCTAAACTCTATTACAAATACTTAAAAATTAATCAGCATTGAGCTATTTGGGTGTAAATAAACAGCATATCCACTAATTACTTTAATTATTTTCACATAATACTTTTAACTTTTAAAAATCTTTTATGTGGGCTTTCACAGCAACACATATAGAAAGAACCACTGGTCAACAATTTGGCCTTTAGTTGTAAAGGAATTTGCTTATGAACAAGAGAGCCAGTTTTGGGTGTACCTAAGTAAGATCGCCTAATCGAAGAGTTAGTGATACTTGTGGCAGACTGGCTGCATGTTTGTGTCTAGTCAGGTACTGACATTCATATGTTTGATTCCAGCCACAGACAGAAGATATGTTAGTGTGGATATGGAGAACTCGAAGTACTCTGAGTGTAGTGAGGCACTGGCACGGGCTGCCCAAGGAGCTTGCGGGTGCCCCATCCTTGGAGGGGTGCTTGGATGAGGCCTTGGGCAGCCTGGTTTAGTTAGTGGTTGGCAGGCCTTCCTGTGGCAGGGGGATTGGAATTAGATGATCTCTAAGGTCCCCTCCAACCTTAGCCATATAAGTGTGCAGGGTTTGGATCACGACTGGGTTTTATTTGTTCTGGGAGATCTTTCTGTTTGCTGGTTTGGTTTTAGTTTTTGTGAATTTTTGGTTGGTTTGGTTTTGTTGTTGAGTTTGGGGTTTTTTGTTTGTTTTTGTACAACACTGGGTCCATCTATGGTGCTGCTTTGACTGCCATCTCATTTTTAGGCAGTGCCGTTGGTTTAAGTACCAACTTTGTGGGTTCTCTGAAGAAAAGTCTCTGATTTAAAATGCTGTGGTGGTTTCCCTTTCGTGCAAATGATTTTTTCCATATTCTGCTGTTGGCAGTTCTTTCAGGTTTCAGGTTTAGGAAAACGATGGTAGTAACAACAGTAGAGAATTATGAGATTAGTCTTGTTTCAAGATAAGCTGCACACTTTCCTGCTGAAGTTTACACTACTCATTCATCCTTTAAATAGGAAATCTTTTCCTTTAAGGCAGCTTTAAAATTTTTAAGATTAAAAATGTCACCTTGAAACCTATTTTGTATTATTCTTGTAGAACTTTGATTACTTTTATTTGAGAAGAGGATTATACTTCTTCAATGTTTTTGGTGCCATTTTATTTTAGGTGTATGTGCAGATTAACAAAGCAGCAGCGGATGAAAACACAAAAAGGCTGGCCAAGGATTTCTTCAGAAAATTGGAGGAACACGATGAGCAGGCATTGTCGCTTTGGAAAGAATTTCGAGGCTTCAGTATTAAAGAATACACCCGAATTTATAAGGTACAAACAATCCATTGCTTTTTCTTTGTTGTTGGTGAAATGCTCTCCTTGCATCTATTGGTCCATCTATCTAATTGTCAAGGTACACAGCACCTTTTCATCCAGGAGACTGCAACTTAAGAATGGAGGCTGCTGTAACGTTGTGGATTCATTGCCTTTCTCATAAAGTTTACAGTGTTGCAGGAAAGATGTTTCTAAATATGCTAGGTTATGCTCCCTTCTGTTTGGAAAAAACACGGTAGTTGGTTTTAACATTCAGGTAGAACGTCACTTTAGTTGCTGGCAACTGACATAGATTTTGTGTAATGGAGTCCATATAATTGGCCTTTTGATTAATTCTCCCTTTTTAGAAGCCCTAGATCTGAGATTGTGGTACTGAGCAACAGTGCAAATCAGCGTTAGCTAAATACTGCTCCGTTTTGTTTTATGTTTGTAGTCAGCAGCAACATACTCAATTTAAGTTTCCACATTATAAATTTACTGGGAGATAATATTGTTCTCACTTTTCTGATCTGGTGTTGTAATCCAAAACTGTGTATGTCAGAAGTTAAAATGACTGAAATAAACTGAAGCAGTGGAGATTACAACCGTAATCAGCACGTAGGTTATCTGCATGTAGAGCTCAGCTAATGTACAGCCATCTGTTGTATAGTGTAACCTCAAGAATGGAGCCAGTTGCCCGCTGTTTGATGGGAGAAGTTTGTGCTATTGACCACAAAGTCAATACTATGGATTTGTGAAACAAGAGTGGAAATAGAGTGGAGAAAAAAGAGTGGAAAAAGACAGGAAGCCTCCTGTCACTGAACCCACTCTCTTGCTATTAATGGTATATAATCTTGGCCCAGAATCAATTGAACCCATTTGAAGATTAGCTACTGGATTCATGCCAAGTATTCAAACTTAAGATGTCCTAAGTAAGGCAGAGCTTTGATAATTCTAGTGGAAACCTGACCTGCTTTCCACTAGAAACCAAAAGTATTGGGCTGTGTGTGCCACTTCATCATTTTAATATGGTCATGCATTGTTGATGGTGGTTACAGCCAGGACTCACTCCCATCATCCCTTCTTAAACGACTGAGTACCCAGAAGATGAATTGACAGCTTTTGTTGTCCCCAGTTTAAAACTTTGTCTCTTATGCTAATACTTTACACCCCATTTTGGCAGTTAGTCCCCTAATCTTTACCAAGAGTACTTTCAGCCTTCCTAGTAAAAAAGATTTCTGCATGCTTAGCAAAGTCTGTGAGCAGCTCTGCGTTTTTTTTTCCCCCCTTTCACTGTCCTCCTAAAATAGGATTGGTCTCAAGGCCGGGTAGTTTCTTCTCAGGCACTGGTTTCACTTCTAACATAACAAATAATGGCATACCTTAAAACTTCCATACGTATTGCTCTTTTCAGTTTACTCCTAACATCTCACGAATGATGTATTTAATGTTGTATTCAACTCCTAATGCAGAAACCAAATAAAAATGTAAGCATCTTTTAACATTGAATTGATATTTTTTGGCATAAAACCCCTCTTTGTTCTCTGTCTCACCTGTGACGCAGTCCTACCATTGCACTTAATTGGAAGAAATTATCTCAGTTTGTGTTTCTCTTCTTTTGTATTCTCGGAACCTTACAGCGTCTAGGAGTGCACTTTGATGAGTATTCTGGAGAATCCTTTTATCAAGAGAAATCCCGGGAAGTTCTAAAGGCGTTGGAGGATAAAGGACTCCTTCAGAAAACAACGTATGACCTCGTTATTCAACCTACTGATGTGCTTTTTTTTTTTTTTTAACATTTAAGTTGTTCTTCATATAAGATGACTGATGTGTGTATATAACCTAAAGAAAAGTGTTTTCTTTGCATGGTTTCCATAAAAAACCAACAGAATTTGTACAATCACAGCAAAAATTGTTTACCTTTTTTCATTACACAGATGCCCAGCCATAACTCATTAAGTACAATGACAGCAGTCTACTCCTAATGGCCTTCTGGGCTGTTGATAACCATGTGTGCCAATTAATATGCAGAGTTAGTAAGGTCCTTGCCCCAGTGTGCTGCCTGCCTGAACTGGGATATTCATAGAATGCACCAGAACATGGCTGGGTGGTTTTCTGACCTCAGCAGTAGTAACAGCAAATTCAGAGGAATGTTTTTTGATAAGGCTTCAAGGAAACAATCATTCCAGTAATGGGGTCCCATGACAAGAGGCCTCTTTCTGTCTCACCTGAGTTTACTTGTATTCTGGATGGGGATTGCAGTTCCTCAGCCTTCTCTCTCAAATGGCAGACAAGGGACCGGAGTTGTGGATCTTTCGGAAAAGAAAGACCTCTCATCGTTTTCCACAGTCATTCGTAGTGATGGGACGTCTCTTTACATAACAAGGCAAGTCATCTGACTGTGTTTATTAGGTTTAGTTTTGCCAGCAAGCCTTTGCATTTCAGTATGTTTGTAACTGATGGTACAGATTTTGCAGCTTTTTATTTCTGGGGTGGAACACACTGACTAATGGGTAATTGTAACTGGAACTAGCAACATGACGATGATGGGATGAAAAACAGCTGGTTTTAAGTACTTTTCCCTTTACAGTCTGTTAATAAATCTCCTACTTTCATAAGTAGTAACACTTGATCCAGCTACTAACTTTGAAATCCAAGCTGGGATCTCTTTATCTAATGAACAGCTGACAAATGATGAAAAACCTTTTCTGTTTATTTACAATGTGATGCAGAAGAAAATTGGTTGTTCATCCATTGACCAAGTGGACCACCAGCACTGTACTGTCAATGTTATTGCTGTTTTTTCTGCCTTCTCACACCCAAATTCCTCATGTGTATTTTGATGTGGAAGACTTGATAACTCCTAGTACCTGCAAGTAGCTGACTCCTTTGTGTCCCTCAACATTGGAGACACACACGTGCCTGACTCCAAGAGTACTTCACTTACATGATAAGTAGTTCAGCTGTCACCTTCACTGTCAATCACACATGGACATACAGGCATTTACTCTCATCTCTTCAGTTACTGGCATCACAGTGGCCAGTATGATCTGAAGTCCTCACTTTCAGTGACTGAAACTTAGACTTCCAAACACATGCATGCGCTCAGGAGAGAGAGGCCCCTCCAGGAAAGTTAGAAATGGAGTTTAATGGCAAGGAGACAGACTGTACCAACTAGGTACAGAGTGTGGCCAAGTCTACTGGTCAGCAGTGTTTATGAGCAGCCTGCCTCTCCTGTCTTCTTTTCCTTCTTTTCCTGCCTTTGATTGCTGCCCTGAACATCCCATAAAAGTTGTGTAAGTGCAAAATGCTGTTCTTTCTATCCCATGTGTCTCATGTCCCCTTGGCATTAGAACCTGGAACCTAACGGTGAGCACTGGCTTAGTTTTCCAGAAGGGAGTTGTTTCTTTCAAGTTTCCCAATGGACTGGTTTTCTTATAGGTGGAGACCAGCTGTTTTCTGCCCATAAAACTGTCTCCTCTGTGATTTTCTTAGCTAGTGCTTTAAAAAAATCATTTGAAGCAGCTCTATTTTGTGTAGGGTATGCATATGCTCTAATACGGCATTCCTTTTCCCCTTGACAAGAGTAGATAACTTTCCTAAGTGGCAAAAAAAATGAGATGTGTTTAATTTTAGTGGAAGTCCCAATAGTTTCTCACTATCTCTTTCAGAGATCTTGCTGCTGCTATAGACCGAATGAATAAGTACAAGTGGGATACCATGATTTATGTGGTAAGTAATTCTAGATTCACTAAATGCTTTGAGCCTGACTCCAGCAACATGGGGGGGCCTCTTGCTCTCAGATCTGATGGGCACTGACTGTTTTTGGCAGTGACAGAGACCGGCTTCGCTGCCCAGAGGCTGTGCCACAGTGTGGTGGTAGTTCTTAGTTCAGTTTCAGTTCATGACACACAGAGTGGTTGAGAAATCAGTTCTGAGGCTGTTCTCTGTTTGAAAAATTAATTGCAGTTTGTTTTAAAGCAACTTCTTCTCAGCTGACATTGTATTTTCTATGTAAATGTTGTAATTAATATTTTTAAAGCTGTTAGTGTTACGAGGGGTGGTACTATTATAAATGAGTGTTCTAAAATCTGACTTTACTCTGAGTCCTGATAGATAGTCTGTGATGTACATTTTTATAGCTTTGGACAGTGCCTTCATTTTGTTGTTAGGTATTTCTCATGAAGCACTACTTAATCAATCTGGACCAAACAGTTGTAGACAGAGAATGGTTTTATCTTTCTGCTTTTGGTTGTTCTGCTTCTTAACAATTCCAGCTGTATCAGTAATGAATAGAGGGGTTTTCTTCTCAATCGCAGGAAGCTTTTTTTTGCATTGGAACTACCAAGGATATATTTGAAGTCTCTTAATGACATGTGGAAAAAACGTGCAGGTTTCTGGCATGTGGCAGTGCCCATGTATCCTCCCTGGCACAGCATTTTCCATAGCCAGTCCAGTACAAGCACCACAATCCAAAGGGGGGAATCAGTAAGCAGAAAATTAGGTACCCAGGTAGTTTAAGTGCAACTTTCCTGCTTTTATTTTCAGTCTTGAAGAACTTTCTATTAAGTTGTCCAATGTCGTAGAAGCAGGGTTCTTTATTTTACGTCAGTTGGTTGTTTTGTTGGAAGTGGTGGTGGGTTTTTCTGCCTCTGTATGTCTGGTGTGTTGTAGATCACTGGCATCAGAGAGCAGCATGGCCGTAAAGGCGTGATGCATTAGGAGCAAGGGAACAAAAAGTGAAACATAATCCCTGCTGTCTGCAGACTTTGTCTGCCCATGTTGTAAGGGACATACTGTTGTACATGGAAAACAAAACTTGTTTCAGTCAGAGGATGTGTAATTTCTCATAAAAACAGGAGAATGTAATCGAATTCAGTCAAGGCTGGAGCAGAGGAAACAGCAGATAGCATTGGCCAGAGCAATGAGCTGCCCTTAATCTAAACTTCAAGAAGTCTGTTAGATCTTTAGGCTTTGTTACAGGTACAGAGAGCTTTCACAAAATGTGAGGTGCATGGTAGAGCCTTGCCTGTGAGTCTGCAGAGTAGAGAGGGGGATGCACAGGAGTCCAGCAGGTTATGGGGAACTGTGAAAGAGGCTTACTGCAATTTTGAGAGAAACCACAGCTGAGTGCTTCACTGCTCGCTCCCTGTCTTGGAATACCAGACAAATAAAATTATTTGTTGCTAGTTATTTGATTATCACAGCAGTATTGTCAGCGTTATTTTTCAGGGAGGGAGACTCCTAGCAACATAATCAAATCTACTAAGTGGGAAAATGAATGTTGTAATAACAGTTATGGTTGAAGTACCTGTGAAGATAATTGTTAGATGTAAGAAAAACTTCAGCAGAGACAACCTTGAGTTGTAGGAGAGAAGAACTAGGAGAGAGCATAGGTGCATCATTAATATGAAAATGGGACAATTTACACTTATTTTTTTTAGATATATACCTGACTTATCTTGTAAAGTTCCATGAGATGCTCTGGATGCAGTAGAAACTGGTGGGGTCTAGAGAGAGACATCTTTGCCTCTGGAAACAAGGTTGCCTTTTGGCTTTCACAGGCAGCCATGTTAGTCGATGCAGGTATAGCGCTGACACACGTGCCATTATGTTGGTTGTATCACTGGTAGACTCAAAGAAGAGTTCTCTTTCTTAGCCAAAGGAACCTCAAGGGTTGGTGATGTAAAACGTGGGAACATCTCAAGAGCAGCAGAGCTGTGTTCTGAAGGCATTTTGCTTGATGGGCAGCTAACATGAAACCAAGGAACATCAAGGTTTCATTTCAGTTTGTGGCTTTGCATCCAGGACTTAGGAATAATCTTCTTTCTTTCTTTGTTGGTAACAATGCAATATCTTGTTGCCACGGATTCCAGCTGTTACAATTTTCACGTCTTATCTGTTTCCCCAGGTCTTAATTCTGCTTGTGGTGACTTACTGGCACAGCATCTATGGTGCTATTTGTTTGCATTAAAAGCTTATCCCACCTGAAGCATTTTCTAATGTGTTTTCTGATGTGTGCATCTATTCCTTAGACAGATAGAAACCAAAGTAGTCACTTTCAACATTTGTTCCAAATACTGAAGATGATGGGTTATGACTGGGTAGAAAGGTATGTATTCATGAATTTATGCTCTTTCTTTTTTGTTTTTTTAAGAGGGGGGAATGGAAGAATGAGTAGATGTATCACCGGGTGTTTAGGATGCAAAACCCAGTAGCCTTGGCAGCCACTGAGTGGGTTTTCGTAACTGCTCAATATAAAAATGAGAGAAAGGGAGGCAGTCATTCAGAGACATCACGGCGTAGCTTCTGGGATATTGTGTGATCACGTATTAAATGATTATTTCTCGAACTGTGATATTTTAGGAGACATCTGAATCATGCTTCAGGCTTGCGATGTCTGTTGCAGGGAAAGATATCCCCACCATTATTCATTTTCATTACCAGTCTTGTTAGCAATCTGAGCAAAGGTCAATAACGGATCTGCAAACTAAATCATACTCCTCTCTGACAGGCTGCATGTCTCTTGTAGTTAAATATAGCATTTTAGCTTTCAGCAATATTAGCCTGCTTAGTACAACTTAGAGTTGTACTAAAATTACGTCAGGATATGTATCCAGAGTAGTGCTTGGGATTATTTTGAGTGGAAGCAGTGAATGCTTTATTATTAGCAGTGATTAATTGCGCTTTTATTTTAACGTGACCACACCAGAGTTATGACGACTCCCTTTCTAATCTTATTAGCAGGTTTGTGTTGCCACAGTAATGTGATCTACCTGCATCCTGCCTCTCCATTTATTGCGCTGAGCCCTCTGTACTAAAGCTAGTAGCAAGAGAGGTTCCCAGGAGCACACAAACGAGCAGGTTATCGCAGTTCTCCTCGTAGTTTTCTCATTAAATAAAGCATGCAGAGTTTTGATTGCCGAAATGAGAGTTACTGATGATATCACCAAGCTTCCCACATTGGAGCTCTGTTTATTCAGCTGTTACTGCTGCGTCCTGGTCAGAATCTAGCTCTAAACAAACACTGCAAATGTGTGTCTGTTGATTAGAATGTAATTTCAGGTCCCGGTGCTTTTCAACGCAGGTGCCAGCACGTGTCTTTTGGGCTAGTCCAAGGGATGAAGACTCGGAAAGGAGAAGTTGTTTTCCTGGAAGACGTTTTAGATGAAGTTCGATTGAGGATGTTGGAAAACATGGCTTCTGCAAAAAGTTAGCTATGTCAGGTCTTATTCATTTCTTTTGGTGTTGATCTGAAACCTGTTGTCTCTTCTGCCTTTTACTTTCCCCTCAGTCAGACTAATCATAACGACACGCTCTGATCTGCATGCTTTTCCTGTATCTACCATAATTCATACAACGTTAAAATCATTCTTTGCAACTCTGTGAATTTCCATCAATTACAGATTTGCAAATCTTACCATTCAGAGAAATGATTTCGTCACGCTGTTGCACTGGGAAAGAAGTGCTTGCCATTGGGGAGCAGCTGTTGCTTTTTTTTCTGGATGGACAGACAAGTCCGTTGTGGAGTTGTAACTGGAGGAGACAGTATAGATTTTGCCTGAAGGATTTGTAGCTCTGACAGTAATCTCAGGCACAATTGACTCCCCTCGTCCGCAGTTACTGCTGGCCATGCTCCCAGCCTCATGTCTGCTTTCGAAGTCCCCAGGAGGTCGCTGGTCTGCAGCATTCTGCTGAAGGGGACATTTGCCTGCACTGGCTGTGGCACTTGAGCTCCTTCATTTTGAAGCAGTAGCGATTCGAGCATTTCCTGGGGAAATGCTGCCCTCCTCTTGTGCCTTCTGGAGTTGCATGCTAATTTAAATCCATCAGCTTAAGCGTGCATCTTCCTCGCTCTGCCTTTTCAGCTTTTGTAAGATAATTTTGCTTGAAAGGCAGACAGGGAGAAGGGAGGCAAGGCAGAATGGTAGGTACTCACCCTCCTGTCATTCAAGGCAGTTTTCCTGCAGAGAGCAATGGAGCTTAGAGCTTCAGTTTAAAGTTCGGTGTTATAGCTGAGTGCAAGGCCAACTTATTTCTGTGTGGGGCTGAACTGAAATGACAGGGGTCCAGGCCCATGTTCCATTGCACAAGCAGTAAGAAGAGCTAATTTCCTAAATTAGCAGTTATAAATCCCTGACTCTTAGCAATGTCTTCAGTGTTTGAAAAGTGTCTGGATACGCAGTGGAAGGCACTACAGATTTGTTTGTGTACTGAGGTGCCTGACTGTCTCTGAAAGATTGCAGGAGCTAGGCTCTAACTGCCAGTGCTAGCTTTAAAAAGCATGCCCGTGTGGAATTAGAGCTGGTTGGTTAAATGCCTTTGTGAAGACTCTCTCTGCTGTTAGCTGCACTTAGGTCCTCTGCTATTCAAGTTTCTGTTATCGGCGTCGCTTTTCTTTCTACTCATCTCAAAAAGTAAATAAACATTTGTGGAGGATGTTTGGGTTAAGGAGCATTTAAACAGACTGAAGCATGCTGTCTGCTCTAGCTGACCCTGCCTGAGCAGGGAGGTTGCACTAGATGGTCTCAGGAGGTCCTTCCTGATCTAAGTGATCCTGTGATTGCATCTGTGGTCAACGCTGTGGCTTAAAAGGGAAATCTGAGCACTCAGCTCATCTCCTGTGAGTACAGTTAGTTTAGATTTCTACCGTGGATGGCATGAATACTCCCTAAATGTGCATCTGAGTGCTCTGTTAGCCGCTGGAGCAATTTCTTCTTTGATTGCTTAAGCTTCCCTTGGAGTTTTTAAACAAACCCTCAACTCCTGTTGCATTCTCTTGGTGATCTTAGAGGCTGCCTGAATTACAAAGAGGAATTCTGTGTAGTCTAGGCTTGTGTAATGAAGCCTTCTGACCTTAAAATCTATATTAAACATACTAGAAGTGTGGAAAAAAGCATGTCTGAAACAGCTCCTAATTGGAAGGAAGATTTCTGTCTTGGCCTTCTTGCTGTACGCATCCTGACAATTTTCATTTTGCTAGTTCACAATTTTGAAAGATTTGGCATTTTCAAGCCTTAGCGAGGGAGTCCTTACGCTATTACGGACTTAAATCTTCTTTTTCCTTGTTCCTTTTCAGCAACCAAAGAGGTAGAAGACCCTATGGAGACAGCAGAGAAGGTTGGGCTTGCAGCACTAATAATTCAGGTGAGTGTGAGATACCTCCAGACGTGTTTGCATCCTCTGTGCAAACAACTGTGATGGAGAGCTGTCTGTAAGTAACATGAAGTTATTGTTCCAGGACTTCCGAGGCCTCCTCTCATCAGATTATCAGTTTAGCTGGGATCGAGCTCTTCAGAGTCGCGGGGACACAGGCGTGTTCTTGCAGTACACTCACGCCAGACTCCACAGGTAAAAGGAATGCACAATCTGACTACTTTTTTTTAACTCACTACTTTGTTAATAGTAGCATTAAGTAATAGTGATAAATCCTTCCCTAAATAAGGCGCGAGTTCTCTCTTTCAGCAGAAGTGTGAGTTTACAATAGGAATCACTGAGCTTTCCCAGAAGAGCAAGCCAGTTAAAGTTACACTTCCATCTCATTTCCACAGTGCTGGGCTGAACTGTCTGCCAAAGCTACAGTTTCTCTGTAGTTGGTTTCAGTGATGAAGAATGGTGGGGGAGAATTAAGGGAACTGGTGCAAAAATTGAAGTGCTGTACTTATAAAATATAGCAGGTTCCAGAACTTTAGCGTGTTCTGGGGCCACAACTGCAGCTAGTGCTTCTGGCATCCTGGTATTTATTTCCCAAGTAGACCCCTTCCTTACTGGCTCAGATCAAACATTCAATGTGGTTTTTAAAATTGTTTTCTTAAGAATGTTAGAAGAGTCCAGTTTGAGTGTTTCTGTCAATTACACAGTGTTTCTTCAGAGCATTTTTAATGCAGACGTGGATATGTGTCTCCATAAGAGCATGTAAAATACCTCTCTGGATCAGACTAAAGCTCCATACGACCTGGCATTCCTTGTGAGGCACTGGTGGCCAGAAATGGTATTTAGAGAGACCGATCCCTCTCTCTGGTCTCTTCCTCCTATACTTTCTTATCATCCGAACTTATAATAGAGGTGGTGACTATTGTCCAAGCATGCTTCTAATCCCTCTTTAAACTGATTGTTACTGAATATCTAGCACTAACTTTACATTGTTTTATATCTTGAAGTTGTCTAGGCTTTCTTAGTGTTTCATTCAGCTTGAGCAAAACGCATCTATCATCTTCTCCAGAATATAAATTACTGGGTTTTTTTGTTTGTATTTGCTAACAAGGGATTTTTATCTAGTATTTGGTTTTGATTCTTGCATTTTAGTTTAGAACAGATGCATGGGAATGAGCCAGTAACTGACCTTAACGTGGCATGCTTGCAAGAGCCAGATGCAATCTCTGTTCTTCAGCATCTTCTCAGGTTTGTCCAGATTTCTTTCTAAAGAAACAAACTCTTGGGTTTGCCTTCAGTCTGTTGAGTGCACCCAGACACTTTTCCCTTCTGATTGTGCAGTTCTGGGGGATGGCTTCTCTGTTGAGTCACGACGATTGCAACAGTAGCCCTCTAGGTGAGACCAGCAGTGTCTGATTTATGTGTGTTTCTTGGGTTTTATCAGACTCGTGCATGGCTGCCCATCACATGTTAACAGCTGACAGGGTGCTCTGGTTGCTCATGTCAGCAAGCTCTCAGCAGAGTTAGCTCTGCAGTGCTCCCCAACTTGAAGGAAGGAGAAGCAGCGTGGGTTTGATGGGGTGTGGGCTTGGTGGCTAAGCACAGAGCAGGAATTCTGCTACCCACTTTGAAATCTGTTGAGCCTCAGCGGTGTGGGTAACTTCATAGAGGGTGTGGGAAAGAGAATGTATACAAGTAGACTGCAGAACACTTGAAGTAAAACCATGGATCTCCACCAGAATCCTGTATTGTCCAATTGAATACTGTCTTTCATAAGCTCATTTTCTTCCAGGATTACGTAAACCCCATTTGTTTTTGTCTTTTCCAATGCTACAGAATTCCATTTAGCCACTTAAAATGTTAAGTTGCATTTATTAAAGGCAGCACTAAGGGACTATTTTGACTGCCTTGGTTATTTAATACATGTTTTTTTGCTGCTAGGAACTTGCAATTACCGTTGAAATGTAAAACCAGACATAATGTTCCAGGGGCAAATATAGCTTTTGTGTTCTCTTTGCTATAGCCTTCCTCTCTGAGCTCTGCAATCTGCAGTATTTGTTTGCATGATGAGCAATCTCTCTCCAGCAAGAAGTGGGGAAGAAATAAACAACTGTGTGCTAATTACATGGCTTACGTCTGTTTCAGAAGACTATTCCTGTTAATTCTGTGTTTGTTCCAATTTAAGCACCTGTGATGAGCCTTATATCCCATTACACTTTCCTACCACTTTAACACCAAGCACTTAATTTCTTTCTCTGCAGGTACGATGAGGTCCTGTACAGATCTTCTCAGGATCTGCAGCCCAAGCACATAGTCAGCTACCTCCTCACACTTAGGTAAGGCAACTGCTGATGCATCCCCTAGCTGGCCACACTGCATTGAGGGGAAAAGTAGAGGAAAGATGAAAAGTTGTGGGACAGTCTCTCTGGAACTGAAAAGATGGCAAATGATATCATAAATAGTGGAGATTGAATTGGACAATGCATGTGTTATATGGCTGTAAGTCACAGTGAGGGTGCAGCCTTCATGGGGGGGCTCCCCAAGGGGACCTGTGTGGCTGAACAGGACAGCGAGACACCAAAGAGGAATTGCTGGAGAATGTTGTAGAGCCTCTGTACGGGGGAGATGTCTATAAGTGAGGAAAAAAAAAATGTATAAAGAGAAGCATAATGTTTTTACTGTTCTGTAATTACTTGGTAGTGTACGACATACGCGCTAACTATTTTAAGATTGCTTGGGTGTTGCATTCTGTGCTAGATTTTCTTTACTCCGCAGACATTTTTGTCTGATTGAATAAGCACAAGCTTGGAATTGTCTTAACTTTTGCAGAATGGCTCAAATTAAACTAGGAGAATGTTTGATGTATCTGAACATCAAATGTATAACATAGATATCTTCGATGTTCACATATATAATACTGCAAATTAACCATTTGTTATGCTGATATCAAACCTGCAAACTAACAAGTCTCAGAATAGACTTGTATGGGCACAGGTGAAGAGTTAGGTGAAAGGATAGAATAAAAACATACTGACCTGGAATGCTGGTCCTATCTGGATCTGTACCCAGGCCTGAGGCTCCCAGCTCAGGGAAGATGTGGAACAGAGGAGGGGCCACAAAGCTCCCCTTCCAACCTAAGCCATTCTATAATTCTGTGCGTATACCTTGGCAATGACAAGGCAGGCTCTGTAGATCTTTCTAGACCTGTTTTGTAGGGGATGGGGAACAAAATTTTTACAAGCACTAAGTTGTTTATGTGATGCCCTGACAACGTGCAGGCTCCAGAACAGCACGGCCTCCCTCAGCAGGGGTGAAATGGGCTGTCAGAAAGAAGTCTGTGCTACGCTGCCCTTACAGCTTCTCCAGTTCTGCTGCTTTGTGGAGCCTACAGCACTGCTATTAGATGTGCTCTTTCTCACCTTTTGCTTTCCATTTCAGCCATCTTGCAGCTGTGGCACATCGAGCTCTTCCTGTGAAAGGCAGCACACCTGCACTAGCCCAGGTATGCTTGCACATGGCAGGAGGGCAGCCTGGGACTGATTCCTTAGGGCTCTGCTGTGTAACCAGTCAGCACCTCCAGGCTGTCCTGTAGGGTGACACTGCTCTGGGACAGCAGAAGTTGCAGTCTGTGGCAGTACCTTGCAGAAGGGGCTGTTCCAAAACAGTCAGTCTGTAAGGAATGCTGCTTCAAACAAAAACAACCCCTCCTCCCTCTCATCACCTTTTAAAGTCAGCACTTAAATATTTAAAGTGCTAATAGAAACAGGCAGACATTAACAAGTTATGTGGGAAGAGAACTGGGAGGTAGTGGAACTTTTCTCTTCCCTCTTTCCACCTACACGTTCCAAGTTGTCTATACTGCCCTTCTAGCCAAAGCACTGAGGTTGACAACTGCTGATGTACAGTTCCACATAGATGCAGGTTATTTTCTACTTCTGTCCCCAGCAGTGCCGACCCTTTAACTGCTCCATAAATGCTGCAGCAACTACACTGCATTTCTGATTTTAAATGTCTATCTGTTCCAAAAGCAGCTACCTGCTTGTGGTAGGAAGTCACATCCAAGTGCAGAGGAGTGGTGGGGGGAGGAGGGGACATTGCTGCAGGCTTCATGCTGTAAATATGCCTGCCTCCAACAGCAGCTCAAGCAGCAAGGAAAGTTTCAGATCCTTATCCTGTGAAAAGTCTAAATCTCCTAGTGTCCTGTTCTGCAGCAAACACAACAAGCTAACTGCTGCTTTTGTTTTGCAGGCCAGGCTGTGTCTGTTTCAAGCCACACGCTCTGTTCTAGCCAACGGAATGAAGCTCCTTGGCATTACACCTGTAACGCGGATGTAACGAGGATGGATGCATGGTGAAGTCACATCTCTTACAAAAGGTTATTTTTCAAGAGAATACTCTCCCATGAGTCACTGCTAAAGCAGTCAGCAGAAGGCAGAGAGGAACATCCTCTCCTGCTGGAGCAGAACTGAAGCAGCCTGGTTACTGCTGTGCTGAACGCAGCCCATGTTAAGTAAAGCTAAGGTCTGAAGGGATTTCAACAAGTTACAAATATAGCCAGATTTCTGCCTTCACTTTGGATTTTGACAACTGCCCCAAGATCAGTTTTCCCTAAATACAGTTAACACTTTGTGGGAAGACTGAGAGCTGAGTGAGGCAGCAGGGGGGGGGTTGGAATGATACAGCTGGCACTCTCCAATTCAATCAAAGCATAACATGCACTACAGAACTGCTGTCAAGCATCGCTTTGTCATGCAAAAAGAGTTGAGAGAAAAAGTACACAGAATATCTTCTACTCTGCCACCTCAGACTTGACTGCATAGAAGAAAGAAAGCATTACAAATCATCCTAAGAACACCAGTGAAGTTCTCTGCACATGTGATACGTATTACCTGGAAGAGAAGCCTCTCCTGTGAGTAATCACACCACAGCTGCCACATGGTTAAAGAAAAAATGCCAGCAGTAATTGTTCTTTTTAATAGATATTTTTTTGAAGCTGTAGGGCATTTTTTCCCCTCACTGGGTAAAGACAGTTTATCAAATACGCTGTAAGAACCCATTTTCCTCCATTATATACATTATATACAATTGATTGTTCAGTTCCTCCTTTCCTTGTCCGTGGATCTCTTCATTGTCTGACACACATCCAGCACCAAGCACTGCTAACTTCACGTGTGAAAAAGAAAGAACAGCTTCTAACCTGTCCCCCTTAAACCATTTCAAACCTAGCTTAAGGCTAATTTAAAAAACTCAGTTTATGTTTTTCAAGTCCTTTTTTTCCTTGTCTGCCAGTCCACTTTTAAGGACATCACACAGCAACGAGTCTCTCTTTTGAGCTTTTAGTCTCTGATGGCTGGATTTTTGTGGTGTCTTGTCGAGGTAATCCATAGAGGTAGATAGAAATACAGACCAGGGACGCACCCAGGATAAAGGTAAAAGCTGAAAAGAGACAGAACAGTAAGTATTAAACACCTCTGTTTAAGAAGAAACTTTCAGAAGACCGTGCTCTGTAAATTAGGATGTCTGAGTGACAGTCACAGTTACTCAGAGCTCATGAGGGTGATGCTCTGTTTTTAATCCACACAATCTAAAAATCACACCCTGTCACTGAAAACTTTCACAATACCTCACACCATTTCAGTGACAGAGCTGCAAGAATGCAGAGATGATCAGAAAAGCAAGGGTGAAACACCTCCTGCAGTTCCAGATGCAGTCTGCCAGGCTTACATTACCATAGACTTAAAGACAGGGTGGACGCGATAATGTAGCCAGCAATAACACTTTGTATTTTCAAATCTTGACCCGTTTGAGAAATATTATTAGTAGGGCTTTCACAGAAAGACCAGCAGTCCACGTTGGTTTGTGCCCAACATCAGCAAGGTGTTCAGCCCAGGTGAGTTCTCAGACTAGCTGCTTCTCATCACTTGAGTTAAGCTGCTCTTTTATAGTCAGTGGTGGTTTTCATGTGCAAACCTTTCACTGTGAAGTTACATGATGCCTTCAGAGAGAACAAGATACAAACGCAAGGTCATCAAGTACCTTATGCAACACAGCACAGGTTATGTATTAGCACAGAGCAATGCTGAAGAAGACCAAGTTAAAAACTAAAATTCAAAGGAGTTAAATACATAAGAATGGCTTTGGTACAAGCTGCACACAGTCTGCTGACAAGGCAAAGGGCACGTGTAGTCAAATCATATGGCAAAAGGACACTTACTTATCTGGAGACCAAAGAGGATGACTGAGGCCACAGTAGAAAGAACAATGGCTGCTGCTGCAGAAAAGCCTTTCATGATGTTGTCCGTGTACTTCACAACAACTGAAGTGTAGAGGCCACCTACACTGGCCAGAACTGGAAAGCAGATAACACGTTTCTGTTAGCAGAGGTGTAGCATCCACACTTGGTGTACACCATCCTAACTGGAAAGTTAACACAGAGTAAAACAGCATACATAAAGCAGGATCTAGATTAGATGCGACTCAGCTAAAGATGCACTGCTTACTGCTCAGTTAACTTAGTCTGCTCTTTCAGCACTATTTTAAATTGAGCAAGTAAATGATTATCAAGAAAAACTGTATTTAAAAACATCCCTTAAAATACAGTAAGAAACAGTGGGTCAGGCTGAATCTGTAGGTTCATACAATCAGATATACCATAAGTTAAGAAAAAAAAAAGTGACAGGCCCCTACAGCCACCAGGTACTTACAGATGACAAGCCAGACGAAGCAAGTGTAGCCATAGAAAAACCCCTTCTCAAGAACTTGGGCTCCATCTGACACGTACACACCAACCAAAGTCACCACAATCCCCGACAAGTACATCTGAATATTCCTCACCCACAAGGAAGTATCTGAACTCTTTAACACCTTCTCAAAATAAACTCCTAAAAGAAAAAAAAAAAAAAGAAGAGATTTCAGTACAATCAATGAAGCATAAACCTCAGTGACTCACAGCTGAGCACTTTAGAGCCAGATAAGAGCACCAGAATCATCTCCTCTTTCAGACCTTTCCATTTCACACAAGTTCCCAATGCAGAAGTCCCAGCAGCACGTCCTGCTAACACACATCCTCCAGGGCAGGATCATTTTTATGTGTACATAACATCAAAAACAGATTCTGTTTGCCTTTACAGTTGCTTCAGTTGTTGATGAGCTCCACTGCCTTTCACTCTGGCACCTGCTGTTATATCCCCAGGTCAGTATTAATGTATTCCAGCATGGCATAGGATGATTTTTTCCTCCATTGGGATAGTTAGCAGGACAAAAAAACACCAACAAAATCCCACAAACAAAACCCAGCACACCACCACCACTCACTAAAGGAACTCTCCTGCTCTGGAGCATCTCAGTACAGTGAGAACTCCTTTGGAAATGCTGAGTTTAGAGTGCAGATGTTCTGAAACCACAGCTTCAAAGGTCACAACAGCAAACCAGAACTGCTTTCTGCTAACTGGAGCTGCAGGCGGGCCTTGAGGAAATGGAGCTCATGTTAATCTACAGCTCTTTGTCACAGTGTCACACAGATCACCATTACTTTCCCTTACACTCTGCCTTGCTGAAATCCCACATCTGCTTTTCCATTACTCAGGGTGTGCATGTCAGACAGAGGCCTCTAGCCCACGAGTCATTGCTAGCAGTCTCTCCCCACTGCTCCCATCCCAGGGCTCTGCTCATCTCCAGAACTTCCTTTGCACCCCAAGGACAGTGATTTGCAGGACTCAGATGTCTTCCTGCTGTGAGTCCAACTGGCTGAATGCTTACTGACAAGGAACGCTGCCCAACATCCACCACATGATATCAAAAATAGATACAGAAGCGACAAAGCACAAAGAGAAGACCCATGGGTTGGACGGCCTGGACATACACTCCTCCTCCTGAAATGCCTGTGTTAGTTTCAAAGAACGCCTTGCTGCTCTTTAACTCGTGGAAAATACAATTTAGAATTTAACACAGTACAGTGAGGCTGTATGGTTAATAAATAACAACGAACAGACACATTTCATGTGTTTAAGCACAAATACCATATATTATTTTTCTCTCAAGTTCAAGCAACTAGGTAAAGAAAAAACTAATCTTGTTAATGATGTCAACACTTAAAATAACCCAGAACAGCCTACCTTGCGTTTTCTGCCTGCTGAACTCCTACAGAGCACAACCACTTAATCACTAGTTTAACAGAAATTTGGCTGAGCATAAACCATACTTGGAGACTTTATAAACTAAGAAAATAGAAAGTAGGCAGACATCAGAATGAAGATCACTACACTCACTGAGATGTAGGAAAGAACAAGTGCACTCTAGGAGAGATTATTCTTCAGTAATGTTTCATGTCTCAGGAGGCTGACGTTATGTACTTGTCTAAAACACTTTTATTAGCATTGCTGGGTCCCTTGATGCTAGGACACTGTCACAGGATCAGCAGTTTGAAGAAGACTTTTCTGAGGGACAAAACCATAAGCTTCTGAACTTAGCTGGAATAAAACATTCAACATGTTAAGCCCAGAAGCTGAAGGCTTAATGCCAAAATAACTTCACAGAATCAGAGTTGTAGGGGTTGAAAGGGTCCTCTAGAGATCATGGAGTCCAAGCCCCCTGCCAAAGCAGCTCCCTAGCCCAGGTTGCACAGGTAACTTGATCATACTATGGGTGGGGGAGGAAGAAGAGAAAAGGAATCTGAATAGGACTTGTGTATTCCATAAGTAAAGCCCAAAGGGCACAAGGAGCTGCGCTGATTAAACACTCTGTAAATCCTCTGTCTTCCTTGCTGCCCAAAAGCTACAGCTGTCAGTGAGGAGAACACCTGAACTGCAACCCGTTGCTGGAAAAATAGTGCTATATGTGTCTCCAAATCCTCCAGAGCAGCCCTCACCAGCCCTTCAAAAGGTCTGGATGTGGAGAGGAACAGCTGTCCACCCACCCCACCTCATCACAGAAACCTAGAGAGCATTAAAAGCCTCTGAAGGCTTCACTGTGAACGCTGTCTGAGGGCTTGGGAGCTTCTGAACATTTTGAGTCTTCCAGATGAAGCTGCCGGAATTCTACAACTCTTATTCACTATTCCTAATTCAAAATTTCCATTTCAGTGGAAAGCCACCAAACAGAACCAAATCCTCCTCCTTTCCCCCTGTGTCAGGTAGAGTGGTTTCCAAGAGTAACAAGCAGTGTATGCACAGCACGAGATTATTCACGCACAATTATACAGCAACAGAGATGTTTTCTTATAGAGGGAGAAGGAAGAATCCTATCTACAGCCAGGAAAATTTGCTGCTCTGAGCCAAGTTTCAAACAGAATTGCACTTCCTTGTTTCTTTGCACTAGCTCGCTTGTCCTCAAATTCTGATCTTATACAGAAGCCACAGAAAAACTACTCAAAGAAATGTGGCTTGAAAATAAAGTAACATAACGTAACAAAAGCATCTGGTTTATCCAGGCCTCCTGTACTCATCTTCCTTTCTGCCTTACTCGTGCTCCCTCTCCACCTCAGTTAAATTTACTGCCTATGATTACAGAAATCTGTATCTGAGGGATGAGCTTCCAAATGAATTTAGTAAGCAGCTCAGTTCCTCCTCTGGAAAAAAGCAAGTTTTTCACCTGATCACCGTAGCAGAGCTGTTCACTGTGAAAGCATGTTTATAACATTGAGGTACACCGACTAGTTGTACTGAATGAGTCGTTATTGGAGTTCCTCTTCATATTATTCTAAGCATCTGAAAGGCTCTTCCCCTTGCAAGCCAGCCTTCTAAGTTGCTTCACATAAGACCAATAGCACGTGCTCCTAGACACTTATTTCTGCAACTGGAGTGATCACACCTTGAGCCTGGTTTGGAAGGAATGCACGTACTGCAGGGTAATAACAGTCAGAGGGGATAAAGTCCTTATTTAATCTTATAACCAGCAAAGTTAGCTAATGGACTAGAGTAGAACAGAACGAAACAGCTGGCCACTTCAGAGCTAAGTGAATATTAAAGCACGTTAACAAGGGCATTATCCCAAAGCCTCCAGAATGCTGATGGCCACGGGGCATGAGGCACCTTGCTAGGAAGCCTGTGCCAGTGTCTGGTCACCTTCACAGTAAAGGACTTTTTCTTACTGCCCATTCTGACCCTCCCCTGGTGCACCTTCGTGCCATTCCCACATGTCCCACTAACACAGAATGTACACAATGTAGATGATGCCATTCCCCAGTGTCCTACTGATGCAGAACATACACATTCAAACCAGGATGTTCTCTGTTACAACACATGACTGGATAATTCATGAGAAGAACTGCACACAGAAATGATACTTTACCTGCAAATCCTGAACATACTACAGCAATCGTTATGGCTCCAAACCCTAGCCATGGATTCTGCTCCACCTGCAACATCAAGCATTACTTTAAGAGGATGGAACACTTGAGTACATCTGAAATAGCTCTGGAATGGATTGTTGCATTAAATACAGAAAAACATAGATGTGTTTGAGCAGCCCGAGCTGCCGTCCATATTAGCTCGGTGTCACCGTGCCACTTTAATGGTGGAGTTTCATTTTCCACGTGTACTTTTATAACCCTGGCAGTGCTCGGAGGCACAGCTACTTGGCATACACATTGCCCTTCCCACTAATGCTACGACCAACAAAACTGAGGACACTTGTTTCTTCCTCGGAGAGATTAGGTCAGTGTCCCTGCAGGGTGTGCCAAAGAACAGACCCACACCCAAAGGGCACTGCAGTTTCACTGCTAATTCCACGAGGGCTTTGATTCCAAGGTCTCTGCTCCAACAGTTACAATGCTGCCAGGGCTAAGAGCTGCAAACTGCATTACTTAGATACTTCTACAGTGGTGCACTGCCTTTGGACTGATGATGATGGTAACACTGGAGCAGTACCACACGCCTGTCTGCACTGCTCCACAGTAAATGATCAACCCAGTGTTTGTGTTCTGGGGGAGGCAGCTGGAAGAGGAACTGGATGCTGGTGGGTGGAACGTAACAGACTCCGCTTTGATTCCAAGATGATGCAAGGCAACACACAAAGCATAAAACACACGATGAAGTGGCAAAGCGTCAGCTCTTACCTGCACTTTGGTAGCCTGAGCAGGCTTCCACTGAACAAGGATAACGCCGCCACACAGCATGAAGACAGAGAACCACTGCAGTTTGCTGAGGGTGCGGTTCAGCATCAGGACCGTGCACAGCGCCGTGCAGGGGATCTTCAACTGGTACGTCACCTGCAGATGGGAAGGCAGCATATGCCACACATTGTTATAAGCTGCCCCGAAGCGAGGCAAGACAACAGGAACCACAAAATGACATTTTATGTTTGTAGATTCCCCACAGATCCGCGGGGTTCTGTACTGTTTCCAAAGGCAGCAGCGTGAACTGGAAGTGACTCCAGCAATGAGAGGCTCAGCACTACAGCAGTGAGCTCTGAATGCAGAGCAGCAGCGTTCAGCTTCCAGCACTCGGGCAGCTCACACGCACACCTCACAGCTCTGTGAAGAGAAATGCATCCACAAAGCAGCTGCTCATGACAGCGTGCATTACCTGGTACACCGCTGCATCCAAGTTGCTAAGGGCCACGAAAGCCATGTTGTTTTGGACAGCGTACACCAAAGATGGAACGCTTAATTTTAGCAATTCCTTGGGACTTCCAAAGACGTTTTCTTTTAAAGATGTTATTAACCTTGCCAGGCTTCCCGATTCTCTGCAAAAAGAAGTAAGAGCATAACTGGAGGATATCCTCAGCAGATAGCTGAAAGCAGAAAGCAAACCAACAAACCTGCCAGGAAGGCTGGGCAAAAATTGTGAGGTTAACGAGAAGAAACCAGTAAAAGAAGATACCATGTGAAATCAGGTTAAATGCATTAACATGTAACAACCTGCAAAACAGCCACTGTAACAAGTAACTATACAGGCAGCGGGACAGAAGGCTGATACCCCTTTCTGGGAACTCTACTAATATCTGTCACACCACGTGTCTGCAGTTTTCCAGATCCACTTTGAAATGGACCTCACTGTACAGCAAAAGAAAAGGATCATATCCTTCCTTGTACTCAGCAGTGAAGTCAGCCCTCACTCCTCAGCCAGCCTCAGGCTCCCCTCCTCACTTGTGTGTTCCACACTCATAAAATCATAGAATCAGAGAATGGTTTGGGTTGGAAGGGACCTCAAAGCACACCACTCTGTGCCACGGGCAGGGCTCAGCTTCCCAGGGCCCCATCCAACCTGGCCTTGAGCACATTCAGAGATGGGACACCACAGACTCTCCAGGCAGCTGCCGCAGTGCCTCACTGCCCTCAGAGTAAAGAATTTCTGCCTAATATCTAACCTTAACACCCCCTCTTTTAGTTTAAAGCCATTTCCCATTGTCCTATCAATAATTGCCTGTGTAAAATGCTGAATTCCCTTCTGTTCATAAGCTCCCCTCGAGCACTGGAAGGCCACAATGAGGTCTCCCAGAGCCTTCTCCTGTCTAAGCTGAACAAGCCCATCTCTCTCAATCTTTCATCACAGGTGAGATGCTTGCTGACACTGAGCACATCACTAAGCTGCCTTTTGCAAGACACATCTGGTCTCAGGGACAACCACTGACAAAGATGCACAGACAAGCAGTACATCAGGTCTGCAGTACCAAGACAGGAAGATTTCATGCCAGTACACCACAGTTAATTGCACTAGATAAGGAACTGCATGAAGTTTATGAGTCACCAGCAGTATAGGCAGAATTACTGGTGTATTTATTCTTTAATGAATGTATGTTAATGCCTTGCAGTACGAGATAAAACTCCAAGCCCCTGTTAACAACACAAATACAGCTGTACTGAAGTGCTGCCATTCCAGATATTCAGCTGTAAAGAAATGTATTTCAAAGGCTGCGGCAGTGTGGAGAAGATCCCACTGACTGGAAAAGGGGAAACATAACCCCTCTTTCAAGAAGGGAAAAAAAGAAGATCCAGGAAACTACAGGCCAGTCAGTCTCACCTCTGTACCTGGCAAGATCGTGGAGATCCTCCTGAAGGCCCTACTGAGACATGTGGAAAATAAAGATGAGGTGATTGGTGGTCACCAATGTTGCTTCACCGAGGGCAAGTCAAGCCCTTAGTGCAAGCCCATACCCAGACATGCTGGTCACCAAACTGGAGAAAAATGCATTTGATAAAGGGAGCACTCACAGGATAAGGAATTGGCTGGATGGTTGCATCATTGCCAACTGGCCTCAAAATCAACATGAGGAATCCTTTCCCATAACAGTACAGTTGAGTAAATAATGACACAGCTTAAACCATCACAACCCTCCCTTCTCAAAGACAATCTCCATTCGTTCATTCATTCAACATGCTTTGCATGAGAAACCCAAAAAGTAAACACTGCAAAGACTTAGCACAAGGATGGGTAAGCAAACAAATTCTGCAGCCGGAACAACACGAAGAGTCATACTTCAGAATCCTGGGTATTGTGGCAGTCAGCAGCGGCATTTCAGAAGGAAAAGGGAGTGGAATGTATCCACCACACTGAGCACAGGGATTTAAGAGGCTATTAAACTACAAAGGCACCCTGCCCTCGGGCAGACAAATTGGTTAGAAACTAAACGTGGAGGAAAATATCATGCAGGCACTGCAGGAAGCTGTGCTGAACAGTTTAACACACTCTTAAGTGGCCTAAAAAGGGAGATGGCCAGGACATTGCTGACTGCACTACATCATAGTGGTATCCAAGAGAGCTTTTGCTAGTTGCTGAAGGGTCTCTCACTGCACCAAACAAACAGAATTCACCAGCTCTTCTGCCACATGAGAACCAGCTCGGTTATCCAGACAGCAGGAAGAGGCAAGCAAGACCAGATCAAATTAGTTATCTTAACCTTCAGAAAGCTCAGTAACATCAATCCCATTTGAAACAGCAAATAAAACTCATCAGTCAAAAAAAGAGAAATAATCCTAAGAGATGACATCCTCAGAACAGAGCAACCATCTCAAAACTCACTACTGGTACTCGGGAAAGAGATGTGAGCAGCTCTCCTGCACGTCAGCCCACGGCTCAGCTGCGTCTGGAGGGGAGAGTAGCATGCTGGGGGCTCTTCAGAAGGGAACTGACACCAAGACAGGAAGCACCAATACTCCCCTGTATCATGCCACAGCATGTTCACACCTTGAGTGCTGCACGCAGCTCTGCATCTTGCTTCAAGGGATGCAGTAGTACTGGAAAAGCTGTCAGGAAGGGTACTAGTATGATCACACAAAGCAAACTAAGACTCGCCGGCTTAGAAAACACAAGTGAAATAATAAACAACGCAGACATCAGAACAAAAATAGAAAGCATGAAAAGATTATTCATGATGCCTTTCAACACAAGATGACAGAATACAGTGAAAGTACCAGGGAACGTGTTCATAAAGTAACTACTTTTTCCATTAACTGCATAATGATATTGCAGAACTCATCTCACAGGCACAGCAGGGACTAAGGGGTCAGAAGGAACCTGTGCAGTCTTGCTGCAGGATAGTTAGGGGCTACAGCCACAGCATGCACACAGCCTCAATGCTGGGAAACCCAGAAGCACCTGCCTGCAACCATGTGACTTCACAATCCTCTAGCACAAAACAGCCTGCCTTCTGATGTATTAGAAACCACAAAGGGGTACAAAAAGACACTAGAAGAACAAATTCTGGGCTTCACAAGAAACCAGAGTATAAAGATCAGAGCACAAAGGTCTTTCCAAGGAAGAAAACCAAGGTAAGAAAGCAGGCAGGTGGCCAACTTTCTTCTTCAGATGCTCACGTGTGGACCAGAATTGCAGTTCCTGGTGGCCACGGGGGATTACAGAAGCTTCACTGGTCACTGCAGTCTTTTAGCTTTGACTCCCCACATTAACAGGGCAAGCAACACTGCTTGGGGAAATGTATGATGTATAACTTCATGTAACTCAGTATTTCACAGCTCAGCCGGGCCACACCAAAATCCTACACGACTCGTATCGTTGCCCATAACCCACACTGCCATTATGAACCTATTCTAAAGCAAACAAATACAGAAAACACACAGACCACACACACCTGAATATCACACTGTTCACAAAGCACTTTAAGCTGAGGAGGACGCAAGCCCTGCCCCATACTAAGATGACTTTGCAGTGTGACCACCCATAATGCACTCAGATGCAGCTACACCTCAGTGACTGTGAGGTGAGGGGAGCAGAAGGGGTGCATTTTCCACACGCCCACCAGCTCACCTAGCCAAGATGCCCGTGCTCAGGAACAGCTTGATGACTTCAGCGATGCACACGGCTGTAGTTGAGAAGTAGAGCTCTGTCCCCACTGTCCTCGTGTACCGCAGTGCCACGGTGTATGTGGCAGCGACCAGGGTCATCACCGTGAGGCAGTACAGCTTGAACAGCAGGCTGACATTTTCTGAAAGGAAGAAAAGACAACACCTCAGCACGTACTTCACTTTCATTAAAGAAGTGAAACGGGGCGTCCTACAGCTGGACAACTGTACCAAAGACTAAGCAGCAGTGAACAATAATTTCACGTTGTGAAAAGCTTCACGTAAGATAAATTCTAAAGCCTCTTCTCAGACTCCCAGATGTCTGCCAAAAAGATATCCCCCTACCCTAATAATAACCCTTTGTCCTAGCAAACTTCATCAGTTTATCTATTAAGCCTTTCTGCGCTCTCTCACCCTTCAGCTATGCTCACTGCAAACAGCTCGTGCCATCCCCCCGTGTGCTGTGTGGGGGTCAGGCACCGATAGGGGAGCACTCGGCATCAGCAAAGCGGGAAATCCATCTCAACAACCTCAAGGCAGCACTCTCGCCGGTCTTGGTTTCCACTGAAGTCAGTAGGAGCTATTTCCTGTTACGGCGACAGGGCTTCATAAAGAAGGCTTTGTTGGAAAACGTAGAAAACTGTGGAAAACAAGAGGCCCTGTCCTTACAACTAAGCTCAGCCGTGGAAGGACTGGTTACCTACGGCCACACGATGCCAGCTTCCAGTGTCAGAGAACGGCAGAGAAAACAGTGCTCACTCCAAACGGGGGTTTCTCTGCGTGAAAGCATCACCTCCAACACGAGAAGCCCGCAAGCACGGTGCGACTACAGAAGCACGCATCCAAGCAGCTCCCGATCCCCCGCCCCGCACTGCAGCATCGCTCGGGCCGTCAGCCCCTCTCCCTCAGCGGAGCACCCCCGCACCGGGCCGCCCCCAAGGCGGACCCCGAGGCCGCCGCCTCCCCCCCGGCCCCGGGGGAAGCGCCGAGCGGCTCGGGTCGCGCTCCGTGCCGCGAGGGCGGGCTCGGCCCCCTCCTCGTTCCCCCTCCCTCCGGCCGCGGTACCCGCAGCACCCGGCCCGCTCACCCTTCGGCGGCGACATGGTCCGGCAGGAAAGGCCGCCGGCCGGGGCTGCCCGCCGCGCCCCGCCGCTCCGCCCATGCACCTACCATAGAGAGCGAGGCTCCGCTTGGGCAGAACGCCCCCCGGCGGCGGCGTGAGGGCAGGAGGACTCAGCCCCACTGCAGCAGCGCTGCCCTGTATTAAACGCTGCTGCCACAGCTGCTACAAACGGGCTTTCGATCGTGGATTTCACATATATGGATGTACGTATCCTTAACGTGCCGCTTCGTTGGTTCAAAGAACGAACTCGAAGATAAAAACGTCGTCATTTGCTTCCAACAAACAGAAGTCGGCAGGCATCCAACAACACAAAGCACGACTCAATGCCTTTCCGTGTCATAGGCCTCAGTGAATGGCCCAAGGGCACTGGGAGATTCCACCTTGCTGGGTTTTACCTCGTCACTGATGCCCCACAGGCAGAGCTGTGGCACCTGGATGACTCCCATGGCACCAGTGAGCACTATGCCTTCATAGGAGCAGCAGGATTGGCTCTGTACCTCACATCCATCACAAATCATGCTTTCACGTATCAAAGCCACAGCCCTTGAGGACAGCATTTCATCAAGCAACCATCATATTAAAATGTCAAGAAAATTCCAGAACACAACACATTTAAATACTGGTTTAAAGTCTTCAAGCACATCTTGAATCAAAATTGTTTTTTCCCCCCCGTGTGTTCCAGGATTCATTTCAACCACTCAGTGCCATTCTGCTAGGAGGCTCTAGCAGGTAAGCCAGCTCCTGCAACCACAAGACACAGTCCTGTCCAGCCTGGCCTTGAATGACCTGTGAGCAACCTGGTCTAGAGGGAGGTGTCCCTGCCTACAGCAGGGGGTTGGAACTACATGATCTTAAAGGTCCCTTCCAACCCAAACCATTCCATGATTTTTCTGTAACTCATTTCAGACACGCTGAGATTCTTATATATCATTAATATATTTCCCTAGGTTTCTCAGCTTCCCTTAGGCTTCATCTATTGGTCTTGTTAAGTCCACTTGGATCATTTGAGCAGCAGCAGAAGATCCTCCTCGGAGACCAGCCAAGACAATCTGTGGCCTGGGTACACCACTCGAGCTGTCACACTTGGTTTGTGTGCTGACATCTTTGGGCAGGTACACTTGGGTGGAGTTCTCCCTCCTCAGATGGCTGAGATCAGTCTGCATGGCGTGAGTTAATTTGCGACGTAAATTGGCCTAAAGACAAAAACTGAAATAAATCCACAATGTTTGGGAACCTCAGATAACTAAAGGATCAAGCCTTTTTCTGGTTTCTATAAAATATAATGATGTTTGGTATCACAGATTATTATTATTAGCACAGTTTTCTGGCTAGATGCTAATACTAAAACACCCTTAGTACTTTGTCTCTAATGAGCTACAAAACTTGCTTGTAAGCAAGCTCTCCATGCTCAGCTATGAGAAAACATACAATACTGCTTATGCTAAAGATAAAGCACTGAACACATCTTAACATCTACACACTATCCACGTGCATCTTGGATAAGTAAATTTAGACTCGCACCGAGAAGAATAATGCTTTGCAATAACTTGATATGAAGTTTGTTACCCAAAACATGAAAATCTGACGTTAACAAAACACAAACCAATTTAATAGCTTTTCTTCTCAGCTCCCACTCATTCCATTCATAGGACTTCACGATAGTTGGAGGCAAGATATGAGTATCAGTTTGGGTGCCACTGTTGCATTTTGTGGTTGGTTTCATCATCTGTTTGTCTGCACTTCTTGTCTGGATGGAAGAAAAAAAACAACAAGGAAGGCATTAAGGAAAAAAATACATGTGTTTAAGTAAAACAGAAGGTAGAAACCTACAAACAGCAAGTACGTCATGATTTTAACATTCAACAATATTTTTGATCCTCTGTCCTCACTGTTGGGTGAGCACCCCAAAAGAATAGTACCCACACAAAATAACGAAGACGGATAGTATATTGTTGTATAGCTTATCCAGATGGTATAAAGACAACCAGTACATTAGGAAAGGCTCACCTAGAACTCCACAGAGGAGGAATCTCCAACAGGAGATCCTTCCCCAGTGCTGGTCAGCCCTTAAATGGGGTCTGGGAGAGGTGGAGCCAGACTGCACCCCTCCTGATCACACAGTGAATTGCCTTCACCTGTGCTCCTGCAGCTGACTCAGTGCTCACCTCAGGTGATCAATCAGTGGTTCAGGCCGTGACTCAACAGTTCCCATACAGACACAGTTAGGGGGGATGGTGGGGGTGGGCTGATAGTGGGACTAGGTGATCTTAGAGCTCTTTTCCAACCTGAATGATTCTGTGATTCTCTGCCAGAGGTGGGATATAAGTCTTATCTTTCTCACCAAGGGTCAGTTCAATACTATGTTCTTTGCATTGCTGGGGATTTCAAATTCATGACACAACGCAGAGAAAGTCTAACACACCCAAATCAAGCCTCTGGATTTCACAAAGTAGAATTGTCACACTCATTATTAGTGAGTCCACTTTCATTTTGTAATACATTCCATAATTTCGGCCCCAGATATCACTACACCCTCACCCAACACACACTGATGAACTTCTGAGCTAAAGCTCTAGTCAACATAGCATCTGGCACATTTTCAATTGCATTGACTTCCTGTTTCTTTAAGCTAATTTTGCAAAAATGAAGAAAAGAAATATCAGACACTAGATTTTCCAAGGCTAAGGATGAACAGCTCTTTCTACTAGGAAGAGACAAGGTGAGAGCATTACGGGAAGATGTTTCTTATCTACACTCTGAAGATCTAGAAGAGATGGACCATCAGGCATCCTGTGTGATTAGGCGGGTTATTCTTCTGGGCATCATCTGTTCTTCTGATGTTCTAGAAAGAACAGTCCAACCAGCAACCCAAGTTGTCCAGCAAGGGGCATGGGCAATGCGTACCCGCATATGTGGAGCAAGGTATCCAAACTGATGATGAAGGTCGAGCAGCTGAATTAGCTCGGCGTGTTCTTTTGCTTTTTCTACATTCAGTTGAATGAACTTATCTGGATCTTGAGCAAAAATGTACGCAGATTCTTTGGAACTGAAAACATAACATCTGTCCTTGTGCTTCAAAATTCCAATAGCAGGATTTCCTAAGGAAAACCAAAACCAAAACACTATGATCTGCAATCCAAGAGGTATTTTTAATCAAGGTCGTATGTTTCCCTTGAGTCTTCTTCCCTTGAGCTTCATTTTTTTTTTTTTTCTGAATTCAGAATAAATCTCTGGAAGAAGGCTTTTTAAATACAGAAAAGTGTATTTAGGTCACCACAACTGCTTTTGGTCACTTTCCAACCACTATGCCTTCGTTTAGACTAGACTCTATGTCTGTGAGAAAAACAATGATAAAATACTTATAGCAAAGGTGGAAAAAACACTGTCCATACACAGAAATGTTTCCCCTATAATCTCCAGCAAATATTCAACTGCAGATCAGCGATCTCTTTATACCAAGGGGCCTAACACTACAATTAAGCAAAGAAGCAGCTGAGAAGCTAGACAATAAGGTAAACGAGGAAATTAAACATCAATAACCCCCAAACAACAAAGAAAATACAAATTGAGCTCGGCTACAGTGAACAGCTCTGCTTTGGCTGTCATTGTCTAGGAAAGATCTCATATCACCTCAGACAGTGCTCTGAAGACATTAAATGGCACTGTTCTGTGGCAATCAAAAAAAAAGCATGAATAATGTCAAGAATTATTAGGATACAAAAGGGGAGAAAAAAAAAGATAAAAGCCTACATTTCTTGTACTACATTTTGTTCCAACTCATTAAAAAATGAAAAATTAAACGGAGTGAGTTGGGAGTGATCCAAGGTTTGAAATACTTCTCACAGAAGAAGGGTTAAAGAAAGAGTACCTGTGTACACATAAAGTAAGGAGAACATCTGACTACAATGCATACCTGGAAGGGTGATACCTTTTACACCAATTGCATGTGCACAGAAGCCGTGGTACTGGATTAAGAGTTGATCAAAATTAGCGGTAGTCTCTGGAAAAAGCCATTCCTGGTTCTCAAAGTCAGAAACATTCACTCTTGTCCCTAAGAAACGTTTTGACAAGGGAAGGATTTCAGTAATAAGACATCTGATGTTTAAAATACAATAAAGCTACAGGCTGCGCCAATTACTACTGTCTTCACAGCAGGATCTGCAGCACCGAGATCTCTAAATCCAAATTTCAGACCTACCTTAGAAGTGATTCTAAGGAATCAGACCTGAAGGACTGAAAAATCAGTACTGGGGGGCTCCTGCTTAAATAGCATTAGTTTTATTTGGAAACAGAACTACAAGATGAAGGTAATATCAAGTACTCTCGTTTTGTTTTCACTCACTAACAAGTGACACATTCCCTTGGTTTATTAGGGGTATCAGCTTCACAAAAGAAATCTTTTTGGCAAAAAAAGCCACTACCACTACTACAATAATCTTGAGAAATGAAGGAAACCATAAGGTACCCGTGGTTTCTCTTATCCTCTCCTTATCTGTTTTCACAGTCACTCCTTCCAGAAGAGATGTTAGTAGTTCCTCAGGAAAAAGCTGTGCCTGGGTTTCCAAGAACAGTTGCAGACAGTTAGTCATATTTGTGAGGAAGCTTAGCAGCAGTATCTCATCCTGAAACCTGGTCCATAGGTTAAAAGCTGCAACAAAAAGAGGCTAGGAAAAAAAAAAAAGAAAATTAACTGAAATCCAGAATCGTTTTATGTCTGGGACATAACCCCAATGCTGTGCACAACAATCCCTGATATGAACAAAGCTGACCTGATCTACAAGGCCTTCAGCACCCAGAATCTGGGGAAGCCCAGGGTTTGAAAATGGAACTTCCTTCTCAGTGTCCAATGCTGACATCCATGTGTACTCACAGCTATCAGAAGCCTTTCAGTTTGGAGTATAGATATTTCACTATGTGTTTGGTAACATCTAAATATGCAGTGTTCATGAGGAAATCTTCAACAAATCCTAGATGGATGCTAACAACACTGTATTTCATGCATGTTACCAGAATTAATACATGAGCAGTCTGAAGTGTTGGCTCTGGAATCTGTCAGCATCACTAGCACAGTGAAAATGTTAAGATTATAAAACTGGAAGAAATGAAAGGAAGCAAGGATCAAAACCATTCTTGCTGTAATAAGCTAGAATAAAAAGGATATTAATAAAATCTACTGTCTTCTAAAATAAAGGCTTGCAACAAATATAGTTCTTATTCTATGATTTTAAGTGGCAGAACATCCTGCTTCTCCACATTCCTGCGGGATTCAGCTTCTCAGCAACTAGCCAAGGGCAACAAAATCTGTGCTGTAACAAGGAAATCTCCATCTGCAAACATCTGAAATCAAATAACGCTACATATTCTGTCTTCAGCAGAGAAGAAGAAACAACTAACCCATCTGAAGAGAAGAAATGTAGGAAGCAGGCAGGAGGACACAGCTTCTGGGGAGAAAGGTAATGTGTATTCAGAAAGGTTAAACTCAGGTTGTGGACTAAATCTTCACAGTCTCCTCCTATCACCCAGGGCAGAGACATGCTTTTTCAGATGAAGTTACACAGCCTGAACTGGGCTTCCTTCTCTCACCCACCCCTGAGGAAAGACTACTCCTCTGTTCCCTCTCTCTTTACTGTTGTGTCAAAGCATGTACCAAGCATTAAGCCTTGTGAAGACACAGGAGAAAAACTGATCTGAGCACCTTGATGAGCAGTGTAAATGTTCTCCAAATGAAAACATCTGGCTTGTAAAATCACAAGCACACGTGCAGTGTGAAGCAGATCACACTGTTTCCATATGTTTCCTGCTCTGAGCAGGCACAGGGTGCATGATATTTCTTTCCTCCCCCATTAGTCCACATTAGACTTCATTTTGCTTTCTAATGATTTATTCTGAAGGATGAAATATCGAAACAAACCAGGAAAATACTGCTGTAATTCTAAAATTACTGTCAAATGACTCAAGACACAATAAAATAGCATTTCATTCCTCTTTGCTATGTTGTACCTTGCTCTCCTTTTACCTTGAGATCAAGTCCCACGGTTCACACCGAGTGCTGTTATAATAGAGAGGAAATAACACGGCCTTTTTCTTAAACTGGGCAAAACCACTCCTGCAAAGTATTTCGCAACTGTTTCACAATGTTTTAATAATGAACACCAAATAGGTTTTCCATTCAAAGTACTTACGAAAGCTTCTTTAGTTTCTACGAAGACCTTATTGTGAATGGTGCTTTTTAACTGCTCCATTGTCGCTGTAAACTCCACAGTGAGCTTTTCAATTTCTTGACCACCTGTAGTTATGTCAGACTGGAGAAAGAATGTACTTCAGGCAAGAAGTATGGCAGACAAAGAATAAAAGTATTTAGTAACAAATATATACATATATGAAAAGAAATATTTTCTCAAGTTTTATGATATACAGGAGAGACTAATAGAAACACAAACAAACAAACAGACCAACAGCACTTCTTAAAAGACAAATAAAATGATCTTTGATTACGTCTGATCTTTTTCGTTTTGATTTTTTCCAGTCCTGTACAAGAAAGTAACTTGAATACCTTCTACCTGCAGTAAAACCCAACAACAAGGTGGTATCTCACCAGAAGGATGCAGAGGAAGGCCTCATACTGCCTCACATTGAACAGTGCTTCTTTTAGTTTTAAGGAGCTAAGCTGCCTGTATCTGTTCTGGTCCTCATGCATGGATTCCAACAGAGCGGTGTAACGGTGGGCTAGCACATGGCAAGCATTAAGATGGTCTTCAACAGACTGTGTAGTTGATGGGATGGCTTCGTTCAGAATGGCTGGCACTGTTTATGCAGAACAAATACAAGATATGCACATACAAAGAATATCCAAGAACAAGTTTTCCTGAGGTAAATTAGTAAATTAAAGTCATGTAATCCTTGAAGCACAGGAATAGGTTGCCCAGAGAGGTGGTGGATGCCCTGACCTTGGAGACTTTCAAGGCCAGGCTGGGGTGGGCTCTGGGCAAGCTGATCTAGCTATGCATGTCCTCATTCATTGCAGGGGAGATGACCTTTAAAGCTCCCTTCCAACTCTAAAGATTCCACGATTCTAAATCACACAGGTTTCACTCTTACCAACAGAGTAGTAGCCTGCATGGAAACCCATAATAAAATACTCAATCTGTTCTTTTCCTATAAGTTTAAAGATCTCAGGTCAAAGCCGCTTATCTAGAGAGACAGGGTGTTACTGGAGGCACTCTGAAGAAGGTCAGGAACAATTAATTAGGAATTGACAACCCAGATTCAGCTGTATACTTACAGTCATCGATGCCTTTTCCTCCTTTTCCACATTCCTTGTTGTACAACCGAATTCCTGTAACTAGCATGGTAAGATTCTTTATCTGTTGCTCTTTATCCTTCTTACTGAGTGACAGGAAGGTAACCAGAGCTGTCTGGGGGAATATACTCTGCAAGGCAGCTGGAAGGTGAGAGAATAGGGGAAAAAAGTGATTAAACATGCAAAAATATCCTCTCCTGAACAACAAATACAGGAAGCAGAAATTCACAGCAAATTTAGACATCAAGGCTGAGCAGTGACATTTGGGTAGTATGCAGACATCATAGTTTATCATATCTGTGTCTAAAGATCAGCGACAAGAGAAGTCCAGTTCCACAAGAGAGCGTTTACTGACCTGTTACCTCCCTGACAACCTCAACGTCTGTTGGGGATCCCAGGCCAGAGCTCAGCAGCACGTAGCTAACAATCATTCGATACACATCCTTCATTTCCTCTTGCACGCGGGGACGACTATCTGTGATATCTCTGAGCAGAGGAGCCAACCTGCCCTCCAGAACACGCCGATGCTCTCTGAGCAATTCAGCTAAAAAAGGACAGTTAGAAAGCACTGCCTGTATTGTTTCACATTTGACTTATAGAGATGAGGCAATTCATAACCACAGCACTAATACATGAAATACAAGTTCAAGGTATCACACACTTCTATTTAACCACAGTGCAGTTAAATATTAGCAAAACTAGTGAGATTAGCATCAGTAAAGGCCAGATGATCCAGGGTAACTTAAAGCAGCAGCTCTGCCTTGCTGGACTCCATGAGTGCAGTAGGACACCCAACACACACACCCACATTTCATACACACCTAAAGTTACACGACCAAATCGGAACGTTACACAGAACTCACAAGTCATTTTCCTGGACTTACTGAGCTTATTGTATCCAGAAGAACTTGGAACAGCTTTCTAGTTTTGCTCATTTTTGTTTTTACTAAAAGCTAACAAAAATACTTCCATGACATTCTCCATCTCCTGGAAATATTTGGTTTTTGTCTACTCTTGTTTCATTGTCTGTGTCCCAGCCAACCCTCACTGTCCCCAGATAAGAAGTTCATTACAGCAGAGTCATTCTTCCCATCTCACTTTTCTTCCACTTCCACACCCCCTTGCTGAGACCATATGAAGTTACCACTGTCGAGATCAAAGCAGACTTGGTTAAAACCACAGCTGTCGAAGCTTGTTCGTAGCTCCCGATTATGGATGTTGATAGAGCATCAGGTTCTCTTTCAGATACATCAATGAACCCCCAGGTAGTGATTCTCTATCAGATACACGGGTGCGGCCCGAGCTTTGCTTCACGCACCTCACTCCTACACAGTACATTTCTCCAGAGATTGTTATTTTTGCTTTACCACCAGCATTCATTTAAGAAGGAATTGTTATTAGCCCCATAGGGAGAGATTAAAGTCTGAAGTCAGAATGAACCGCTTCTATTAAAATATTTATTACACTGAAATTACCTCTGTTTGCGTAGTTCAAGTCAAAGTAAACTTGCATCTTAATTGTGCTCAGGGATGGGCTTGTCGTGTCAAGCAGTCTGGAAACACAGAGCTAAGGAGAGAGACAGAGAAGTGAATTCCTCTGAATTAGTCAGGAAACTTCCGAACCGCTCACAGTTGTGGGAAAGGTTTCAAAACTCTGCACAGCTGTTCCCTCCATTTCCTAGACACACAACAAATTCTATTTATTGACCTGAGTTGAACACATAACCTTCAGCTACAGAGCCATGCTAACAAGTGCCATTAGAGTTCTGAAAACGTTTGTATCAAAACCAAATGGCATTATAGTTACTGCAGGTAATGATACAGTCTCAGCAAAGTACTGACGCTCACCATCCTGTCAGAATTACCTGGATAAGATTTTGCACGTCCTCTTCTGTAAGGATTTGATCCACATCAAAGTCATTTCTTGGATCCAGAACAACAGCTTTCACCTAGAAATGGCCAAAAGAAAGCTTCTGATTTATATCGCAGCATCTACTCCTTGCAAACAACCTCTTAAGTTGGGAAAATTCTCTGCTGCACTCAACGTTTCTTTATCTTTGAGAGGAAATAATTAAAACGGAGTCTTTTATGATTTATTTTGGTTCTCCTTGTGATTTATCAACAGTTCGTGTTCCTGTTAGCAGTCTGCCACAAGCCTGACGTGAGGCTCACAGCCTGTCCGGCTGGGACTCGCTCTTACCATGAAAGCCAGCAGTGTTTCGGAGGCGGGCTGCCCGTGCGCGGCACACTGCAGCCCCGCCCGGCGGATGATGTGCCGTATGACCCCTTCGGACGGCTCCCACGGCATTCCGGTGGCCCGAGGAAGAAAGATGAGTTAGAGGAACTCACTCGTCCCCTGGTTAACCGAGCGCGGTGTGCAGGTGTTGCCATGGAGACGGATGCTGGCGTGCTGAGCGCCGACGCATGCGTGCTGACGGTGGGCACGGCAGTCCGCTCCGGCAGCACAAGGGACGGAGCTTCTTCGCCAACATAACAAAACAGGAGGCATCACTTTCAGAGCAGCCCCGTGATTACAGCGAGGCCTTTACCACGAGAGATGGCGAACCCACACGAGTGCTTCTTTGGCCCTTCCTCACCCACACATCCCTGCTCGGGGTGACGGGGTCCCCTCGGCCAGCACCCAGCCCTCAGGGGCGGTGGGCAGCACTCATGTCAGCCCCAGTCTGCCCCACGGCCCGGTGGCTGGAGTGCATTTGGGATGCTCCCGGAGCACGCTTTCTCGTTTAATTCCACCTGCAAGGAAGGAAGGCAATTATACATTCGCCGAATAAAAACATGGTGTCACAGGAGGTTTGCATCCTCTGTCAGACAAGAAAAATTCAGTTACCTTGCTAGTGACCCACCTGAGGTCCCAAGGTTTCATGTTCAAAAAATCTGGATTTCTCCCCTAGAATCGGTGTTAAATTTTGAACAGCATTTCTGAAAATGGAAGCCTGGTTTATCCAGTGTTCCTGTAATCAGTGGCCCTCATTCTCTCCTCAGAAATCACTGCACAGATTAGAGTCACAGAATGATAAAGATCACTAAGGTCACCAGCTACCGACCCACCCCACCGTGCCCACTAACCGTGTCCCTCCCTCAGTGCCACATCCACACGGTTCTTGGACCCCTCCATGGTCGGTCATCCCTGTGCCCGTGCAGCACCGCTCTTTCTGAGCAGCTTTCTGCACACTGAAGGTGGAGACGCTCTTCCCTCTAGTGGTGTGTCTGAGCCAGTTACATGCCCACCAAAGAGATTCTTGTTTTATGATACAGGGACTTTAAATGTTACTTCACAGAGTCGTTAAAAGCAGCACCATTGCTTTTACATCACTATAGATGACATCTGAACACCAGGAAGCACTCATTTAGTACTTCCATTCAGTGCTAGTGGCAGGACAAGATGAAATGGCTGTAAACTGGAATAGGGTAGATTTAGACTAGGAATTAGGAAGAAATTCTTTACTGTGAGGGTGGTGAGACACTGGAACAGGTTGCCCACAGGGGCTGTGGATGCCCCCTCCCAGGAGGCATTCAAGGCCAGGCTGGGTGGGGCTTTGTGCAACCTGGTCTAGTGGGAGGTGTCCCTGCCTATAGCAGGGGAGTTCAACTACATGATCTTAAAGGTCCCTTCCTACATAAACCACTCTAGCATTCTTGACTCTGTGAGTTACTGTGCAGGTGACAGTGCTGGCACAGGCTGCACACAGAGGTTCTGCTAAGTGGCAGGGAAACAGCCATTCCAGGCTGACCAAGGAAATGTGCAGAGTCGTGTAAGGGGACCTTAGCTGACATCTATAGCAGTTATTTAAGGTGTTGTTAAAAGCTAGAGCCCCCCTATTAGAATATGATAAAGGATCATTGGACTGCTTTTCTGTTCCTTCCTCCCAGCTCCACCCTTTGGTTATGGCTTCCTCTAGTTCCAACCGTATCAGGCTCATTGAATTGGGAACTTGGGTCCTGTGATTCAGGTATCTCCAAGATACCAGGATTTTGTTGGCCAAAGAAGTTCACTTTGGTTTCCAGCTTGGAAATAAAACTTTTCTACCAGACTTCATTCACAGGTTTTGCCCTTGATTTGAACATTTCTGGAAACGAAACAAAACAAAACTCAAAAACAGCATTGTAGGAACCCAGTTAACAAATAAATTATTGTTAGCGTGAGTACTTTGGCCAGCACAATGGATGCGGTGTATTTGCCAGGTTCCAGGGAGGGGTGGGGAGCAGAGTTATTTGTCCTTCAAAGCTTTAGAGAGGAGGGAGTGGGGAGATTCCACACATAGCATCACTGAGTGCCTCGACTGGAAACTCCTGCAAAAGATGCACTGTTCAGCTGCATTCAGGCAAATCACTACCCAAGGCTCCTCAGAAGCATTAACATTTAGTCAAAGGCATTAATAAAAATAATACAGGTCAAGAGCTTTTTCTATTAATCATTTCTCTTTTAAAAACTGCTGAAAATTAGACTCAGGACTCCTCAGACACTACCTGATGTAGATCACGTAGTCCCCATGTATACACCTCCTGTTTCAAAAGAGCTGCAGTTTGGCTAGAAGCACACACTGGTATTTCATGGGTCACTTGCTTATGCTGGATGACGGACATCTAAATGGCTAAATAAATACAGAATATCAAAACAAAGTATACATGTTTATAGCCTGCTAAGATCTGTGTTCTCTCTATATCAGACTTCTAAAAGTCTGAAAAACCCCCACAGTGTGAAACTTACACAAAAACTCGGGATAATAGCTCCATCTCAATGGGCACATCTGGCAGTAAACCTGTTCACGTCCCACTCGAGTAGGACCTGCCCAAGCCACACCTTAAAATATGAGCACAGATCAAACATTTACATGATGCTAGTTGGAATGCTAGTATACTCAGGGCACGCAAGCACAAAATAGCCTCTTGCTTTGTTCCTGCACAGTAGCCTTATTTCTAATAAAGGCAGACATTCCTAGTGCCCACATCTGTGGCTATATCACCTGGGTGTGAGGCAGTCATGAGACTATGCTGACTGTAAAAAAATCCACACTCTGGTAGCTCAGAGCAGCCTTGCTGTGAGCTGCAGGAAGGGCTTCGGACCAGCGTGTGAAGGAGAAAGCTCTTTCCATGTCCCATGGAAGCTTGGGTCTGGCTGGAGGCTTGCAGATCAAGAAAATGTGCTTCCTTCTTATCTGTACTAACAGCTGCAGAGTGAATGTTCCCACCTTTTGGAGCTGAGAAAAATAAAGCAGAGAGAGAAATGGCCTACACGTGGATGGGTATGAAATAGGGGTAGGAGATAACTCTATATGCATATGGTGTTTTCTCCCCCTGCATGCATGCTGCGTGCACAGTGACGTTACAAGATGGTCACTTCCAGAGGGAGCGAGAAGAAACTGCCCCCAAATATTGTGCAAGAAGTTCTTGCCTCCTGCACGCATAAAAGAAGGTGGACTTTAAACTCTTTTAAGTTCTTTTAAAAGTCTCCGCAGACACACCGCTTCCCCGGTCTGCAGTCATGAGATTCAGTAAGGCAGCTTGCAAAGAAAGGGGAGAAACAGTGTTTTGTAACTGAGATCCAAGGAAAAGCCAACAGCTGGCAAAAGCTGCTGCTCCCCCTGTGGGTACCAATGGGTCTTGATCTTTCTCAGGGCGTTAGACAGCAACACATCCCTCAGGTTTTGCAGCCTGCTTCCTTTGCCAGAAGTCGAGTGAGGACTGATCAGTAGAACTGAGCAGAAGCAAAGATCTTTTTGTCCCACGCAAGGCTGCAAGGCAATTAGATGTATACTGATTTTTTGTTCGGGATTACAGTATCCAAAAACCAATTTATTTTACCAGAGGAGAAAAAGAGATACACAGTTTCAGTATTCTCACAGGAAATATAATTTTAGTAAAGAAAGAAAAAGGAAGCGGCAGAGACTTTAGAAACAGCTTGTAGAGTGGAACCTATACTACTCACTTACAAATGAGCCCAGTTCTTTCCAGCAGTCTTTCAACACTATGAATGTCCTTTTCCTCTTCCAGACTTCCAAGACCCACTCCAAGTCACTTGACATATTGCTGCTTAACTGGAACCAAGCACAGGAACAGCTGAAGCTCAGGCTTTCAGGCTTTTACTGCATTAGAAGGCTTTTGTTCGGGAGAATCTTTGAATAGCATGCATTCCAACATCTTAATCTTCAATTTAAAGCTACAAAGGCTGGGGGCACGTACTGAAAGATTTCTGCTGGTGCGTGTTGGAATCTGAATGGAATAAAAGAAAGTTTCACTGTCTCTTTGGCAGCTGTTCAGGAATCCTCTGGAGAGATTGCAGTGGTCCTATGTTGCACTACGAAAGGACTCCAGCTCCTCATTGTCCTCAGGGAAAGCCGTACAGAGGGCTGGCTCTGCGGGGCTCAGTATGGGACTGGCAAGCCTTGCAAGGGCACGAGGCAGCTTGCACAGCACAGATACAGAGGAAGGTCTCGGCCACGCGGATGCATCTCTAATTGACCAGTAATAATGTCACTGAATTAGAGTTCCTGTCCTGTTGACGGCAGACTGGGTGGCTGGTGGTTTTGGTAACACTGCAAGGCTTCCAGCAGTCAGCCAGGAGCAATCCGGTACGCTGCCAACGCAGCCACTTTTGGCAGCAGAACTAAAAGCAGGAGAACTTTTCCTTGGCGGTAAAATTAGTTACTCTAAGCTTTCACTTGAAAAGCTCAGCTTACAGAATTGAGCTGAGTATTGAAGCTTTTTCCATTGCGTCATGCTTCGAAACGCATGGAAGGCACAGGAATTTTCTGCTATTGACTGTGGCAATCGGTTTTAACTAACATGGGCCGTAGCAGAGGAAACTATCAGTTCAGGTCATTGTGGAGGTCAGACTCCTCTTATTAACAGAGTTTTCCATCGAGGAGACTTGGTCCAAGACATGTCAGCAAGTCTTCATACTACAGAACTGTTTAATAACCAAGATTTTTCCATTCTCTCTCCCTTTTCCATTCTCAATTATCTATAGACAACTATCTATAGGCAAATTAGTAATTTGGCCCTGCATGGAGCCAGAAGTTGGACTCAATGATCCTTATGGGTCCCTTCCAACTCAAGATATTTTATAATCCTGTGATTCTACCGTTGAATATAACAGACACCAAATGGAATAGGTGACTAATATAAATCGGTTATAAGAATAATGGCTTAGCAGTGATCAAACACAATGAGGAATGGGAGACACAGCTATGTTTTATGTCTTTGAACAGCCTCCTCTTCCCTATTACAACGATGGAGTCAGTTGTCTTTACTTTCTGGTGCCATGTCATTAGCACAGGGCTGCAAGGTTTTAAGTGTATTTATAGATCAAAGCCAAAAGCCAATCACATTTACAGTTTGTTTTATTTTCTGCTGTTGAATTTAAGAGTTGCCCTTTAAAGGAAGACATCTAGGGTTGTTAATTTAATGCTACACTCATCCAGTTTATTACTGACAATTGCTCGCTAATGTGACTTTGTTTCTAGTGGAGAAGCGAGCTCTGTGAAGAAATTAAAAAAGCAAACAAACACTGAAATGGAGTCGGTCTCGGGGATGAAAGAGATTAGGAAGAGCTTAACACAAACATCGCTGCAGCATCCAGCTCCTTTATATTCTGCACATGACTGACTATAATGCATAAAACATGCCAGCATGCATTTTCCTCGTTCTCTGTTGAATCGGGAGCAAAGGTCCTGTTTCATTACAAACGATCTCCATAAATCTGTGTTGCCTAAACTCTCAGTTCCCCTTTTTTGAAGAGGATCAGGTCCCTGATCCAGTTCATAGCACCACAGCACATAGTTGGGTAAAAGAAGAGGGTGGGAAGAACAATACAGTTTTACCATGAGACACCTTGTTCTGTGGAAACTTGGCATTACTAGAAGATAATGCTAATGTCAGTTTAGCAGGAGAGGGCACTCATCACTGGATTCAGATATCACCCAATTCAGAAAGTGAACGGGAGAAATCTGTTTTCAATACGTAGCTCCAAGTCCAAAGTAACTTTCTTGTTTTAATGAACAAACCTTCATTTTGTTCAAATGGGGAGAGTCTGTGATAAGAGCTGTGCCCCAAACAGTCCTACCTTTCTTGCTCCCCTGCAGTGCTTCAAAGAGCATAGCCACCTGAGAGTTTCAGTGCTGGCTCAGCTAGCACTGAGTCCCTACGCTTTGCTGGTGCTGAGAATGTTTCAAGCCAGTTCGGTGGCTTGATGTGCCTGAGACACGTGCACCCTGGCTCTTTTGGGTTACTGAGTTTGCTGTCCTCAGAGGTTCTCTGACACTTTCCTTTGCTGGAGTACCAGGTGAGCAGTACAGATTATTCATTTCTAATACATATATTGCGCTCATCTGTGTTAGCATGAAGCTTCTAAAGTAATTTCAGCCATACAATGCCTTAAATATGAGAGAACACCGGTTTTGAGATTGAGTTTGCTCAAAATCATCTGAATTATGATTTGGTTCTACTGACAAATAAACTAGTGAAAAGACACAAAGAAGCATTATAATTTCACGTACCAATGCCTTTCCAGTGTTGCACCTTCCTCTTCCTCAAACACAAAAATTACACAGGGCTCTTTTCTTGTGTATTACACTTCATGGTTAAATTAGACTTACAGTGAAACTGGCATCATGCTCGTGCTCACAACCACATCCTTCCAAGCAAGAAAGTGAAGGTACCCAGGTGGTCTGCCAAGACTGACTGTGATGACGCAGAGAAGAGAGGATCCTGCCTATCGTGTCCTCACCTCATCTCTTAGGTTAAAAGCCAGCTTACAGAGAAAGGGAATGAAGCATAAGCAGAGCAGTACTGCATTTATATACATGCATGACAGGCACCATCTAAAAACGCTTCTGTTTGAATTAATGTACAATGAGCATCTGCTGAATTCCATCAGGCTAAGCTCTGAATTCAGAAAAGATGGCTGAGAAGACATTCTAGCTAGCTGACCAGAGTTAACAAGCACTGGCTTAATTCCTCTGTGCAGCCAGTGAAAGTAGCAAGTCAGGAAAAGCAAGTATTTGGCTGCCAGAAATATCAGACCTTAGAGGAAAACCTTCAAGAAACGCTGCCCAGGGCTATTTAAAGCTATGTCTGTAAACAAAGACTCGTGTAGATCATTTACGAAGTCAGTCTGGGAACATAAAACAATACGTCATTTGTGGAACAATATTTTTGGAGTCTACTCCCTAGCCTTTTTTCTCACAGCAGTCAGCTGTAAAAGTTTCACATAACTAAATGCTCTCGTCAGCCCCCCTGGCAAAGAATTCAACTCCTCTTATTACAATGATCATTATTTTCAAAGTCTGGTAATTTCCTTCCTATGTAGAAAGGAAGTCTTTGTGGTACAATAATATATAGAAGGTAATTTTCCTCAAAAGATAGGGAAGTATACTTTCTCATAGAGATCATTATTGCTGTTAGAAATACCCTTCATAAATGAGAAATGAGATGTAGCACAGAAAGTCATTGAATGGTAAAGCTGGGAACCTCATCATACAGTGAGCTCGTCAGGTAGAAGTATGACAGCAGTAAACAAGTTTTCTGGGCGAGTCAAAATAGTTCAGGTGCTAGGCTCAGAGTTAGACCACTGTTTTCCAAAACCTAATACTTCCAATACTTGACAAGTAAGGGAAAAAGGAGCAAAACAAACAGACAAAACAGAAAAATCACGACCTGTTGTGGTATACCAAAGGCAGCACAGGGAAGGGACTGCACCTTTAGTGGCTAAAAGTGGTGGTACCCAGATCTGTGCAACTAATCTGGCATCAGCAGTCTGAGGTCACGAGAAATTGCAAGAGAAGAAAGGAGTGGAGCTTTGGCCAGCAATAGTCCTTTCACAGCAAACTGAACATGCTTGTGGCTTTTGAAAACTGATTAGAGGGAAGAATGTCATATAAGAAAAATAATGAAAAATTATGTTGCTCAGACACCTCAATGTGTAGGACTTCTCTCTCATCACTCAAGAAGTTGAAGTCATAGGGTAAGCATAACAGAAGTGTGCAGCCGTACACTGAAAGAGTCCAAAAACGTGAAACAAAAGCAAGACGCAGTAACAAGCATGAGGCAGATGTGCTCTTAAGAGAAGCCAAACCAAAGTGCTAGGGACTGGTTTAATACAGATCAAGATAAACAGATGATCAGCTAGAAAAAGTGCCAAGATTTGAGGAGGCCATGTCACAGCTAGGGTGCAGCAGTTCTATTTACTCTTCTACTTGGAATTAGCTTTTTTGCCTTAATTAATCAGGCTGTTTATCTGACTCTACGTTTGCTCACAGCCCAAAGAAAGCTCAGTTGGCACACTATCTGCTAGTCACATCTGGATCTGCAGCTAGAGAGGAGACGTGAGTTTCTTTACTCCAACCATGTTTCTTTTGATGTTGTTGGCTCATTCTTCCTTACAGTGGTTGTCCTTTATCCAGTCAGTGCCATCATTTCCAAAGGCTCAGCTCTTCTCTACATACCCCCAAAACACCCACGTAATGTCTCTGTTAGCCAGCATTAATGCCACTTGCTCCAGCACTTGCACTTCTCACAGTCAGTTACTTGATGCACTTTGTGCTGAATCACTGAAGTTTCTTGGCTCAATCTGTATTTTAATAAGCAACAAACATAACAGTGGACTGTTGCTAACTAAGCAGAGCAAAAGAAGCCACACCAGTAACCTCAATCACAACTATCCTTTTAAGTATGAGTGTATGGTGCATGTATGCATGGACAAGGTGTGCTCATTCTGTGGTTTGTTGCCCAGGAAGCTCTGCTGTCATTAACTGCCTGACACGCACAGAGAGCATGCACTCATGCTGCAGACATTGCTCACATCATTAGCTCATTTCACACTTCATTTCTCCCTGTGAAGCATTTAGAAGTTTCACAGTCTGCATATCCTCCTTTAAAGATACTGCAGATCTCTTCTCCAGGCCTTCGAGGAGTTAATGAGCAAGATGTCTCTAGTTTATTAATTAGCTGCTTATCAGCCACACTCTACAGCTCCCTCTTGGTTCAGCTGCTCAGTTCCAGTAATTAGACAACCCACGTTTCAGTCTTTCGCAGCACTGCTACAGACAGAAAGTTTCACTGTTCCAGGACAGAAAACCTATGGTATTTCAGGGAATTTTAGACATATCTTGAATGACTAATAGAGATACCCTGCTTTCTGTATTATTCACTGCAGCTCCCATTCTAGGATGCACTCAGCCATCAATATGTAACATCACTGGTACCACAGCATCCAGATGTTATCTGAAAGCTTCTTTACTTGCCGCATCCAAACTGACAGTCAAAAAGCTCAGTTTGATTCAGAATGCAAGTCATGTGGGTAGTGTTACTTTTCAAACAACAGCCCTTCTCAAACAGCAGCCAAATCCAACAACGAACATATGCTGTCTCTGCTTTACACAGTGAGAGCCTTGCCTGTATGTTCAAACTGACAATTTTTATTAGCTCCCAACAGCTTGTGCACTCACAGATTTCATCAGGCAAGTATCTCACATGCAGAAATCTGTAGAACACCTTCAGTCCTCACAGTCATCACTGGCTTTGACCTCCTGGTCGTTTGGGTAGTCAAGTTTCAAACTGTCCATTCTCTCCAGTATCTGGCCCAAGCTTACAGCCACTTGGTCACTTGTTTCCTATGCTTTCTATCCTGTTTGTTGGTTTGTCCATCTTGGTATTTGCTAGAGATCATACACTAGCATGTGCACCCACACAACGTGCACTTCAGTATCTCCGGTTGCTGGCACACAGCCTCCATCATCAGTGGTCCAATCACAGCCCCAGACCTGCTGGAGTTAAAGCACATTTGAATTTTGGGTGGTCCTGAGTGCTGATCCTTGTGTGCTCCTTCCAACACAGGGTATTCTGTGATTCAATTCATAGAATCCACCACAGGGGTGGCTGGAGGTGGAGACCTCCACTCCCCACTACTGGCTGTCATAGTCTGCTTACTGTTGAACCTTTCTGATGATCTTTAAGCTTCCTTCCAACACAAGCCACCCTATGATTCGGCCATTTTTCTTAGCACTGAAAGACTCCACATGCATAAGCATAAACTGCTGCTACAACAGTTGATAATGTAAAACATCTGCAGTGCTCAGGAGAAGTTGCAGAACCCTTCTAGAAAATCTTGTGTGTTCTGTTAAGAACAATATTCATTTAAAAATTTACCAAAAAAATAAATAAATCCAACCACCTGGAACAATAAGTTAATGCACAATACAGGTGTTTCAAAATTATATCCAAAGAGGGTGGATGGAACGCTTCTTGCATTTTTAATAAAGTACTTCCTTTTTTCTGTCAGCTGTCATTCTGACTTCTCTTTATTCTTAACATAATAGAGGCCAGTTCCAGACATGTCCTATCTCGCTTCACTCTACCTAGATAACATATGATTATGCAATAATCTATCAGAACAGAGTATGGAATCTAGTTTATTGAAGAAGCATGGGTTGGGTCACCTTGCAAAAATGTAATACAAAAAGTTAGCAGATTCAGCTAGCAAACTTTCATGGAAATTAATGGATACTTCCTCAGTGTGGATTATCACTTCATTACTTAATATAGTGGTGATTATTTTTCTCTAAATATTTTTTTTTCCTAATAAAAATTCCAAACATGCTCGTGTAATTCAATGAACTGCAGTGAATTTATTTTTCAGCCTCACCTACTGGAAGTGCTGCTTACTCATGGCTGTCGCCCTCACGCTCACTGTCACTGCCTTCTGCTTCTTCTGGGATGCCCTCTGGTTCAAATGTCGTTCTGAATGGAAGAATAAAATCTGCTTGTCCCGGGGACAGGTCAGGAAATGTCACATCAATATATCTCTGAAAAGCTTGTCTTGTTGCTTGTATTTCAGTTTCCAGGCTGTCCTTCCAAGCTCTCATCTTTTCCAGTTTTTGTTGAAGGGTCTTTACCTGGTTTTCAGCTTCCCTCAGCGTAATCATCACTTTTTCCAGTTGATCAAGATATACAATCTCCAATTCTTTTCTCTGTTTTTCCATTTCAATCTGATTCTCTTTTTGTTTGATACTTAGGGCAATATTCATCTCATTGCATTTCTCTTTGTTTAATTGCTCTATGGTCTTACGATGTAGTTCCTCGGCTAACGTGCTTTCTTCTATGAGCTGCTCTACGTGCTTTCTGTTTAAAAAAGAAGAAAATCGTGGTATGGAACACCTGCTATTAAAGATTATCAAGAATAAAAATATTTATCTATTCCAATAACCTTTCTTATTCAACTACAAATACACAGGAAATCAAGATTTACATAGGACTTCTGTAACAAAACAGAGTAACTAAAGAAGGCCACTTATGACACAGAGAAGGGTAGCTGGGTATCCAACTGCAGAAGATTCTGCTTCCTCAAGGACTTCCACTGATATTTTAATGACGATCATTTCCACACTGACACAACAGGCCATTTCCAGCACATCCACCAGCCAAGTGAGGAAAGCACTAGGAGCACCTGTGCTGCATGGCCGCCTCACTCAGTGCCACCTCCCTCTCCTGATTCCTGGCTTTGGCCACCGCTTCCATCTTCTCCTTGGCACACTCCTGCAGGGCACACCAGAGTTTGTGAGCCATGCGCTGCTCTGTGGCTTCAATCTCTCTCCTTTGCACCTCCTCCATGTACTCCTTCATCTCTGCCTTTGCCTTCTTCACTGCTTCCTAAGCAACGTTAAAAGTAGACGTGAGCAGCAGTAACTGTTTATTGTTCAGTCATCTTTAGGCAAAATCCAGGAGAACAACAACTTTCAGGAAGACATTATGGGGTAATTACAATGATTTGTTGTAAGGTTGTAGGTTAAGAGTGGCCAGAGCTCAGTCAGCAGCTCAGGACTGTGGTGTAACAGAGGGAACTGTTATCAGCTGGGAACTTCATTTGGGGGTACCCACAGTAACTAACAGACTGTAATACGTATACACCTCAAATACAATGTGTGGAGCTGTTTTTAAAATGTATCTAAAATTTTGGTATCTTTATGGCCGCCTGATGCCAATTTGGGCAGCAAAAACAGCTGTTTTAATATCATGCTGTGCACAAGTAGCATGTCCTCTGCCTCCATGCAGCTCTCCTCACCACATCGGGCCCATTGGATGTCTTCCTAACATTTTACTTTGCATTACTTAGAGATTCTCTGCATCTTTCATCACTGGTAAACAAGGCACTAACCTAATACTGTCCTTAAGAGCATCATTCTACATCATCCTTGTTTTATGCTTAAGACGCTAAACATTCCCTGGTGCACTTTCTTCACAAGCACACATGGCTGGCGATGTGGTTCAGAGTGAGATGAAGGCCAGTCCTTTGCTATGCTCGTCAGCAAGATACTGCTTGGTTGCGTAAATAAAGGTGAGACAACACTATTCTTAGGTGGTCTGGATGGACATACATAACGTGGAATCTCAGACAACTCAACGTATAACAGTGCACATCCATTGCTGTCTATAGGCCATTTCAAGTCCCTGCCAAATCCAAGTACTCGGGAAAGCAGATCAGCCCACCTAACTCTCTGCCCAATGATCTATGATGCTTTGCCCCATTCACATATTTGTGAATGCTAGTTGTTAGACTACTGCTGAGAGCTGCTACAAGAAGCCCAGCTAAAGCCATTGCTGCAGAAAGACAACCCTCAACTGAAGGCAGTGGTCCTGTGCAGTTATCCTGCACATCAAATAGCTTCTGTTGTCCATTCAGCAAGACGTATCGTTGGCTGTCACTTTGCTTAGACAAACATTGAGTAAATGTATTGCCATCACCTCTCCAAGCTACAACCAGCTAGCTCACACGTAAAATGAACTGCAAGACAAACTACCGAATGTGAAACACACTGCCATCACTTCAGTTACATCTGCCTTTTCTTCTGTTTCAGCTGTAGAATTCTCTCTCTGCTCCCAAGTCACTGGAGCCAATTTTTCCCATGCAAATAATACGTGTTCAAACCCTGAGCACTGAGTTCTGCAAAGAGGTATAACAGGCTTATGGTATGTAACTGAGTGGTTAAACACAAGGAACTGAGCTTCTGCCAACTACTGTCAGCAGATGCTGCGACAGCAAAAGACAGAGCTTCCTTGGAAAGGAGCTCCACAAAGTCAAGTGAACTCTGCCAGAAACATAAGACCACTGTAAACCTCACTGCTTTTCCTCTTGAAAAGCCAAGCACAGTGCTGTGACAGCCTGCAGTACAAACAGCCAGCTATTTAGAATCTTGTATGCAACAAAACACCCAAGCAAACACTCTGGCAGTTCCCTGTGGGCACCCCATCGCCTGATGGAAGGCAGTGCCAGCAGTGCACAGCCTGGTAACACAGAGCAGGGAGTAGGGAACTCTGCTGTTTTCTTCTCTCCTCATACATATCTCTGCGTCTTCTCCCAGATGTCCAAACAGCCACGTAAAGTGTGTGCTAAATGTGTATAGAACTACAAAGCTGCAGTTGGCGTGCTTAACTTAGAAATACGCACATGCTGGAGGTTTTTCCTTCTCTGCTGCATCATTTAGACTCCAGATTCAGTAAATCAAATAAATACATTTCCAGCTTTGATGAACACAAAACTTCAAGAGAGATTTCAAGTTAAGCCTGTGTTTAACTGACCTTAGAAGCGCACCTAATCAGCTTAAGTGGCTGGTTCAATGAGGGCCTTACAGTCAACGTCCAACAAGGTCCACAAATTTGATTCAATAAAAAACAAAAGTGAAATGTGCTGAAAGCAAACTAGAAATCCAGACAGCTGAGTGCTGGAGTTCACATCTCAAATAAATGAAGGTCCTGGTTATCTCAAACATAAGAAAAAAATGCACATTTTTAACAGATTCTAGGATGTCAAAAAGATAATTTGATCACATTTCCTATGTAAAGAAAAACTATTCCATACCTTTATTTCCTTTTTGAGTTTCAGTTTAAGGTCTTGTACAAACGTACTGTGGTTAGCAGCTGCCTCTCTGAGAGCTTTATCCACTGCATCCTCTTTGTGCTGTTCAGCCTTTAAAACAAGTCATTATATAAATGTAGCTGCTCACGCTCTATTAACATCCTATTAAGATAAAGCAGATAGTTTTGTATTTACTATTTAAAAAATCAGGGCAAATTAATTTAAACTATGTGGTAAGATGCATTTTGCCCCCTTTGGTAATTTAATCACAGCAATTCCTGTTAATACAACAGCACTGAGCTGTGACAGTACTACTATCTACATGCATTTAACATGAAGGGCAGCTTCAGAATTTTACATGTCACCACGGGGAACAGCTTTACCAACCGATAACTCATGTCTGTTCTAGAGGCCATTTTCTGGCCAAGGTAAAATTTGTTGTTGGTCCAAAGTAGTATTTGTTGAGATCAGAAACTGTGGAAATACGTGCACACAGAAAGAAGCACACTCAAAAATCTGAACAAAGAATGAGGGGAAATTAATAACAGCTCTGCTGCCATAACCTCCAAGTTCTTTATTAATTACTGCAAAGAATCATCATCATTAAAATGACAGTAGTGTAATTTAATTTACCTGGGACCAAAGCTTAGCTTTCATTTTTTCAATGTGCTCTTGCATCTCTGCTTCCTTCTTTTCTTGTTCCTCTTGTTGAATGCTTTCTCCAATCTCTGTACAACCAACAAAAGGGGATCACACACAGCAAACAACCAGAATGCTGAAAATTCTGCCTTCTCCCTTCACTGCTTTGTTTGGTTCTACAGCTAAGTTATACATTAAAAGGCTAAAACTCACGCAGTTTAATTTCACATTTACACGTAGGTAAACGTATGATAGCTTATGTGGTTCCACAAATGGAATAATGCAAGTTGGGCTTTAAAAAAGGGCCTTATGGAATTAAGATAGAGTCCTGGGTCAGGACTCTTAATTAAATCCTCTTACTGAAGGTGCAAAGTTTAACACTCCAAAGCTGAGGAAGATGCTCAGATGCCTTCATGCTGCTCTTGGAGCACACAAGAAGTAATGGCCTGGTGGACAGTTTTTAGGTATTTGGAACAGAGCACACACATACACAAAAGCCTCCTTCTCCTCTGGGGCTGCTGGACCCAAAGAAAGCCCAGAGCAGTGGTGGAGGAGCACAACTAAACCCTTCTGGAAAGAAAGAGTAGAGCAGCAAGAAGCGAGCCATGCCGCTGTGCTGAGCATAGGACAGGGGTTGCTCCCTTTGGCAGCACAATGGGGCATCTCAGGCACTGGCACCACCATCCCCTCACAGTGATGAATGGAAGATGACAGCACTGCTCATTCATTGCAAAGGTCAGCCTTCAGCACTAAGGGCTGCCCAGAAGAGAAGGTGCTGAAGAGAGGGGTGGATATAGTTGACTTCCTGCAATGCAAAACCGTACTCAAAAAGGGGACTTCAGATCCTCCCCCTTTCCTACTCAGTGTCTTGCCTAAGCATTGCCTTGGATCCCACTATCCATGCTTGGCAGGGCTGAAGAGTCACATATTATTACCCTGAGTGCTTAAGAAAATAAAAAAGGACCAGAGGATTCAAGCTTTCAAACAGCCAGGGCAGGGCAAAATCTCCCTCTTTCACTCCAGTCTTTCCCATCCACTTTATAGGTGGGCAAGAATCCCTTCATGGTAAAAACATGAAGTACATGGAAAAGGGTAGAAGAGTGAATTGAGAAGTCTACTGATTTAAATCAGCAAAACAAACACAAGTCCAACCATGAGGAAATCTCAATGAGAAACATGTGTCCTGGCTGCATAGCTTCTCCCCAGTTCATTATACTAAGCAGTAATGAGAAACTAACTTAGAAAGACTTGCTATAGCTTTCTGGATGTGTTTTAAGTTGAATAGGTCAATGCAGGGTGGAGGCCTTGTGTCCTGAGACATACCCAGCATTCACCCATCCTTCTCAGCACACTGACAATCTCCTGCTTGTTTAAAATAGAAACCAAACACACTCCCTACTGCAACATGTGTTAATTAAAATTCACAATGTGATTTCCACAAAACTTTATACCAGTGATCAGAAACCTCTATGATAATTAGGCACAGCTTATGAAGATGCTTCAGGCTCGTGGTAGATCCTCACACTCAGGAATGAGACCGTATGTTTTCCTTCATCTCTGATGTTACAATTCTGCTGTGCCAGAAAAATCAACCCTCAGCTTCGGAGAGTGTTCCTACCAGCACACCGTATCATTCTTTGGAGCAGTCTGTCAGCTGCTTAGCTCATTCCTACAGTTAAGATAGTGATCATGCTTTTTTTTTTTATTTTTTTTTAACTTGTGTTCATGTTTAAGTTGTGCTATGTGTAACGCAGTCATAACACTGAGATTTCAGATGATAACTGCTAAAATGGCAGGATGAAAGACTCTTTTTGTTCATAATCCAACCAATATCAATGGAAAAATTGGTTTTGACTGAAATAAGGATTGAACTTGGCTCAAGTGATAGTCAACAGGAAGGCTTGGGTATGAGAAGGCAGGATTCAGGCTATGGCATCCTAGCTCTAAAAGACAAAGGAGGGAATGATCTTTGCAAATGTCAGCCAAGTGAGCGTTACAAAACATTTGCTAAGTCTTACAGCTAATTCTGTTTCACACTTCATTGCACACAAATCTGAGTGCCTTCACGCACCACAGGACAGCCGACCCTGCCTCCCTCTGAATCTGCACAATTTAAGTGTAATCAGAAGGTCACTGCAGTTTTCTTACCAGGACAGCCTTCAAGAGTCTCAGACAGAGAAGCACTTTGACTTCTCCTAATTCTCAGAGCGTGAGACAAGGATTTCAGAAACAAACTCACCCAGTATATCACGATGAGTGTAATACCGTGTCCTGAAAGGCACATACTCCCGGATCCGATCAAAAGTAGCGTCAGAAGGTGGCGGCGGTATTATTTTGGAACATACAGCACAGCAAACAAAGGAATCCAGATCTGTGCTTCTAATCATTGTGGTGCGCTAGTACTTTTCTGCAGTATGGTTACTGAACTGTCAGAACTCTGCTCTGGATGGATCTCTTGCTTGCAGGCCAACTCCTTATTGTTCCTACAAACAAACAAACAAACATGCAAGCTGGGGAAGAGTGGGAAACCACTGACTGATCTGTTACCAAGTAATCCAAAATGTTTGCCTTCAGACTGAGATTCCCATGCTGCCAGCTCAGTAACAGAGGATGCAGGCAGGCAGATGAGGGAGGTTTGTGTGAAGCGACCCCTTCCAGCCCCGGTACAGCCCCCCACATAGCAACCGTTACCAGGTGGGACTCTGAGCTCACAGAGCTTGCCTGGTAATAGCTCAGCAGCAGCGCAGCAGGCTTGGGCTTTGTAGTGCAGCTTTTTGTTGCTGGATGTCAAAAACTCCCATTCAAACTTTGTACTCTAAGGAGATTTTAGGAGCAGAATAGCTGCTGCTTCAGCTGTCTGAATCATAGCATTTTGTTGCTGCTGCTGGTAAAGATGGGAAAGTCAGCGCAGAAGATATGGGACAGGCAAGGAGCTGAAAAAGCCTCTGCATGGGAGATCATCTTGACTCAGCCCCCATCAAGTCAGTCATCATTCATTGTAAATATTTATTACAATACTGAAAATGAAATCGAGGGAAACAGGACAAAAGAGACTGTCTCGGTGTTGTTGGCTTATCCTTCAGATGCACAAAGGAGCAATGCTTTCAGTGTGAACAAATGTTACTACTAATGCAGCTCTCCTTGGGTATTTTTTTTTTTTCTTAAATCCCAATTCACACATCACTGTGTATGAATCAGGTAAATAAAATGGCAAATGCCAATATCAGTACCACAGTGACCATTAATTTAGTACACTATTCTGTGCATTTGCACTGCTTTATCTCATATATATCATTTTTGTAGCATTAAGAAAATCACTCATCTCACTCAAATAAATATGGAGAAGTAACTTAAAAATATTTTAGCTAGGAATTCTTTCACCAATCGAAAGGCAAGTCATCTCCTTACCTGTATGCTTTTGGATCTGCTCTACGATCTTGCTGTAGGCATTTTAAAGGCTTTCTAATGCTTTTCTATGGCTCGCTTCCCTTCTCATACAGAAGGCAGCTAAACCAAAGTCCAGCTGAATTTAGCATACATGCTATTATAAAACACAGACAGGAGGAAAACCACAGGTTCTGAAGAAATGAATTAAAGAAATTCCACAGGTGATTCTGCTCTCCCTCAACGTAATCCATCACCTTTTTGCTGTCTTCAATAACGATATATTTTTTTTCCCTCCAGAAGCAACTCCCAGAGTAGCAAAGCCGATGCCCTTCACATGTCCTTCCCTCCTTGGTCCAACAGAAGCCACCTTGGCCAGGTGATCTTTATCAGATCTTCTCACCTTAAAATTATTTTCACTTGCAACACTGTGATAATCAACTTTCAACCTGCTTTCTTTTCAGACAATGCATTATGCCGTCCAGTTCAAAAAACAAGAGGCAAATCCCTGTTTTCACTTAGTGAAAGCAAAGAGAAAATGAGCCAAACCACATGAATTTCTGAGGCATTTATCAATCTAGACATACTATGAAGATCACAGACAACAATTCTTAAAATTGATTTTATGTACGTACATACCTTAATTACAATTTATTTCTACAGGCATGGCATTTTATAATGGAACTGACATCGGATTAAAAGGCACGAGAGAGATTTAACCATTATTTTAATGAACAGAGGAAAAACAGCAGCTTTCAGCCTTGACAAGTTCAGTGGCTGATTTGCTTATTTCCTTCCTTACATTGTCAGTCCCACTTGGAAGTTTTTCTCCTCATATGTCGGGACCCCTCACTGTCGACAGCTTCATAGAGATCCTTTTTATTCTCTACCGTGGCATGCAGGTAACCAAGGTAGGCCACGCAGAGGGTAATTGCTACGAGTCCAAATGCCATCACAGGTTTGTTCTGTCAAAAACAATCAATATGCACTGTTAGTCAAAATATGCTTCATTCATCACAAACATTACATTCTTCAATCTTAGCTTACAAAGTGAAGAGTAAACTAGTGTGGTATCTGAAGAACTCATCACTGCTTTCCTTTAGACTGAGATAATCACAGAATGACAGAACTGTAGGGGTTGGAAGGGACCTCCAGAGATCATGGAGTCCAACCTCCTGCCAAAGCAGCTCCCTAGCCCAGGTTGCACAGGTAGGCGTCCAGGTGGGTCTGGAATGTCTCCAGAGAAGGAGACTCCACCACCCCTCTGTGCAGCTGTGCCAGTGCTCCGTCACTGCACTGTGAAGAAGTTCCCATGCATATTTGTGCAGAACTTCCTATGCTTCAGATTGTGGCCATTTCCCCTCATCCTATCACCACACACTCTCCAGGCTGTCCAGGTCTCTCTAAAGGGCAGCACAGCCTTCTGGCACGTCAGCCATTCCTCCCAGCTTTGCATCATCAGCAAACTTGCTGAGGGTGGACTCTATCCCCTCACCAAGGTCATTGATGAAGACGCTGAACAGGACCGGACCCAGCACCAATCCCTGAGGAACACCGCAAAGTGTCTTGCTGAAATCAAGGCAGACTACTACATCCACTGCCCTCCCTCATCCGCCCAGACAGTGTAAATAAAGGCAGAACATCATCAACCTAATTATAAAAACTAACACTGCAGCAAAGAATACTGGACGACCAATCTAAAGCACACTGCTATCCCTTATAAAAGCCTTTCTGAAGTACTTCACCGACCACGCTCACTGAATTGCGACTGCTGTTTTAAAGCAAGCGGTTTCTCTCAGCAGGAGCCTCTTACGGGCGTAATGAACAGCTCCGGGTTCACAGCCCGGAACAGAGCGGTTGTTCGGGCGGCCCTCAGTCCTGCAATCCTCTCCTTGGGTGTTTCGTTTTCATTCGGAGTTCTGCTGGAAGGCATTTCGACTGACGGTCGAAATATATATTTATGTGCAGCAGGTAAACTAGAAGTACGTTCGCAGGGCGTTCACTCAGGCCGGCCCTCTCCCAAGGCAGCCATTTGCGCACGCACTGCTGACGCCATCTGGCCCGGCCGGGGCGGGGCGCGCCTCAGCGATGGCGCCCTCTCGTGGCCGGAGGCCGCCGGAGCTGTGAGGCCGTGAGGAGGAGGAGGAGTGCCGGGACACCATCTGCTTGCGGCAGCTTGTGTGCTTGCGTGGGTGATTGTGTGTGGAAACCGTGGAGTAGGAAAAAAGCCACTTCTGAGCGTTTGTTTGGGTGCTCTTGCAAGCGCAAGGCTTTCAGTCACTGGCGCCTTTTACGCGTGGCCACACTTGAGGAGCACCTTACCATCGTTCGTGTCATCCGCAGCCACGCAGATAAAGCTCTCCCCCAGGGCCAGCCTGCGTGGTAGTGATATCTTCCAGGTGCTGGTGGGATGGGTTTGTGCCAGAGCACGCCTGCCGCTTTGCCATCGAGACTACTGATGGTTCTCCATGATCCAGATCAGTGAAGCAAAAGCCAGGACCGCGAGCTGTTTGCGGTTTCCTGACTGTGGGAGTGCCTGATTTACCCACAGTGTCAATGTTCTGACCTGGGAGGATGCTGAGAATCTCAGCCCATCAGTGCTTATAAAGTCGTCTGGAATCTTTTTATAGATGGTGTTCTTTAAAAGCTAGAACTGTAAACATCTGCGGTATTTCTGAGTCCTGACAAGCCAGCCATCATCTTATTATCCGAGCAGCTCTCCTGAAAAGTACACAATGCACGCAAAAATCTTCTGTTTCAAAGCATAGTGCTGTTACCGAGATGTATTTTCCTTTTAAACAAATTCCTGTGGGATTCCACATTCAGTACTGTGCTGTGCACTGTGACCATTCAGAACTTAGCAGCCCCTGCTTCTCATGGGATTCCCATCCCCTCCTTGTTCCAACCATGGAAGAGTCTCAGTGGAGAACACAACAAATCTGATAGCGTAACCCGCAGATGCTGCTGGCATGCAGTAGCCAGCCTAATGGGAACAGCATCTTTGCTGATTCACCTCACAGCTCCTGCTTATTCCGAGCGCTGCACAAAGGGAGAGCTTTGCGCTGCCTTCAGAATGATGATAGGATGCCTCAAGCTACTGATAAGCTTATCCCTAGTTTAAAGACGCGCACGGTTACAGATCACAAAAGAAAATCTTGCTGTGTCTTCAGCACTGTGTGAGAGGCAACTTGGTATTTGTTAGAGTTTTCGTACGTGAATGTGTGGCGTGTAATTGCAAGCCTTTGTTTTTGCTCGATTTTTACAGTGTTTCTTGACACTGTGAATTTGTTTTGAATAGAGTTGGCAATTGGGATTTATTTATTCGTTGACAGAAAGACCTGAAAAGGTCTGGGGAAAGGACAGTGGCTGAGGAGGGAGAGGAAAAAATTTGGAATTATATGTACATCCTCCACCTTATTCACAGTTAATGGCAGGCAGAACAGTTGTTTCACTGAGCAGAATGGCCATATGGAGGAAATAAATGCAGAAGAAGAAATGAACAGGTCTCCAGCGAGACAGAGGTGCCACTGAGACCTGTCTGTGTGTTTGCTGCTCCACTCATGGAGGTCTCAAGAGTCCTTGTGCCACTTCTCAGCTGCTAGCACTCATTCGCATCCGCCTCACTGAAAGAAAGCAGAGTTTTCAGGCAGCAGCATGTGTTTGCCAGGAACCTACTGTTGATGATCCAAAGTAGTTTTAAGGCAGTAAATGTGTTAAAAATGAAAATCTGTTGAAGCAAGTCTTTTGTGCTTCGTAGCATTATGTGCACGCCTTCTCAAACACTTGTTAACAGCTTTGTCTTGAAGAGACAGAAAAATCCCCCAGCCACGCTTTGCAGCTCAGATTAAAGCAGTTGTTATTCTGCAAATACTGATCAAGCTTATTTATTTATTTATTTATTTTGTCTGAATTCATTGTGGAAGAGAAAATGTACCTCGACTGCACTTTCATTAACGAGTGGGCAAACCGTTTCCAGTTGGGAACAGAGCAGTACGAAAACACGGAGCATCCTCTTTGGACGGAGAAAGCCAGTTTCTCCTGTAAAGGAAGAGCAGAGAAGTGTCTTCAGTGCTGGGATCTCCCTTTTGCATGCTGCTTCCTCTGACCTAGGCACTGTTCAGTTTGGAGTCAGGGGAGCACAGCTCCTGGGAAGACAGAGGTAGGAACTTCAGAGGTTTGACACAATATAATGCATGGTGAGTTGCTTTGGTTGCGCAGTCTGAGCTCTTCAGACTTCCTACACTTTTATAGTTGAATTTTATAAACACCACCACATTATAAAATGCAGCAGGGAAAACCAGTGTCTAATATTTGGGTACTAGGTTGGATGGAGATATAAATGAGAGAGAAAAGAAAGTAAAGAAGAACAGCTCTGACATTTAACAGGTCTGATAATAACCGTGCAGTCCTGACTAATAGAACAAATGAGCTGTTGAGGATTTTTTCACCTTTTTTTCCTCATCTCTATAGGAATTATAGAATCACAGAATCATAGAATATCTCAAATTGGAAGGGACCCAGAAGGATCATAGAGTCCAACTCCCTGATCCACACAGGACATCCCAAAACTCAAACCCTATGTCTGAGAGCACTAATCAAATGCTCCTTGAACTCAGGCAGCTTGGGGCCGTGCCCACTGCCCTGGGCAGCCTGTTCCATTCCCATCAGCCTCTGGTAAAGAACCATTGCCTGATCCCCACTTGCCTTTCCCCTGATGCAGTGAATTCAGGCTTTCTGTTCCTGATAGTAATGTTACTGAGCAGTATATCCACCTCCCAGATAAAAATGACCAAATAGAATAGGTCAAAGCGTCGACGCTTGTTAAGGTGCACTAGGACAGGACATGCACACTTACTGCATTGGTTAGTCGTTAAAATAAAACTGTGGGCTTTCTGTCAAAGAGCAGACATGGTGGCACTCGTGGTTCTTAGGACATCTGTATGACTTCAGAACTGTTATCACAATTCCATGGGGCAGTTTGAAGTTTTTCACGTGGACAGAATTAAAAATAAATAAACATAGAAACCATACTAAAAAGAGGGCCCAGTATTTCTTGAAGTCCTCTTTTGCTATTTTGATGTTTCAGTAGAGTCAATAATTGAAGAGAGAGCGTGAGTTTGGTGAGACTAAAGCTGGTAATTTGGAGCATTTAGAGTGAGAAACTAGCTGGATCCTTCAGTGAATTATTGCAGGAATCACGTGTACAAACTGCATGGGTATGCAGCATGTGTGTGTGTTCACTCAGGACTGGACAGTCACACTACTTCTTGGTTTGTAGGCACTGGGGCTGCCCACGTCCCACAGATATCACCAGTCACTGCCCACGGCTCTGCCAAGGTGAAGGCACAAAGTGTGCAGCCTGTGCTTCCAGGGATTACTGATGTATCGTCAGTGGGTATGGACAGACACGGAGAGGATGCAGATAAAGCCTTGTGACTTTAAACAAATGCATTAGTTCCTTCATATCTGATGATACCAGGCACATTCAGGTTCTGGTTTGAATGGTGTGCTGGAAGGGATGATCAGTTTTCGTCATTTAGTTTATATTACGTAGGAGACGAGCAGTTTCCATTTTCAGGGCTTCAAGCAGCAACTCCTTTTCTTGGAAATGAACTGCTGATTGCTAATGGTACTGGAAAATGGGGGGTCAGCTGTGATTGCTCGCTGCTACACAGATAAGTTAGAGATTCTTGTTACAGAATACAACACAAGGTTGTTTTTCTAATGTTAGGCCTCATGGAAGCCTCCCATCTGGCAGCACAAAACACAGGTGCTCACGTTGCCCTGTGGTAACTGCCAGAGTAGTACAAACTTCAGAGTAGCCATCAATTACTGACTTCGTTTCTGTTTCTTGTTCAGGTGGAAATCTTTTGATTTTGTCCATTCACTTTTCTAAGATTTGACAAAGGCCTTACAGTACAGCCTGAATGAGGCAGTGATACTTATTAAGGCTGAAAATCATTTGCTGCAGAGGGAGTTTGTCTGGGAAAGCATGGGAGAGATGGGTGATGTATTTGGCATGAAGTTGATGGAAAATTCTGCAACAGTAGGGATGGTTGCATACAGACACCACCAAGTCATTTTAGATTCTTCTGAGTTTGATTTCTTGAAATTATATAATTTAACAAAGTAACAAAGAAAACATTAAACTGTGTCTGCCCTCTCTTAAAAAACACTCATCTGCAGTGGAGGAGAGTCCACAGCAATTAGCAGCAGGCAAAGCATCACACCCAGCAGCTGCTGGGTTGTTAAGTGGTGTTTGTGCTGCACTTTTCCCAAATACAAAACAAGACAGGATTTTGCTTCTACTAGCTACACCAAGCATGCTTAAAGTTATGAAAACCGACTGAAGGTGTAGTCTAAATGTGATATTTTCAAATAAATGGATGTTTAGCAGCTAAGGTACTGAAGCCCAGAAAGGGAAGGGATTTGTTCCAAGCCACTCAAAGTCAGGTGTAATCCCAAACCAGTCAGATGAACCATCTCCTGTCTAGTCTTTTCTTTTCCTTCCTGTGGTCTGTAGGCAAATAAATACGTAGGCTGATATTTTTACACACCGTGCCTAGTTTAAGCACAGTTTAACTGCTTACAGAATTCCACATTTTGTATAACTTAATGGCAGTAGCCAGAGGTTTACCTGTGTATACAAGGCTACGTTTCTTGCTCTGAGAAATTAAAAGTTAATAACAGGCATGAAATAGTGAGAGCCTGATGCCCTGGGTGACGTGGGGCGACATCACCTCATGGAAGTCTCTTCCTCCACAGCATGGATTTCCCTACCTAGGTTAATGGTGTTTTCAGGAGAAGGCTCCAGGTCTTAATACGAGAGTTCACATCAATGAAACTCAATGCAAAGAGTCTATAGATAGCTCTTTGTTAATCTGTGGGAGAGAAGCAATCTGCAGCCAGTACTTTTAGATGTGTTGTCCAGGGGCCTCCGCTTCCACTGGAGGCATCTAGTAATGTACTGGGTGGGAATCCTGTGCTTGCATCAGTCTGAGTGTGGGCTTTGCTGCAGCACAACCAGCAGCAGTCCAAGCAAGCATGACCAGACCACAGAGCAGTGGGGCTGTGTTTGTCAGGGCTTGTCAGAATTACATACCTTTCCCAGCTTGTTTCTGAAGAGCCTTAAAAAGTGATAGGCTGCAAGACAACACACCCCCCCTGTTCATTTTATAAGAAATAGTTTATGTGAAAAAAGTTTTTTTCTTCCTTTCCTCAAAGCACTGAGCTGATCCTTGGTGTTTTGAAAGAAAAGTGCTGAGATTATGGTTTTTTTTAAGTTATATATATGTATATACATCTATATATTTGTATAAAAGTGAGACAGTGACCTCTCAAGATTGCTACCAACTTTAGTATGATCTTACACTTCCGTCTGTGATTCTCTGTTTCTGTTCTCTGCTCTGTTTGACACTGTTTATGGATCTTTCCCTATCAAGAAAAGAAAAGGGTAAGTATAACAGGTATAAGAGAGGTATAACAAAAACCGCTGACTAGCAATGTTTGTATCAGAAAAAGAAAGTGATTTTCCATCTCAGCCTGTGAGGCTAGTTCTGTTTCTCTGTACAGAAGCCGCAGACCCACAGTTCCCAGGCACACACATTTTTCCTGTTTTCTCACCCTTCCGTCTCTATTTCCAGTAACACAGACCTTTTGTCCTGTAATTTGCCTACTTGCTCTGAGCTGCATAGCCCCTTTGTGCCCATAACATTTTGCACACTTTCCCCACTTCTTCTGAGTAGGTTTTTTCTTTAACATTTTCTTACATTTTCCCCCCATTTTCCTCTGTGCAGAGATACGTTTTCTGCTTTTGAAGTAATTAAATTAGCAGAGTGAATTGAACATTATTCCGTGCACACTACCCAACCTTCTGTAGACCTCATTGAAGGATAGAAATAATTATTTTATATGTTCAGCAACAATGACATTACTCAAATGCTTTACCCAATACATTTAATTCTGTGTCCTCGGAGTTGATGGAGCACTCAGATTGCTCAGCAGAATTGTGTGTATGGTTAAGAGAGCAATGCAAGTTAAGTTCTGTGACTGAGGGGAACACGGGGTGCCTAAGGTCTTCTGGTCTCTTCTGTCTCACCGAGGGATGCGTGCTGGTGGCAAGGGTGTCCAAATCATATCCAGGGGATAAATGGTAGATGAGAGGAGGAGAAAGAGAAGGCATTACCTGTGCCAGTTCTGGGCTAGTGGTAGAAGCCCAGGACCTTATTTTCACCCTTGTTCCTGGTACACCAGGTAGAATGAATACAGCAGATGAAAGTTATCTCTAATACTGAGCTTTTGTCCAAGTTGGGCTATGTGTGTGTATGGAGCAGGGGGTTGAGGTAAATCTAACCTCCAAGCTAAAAAATAATATTTTTCAACATTGTCACCACCATTAGCTATGTGTTTTCGCCAGCAATGAATAATAGATAATAATGTCATGCTCATAAACATCCACACCAGTGGAAGTGACCGACTGCCACTGTCACCACAACTGAAATGCAACACCCACGGCCTCACTGTACTCACATCCACTCTTAGGTCTCCATAAATGTTCAGCAAGTGTCTATGAATGTCAGTGGGTGCCATTTTTTCCCTCACTGAAAAGTTCAATTCCACACCTTTTCTTCATATACACTGCTGTGTCAAAGGTTATTTTGTCAGACTGCCCTTCTGCTGCCATCTGCCACACAACAACAAAATGTAATGCTATACTGATGGGAAGGTTCAGCCTCTACTGCCACACCACCAACACCTGCCCCTGATGTTGGCCAAAGTAACAAAATAGGAAGCATTACTTTTGGAGCAGCCCTCATAAAATATACATTATTTAATGTATGTAAGTAACAAAACTTATTTTAATTGTTAATTTTTTTTTATTAAAGCAGTGCAAAATAGAGAAAAAAGACTTGATCAGATTTTTGAGTTGAATATCTAATTACGACTCTATACATTCTGTTTGAAAAATGTGTTGATGTTGACTGAAAATAGAGCTGCAAGATTGATGTTTTTCCCTTTTACCAAACAGGTTCTCCTCCACCCCTTCTGTTGCTGTCTTTCTTAAACCTTTGACTCTTTTCGGTGTCAGCCTGAACATTGCACATTACCTTGATTCAAAATGGTGTCATCTATATTTTCCACAGTATTTGATTTCTTTAGCTAGCATCCCTTCTTGACACTCTTTGATTCACCTGCATGAAATGAGCCTCTGAAAGCTCTGAATGTTGCAAGGATTTGGCTCTTATTTTTTTCTCTTTTGTCTTTAGCCAGAATGTAATTTTGCTGTGTCCCGACACTGTGCTCGTCATCTTATTCCACATGTTGGCATTTCTAGAAGCATTCCCAAACTGCATACCACTGTCATCTTTTCTCCTTGCTGCTGAGTTATGTGCTTGAATTATCTTTTCTTTGTCATTCTTAGCCCTCACCTTGCTCTGAATGTCTCAAAAGCCATAAAATGTCTTCTCTAGCCTCAGGCAGCTTAACCTCTCTTCTCGTCAGTTTGCACTTGTGCTGCTTCATGAAATCAGTTATTTCTCATTCAGCCATTAACTGACTCCTTATCTTTGAAGTCTACTTGATTATTTAGACAACTGATCCCTTCCATATGTTCCTTTCACTGTGTCAGTGGATTAATTGTATCACCAATGGAAATTAAAGCATCAATAAACATCTGCAATCTTCTATGGCAACAGTGGTGCATAAGGCAAAACGCAGCCTTTTAGAGGTAGGTTTGAGCACCTTTGAACAGAGTGACCATGCTGGTTACAACACAAACAGCTCCATGAAACAAAGCACTGTGGCCCCTGAGGCTTGCAGATGAAGATTGTTCTAGGTTTCTTGACACGGAGCCAAACATATTTAAAAGCAGACAGAATCTGCTGACAGAATATCAGCCAACTATTATTCCTCTGCTAGTTCTTTTTACCTGCAGCATAAAGTAGTTGTTTAATGTGAGAACATAGTTTTTCAACATCCTTCCCCGTGTAATCCAGGGATATATTCATTCCTATGGCCTACCTCAGCTCCTCGAGCACATTGCCAGCTCAGATGGCACTGGTGCCAGAGCAAATAACCTTGTTTTCCAGTAGAAGCCTGGCCATAGGCAGAGGTCATTATGAGCAGCTGGTACTCAGATTTACTCGGTTAGAATTGCTCATACACCAGTACTAACTGCAGCTACAGCATGTACATGACGTTTCCAACCTCATGTTTCTCACCTATTCTGCCCCCTGGGAATAGATCACAGAATCACAGAATGACCTGGGTTGAAAAGGACTTCAAAGATCATCTAGTTTCAACCTCTCTGCACTTTTCACTCTTACAAATAAAAAAGCTTGGAGTCCTCCAGGATCCATGCTGAACTGGGAGGTGGGGTTGGGTGGGAATGTGAGTGTATGTTTACTCTCAGTGCCATCTTAGGTCCTCATTTAACTTCGAGGACTCTGGCTGCCAGTGGCTCCTCGAGAAAACCTTCACCAAAGAGCACCAGGAGAAAACTTGTGTGGAAATGATATAAAAAAATGTTTAGAATAAAGTTTATTGCATTTCTTAAATGATAAGGGATAGAAGTCCACTAAAGGTGTATAGGACTTAATTGGCAGCAGAAGCTTACTGAGCAGTTAGTCAAGAGAAAAAATATTTGCACTGTAGTCAATTTATTTTGGGGCACCTGGCTCCTATGCATAAATTCAGAAGTGAAATTTGGTTCAATGGTGCCCAGTATTTGCAAAATCAGCAGTGCAGCGTTGAATGTACGGCAGCGGTGGAGCAGTTTTAAGCACCTGGCCTGGTGCTCAGGAGCCCCTTGTTAAGAACAGGCACATCTATGTGCCTAACTGACAGCACCTACTTCCATAGCAAACAAATGTTGTATGATAGCTTCAGGAGGTACAAGTTTAGAACTAAGGGGATTTGCTTTTTTCTTTACTAAATGCTTAGTTATTTTAAGTTGGTTCAACTACTGCATTTCACCTTGAATATTCTTCCCAGTACTCTTAATCCTAGAAGAGGCATCTCTCTCTGATCTCACGCTTCCTTTTATACAGCATTTCATCCCTTCCCTGGGGAGAAAAATGACCTGTGCATTCCTGCGGGATCTGCTGACTGGAGCGAGTAAATATTCAACAGGAATTGGAAGAATTTGGGTAGTAGTTGTTTTCAAATTCTGCTTACTGGTTTATGTTGCAGCTGCAGAAAACATCTGGAAATACGAACATGATGGATTTGAATGCAGTGTCAAAAACAGCCCGGTTGTAAAAATGTATGTTTTGATCTTTTTTTCCCCATCTCTCGCGTCAGGCTCGGGGCTCTGCAGATGACTGTGGTCTCTACCCCTTCACTGTTAGTCGTCTTCCATGTTGCTTATCGAGACGACAGAGAAAACCACCACAACCAGAGACTTTACAAAAGTCCAGGTGAGGTAGATGGTGGCCTGCCGTGTGCTTACCTCATCAGTCTTATTTAAAAAACTGGATTTGAAGCAGTTTTTATTGTTCTCTTTTATAAACTGTACAATGGATTCCAAGTACTGCATCTCGTGAAACACGACATGAGACCATGTCCTCATGCTGTCCAAACCCACCAAGAGGATGACCTTCCCCTTTTCTGGTAGCGACTTCATGCTTGTGCATTGTATTAAATTTAAGTGGACTGAGTTATCTCATTTGCAAATACTCCATGAAGCATCACCTGAAGAGGGACATCAAAAAAACACCAAGGTTCAGCAAGTGATGGCCACAGATTGTTGGTCACAGGAGAGAAGCAGCTGCAGGGCCAGCCCACAACAGCTCTCCATCCCTGTTGCCCAATGTACAGGAGGGTCATGAATAACGCAGCCCACTGACTTGAAAGAAGGTCAGAGAACACCTTCCTGTTACGTGTGCTGGTTTGGATGAATTGCTCTGCTCTCATCAGTCCTTACAGAACTGAAGGGGCAGTTACAAGGGAAGTTACATCCCTCTGTTAGTTCCCTGCTCCCATTACTTGAGCAGATAATTCATGATGTATGTCATATTCTCTGTTATCTAGATGAAACAAAAGCTGTAGAGGCATGAAAATTCCATGAAGTTTTAATACATACACAAATGTTTATGATAAATCATACTGAAACAATTCCTCATACAGCTGCATTTGGAAATTACACAGAATTGCTTTGGTACAAGCAAAAAGAGGCTTTTTGTATCCAGAGCTGGAAGAACATGGAATTAAGACACTGAGCAGTAATGGGATGTACAGCATTTGCCAGGCAGGTAGATCTGATACGTGTTGAGACAGCGAGCACAAGGGCTGGCACACAACAGCCAACTCCAAGTGAGCTGGATAGTCCCAGAGCAGCCTAATAGGAAACATTTCAGAAGAGAAAAAAAAGAGGCAAACACACCTAGCCAAGCCCATGGTGATACAGACCAGCTTACACAGCTATTTGTGGAATCCCTCTTGTACTAACAAAGAATGACCTATTCCCCATAACATTTCAGAACATCTCTTGAATGCTATGCATTGCTGCTCTTTGTTGTGGGTGCAACACGGGATAACAGGAAAGGGATAGACGTTTGTATTCTGTTGAATTTAAAGCTTGGAGATGTCAGAAACCAATGCCTACAGAGATTTACTTTGGGGAATTGTTCTCCTTCCTTCCCTGTGATCAAAGACCTGTTGTCAGTGCTGAGTCTGAGCAAAACACTCCCGTTAGAGAAAGGGTTGCCTGCAGTGAGCGGAGCTGTCTGAATGCTGAACTGATTTCACAGTTTGTGCCGGGATGAGGAAATGGTACCAAAATCACGTTAAACTATTTTTTCGTCCCCCCCCAAAAACCCAGCTGAGGTCACAAAGCATTACCATTAGGAGTACTGGAGTGGCAGCTATGGAATTAACCATGAAAAAAAAAACAACAAAGCATTTGACTGTGATTTTCAAGCTCGCGTGGGTTGCTTATTTATTTTAATTTCTACAATAAACTTGACTGTATAATCTATGGCTGCACTTAGTGACAGCGATCTCTGGAACTTTACAAAACTCTTTTGTAAAAGAAGTTTACTCTTTTGTAGAACTTTTAACTCTGTTAAAGCTCGACGTGCACAGAACGGCTCAGGACAGAAATGAGATAAGAAACCTTCACAGCTGCTGCACAAAACCCATCAAGAACTGCGTGAAGGAAAACTATTCCCCATCAGCTCCATGCCAGTTTTGGCAACTAAGAAAACGAGCATTAACTTGTTCCTTTTGTACCCTAACACATTGTTTCTTAAGACAATGGCAACACTATCATGATAAAAAGTGTCTCCATAATGACTATGTTGTAATTGTTGAGGACAGATTCGGAGCCAGCACATCAATGATCAAGTGTTTCTGGAATATTTGCTCGTGGTTTTCTTTCTCACTAATTCCTGTCCTGAACAATCCTGACACGATGAATAATTTCCCAAATCACAATTTCCCATATCAAAGGATATTCTGGTTTTGATTCAATCAGTACTTCACGTGGAAAATATCCCAGAAAAGTACTCTGGACCATCTCCATGAGCCCTGACTCACTGGCAGCAAACGGCCAAGTGGTTTTACATCCCTTGCTGCAGTATTAGAGGAGCATTTAGCAGAGCTAATAAAGAGGAAACGAGCATCACAGATGGCAGCTGTGCCAGATTTTACTGAACGAGAAAACAGAAACCTATCTGCTTTCGGCACCCTTGCTCTTTGTCCAGCATTTGTTCTCAGGCTCCTTCCCTTCCAGCCTTTTCCCACCTGTGTGCTCCTTCCTGTTCCAGCCCTCATCACTCCCCCCTCCATCTCCAAAGTCATTCACGCTTCCATTTTTGGTTCAAATGGTTTTCTAGGCTCAAGTCCTAAACTAATGTATTCAACTTCTACGTCACCCAAACAGACAAATGGCAATATTTTCAATTCAAATGCTCCCTTTTTTCATTTCCAAAGGCTAAAAGTACTGCATCTTTAAACACATAGCAACTGGTACAAACCTGACCTGAGCCCTCTCTGTAATGGAAAAATACCGTAATCGCTCAGCACACATTCATACGAATACATTTACCTCATCTGTATTTTAAAACATCTCTGCAAACATTAAAAAGAGCCAAAGCTTATGTAAATCTTAAGTGTCCTTTAAAACCCAGGTAATCTTCTCACCCTCTGAGAAATGAAGCTAAAAAAATAAACGCCATGAAGAGAAATACTTTCCTGTCTGCTGAAGGCTTTCCCCTCACCGCCCATACCTTGCCCCTCCCTCCGTGCTGAGGCTCCAGCCAGGGCCAAACTGGGCCCAGCAGAGGGGAAGCAGGAGCTGCAAGATCCCAGGAACTGGAAGGAGAGAGGCAGGTAGGCAGGAGGAAAGTGGGAAGAGAGAAGAGCAGGGGCTGGATGCTGCTGGGACATCCCACAGGCTGGGGAGGTGCCACCAGCCCCCGAGTCCCATCCCATGGGCAGGAGTGGGGCACGGGCCTGCAGCTGTTGTCAGAGCAGCGTGCAGGAAGGTATCACACATTGCTTGTGGTGAAATACCCAAATGCAAATACCAAAGAACTTTTGCAGGCGGCTTTACCAAACCACATCACCCTCTGCACACCGTGACATCTTAAAGTGAACCCTCTCTTCAGCCCCTTATTTAAAGCATCTTTGTTTTTAAGGAAAAACACCACGTTGGTTTACCCGTTGACCAGGCCATCGGTATCCATCTAACAGGGATATGTGCCACCAGGGGCAGGGACTACATTGCTTCTCAAAAATGTGGACTGATTGGGATGGCAACGATTGAATATTAAAAATGTCACTCTCAGTAATTCAGATCATACGCTCGGATCAGAATTAGAAATGATGTCCTGGATGTGTATGACACTGAATTTTGTTTTTGTTTTTTAATGGCATCCCACTGTAACACTGTGTACCTAAGCAGCTTTATGCTATTCTCAGTCTAAAGAGGGCAAATGCTGCAGTTACTGGGAATGCTTCTGTTGGACATACTGATTTATGTAACGCAAAAAGGGATGAATGGATCTTCCAAAAGTGAACATCTGAGGGGTGTGTGGGCATCCCCTTACCCTTGGGTACACCTGAGGACAGCAGATCTCCAGCGCAGCTCCCAGGATGGCCCCCCTTCCTCTCCTCCCCTGCAGATCCCTTCCTCAGAACATGGCACCGTGCAGTTATGATCTCTCCAAGTGAAAAAGCTGTCTGGATGCCTACCTGTGCAGCCTACTGTAGGAACCCCTCAGCAGTGGGGTCGGACTCAATGATCTCCCGAGGTTCTTTCCAAGCCCTGCAATCAGCAGCACCTGTTCTACTTTTACCATTTTCAGACTGCACTTTTGATTTGCTAACCTGGCACCGTTGGGTCACTCAAGAGAGATGAAGTTTACATGAGCAAATGGACCGTGTTCAGAAGAAAGCACGTGCTTTGTAAAAAGGCATGCAGCTCAGCACTAGAGAGCAAACTATGAGCTATTCCCAAGGCTGAAATGCTGCTCCCTTTCTTGCTTTTTCATACGTAATCTTCACTCTCAAAACCAGTTTTGCTTTAAGAGCCTGCCCTCTGAACTAATCTTCAAGACAACTGTCAGAGACTCCATGTGAATGGTTTAAAAGCAATCAGGTGAAGCATTTAATGCAAAGCTTTACATGGCAAGACAAGTTTATAGAAAAAAAAAAATGCAAGCCGGTCTCTCCCAAGATAAAGACTATTTTATATTACTGAAGGTAGGTCACATCCAGTATGAGAATAATCCAAGAGAAATTTTTGGTACCGCGCAATCCAGGTGGCTTGTCCCATCTGAGCCGCGCACAATCACACACCACCGCCACCACCACCACAGATTCCTGGATCCTGACAGCCCCCACTATCACATTTGCTCTTTTGGTTACTCAAGGAAAGCGGACACCCGCCGTGTCAGTTAGCAGCATGTAGAGAGAGCGCCCCGAACCCAAGTGCTACGCGTGGCACCGCTCCGGGGGCTCCTTCCAGTGTGGAAAACACAGAGGTGGCACAGGCGGTGCCAAACACAGTCAGCAAGGGGCAGAGGAGGGCAGGGAGAGCCCGTGCCATCAACAGAGCACAACCACTGAGCGTATCCGTAAGATCACAATCTCACTTTCAGAAAGTGCCTTTGTTTATTCAGTTTTTTAACGGTATGGCATAAGGACTCACACGTTTTATAGATAGATACCAAACTGGTATTATCAAAATAAACCATCTGTTTTATAAACCCACTATTTACAGAAACGGTTTCTGAAGGTTTGTTTTTGGATTTTTTGATTTTTTAACAAAAATTAAACTATACACCAATCTAAGTTACAGAAACAAAAATAACCTTTATAAGATCACATGTATAAAACAAGAAATGAAATGTGATTTTATTTAAGGCAATACTGGGCTACTTCACAAATCACCACCTCAAATATATACACTGCTCCACACTACTAATTTTCTATCACATTCACAATGGATTCTGTAATACCAAATATTATTTTAAATCTCCGATGTAGCAAACTATTTTATTCACATTTCCATTTTTTTTATTATGGAATCATAAATGCTTTGTATCCAATCAGAAGCGATGAAAAAATGTAGCTATAAGAAAACTACTATGAGTTAACTACACATGAGTATCATCTGTAGATACTGCGTGTTAGAATTTACAAAAATGAGTGTGTCAGTATGAAGTGTGGTCTTATCCAGCTCCTCTCCTGTAAATAAATGCTTTATGCAAAATAAACTGGACATGAGAGACTCAGCTAGTTTTAGTTCAAAAGGTCTTAATTTAAAATGATTAAAGGACAGTTTTAAAAACTTGATCACTTAGTTACAAATTAAAATTCTGAATATAAATGTGTCATTTAATAGTTTAGACTTACAGACTGCTGGTGGCAGCAAATGATTTACAATAATAAATATATACAAAAAAAAAAAATGTATCTACAAATAAAGAGTACTGTTGTACATCATCAGTGACCTGGTGAAAGATGCCAATCACAGACAATTCACAAAGATGTAGTTCAAGGAAAGGACAATTCGATAGAAAGTTGAGGTTTTGATCAAGTATTTACAAAGCTGAAGCAATTATTCTTCAAGTCCCATAGGGATAAAAACAAATGAAAATTTACATGACAAATGTCATGTTTTTCTCTAGGTTAAACCACCGCAAAATAATAAAAAAAAAAGTTTGACAGTTACTAGCATGCGTGATGGCTTCCTATTCAAAATAAACTTTATTACAGGTAATGGATACACACGTTAGGGTTTCAGTTTTGATTGCCCTTCTTCATTACCCTTTCTTTCTTTTGCAGCTTGACCTTCTGGATCATTTTTGCAGTGCTCATCAAGTCTTCTCAAACTGATGGTAGGTCTCATTTCCTGAAGTTGCTTCAACGCACGCTCAGTGCAGTCTTTAAAAGTCTTGTCTAAAACTATCTTTACATTCTCACAGGACTGAAGCTGTGATGGATTGGCAAACTGTACAAAGGTTTCAGTTGCAGAAGACGACCAAGTGACATTATTACTTTTTTCTAAGGAGGTCTTCTCGTTGGATTTTCGTGTGTTTGAATGAGATCCTTTTTTGGTTCCACTGCTATGGTGGTCTCTTTCAGTGTTTTTCTTTTGCTTCACAGCAGACTCTTCAAGGAACTTGAGGAATGAAACTTCAAAACCCATAGGCTTAAATGAACTCCAGTCGAAAGCCGCAGGCTGCTCTTCAGCCGTCTGAATAGCAACAGCAGTCTCTTCCTCCCTGTGCAGGTTACTCACTTCAGCAGGCGGCACCTCCTCCGTTTTCTCAGTTCTTCTTCTCTTATTCTGAGATACATTTTTTTCTTTGTTTGCTCTTTTTAAGTTGTTTGATTTTTGCTTCTCTGAGGGGCAGGAGTTGGTCTCCTGCGAGTCGCTATTTACACTGGAAGATATTTTTGCTTGATTTTCAGCACTTGAACAATCCTCGTTAATCAGCTTAGTAATGAAGAGTTCTGTCAGCTCATCCACTTCATCCTTCTCACCTTTCTCCGTTTCCTCCTGCGGTAACGTCGATGTGCCTGAATCATTATTGCTTGCTAATGAACTTGGTTCTGCCCCTTCCACGTCACTTTTTTTGTCAGTTTCCTCTGGCTCACAAGGCGTTTCCTTTACTTCTGACACACAGTGCTTTTTCGATACGATGAGAAGATTTCTGTGTTGTGACGTAAAGGCCTTGGACAATTTGTGACATTTATAATGTCTTATGATGTTACTTTCGCTTGTAACTACAGAAGAACATCCTTTTATCATACATGGGTACTGAGTTACAAATCTACTAGTGCATTCGGACAATGCCTCATTTCGAGCCTTTATAGAAAACACGTGCTTTCCACGTTTCAGTGAATAAGCCTTATTTTCCTGAATCTGCACTGGTTTTGAATTCTTGTTTTCCAAGTTAATGTTTTTCTTTCTTTTTGCTTTCTCTGCCAGCCTGCTACTTTCTTTTCCCGATTTGTTTTTCAGTCCCCTCTGCTTGGACTTCACTGGTTTCTCCTGGTTTGCTTTGCTTGAAATGTTTTCCTGACCTGGTGTCAGCCTTCTGGGTCTTATTAGATGATCTTTATGCCTGTCATTGTGTTTATTAAAAATATGCCTCAGGAGGTTAGATCTGGTAGCATAAATACGGTCACAGCCCTCACAGTCACACTTGAATACGCCATCATCTTCTACCTTGTTTGGCCGTATCTTAACACCGTGATCTGTCTCAAGATGCGTAACGTAGTTGAAATACACTGTAAACGAAGATTTACACTGAGACTGATCACAAGAAAATCTTCCTGCCTCGGGAGCTGGTTTCATACTTCTGATTTGCTCAGGGGTCATGTTATGAAGCTTCATGTAATGCTGGATCAAGCTAGGAACCTCCTGGAATATTCGGGAGCAGTCACTCATCTCACACCTGAATTCTCTGATGCTGGGTTTGGTTTCAGTTTCATCACGTTCCTCCTTATTTGGCTCACTTTCCTCCTCCACTTCAGCAGAGAAGGCAGGAAGGTCTGATTTGTGCACAGCTTGATAATGAAGGATCAGATTTTGCTGAATTGTGAATGCCGCGAAGCAGCCCTGATGGACGCATCGATATGGTCTGTAAGGACTGTATCTAGTAGGAAACTCCAGAGGTTTTGGTACAGGCTTCCGGCGTTTTCTCTCCTCTTTTTCCTTCCTGTGCCTCCTAACTTTGTGTACTTTTGCCTCTGCATTAACCAAAGTGGCTGCATTATGCTGCTCCAATGAAATGGAAACCACTTGGGGAGGTGTTTCCAGCCTTTCAGGAGTATTTTTCTCTGGTAGTAACTTTTCCAAGACATTTACAGGCTCTAGAGCTTCCTTTATCTGACCTTCTTTGTCCAACGGAGCCACAGTTTTGTTTTCTGTTATTAGTGTCTGCGCATTTATTTCAACAGGTTGCGAGGCTGCACTTACAACTTCATTTTGAGACCTTCTGCCATAAGGCCTTTTAATTTTTAATTTTACCATCTCCTCTGTTGTAAAATGATGTACAAGCTGGCAGTGCGCTCGGAGATTAGAGTTTCGTGTGAATGTCTTTGGACAGCTAGCAACAACACACTTAAACGGGGCGTACTTCAGTTGATGTTTCTTAATTTCCAGTATCATTTCTGCAGTGTACTGATGAACCTTGCCATAGTGTTTGAACAATGCGTCTTTTGTCATCGCACTATAGTTGCAACCTTGATTCTGACATACGAAAGGCTTATTAACTTTGTCACTAAAGTGAATGATCGTTTCGGAAGGTACCTGGACAAGAGGTTTGTTTTCAACTGATACAACAGGAACTGCTGGTGCTAGAGTATCTGCTGGGGGACACTGGGAAACACTCTCAGAGACCTGAATGGATGAATCATTTTCTAGTTTCAGTTTTTGCAAGCCCTCCAAAATTTCCAGCATTTGATTATCAACTTTTTGAGATGTTTCAGACTGAGCAGGGTTATTAGTCTTTGCAGCAGTGACGTTCCCTGCGTGCACTGCAAACTGTGTGTGAGTGGGTAACAGCACACTACTTGAAGAATTTCCTGAAGAAGTTTGTGTGTTATTCACTTGCAAGTTCTGTCCCGAAGCAGTGCCAGTATCCTGAACTTCAGTTTTCACCTCGAGCATCTGTGAATTCACGGCACTTTTAATTATTTCAAGGGTTTTTTCAAAGTTCTGAATAACACTGTCTTCTGAAATCTGCTCCTCCGAATTGGTCTGCACACAAGAATTTGTGGGCATCATTTGGGAATCCCCATTTTCTGCTTTCACTGTTAATGTTGTACGAGTCTCAAGGTTTGTTTTGAAGTTCTCTTTGATACTGGCCATGAATAACTGATTGTCAGCATTATTGAGTTTCTGTGTGAGATTTTCTGCCACTGCTTGAGAATCACAATTTGCTAGCAAGTTGGGCTGAAAATTATCTCCCTGTGTTTGCATGTTTCCTTCAGTGCTTTTGGTTAGAAGTCCCGTTGTTGTTATATTATTTACTGCTACTTTCTGTGCTATGTTAGGCGCAAGTAAGGGTGTAGTTGCTTTTCTCTTCCTCTTTGAAGCACTGGTTCCCTTCTTATTTGAGTTATTCGATACAGAAGTGTTGGGAGAACTTATAACTGAAACTCGTGAAGTGTTCCCTGCAAAGGTTTGTGCTGCTGCAACAGCGTTAGAAAATGAGCTAGAGCACAGGCCATTTTCAATCGTCTTTAGCATTAAATCATCTGTTGTGAAAACGGGCACACTCTTGCACTCATTTACTGAAGGAATTTTGGTATCGAGGGTCCTGTTTTGGTCTGTTAGCAGAGTACTTGGGCTGCAGACTGTCTGCAACAGAGGTGACATGGTTGAATTGGGGAGAACAGCTGCATTTATTTGAGTTGTGCCAGTGACGCAACTTGTTGTAACTATGTGCGGAAGTACTTCTGTGTTATCAAAGGTAGTTGAGATGCCCGCAGTTTCCAAAGCTTGTTTTATAATTTGATTTCCTTCCTCATTTCCACTGGTATTAAAGTTAGGCACATTGGCCCGTGGGAACATGGTCTGCAGTAAGACCGCAGAACGATTTTCAGATGCAAGCAATTGCAGGAATGCTGGGTCTTTAAAACACAATTCTGGATTGAAGGTAGACTCTTGGGGTTGCTGCAAGCTTAATGAATTCGAGGAAAGAATCATGCTGGCAAGCAAAGACTGTCCATTGGCCTGCAGAGCTTCTGCAGAAATTTCTGATCCTTCAAGAGGTTTACAATACGACCTCTTAGATAAGTGACCACCAAGCGATCGAGGATTAGTAAAAGCTCTGAAACACCTGCTACAGATAAATTTACCATCTCTAATTATTGCTGGCCATTTTGCCCGCTTGTTATGTTTTGGCTTCCTTTCTTTTCCATTTGGACCCCGGCCACGGTCCTTTTTCATCTTTTCTGAAGTTGGATGTTGAGAACTGGTTTCATTGAAGTTATTTTCATTATTCACTCGTGGAGGAAACAACTGATCGATGCTTTCCTCTTTTGGGAAAGCAGAGCTGCTGTTTCCTTCTAGTTGTGATGAAAAGCTGTTTGTGTTGTTTTCCAGCTGTGAGAAGACTGAACTTGGGGCGCTCTCTGATGGCGAAGGAAAAAGAGACATTGGACCATTCTCCGCAGGCAGAGGAAGAAAGGGATCTGAGCCACCGTCAATATTCAGAGGCATAACTCTTTTTGCCAGATCTTCCAACTGGGAAGGCAAGGTTACACCAGACAGATTTTCCATTTGTGAACACAAAACACTTTCAGGCTCACTTTTAATACGAGTAGACAAACTTGGATTTATGACACTTTCCACTACAGGCAACATAGGATTAGTCAAGTTTTCTAAGTGAGTTGGGAAAAGCGTGCTTGAGAGGTGTTGCACTTGACTGGAACAGGTGGGGTTCGTATTCGTTTTGCTCTGTGCAGTAAAAGCAGCACCGTTGGGACTGCCCGCTTGCGATGGCACCAGACAGACCATCTTTCCATCGTTCGCCATGTTTTGTACATTGTTGGATTTCCGCGGTTTCTTATTTTTACGTTGCATTTTAAAAGTAGCATACTGATCAGGGTGCGCTGCCTTCATATGTTTGCCAATGCTCTGTGATGAGTTATATGTTCGAGTACACCCCTCAACCTGACAACTGAATTTCTGAACTGGGGCTGCTGGTGACACAGTTGGAACTAGAGAATTATTTATGCTAGGCTGCGATGGAATAAATGTAATACTTTCTAAAGTTTTTAAAGGTAGGTTATATAGATTTGCTGCAGCTTTAATACTGTCTTCAATTTCAAGTTTGGAAATGGGAACACTGTTTTGGCACCCTGCCTGATTCTGCACACTAAGCGTATTTACAGTGTTTACTTGTCCTTCTAAGCTTTTTGATTCAAGAGCTTCTGGTTTTAGTGTGTTTGAACTCACAGAAATATTCTGAACATTCTGAGACTGATTGAGACAATTCTCTTCCTTTCTTTCCTGGAAAACTGGAAGACAAGAATCAACTGTTGAGCACAATTGCTGGGCTCCAGATTTAGTGGTATCTACGTTACTGGTAGTAGCAGCCAATTTACTTCTTCTTACAAAGTTATCTCGGATCTTCTGGTTAACTGCAAGCACCTTAACACTGCTCACTGGAATTGCTACTTCTGTCTTCACTGAACCTGCAGCAGCCTCTTCTGGAGCAGCATTAGGCAAGGAATCAGTTTGCTGCAGTGCACTTGGCGATGTATTTACACTTTCATTCCCTACCGGTTCTGCTTTGATTTCATTCCAGACATAGTTTTCTCCTTCAGTAAAACTATTTTGGTTGTCAGCTGGAGCAGATGCAGATTCTTCTTTAACAGCAACTCCATCAGTACTTTCATTAGCTTTAGAAGGTTGACTAAGATCAGACTGAGTAGTCTGGCCTTCCGGCTGTTGCACTTCTTTTTCAGGCTGCTTGCTGTGTTCTTCAATATGCTTTTCTAGTTCGTTCTGAGAACGGTACACTTTTCCACAGCCCGTGAATTTGCAGGTATATGTATTATAGTGTTGTGCTTCGTGATCATACAGTAAATAGGCTTCAGAAAACACTCTCCCACATTTAGGAAACATACACTTTGCTCTGAAGACTGGATGCTCCTTCCTGTGAGTTAGCAGCTCAGCGTAACTGTTAAAACCAGCCTTACATTTCATCTGTATGCAGATATAAGGCTTGCTGCCACAGTGCATTTGTAAATGATCGTTCAGGTGAGTAACACTTACAAAATGTCGCCTACAGTACTGACAAATCACTTTTTTGCTCTGCATTTCTAGAAAACGCTTAGCTTCTTCATTATCCTTATGCCCCTTTGCATGTGCTATTAGATTTTTAAAATACTTAAAGCCTTTTTTACAAAATGTTACAGGGCAGGTGAATTCATTAACAGGTAGTGGCTTTTGAACTGGCACTATCTCTGGTACATATGGTTTATCTTTGTCATCATTTTCATCATCAGAGCCATCGTTATCATTAAATACAATGAAGTCTGTTGAATAGAGACTGTTCTTCTTAATGGGTCGCTGCTCTTGTTTGGTTACGGAATTGGTTTTCTGATTCTCGTTGGTAGTTGCTATTTTAGGAGGTCTTCCCAATCTTCTCAGGGGTTTCATAGCAGCCAGTCTCTCTTTGCTGGATTTCTTAACATGCAAAGTTACGTGGGGAACAAAGTTTTCTTTAGAATTAAAATTCTGGGCACAAATAGGGCAACTGTAAATCCCATCTTTATAATGTTTTTGAGCATGCCTAACTATTCTGTGACCTAGGAATTCCTTGTCGCATAACACACAATACTGCATATAAGCTTGCCAGTTCCTAAATCTAGCTGATATGAATCCTCTCTCTCTGAGTTTTTTAATTTCTCTCTTTTTCTGCTTTTCATCTCTGATACCTTTAAGAAGGCTTGAAGCTTCATCAAAACTGCCAGCAAACCCATTCACAGAAGTTTCTTTAGTCTCTTCCTGGCAATCTTCAACCTTCTCATAAACTTCGCTATCATTGAGTTCGTCTATTGAAGACACAATGGATGCCTCCTCTCCCATCAATGCCAGACACTGACGCTTTAGAGTTTTCCAGTCCCAGAATTCTGGATCAAAAGGCCACTGAGTTTTCAGTACAAGTAAGAGCTCGCAGCGCAACGAATTTGGTATTGGAAGATTCTCTTCGTCATACTTTTGATCAGGCTGATTATAAAGCATTTCAACAGCATAGTACGCATCCACAGTGGGTTCAAGAAGAAATTCACTCAACTGACAAGCACGTTTAACCTCCAAATCATCTGGAAGCAAGCAGGAGATAGTCTTGCAAATAGATATCTTGACATCTGTATTTTCACCGGATTCCAAGCGCAAAGCTTTCACACACAGTTCAATGCAGGTTGCAAGTCCAGCACCATCAATCTGTAAAGCAAGATTAATCTTAGTAAATCCACCCTTTTTATATTTATTAAAAAAAAACAACAAACATATTCAATCCTAAGTGTCAGGAAAATGCATCTGGATCTAATAATACACTTTAACAAACATAGTTTTAAATGCTAGGCTAAGTTACATGATTTGTCTTCATGCTACTACAAACTGAAAGATTAAGCTATTAAACTACATTAAACTATTAAAATACATATTAAAAGTACATTCTGCCATATTTGTGACTTTCGGCTTGTATGGAAGAGGAATACAATCTGTATTAGAGCAGTACTGGAGCTTTTCCATAAATTAAAGAGTGCCAGTTCGGTGGAAGTTACTTGAAATAAGCTTCTATGGAGCACTAAGTTAACACTAGGTAGAACTAAATGTAAGAAGTGCTAGAGCTACAGTAAGAGAAGCACATGATTATCAAAAAGCTATAAAATCTGGAAATCACTTAAGGCATAAGGGTTTGTTTCTATTTTTGAAGACTATTCCACTTCAAAATCAACTGATTATAATTGAACACAAGGGTTTATTCCAACTGGAAGTATTAAATGGAACTGAATGTTCCAACTTTTCAGTGTTTCAAAGGTCACATATATAGCCCTTCCTCATTTACACCCTCCAGGAAGGTAGACTACATTTATGTTAATTGTATAGTTCCTTTAGATACCAACGATGCATAGAGAGGACACTGTATATGTGAAAGTCAAGTGCATCCTGCTCTGGCAGGGGGATTAGACTAGATGATCTTTCGAGGCCCCTTCCAATCCCTGACATTCTGTGATTCTGTCATTTATGAATACGCAAGTCTACTATTATTAAATTTCTGCCACCAATGAAACAGTCTACAGTTCACCAAGGAAAAATCAGCATGGCATGGAGCAGACAGCTTTCAATATCACGAGTCTTTGCCAAAATCATTCCCCACTACTCCAATTTAGTCCAGGTCTTTGGGAAGAATCAAGATTAGCCCATGATTAGTCAGACCATAGTGATGCAAAAGGAAAAGAATATTTTTTTTACTGAAGAGTACACAGAATTACAGAAATCTCCCCAGCCAAAAGTTTTTGGAAGGGCTAAACTTGGCTATAGACATTAAATACTACAACTGCTCATAGGAAACTAGGAAAATTACATGAAACTGAGATATATGAACCGAGTTGTGCATCTGAGTCTGCAAAAGGCAAGTACGTCATTTATCAAAATAAACTGCATTCTTTGTGGCAGACTGAAAGATTTGTTTACTTTTCTTCCTCCTTTATTTCCACAATATTCTTATATACGTATCATAATACAGAGCCTTTATTTCCTCTGGTCATCCACAACATGACATCTTTTATAATATGTGAAATACGGAAAATAATAAAGAGGAACATTAGGACCTGGCAATAGAAAATACCTTATTTAGTATATACATACAACAGCAGAAGGCTGCAACTTCACCTTTACATTGTATTTCATCTCAGCTGTGGCATTCTAATCTTTTTTGTTAAACTCATTTTTTTTTCCTTTCAAATGACCAGAGCGTGGCAATGATTTAAAATGAATCAACCTGCAGTTTACCTATACAAAGAGGTTGTTATCTTTTCCCCAAACCAATTATGACTGCCTCAAAAAGACTGGATGTCTAAGCAGCTTTCATACCATTTTCCTATTTATAGTTCTGTTTAAATTGTATTGAAATATTCTTTCAGGAATATCCTTACCTCTGAATTAATTACTTTGATCAGGAAGAAAATGTGATAAACAGTCTTAGTTAACACAGAAAGTTGACGACATCTCTCTAGATACACTTGAATAGAAGGCTCTACCCTTTGCTGCAGTTTACTCCAGAAAAGAGTCAGTTCCCTAGAACAAGAGAGCAATGTTTCAAGACCAGCAACACAATCACTCATCTGATCACAAGAAATGCAAGGTTGAGAACCATTTCTGTTTTGTCTTTAGGAAACTGAAAACATGAATTTACTCACATCTTATCCTACAGCTTTTATTAGCATACCCACATTATTAATATCTAATTTTAAAAACCACAATGACTCAATTGCAAAAGAAAAGACCTGAACAAAAGCAGTAATGCCACAAATTACGTAATTTGTGGGCTCATTACGTAGTCTTGAAAAATGTTACGCTTCTGCATTCTCAGTAATTATTAACAGCTATAGGAGGATCACTTTTCTCTGTGGTACGTGAATTTTTCTTGAGCTGTTTTATGAACTGAAGTTAATTTGCTTTAGTGAGAAATTAGGTCCAAAAAACAAACAGTAGTAGTAGGTTAACTCACTATTTCATCTCTGATGCTTAGTTTCCTAAATAAGAGGCTCTCCTCAGTTGCAAACAAGTGCCAAAGGCACTGAGCATCCTATACAATGGTGTAATCTCCGAAACTTAACAGCAGAATCTGTTAACACAAAATCCTCCACAAACAGATGTTCTACTGCTGCTGCACAAGAAATGAGGTGCAGAAGCATAGTAAATCCTTCAGGCACCATACAGGATTGGAATCATGACTATGCTGTTAGTAATTGGAAGCTTAGACTCAACAACAACTCAACTCAACAGCTCAACTCAAGACCAGTTATTTGCTCCTGCATCAGTGATAGCAAACCCTAACCAATGAGTAATTTAATCTGTCTCGTTACTTTGGTTACAATAGTAAAGAGTACCCTGGCTTCTAGAAATTTATCAAGATAAACAAATGTGTTACGAAACAAGGACAGAAGGGAAATTTATCATAATGCTGACTACCTGCCTGCAGATATTAATTTCCTTATTTCTACAGCGTAAGACTACAGTCAGGAAAATCTACTAACCAGGTATCAGTGTTTGTTAATACCTCCTCATACAACGCAGCCTTCAAACTCTAGTCATGGAAGCTAATCTTATTATTTTCTTTCTTTAACAAAAGCTTTCCAGAAGTCTCATCTATTTCCTGTTCAGCTCACGGATATTATCAGACAAAGAAAGTCAACTTATAGCTTATGTACCACCTCTGTCCTCCCTAAATAAGTTTACACTGCACCAGACAGAAAACAATATTCAAACTCACCAGGCACAGTACATCTCTCCTTGCTGAAGTTGGCGAGATAAAAACGCTGCACATAAAATTAGAGCAGTCTTCTCATCTCCATCAGATTCTAGATTACAGATCATTTCTAGAGCATCTTTGCAATCTACGTCTGCAATCTGAGGAAAGAAAATGAGACCAAGACTAAGCATGCGGTTTCATTTCCAGATAGCATTAATCCAAACCTTTGCAAAAAGAACTTATAACTTAGTGAACAGTTAACTTTATCAGACTGCGACGCAACTGAAAGAAAATCAGTGTTTACAGATGAAAATTGATTATGCTCACAGAAAAATCTTTTCTGAAGCTTGTTTCTTAAAGACATCATAGTTATATCTAATGTCCCAGACACAAATTTCTTGGAGTGTATCATTAATTATCCATACGGTTATGGTAATAATAAGATAAATTGCAGCCTAATACAAAGAGACTATTATCTTTAACTCTAATCCAGTTTACTAGCACGTGATATTATTACTGGTTTAATACAATCGCTGGTCAATTAATGAGTATGAAAGTTTAACATGAACATTCCTGTATTTTTCAAAAATCAAAGCTGTGCAGATGAAGCAGACCAACCAAATGCCTACAAGAATATCACAGTTTATGCAATGTAATTTAATATAAACATCTGAGCCACAACGCAAGCACTTAGCTTCATAGTAAGACAAAGCAAAAAATAGTCACCCAGCAGTACTAGACAATTAGATCAGTAATGAATCAGCACAGTTGTTGAAACTACTACTGTCTATTTTGATTCTCAGCAGACTGGTTTGATTACATCAATTAGCACATCTGGCAGGACATTCTTCAGTGTTGGCAGCTGAAGAACAACTTGGCCATTCCAACTGCACTGTTGAAAATCTCTTGAGTAATCACAAGAAATCCCAAAGCTAGAAAAAGAAACCACAATCCAAGTAACTAGATAATTTGGTATTTTGTATACAGTAGCAGCACAGTTTGGTTTGGCATCGTTGTATACAGATATTGCCCCAGCAATTAAGCCACAATTTTGAAAAATATAAATCATTTTTTTCCCCTCTAAATTGTGGCTTTGTAAATATACCAATAACCCCTCACTGCCAGTCATTTGAGATTTAAGAATCTCAAGGTCATCTTCTAAGGAAAACTGTCTCTCCCAAGACTTCAGAGAGGATGGATAAACATAACTGTCATACCGATTCAGACAGAGCCTGCTTCGCTCAGCACCTTCTCTCAGAGGGGGCCCATCACTGAAAAGCTTACGGAAGAGTATGTGAAACTGATCTTAAAATAAAAGCATGTTTCTTTCTGAATTGTTTTTCCAGTGTATCAGAGTTCAGATGTGCTTCCAGCAACAGTCTGTACAGACTGTGCCACCAAGCCTGTATGCCTAGACAGGCATTTCACATCCTGAAGTTTTGAGTCGTCATATTTTTGAAGCAAAATATTAGGCTAATTCAAGCTGAAAATGACCACAAATGCTGCTTTGCTACCTGTTTTAAATAGATACAATGATTTCCACATCATTAGAATCATCTGCACTTCTCATATTTACATTCAATTCCCATTTTCTCATTCCATTCTCCAACTATGGAAGGGCTATCCCTTTCAGTTCCAAAGTCCAGCTCAACATATTAGTAGCCTATCAGCCTTCTGGTTTATAATATATGAACTTTCCAAAATGACTATTACTACTGCAAATTGTTGCAGCCAGAGCTGCAAAGTTAAGCAGTCCACGATAAGGAAATCAAGGTTTGGAAATACACGTATTGGGTTATCTGGGATAATTCTTCACTAGCCCCAGTAAAACTCTGGGGTGGGGTGAGAAATGATGATGTCACCTGAAAGAATGTGGAACTGCAAAGCTGTCATCTCATTTCTGATTTTTGCATTTAAAAGTGACAAGAACATTTCAAAGCAGTTCAACTACTTGGTTTCATCTTCAATTTCACCTCCTACTTGAAGTAAATTGTTATTTCCTGACATGTACACATAGGTCAAGAACATTACATCTGTTGTCTGAACTGAAAGTAGCACCTAAGGGCTCCACCCTATGTGCTAGGAACTATGCAGAAAGTTACAGTTAAATCTGTTAAGAATGGCAAACAACTCATCTCCACTTCAGTAACAGGAACCAAGGCAGAAATTTAAACATTTTAAGTAGAATTAAATGTAGCATTGTGGCAGAACCAGAAAACATCTACTAGGGATCTGATATTCCATTTCCACAAGTGTTTTAGTCAAGAATCATTACTAACAGTTTAGAAGTCCCTTAAATGAAAAGAAAAACAAAATAATCAAAGCACATTAATCATATTTAAAAACAAATATCTTCTGTGTGAAAGCAGCCTAACTGTAACTGGTGATTTCACTGTTACTAAAGAAATAAGTCATTATTTTTTACTTACTTCCTCCATTAGTTTTTCATTTGGTGATCCTGAACAAAGACAGACCAGGTAGGTTTGCTTGAAATTGCCTTTTGCACTGATTTCTGGATGGTCAGAGCAGAGTTTTGCCAGGGCAGTAGCTTGTGTTAATTGCTTTGTTTTCATGAGGTGCTTAATACGCATATCCAGCAGGACAGGGCCTTCAAACACTAAAAATTCATTCACTTCAAAGAAAAACAAGCCAAAATATTACATACACGTTTCATAGCAAATTACAGAATTAACAGATGGCATTTACTCATTCATGGCTAGCCTACAAAATCTATACGACTAAAGAAGGTACAAACGGTATGAAGCATAGACAAAAAGCATCTGTGAGAGCTGTACTTATTTATTACAAGGATTCTCTGCTACAATATACTCTTTATTCTACTTGAAAGTTTTAATTTATTCCAAAATAGCTGCGCACAAAACAGATATTAAAAGGCATATAAATGTTAAAAGGCACCACTTAATTCTACGGAAAGAGAACACAAAGCTACAACTACACTCACATCCTTCCTTACACTTTCATGCTGTGTCACTTCAAAAGCTGCTTTTTAAAGACCTTGCTACCAAAGGATAAAGGTGACAAAGTATCTGCACTTCTCTGAAATACTGTTAAATATTTCATATTATGTATTCACACAGTGCAGTCAAAATCCCTTTTAAAGTTTTTGAGCCAAATGAGAGGCTTGTAAACACTTACTGTGTAGTTTAAAATTGAAAGTTATGGTAATGGCTAGACTGTATTCAGTTATATTCCACAGATGCACTGCTGCTAGAGTCAAAACTCCACTGTGCCTACTCCAACACTGTTTCAGTGGAGGGCTTAATAATCCTATGGAAGAGGAGAATGCAGGTTGTTTCCACTCCTATAAATATACCTCAGGCCTCATCCAGATCTTTAAGTTCTGACGAAATGTACTTCACCTCTGAAGTATGAAGCATAATATTACATCTAAAATATTTATTAAAACTGGATAGACACAGACATTCAGTATTGTTTAATCCTTTTGGCATCAACCATTCCTCATGACAACTGCCTCCACAAGCTACAGTTACACACTGCATGAAAAAAAATCTTTTTAACACATTCACACACAATACAGGTTTTCACTGTTTCCCTTCTCTGCACCACTCTTTTATGGAAAAAATCAGATTCATGACATTAGGATAAATTGCTGCTCTTCACAAAATGAGATCATTTCCAGCCTTTGAGTATTTGCATCACCCCTTCCTGAAACCACGTGGGCATTTGCAATGCTCACTTATTGATAAATACTGATGGGAACATTTGTTACATTCCACTGAACACACTTGCATTGAACTTCACTTCCATCATGTTGCCCATTCACCCAGTCTGAGATATTCCCTTCATTCCTAATGTCTTGTTTGATCTTGATGAAATAATCAAGTAATTTCAGCATCTATAAAATTGATTACCTCAGTTTGTTATTTGGAATATTGGTATACTGAACATGAGGACTGCTGAAGGAAAAAAGATCAACAAAATTAATTCCTCCCTTCCTAGTTAGTTTTTGATTCATGACTCTCTTTCATTTTATCTCATTATTTTTCCTTTTTCTAGCTACTTACATGGGCTATTACTAAAAGATTGTCTTGCAATTGAAATTAGGTCAACCGTCCTCTTTAATCAGAAGCATGTAAATTTAGGGCAGAAAATACTGCCTTTTGCAGACACAATGCCTGCTAGACCTCATCGTTACCTTTCACACATTGCAAGGTTTCTGGTTGAATCATTTCAACCAGCTTGTTAGTTATTTGTTCAGAAATCTTCCCTGCTATTACAAATGATCATCCATGGCTCGCTAATGCGTAAGAACACTCAACCAAATAAGACTTTCTTCCTCTTTCCATGTCAATGAAGATATAAACAATTTTTTATTCGTGCAATAACAAAGGAGGACTACAGCACACTAACAGGCAATTGGTAGACGCAGCCATTTCTGCATTTATGATAAGACACTTTCCTTTCAAATAGCATAAGAAATGGTTTTTTTTTGGTGCAATTTTCAGATCCTTATTAAAAAAAATAAAAAATAAAAATCATACTCTTGTCAACCCATAAATGACCCAGTGGTTAATTACATTCAGTGGTTTTAGCTCTGCTCATCCTCCTACCAGGTGGGTTCCAGTAATCCCTTCACCCACATTGTTTACTCTGTCAGCTACTCTGCTTCAAATAACATTGGAACACTTTACCTTATGTCTGTAACAAGATATGGGAAGACTACAGAGTCTTTAAGCTATACTGGTAATCCAGGACGTTCCACTCTGATTTAATTACGATATTTAATATTTTAGAGACTTTGCTTAAGCTACTAGGCCTCAGTATAATCCTTTCCTTTAGTGTTCTACTGCTTCAGATAGCTCACCTTACATAATCATCATCAGATCATTTTCTGTTATCAGCTCTACAAGAAACAGGAAGACCTCAGGGTTAAAGTTACTTATTACCTCTTAAGTCTTTATTCTAATCCAAGTGAGTATAATCATTACAGTTAACATCTGAAAGCTCACTCAAAATACAAGTTTTAATTATTTCACACATAAACGATGCAATGTATTTTAAGACAAAAGATAGTGCCCAGGTTGAGGGAGTTAAGTCCATGGCAGTAAGCAGCCCTAAACGTAAGATTTTCCTTGTTGATTTTGATTATTGATGTTTTATGAATGTATTTTACAGTGTGCTGTCTTAAGAGTTATTGCAGACAAACTGTTAGTTTCATGTAACAAACAGAACTTCATAAAAATGCTATACTTCTTTTCAGATCAAATCAGTTAATCCTTACGGGTACAAAACCTACATCATTCGTACTTCAGTTTAATAGCAGCATTGTTTAAAGAATTAGTAAATGCTGATTTTGTGCACTATTCACTGAAATTTACAAACTGACGTTTGTGCAAGACATGTGCAAAATACTCTTAAAAATACAGAATTAAAATGAGAAGAAAAAAGATGAGCAGATGACATCTGATAGACGGTACTTGGATCTGGTAACTCTGATAGTGGCAGATATACTGTCCTCTAACTCTTTCCATGTTTTTCTTGCCATTCCCTCACATCCCACAGCTGCAGCTTCACTACCAAGTGATTCCATATCAAGTCCACAAGAACTACTATGAACCTGTAACACAGGTAATGCTTACTGCATACGTGAATTAAAAAAGAGAAAGGATAATCTCTGGATTAGTATCACACGAGCATGAATAAGCTGTGAACACAGTCTTGTAGTAACAAGTTCTCCCTGGTGGACAGTCCACATGTATATCTCATTTTGGCTGACCAGAAGACTTGTAGAACACAAAGCAATGACTTTTTGCCTTACTCAAAGCACTCATAATCCAACTACTCTAGCCTTTGCCAATTCTTGGATAGATATAAATCAATCTACCAGAGACCTTTATTTCTTCACAACCTCGCTCTGGCCAAAGAGGATGAATGAAGGCAGGAGGTGAATGTACATGTGGACTATCCATCTCAAAGAACTTCAGTGACTAGTAAGTATCCTCTCCAGTCACCTTCAAGTGTTAGTCCACATGTGCGTTCACACTGTGGGTGATTCTGAACTGTACTTGATACTTTCATATTTACCTGGAGCTGGGTGTCAGAATCCTTCATGCAAACAACATCTCAGCACAAGTCTGCTGAATGCAGCACCAATCCTGGATGCTTGTACGATGGCATAATGTCTGGTGAAAGGGTAAAAGAAGTTCCAGGTGGCTGCTTTGCATATACCCAGGATGAAAACACTTTTTTAAAAAATTACTTTTTAATTTTTAAGTGATGTTGCTGGTATTAACTGACTTCTGATGGTGGGTGCTCTGATTATTCAAAATAGTTCCATGCTGGCTGCTTAAATTCTAGCCTTCCCTATGTTCCAATATCCTTCCCTTGATAATCTCTGACCAGTGATGGTTGTATCCTTGAACATCCCTTCAGTGGGACATTCTCCAGAAATCTGCCTACCACACTTAAATCTCAGAAAATTTCAAGAACTTAATTCTTGACACCAAGGTTTAAATCTCTACGGATAATCACAGTCAGATAAAGGAAAAAACAAACAGAACCCTCTCTTTTTATATGGCTATCTCAGAACAATTTTCTTCTGGATAATTCCTCCATCTGTCCTCAGTACCAGCTGAGGAGATACCAATGACAGCAGAGACTTAGTTCTGCAGGATTTCATGGTAACTACAAAGAAATGACAATGTCTAGGTTGAAAAAAAAGTGGCTCATGCTGCAGAGTGCAAGCTGCACTGACAGAAAGTGGCAGTGGATGTGCAGTGGTGTTCTTATCACCGTACAGATTCTCACACAACTCAAAATACTCAGTCACATTTCAGTTTTCAATCTTTGGGATCCTAGGCACTAAGGCTGTTCGGATTATGTATCCACCTTCAAGAAAGGTAAATTCTGACTGCCGTGAATTTCACATCAGCTTCAATTCAAGATTAAAATCAGGAATAATCTAAAATTCAACATCTGATAGTTCAGGAGGCTTGTAAGACAAAAGACCCACTACTAAGTGAAGAATTAAGATCATCTTAGTAAGGTTTCCTTCCCTAACCATTGATGGAAATATGGAAAATTCCCCTCTCCAGATACGGGCACCAATTGCTCATTAGTGTTCTGATGCAACCTCAAGAAAAGCAACAGCCCTGCAGTTGAAACCTGAAACGATGACAGATCCAGTCAACACAAAAACGCAACAGTGGTATGAAAACGGTTCTGAGCACTAAGGCAGATGAATCACTTTCAGACTTGTCAGTGATCACAGTTAGTACTGTCATCTTCAATGTAACGGTGTGGATGAAATTTTCACTTTCACGTGTCTTAGAATGCATTTCCAAATTTCTTTCTGCTTTGGTACTGGGACTAGTTTCCCCCACTACTGGATTAGAGGAAACTGGTTGAGCAGTGGTCCACAGCAGAGAATATTATCAACATATTCATAAGGGATCACTGCGATGCTGTATGGGAATGCTGGTACTCTGCTATCGTAGTGACTCAGTGTGATCACATGGCTTTAGCTGATCACTCAAGTCTAAGCTGTGCATGATGTTACATAGCCCAGACTCAAAATTTGATAAATATTCCTTAAAGACACAAGAGACAAGTTTAGGAAGAAAAAAAGGACAAGAAAATGTACATGATCAAACAAGTAGTTTTCAGCACCCGAGCACATTTTTGAAAGGTAATATTGGTGAGGAACAAGGACTTGAACCAAGAAGTTGCAGGCCTGGACACATAATTGTTGTGGGTGCTGTCACATAGACACTGATAAGGATTGGGAGCACAAAAGAGTTTGAGGAACTGCAATACTGAGGGGGGGAATCTGTTTTGTTTGAAACCATGTGGACACCCTTCAACTCAGCATGTGATTCATGACATACAGTACTAAGCAGATTCAGGAAACTCAAAAAGAGATTCTTTCAGGAAAAAGAACAGAATATTCTCAAATCTCAGGGGGCAGTCACAAGTAGTGACATCGGCTCCAGATGTTTATTTATGGGGCACACAGATGACCTTCAAAGTCCCTACTGACAATGCAGTTTCAGAAAAGAATTTATCTTCAGAGTCACAAATCAAGAATGACAAAAATGTATCTAAGAATATAAAAATGTATGTATAAATAAACAGAACACAAAAAGACAGTGCCTATATTCTACCTGCAGGAGTAGAGGTTTTGTTTTCTTCAGAAACAACTCAAGCGGGGTTTTCATCATTGCAGAGGCTGTCAAAGGGGTTTACTTGGTGACATCTATCACACAATCTGGTAACTTTAGTCAGACTTCTCAACATTTATATACACAGATGGGTTAATAAGCCAGGCCAATTCCAATGTTTGTCACTCAAACAGGTGACAAATCAAACACCTGGAGAGTATTTCCAATCTGAAAACATTTTATGTATGTGCACACATGCAAATATGTATCTATCGTATCTACAGTTCTTGCAATACTATTTCATATGCACTGTATCAACGTCTTGTAGAGAAGCAGGAATATCTATCAGCATCAAATAAACCAGTGATAGGTACGCTGTTCCTGTCAGCACTCCTACAACTGGGTACCCAACCCTCTACCTTTTTTTTTTTTTTTAATCTCCTTGGTGTGTGGATTTTTACAGACATACAATGATCAGAAAACTGAGCTGTGCAGTCAGGAGTAAGATATTACTTAATAACAGGGCACTCAGGGAACAATCTCCCTAGCATTTTACAAAATTGGTACTTCTGTCTCATATTTAAGTGGAATCTATTCAACAATCCATTCCAAAAGAGCAAAGAGTCCAGAACACCAGAGATTAAGTTTGCCTGACTATAATCAGAACAAATCAGATGTGCTGACTAATCAGTTATAATTGTCTCTCACCCTATGTAAGACATTTCAGCAATTTTAAAACAAAATCTTAAAATTATCTGACCCTGTGACAAAACAGATACCTAGCTGTGCTTCCTGCAACAGATGCAAAGAGGCAAAATGACCTTCAGGAGTCAATGACAGAGATACTCAAGATGATCACTGACCCAAAATCTAGCAACTGTTCACCTGGCACTTCGGTTTATTTGGTTCAGAATCTGAATGGACTGTAATTTCTTTGGTTCTGTCATAATTGAGGCTAACAAGACGGAAAATAAGATAAAATTAAGATGATGAAATAACTGAAAAAGAAATACAGAGGTAGCAAAAACTTAGAAGAGGACGGCACTTAGGTAAAAACATTTTAAGTCTTAACTGTCATACAGTTGCTTGAGTGCATGCAGACAAGAGTAACAAAGCTGGTGAAGGGACTAGAAAACAAGAGTTATGAATAGCGTCTGGGGGAACTGGGCCTGTTTCATCTGCTGAGGGCTGAGGGGAGACCTCACTGCCCTCTACAATTACCTAAAAGGAGGCTGCAGCAAGGAGGGCAGCAAGCAGCGACTGAAAAGATGTGAGGAAACAGTTTCAGGTTTAGATTGGATGAATTAAATCAACTGATGAATTTCATCATGGAGAGGGTGGTCAAGCATTGGAACAGGCTGCCCAGGGAAGTGGTGGAGTCTCCGTTAACAGACGTGGAATAGATGATTCTACAATCTCCAACACGTATGTATTTATAGTAATTACTACTTGAAGACTGCACTAATCAAATTTGCCAGATTGTAGCATCCCAGTGTAACAAGCTGACTACTTTTAACAGCTGAGATCTTCTGTAACAGCAAAGAACAAAATACTGTAAGCAAAGTTTGCAAATACTCTGTTATAGTGACTGTTACAGTGAAATTAACGTTGAAAGGTTTGTACATTGTCCTCACGATCTGAATGGGGAGGCAAATACTGCTTCTGAATCCAGGGAAGCCACATAAATTCATAAGCACCAAGCACACCGATTTATTATTATTATTACCTTTTTTAACTTATATCTGTTTTCTACTGAAAGGAGCTCTAAGTCAAGAAACTCATCAGTACCTTCAGAATTCTCCTCCTCTCAACTGTTGTGTACACCGGTGATGCTCTGCAGAAAGGGTAACGCTTACTTTTGATGACATTTTATCATGACATGTAATCTTGTGCAATTTAGGCAGGCAAAATTTTCTACCATCAAGACAAGTAATAACTCTAACAGGAGTCACTCAGAAGGGCACTCAGTCCTTGGAAGAAGCATTCTTGAATAAAAAGCATTGAAAACTAAAAGGAACCCTGAAGTGTCAGTAGAAAACTTGACAGGAAAACATTGATAAAATGAATACTCATCACAACACGATTCATAAATGAGTTCGGAAGAAACCAAATACAAGGCAACCAAATACTAATTGCACCTCTCTCTTAGAAGTATCTTACAGCTACTAAAAGATGGTTGATAAGAAGCTAGTGTAACAGTATTCTGGAAGATTCTAAAACCCCACACCAACCTAATATCTGTATTATATAAATAACAAATTATTAGAAGTGACAAAACACAGACTGTGTGTAAGAATAAGGATGTTTCCATAAAAAAACATCATATTATATAATCCTTGGACTTATCTGAGGGAGTTATGAGAATGTGGATAAAGGAAATCGCGTTAATTTTCTAAAGGCATTAAAGGAAGTCTCTAAAAGCCTGTAAGGACACTAAGAAATCTTGGTTTTAGAAACCAGATACTTAAATGGATAAATTATCAGCTGAAAGAAGAGAAAGAAGAATAACTGTCAATTCACTGAGGACCTCTATGAGTACTTTTATAAACATCTGGAAAATGGAGTAGCACATGAAGTGACAAAATATGCTAATAAAAGTTATATTTAAAAAAAATCAATTGTGAAGAAGGACTGCAATTGTGAAGAGGACTGCACTCCGCTAAGTGACGTAACAACCCAAATTCATATAGAAAACATGAGTGATTTTTTGTGGAAAAAAAATCCCACAATCATAACTCTACATGCAGGAAAACAGATTCTGTCTTTGAGAAATATCTTAACATGTGAAACATGTACTACTACTCAGTAAACAACGTGGGACTAAAACAGTGCTTTAAGAAACTGCTGCTTCAGTGTTCAGTCAAAACTAAGCCTAATATTAGGAAATCATATGATAGGAATGAGAAAGGAAGAGGGAATTCAGAACATTACATCTCGACTGCTGAATAAACCTTGGTCTTTTGTATCAGAAATGGGACAATGAAGTTGGAAGACAGTATGTAAGACTACGACCACAACAGTAGAGAGAGAAGCAGGGATATAACAGCAGTCTAGCACATCACATCTTACTAAAAAGATGCATTCATTAGAAGATGCAAGTAAGAGTTTACTTTTTCATAAGTAGAGAATATCACACAATATGAGCAGGTGTCACGCTAAAGAGAAGCTACTTTATTCAAGAACTGAGCAATTCTGCCACAGACACTTAGATGCGGTGGTTCATGCAGATTCTAAAACCAGTTAGGCAGTCTCGAAGAATTAAAATTAAAATAAAAAAGTCAAGACTTATTAGTACAGGGACAGCAATTCTGAATTGCAAATCACTGTCACCTGCAATGAGAAATCAGGAAAATATCACTGTACACCTATGTTGTTTATGCACTGTTCCCTGTGCAACTGCTGTTAGCCAATCTCAGAACTGTACTCTAAGTTAATATTCATTAATGTCCCATTCTGCATTTCATAGCTGAATAAATGCCATATTCATTTTAAATATAATTTTATTTTTTATGCCCAATAGTTTCTGTACAGCAAAACTGAACTTACCTAATTTTAAAATACATAATCTCCCCTCACACAGCTTATAGAGATGTCCAGCAATTATTACATTTTATGCAAATTACTAACACTATATTATTGGTACATTCTTAGGAACATACTGTTTTATTAATTCGAATAATGCTACAAATATATTTTATTTAAATAGCTTATAAATGAATTACAACCTACATTGAACTAAAGGCTTATGTATCAAAATAATATTCCAATGCATTAAAATACATTTTTTCCCCATCGACTGTTTTAAATTTTACCTTTATCTGGATCCAACTGCTCCTGGGAAAGAATACCACACAATACTGGATTCTTCCACACTCCCTTCTCTTGAGTGAGGGTAGTTAAAATATGCAGTTCCCGGCTGCCGTTTTCCATCAAGTTTTTATGAGCCACCTGATGAATATGTTTTACAAAACAATGTATTGTTAAAAAGAAAAAAAGAAAAAAAAAAAAAGAAGCACGTATTTTATATTCTTTTATATCTTATGTAAAAACAAACAAAAAACCTCCACAAGCCACCTGACAAAGAGTTAAATGCACATCAAAATAATCTTAATATTCAGCCCGTAACAGTATTAGTTCTGTCTCTACCTCCTAAGACTGATGCAGAGAAACCTGAAGAGGAAACTGAACATCCTCAACTTGCAGTGTAATTTATCAACAAAGCTACTTCTGACGCTAGAACTATGAAATGTACTTTTCTTTTGAAAACTGAGGATGAGAAAAGTCTCTTGCCCACATATTGGTGTGACATAAGCTGTAAGACACGATGGTTCTACGCAAGCATGATGAAGGTGGACTGAATTCATAAAATTAACTGACATACTTTCTTCTGCACTTCGTTAGCAGGATTGGTTGTGGAAGTAGAGTTCTCTGAGGATTACATAGCAATGCACTACTAATGCCAGTCCTAAAAGAAATTGCTCATTTCAATCTCTTCACGTTCCTTTTACATTCCCACCTGTTCTGAAGGCTGTGGAGCCTCTCGGCATAAACACATCTTTTAGGAGTTAATCTGCATTAGGCAGATGCTAGTAAAAAATCACTCTGAAAACCAGCTTTGGACTTTCCTTTATTATTTAGGTTGAAAATTATGAAGTAACTGTATTTTGTTTTTCACTGTTATTATTGCACTCTCCACCCCGCTAATATTTTGATAAACTACAGAATATCCCAAGTTGGAAGGGACCAATGAGAATCACCAATTCCAACTCCCAGCTCCACACAGGACCACCCAAAAATTCAAACCCTGATTAAGAGCACTGATCAAACACTCCCTGAACTCTTGCAGCCTGGGGCCATGACCACTGCCCTGAGGAGCCTGCTCCATGACCAATCACCCTCTTGGCAAAGAATCTCATCCTAATCCCCACTTGACCTGACTCTCCCTGATGCAGCTCTATGCCATTCGTTCAGGTCCTGTCACTGTCACCAGAGAGCAGACATCAACACCTGCCCTTCCAATTTCCGTTGTGACGGAGCTGCTGGACATGACGAGGTCACCTTCTAGTCCTTCACAATTTTTGTTGCCTTCCTTTGCACACATTCTATTATTTTTACATCTTTCTTATATTGTGGAGCACAGAACTGTGCACAGGACTCAAAATGAGGTTGCACCAGTTTTGAGTACAGTGGGACAAGAACTTATAGCTCTCCTGTGCCTGGTGTGCCCCAGGATACAGTCCGCCCCTCTGGTTGAAGGGTCTCTTCCTCTGCAAGGTTGCACTACAGCCACCTGCATTCCAACCTATAAAGTACATCCAGGATTACACCATCCCAGGTACAGAATCTGTCATTTGCTCTTGTCTAAATGTTATACATTGCTCAGTGCTTTAATCTAACAAGATCTCTCTAAGTCCCCTCTAATCTCAAGGCACTTAATGGCTTTTCCTATACAGTTTAGAATCATATTTAGTGGGCACTCAAATTAAGAGTCCAGGTCACTGATGGAAACAGAATTGGCCCGACAGTTGGGAATATCACTAGTGATTGGCTGCAAGCCTGATATTACCTCATTTCTACAACTCCTCGAGCCCTGCCCTTAAGCCACTTGTTCACTCACCATATTTGCACACACCCAGCTGTATGCTGGACATTTTGTCCAGAAGGACACCATGAGGGACAGTATTAGAAGCTTTTCTGGAATCCACAGAACTCCCTTCCACTGGATTCCCTTTGTTTACTATGTAACCTCATCATAAAAGGGTATTAAGTTTGTAAGGCATGACTTCATGAGTCCATACTGGCTTGGATCAACAGGTATCATCATTTAAGTATTTTTCAATAACTCACAAAGTAATGTTCTTCATAATTTTGCCAGGCATGAAAGTGAGTCTGAGGCTGACAACGGCCAGAGTCTTTTTTAATGTGCTTCTTGAAAACTGGAATCACATTTACTAGCTCCCAGTCAACTGAGAAGCAGAATTTGTTTCACTGCCCTTGTCTCAAAGCAGAGCTCTAATCCTCAGCCAACTAGTGCCCTGTAGAAGACCTAACAATCTGGAAGCCAAAATGGATCTTGATAGATAAATCATTCATAAAATAAACCTCAAGTGTACAACAGTAAAGAATAACTTACATAATGTTATTCCATTTCTAACAGTTTTTTTTTGTTTTTTTTTTTTAAGAAGTACATTTTAAAACATGAGCTTTCTTTCAAATATTTAACAGGAGTTTTTCTCCAAAGCTGCTACATGAACTATGACACAGACATGTGAAATAACTGACAACAGTTGTTTCAAAGTATGCAGAATTTATAGCTGAAGGGCTTGATCTTTATCATCCAACAGGAAACAAGTCTTCATTGCTCAAACTCACCTGTACAAAAGCCTGAAATTCTTCCCATTTACTTTCAGGTAAGTCAAGGGGCAGACATAGCAGAAGTTCGATACAGCTTCTGGAAGGTAAATATAAATATTAGTTGATGCATTTTTTTTCTTTTAAAACGTATAATCAACAGTTTTTTGTTCCAGTCTCCAAACAGCCATTTGTTTAAAATGCCAAAGATGCAATACAGTTTATTTTGTTTGAACAGACAAAGATAAGGTGATCATGGATAGCAACTTCTAAAAAACACTAATTCCAAATAAGAAAAAAAAAAAAAGATTTTTGATTGGAGAAGTCCAACACTATAGACAACTTGTTAGCAACCATGTAAACTGATGTACTTCATGTTAGGGATGGTGGCATGTCCTAGATCAGGAGTCTGAAAGACTGCTCCACCTCCAATCACCGAAGACATTCTTTCTCATATACAGCATTCACCATGATGAAGGAAACCCGTTTCCCAGCTGTACAGTGGCTGGCTAGGATGGAGTTCATATTCTTCATGGCAGCCTGTGCGGTGCTGTGACCAAAATGATGACTTTAACAGCCATTTTAGCTTTTGTTCCATACTGTTCACACAGTATCGAGGCCCTTCCTTCCTGACTCTGCCCCTCAGTGAATAGAGCGGGAGATGCACAAGAGGATGGGAGAGGATTCACCCAGGAAGATGCCCTCAACTACCCAAAATGATGCTCCACTCCATGCAACACCCCACTCAGCAATAAGAAGTGGTAAAAGGGAATTTAGAAAGGTTATCCATCTTCTTCTGAGGAACTAGCTGAGCATCAGTCCACCTGTGAGAAGCATCATGCGACTGCCTTGGAATCGCTTGTTTTGTTCTGTTTTCTTCTTCCACTTCTCACTTACTTATTTAATAATTATTACATTGACACACCACAAGTTTTCTGCTTTTCTTCTTCTTTTCTTGTCTTACTCAGCAAACAGCTGTATGGCACTTAGCTGCCTACCAAGATTAGCCAACACCACCAACCTACTTAGAATTTTTATAATATTAAACTGACCTGAGAAAGCATTTGGACAGTGCAAAGTTAATACTATACCATTTGGGTTTAGTAAACAAAAAACATACTCACAGTGCTAAACGTTCAAGCACAAAGGCTACATTTTCACACTCAGAGGTAAGATAAGGTCGTGCTTTAACATAACTTCGGATAGCCACTGTATACACCTCCAACAGGGGCAGAGGATCTTCTGATGTTTTCCACATTTCTGCATACTCCAGCAAGGTCTGTTCAGGGAGAGGAAGAAACACACACAAAGATCAGGAACTATTACAAGTTTTTTTAATTCTGCACTCCTCCCTAAGAAGACTTCCCTTCTTAATGATTCAATTTATGGCTTTAATAGGAATTACGTATGTTGTTCCAATAGTAATGCCTCCTAAATATTTCCATGGAAACAACAATAGATACAAAGACCATAATAACATCAATTCTGAGCTGCAAAAAGCTATTTTGCAGTGTTACCCACTGTTGCCACCGCTGAAATACACCACCCACTGCCTCACTGTACTCACACCCACTGTTTGGTCTCCATCAATGTTCAGCAAGTTTTGATGAATGTTAGTGGGTATTATTTCTTCCATATGGAGAAATTCAATGCCACACCTTTGCTTGATTCACACTTTCATGTGAGACACCATGTTTTCAGACTGTCCCTCAGTTGCCATCTGTCACATGGCAATAGAATGTAACAGAATACTGGTGGGAAGGTTTAACCTCTAGTGCCATACCACCAACATCAACCTCTGACAGGGTGGGCCAGTGTACCAAAACAGAAGGCATTACTCTCAGAGCAGTCATCATAAATGTTTTCAAAAGTGTATTTTTGTTCATAAAATAATTGTTTCATGAAAATTGGAACTTAACCCCCCCCAGCACACTAAAAATTGTACACTGAGCATATAAAAATTGTATAAGTGACAACTACCCCCTATCATACCACCAGATGGTTCTGTCTGCATTCACACTTCCCAAATATGAAAGCCTAAAGAGTATGCCTGGGAACACAGATATCTTTATTCCCCCCATACACTCACAAATGAGGCACTGAAATAAACAGTTTTAGATGCACATCTGTACAATTTAGCTTCTAAAGCAAGTAAATCAAAGCATTAGCTTGATTTTATATTCTATACTTCCAGGAACATTTTTACTTTTCCTCTCTTCTGCCATCTTGACAAACTAACCATTCTGAAGACTACAAATATACAGCCAAAGCTCATTAGTTAAAAATCAATTTTCCTACTTGCCACACAAATAGAAAAAAAGGATTCAGAAATAAAACTATGTAGAATGAACTAATTAGAATAGGGCTAATTAGAACACGCAACTCTTCAGGGATGGGAAAACCACCGTCACCAAAAGTATAGAAGGTTTCCATTCATGTCAGGGTCAGGGGGACTCAAACACACATTTAAGTTGGAGAAATGAGTACAGTTCTCACACCAACATACAAATCTCCCCCTTGGATCTCTGCTCTGAAGCCTAGGCCAACATACCTGGCTGGTAAACAATTTCTGCCCTTCTGTGGGCTGCAGCCTGTTGCATTAAGATGATGGGTGTTGCTGTTTACTTTCTGGGGGTGAAACAGGTAGAAACCTCACAGTAAGAAACAGCAGTTTGTGTCATCCAACAACCTACTCAAGAAGGAGCATTAGAATAAGCTGTTCAGAATAAAACCCTATAGATCTGTAAGTATCTTGAAGGACAGAGATTCTACAGCCTCTAGGGGCAACCTGCTCAGTGCGTTTGACTAATGCTGACTGTGGCTATTTCTTACCAGTATCAAAACGCAGCCTCACGAGTGCTGAGTAAAGGGACTGACCTCCCCCATGGTTGCGCTCACATTAATGCAGTGAGGGCACAGGGTGGGCTGCTCAGCTCTCTGTCCAGCAGGACAGCAGCAGCTTTCCCTGCAGAACTGCTCCCCAGCAGTTGTCCCCAGGCTGCAACCACAGAGCAGGGCAATCCCACTTGCAGGGCTCCAGCTTGCCTCAGCTGAACCCCCTCAGCCCATTCCTCCAGGCTGTGGAGGTCCCTGTGAGTAGTAACCCTGACCTTCAGCATGCTGACTGCTCCTATCAATTCAGTACCATCCACAAACCGGCTCAGGGTGCACTGCCCTCACTGACCAGTAACAAGTCACAGAGCTTGTGCTCCAGCATGATGCCTGGAAAGGATGCCGCAAGCAGCCTGCTGCCACCTGGACTTCGTACTGCACATCACAGGTCTTTGAGACCCACAGTTCAGCTACCTTATTATATTGCCTGGATAAGCAGCCTCTTCCGTGGTTTATAAGGACACTATGTGAGACAAAGTCCAGAGCATTGCTGATGTCAGGCAAAAGAAGAAAAAACAACCAGAAAGCATTAGCTGCTGTCCTTTCATCCGCAGAGCCAGCTATTTCTGCATGGAAGGAACATTAAAGCATTTCTTGTAGCTCCTACAGTCAAAGCCATTAGTAAAAGTCATGCTTTCTCTTTTTATGTCAGCTGGAATTAAAACAATTTTGACAATATTGGTTCAACTCTGACAAAGCTGTGTGGGTTTTTTTTTTTGTTTTTTTTTTTTTTTTAGAGAAGACAATCAGAAGGAGTCCTCTGGGCAATAAAGCTCTTCTGCTACACATACCTGAACATAAAGCAATGAAGTGCATCTCAGCTAATTTGAACATGCAGATACTAAAATGTAATTTTTAACATGCAAATATAACAATATTAGTAAACTCTTTATGCCTAGGATATAATGCAATTCAAACCATCAAATCAAAATTTGAGCAAGCCATCTCTGGCTTCATGTATTAGGAAGTAACAGAACAGAACATTAATTCTCCAGGAAAGACAAGTCTGTCACATTACAAGGCAAACGAAAACTAAATGTATTCCTGTCTTCAACTCTTAAGTTTAATGTAACCCGAATTCAATACTGCCTTGTCTATGTCACACATCTGTCCTCAGTTAACTAATGGTAGTATTAAGAACATACTTAAAATTCTCCTGTTCGGCAGTGTCCAAAGCAAACACTCTCAGTAAGAAATAATAATATGCCTTAAACTGAATCAGAACACGTTTCACTGTGCTTGTCTGCAGTCACAATACAACAGCCAAGTTGCAGCACAGACAAAACAAAATACCAAGGGTATTCCAGTCAGGGACGTAACAGGCAAAAAAATACTCATTTTTTTCTGGCAAATAGCAGCATTAAAACTGATTTTAATTTAAAAGGAAATCTCAAAAGAAAGTCACAGTTAAAAGAAATTACATACTCCACCTTTAGCTGCAGCAGAAGACAGCACCTACAGCACCTAGTGCTCTCTGCTCAAATCCTGGCTCTCAAAGGAATATTGCCCATTTTGCTCTCCTAGCCAACACAATCCCCTTGTAACAGCAGCTTAAAAAGCTCTGCAGATCATGGCAGAGCAATCAAGGGACAGCAAAACACAGCAGTAGCACAAAAGAAGAGGCAGCGAAGGAGGAATGGATAAACAAGATAACAAAATTCACAGGTGTCTATTTCTGTATCATTTGGCAGTCTGGACCAATGAACTAGAACAATCAGATCAGAACAAGACATCAGCTTCACAGGACCTTCAAAGAAACTCAAAAGTCTCCCTCTTCCCAAATGCTCATACAGCCAGGTGTACTCTGATTTCAGTTACTGATCTGTCCTAGGTGACATACTTAAGGATGCTAGCAGTAAAGCAGCAAAGCTGAACAAAATAGCCCACCTTATGCTAACAACAAACACCAGAGCTTATCTGATTTTATGCTTTTTCAAAGAAGCAATTCCTCCTCCCAGGTGAAAACGTGAAAACCAGTTGTTCGTGCCATTGTGAGTAAAAGAGGGACAACCACAGTAATAAAACATTCAGCACAGCTCTCTGTTTATTTGGATACTTAACCATGTCAGGAAAACTCATAGTAGTATGGGATGCTGCTTTGAGTACACTGCCACTTAGTTAAACTCCACTGATTGCTGAATCCCGTTACAGCAGATCTGACCATCATCAATCTGCCAAAGAGTTTCTGCCAGTAAGATAAGCTTGCATTTAGAAAGTTGGCATAGTAAACAGCATTCCTGACTTGCTATCAGGAATGCTAGGTTTACCTGTTAGTTGATGTAAATATGATTTGAAGTATGGTGCATCTGCATCTTCAGAAGTCTGCAGCAAGCAGCCGGATTAACGCAATCTTTGATGTAGCAAAGGACATTTCAAAGTTAGCCAACAAATCAGGACAGCACACCCTGAAAGCCTCCAAGTATCAAGTTGAGCAGGAGAAGAAAGAAAGGGTGCAAGGAAGGAGAAACCCCACATCTCCCCCACGTTTGTAACTTAAGCAATTGGTTATCTGATAAGCAGGGCTGAAGAGGATTCTCACCTGGTGCTGCAAAGACAGACAGCAACACTCAAAAGAAGAAATTAACTGCCCTCCTGGAGAGATACTGAAACAAGTCATGGTAAGTGACCATGGAGACAGACTGGCATCAAACAGACCAGAGGATCTCAAGTTTCACATGGCAAGAAAGAGAGCTCACAGGTAGTCAGCATGCTGAAAAAGCTCCAGTGAGTCACTACTGGAGTCTGATCTGACTATGTGAGAGTACTTACGACTGCAAGCCCATTATGACAGAACCCAGCTAGAGCTGTCCCAGCTAACTAGGAGCTTTACAGAAGCACCATGCAGTCATTAATATCAGAAAGTTGGACTGAGGAGGAATTACAAAAGCACCTGCAGAACCTACAAAGGCCCAACCAACACTATCCCAATCCAAGTCTAGCTTAATAAGTCGAAGCACACAAAATCTTAGTTTGAAAATACGTTTAGAAGTAGTTAACCACAATAAAATGAATCAACAAATTCACACTGGCAAGTTCTCAGAATTCACCACTTAATTATTTGGCATAATGGTGGGCACTGCTATTTAAAAACAACACGTGCAGATTCACACCAACTGTATAAAGCAAGCAGAGAGGCCTGCACTGTAACAGCAGCACTAATTTCAGCATTAAGCAGTGCTATTTGTACCACGTATATATATAGATCAGCCACTTCCAAGCCATTATATGAACTATATTAAGCACTTACGCCCACCACGCCCTTTGTAAGTATTCTTCAATTATGACAGATTGTCTGGATGTCCCCAGACTACACAGTACTGCCACTGTACCAAGAAAACCAAATTCATTCTGTTTTCCTTAATGAATCATTGTTGTGCTCCGTTTACAGTCATAAAAAGAAAGAATTTCACCCCCAGCCCTGGGCCTCATTAAGTTATTTATCTCCCCTGTCAGGACATGCTTGTTAATCAAGCCAAGTACTGTGTTCAGGGCACAGCAGCAAAGTTTTGTTCCTCCGTGAGACTGAAAGTGCATTCTACTTCAGCTGCAGCTTACATGTTCAGGAACATTCTGCAAATGGAAGTGTTTCAATTTGTGCAACAAAAATCAATATGCATTTATATGTGATTTAAACTGCGGAAAATATGGGTTACGTTCAGACAACACATTTCATCTTTCTCGATCTTTATCAGTGTGCTTACATAAATGTTTTGCAGTAGCAATGCATCTACCAGAGGACGTGTTTCTACTTTCAAGTATTACATCCAGTAGCTTCCTTTGCTAAAATTAGCCCTGTATTACCAAAGCTGTGTTTCATGCTAAAATAAGGGACTGTTTACTATTAACTGCAGTTTCAGATGTATGGTCCACACCTACATGCTTCTTGACAATCTGATGCTAAGATCTGATTCTTAACCTCTTAGATACCTGGATACAGGCAAGCCTACTTAAGTATGTTAAAACGTGCCTCAAACTGTCACTTCCATTCCTGTCTAAGCCCAGGGGACTAATAGAGAGAGAAAGTGACAGACAGCAGAGACACAGGTCAGCTGTGCCTCTGAAAACCACTCCTGTAACTAGCAAATGGTCTGTTTCAGTGACTTACCCTCAAGCACGTTTACACAAGAGTCCAAGCAACAAGCGTGACAAAATCATCTGGAGACGAGCCCGTAGGAGCTGTACACAGTGGCAGCAGCAATGCCCTCTGTGAAGCCAACCTGGAGGCAGGGGCAGCAGCTGCTGCATTAGGAGCAGTAAGGCTCAGGAGTGGCAGCACTGCTCAGACAGATCACCCTGATAGCTCACATTCACGTGGAGCAAGTGCTCATGAAGGCAGGGCTCACCTTCAGCTGGCACAGCCCTACAATCACCTCCTCCAGTATCTGTCAGTAACTGACCCAAAAGCACAGATACTTTCACAGCAAAAAGTAAAGCAGGCTGGTTTCAGAAAACAAGGCAAGCTTTACTTGAAGAACCATTCACAGGTTGTATAGTCAGATTGATCACAAGCAGATTGAAGTGAATTGAGGATCCTGAGTTTGATATCATCATGCACAATCTCAGTAAGCAGCACAGTGCAGTTGTAGGTGCACGGTGAAGGGCTGCCAGATTCCCAATCTGGGCAGAAAGCTGATACATGCACGGCTTGTTAGTAGAAGATGCCAGGAGCTGAATGTCAACAAAGATTCCCAGCAGTGATGCCAAAAGACAAAGCAGCTTGAATAATGAAACTAAGGCACTGCAGCAATGACTCTGGAACACAAAGGTCTTAGGAATCACAAGACTAAGTGAATTCGCTTTCACATATCCAAATACTGAATTGGTTGGGACAAATGCACAATCTCTAGCAAAAATTCAAAGGTAAAGGTTTTGTCTTCAGTAAATATCTAAGAAGCGAGAAGCAAACGGACGAGGCTGAACTCTTCTCAGCAGTGTGTGGTGATAGGATGAGGGGAAATGGCACAAACTGAAGCATAGGAAGTTCTGCACAAATGTGTGCGGGAATTTCTTCACAGTGCAGTGACGGAGCACTGGCACAGCTGCACAGAGAGGTGGTGGAGTCTCCTTCTCTGGAGACGTTCCAAACCCACCTGGACACCTACCTGTGCAACCTGGGCTAGGGAGCTGCTTTGGCACGGGGCTGGACTCCATGATCTCTGGAGGTCCTTTCCAACCCCTACAGTTCTGTCATTCTGTGAAATGTATATATAATTCATATATATGCAAATACATACACAATCCATCATATTAAGACAAACCTCCTTTCAGTTATATTTTTCCTCCTTTGGGGCTACAGTAATTCTGCTATTCTTGAACCAGACTTTTTTTTTTTTTGGTTGCCTGAAAAAAAAATGAATTGGCTAAGTAAGATAAATAACCAAATCAAAACAGTTTCAAAGATGGAATGGTATGTTGTCTGTAAAGCATTTTTGTAACAACACAAAAATACCTACTTGAGTTCCTCTATAAGCAAACTATACTCCTTTTCTAAATCTTACATTAGCTATTAATTTGAAAGACCAAGATAATCACATCTGAACATTTCCGGCTAACACTCCATGTGATTAAAGCACAAAAGTATCCTTTGCATCTGAAATTTTTTACAGTAAAACACATACTCTGTGGTGTACAAGGAATTCCAGTTCACCAGTACTGGAGTAAACCAAAGTAACCAGAGAATCATTTGCATGATTTGAAAAAGTGCATACTTTTTGGTAGATGAAAAGGATTTGGGATATTTATTGGTGGTGGCTAAAGTATGAGTAAAGTTTTTACAATAAAAGCGTAGAAGAACTTATAAGTCATAATCCCTCTCACTCACTGCTAAGAAATGAGTATGTTCTGGAGACGCGCTACCTAGCGTGCAAGCATGTAAGGGAGCTCTTGCCAAAGCATTACATGAATGTAAACAAAAGATCATGCTTCACCTTCAAGCATCAACACTGTAGTGCTCCTCCTTTCTCAGATAAAACAGCTGCGTTTCCCCTCAGGGTGGCAGAAAGAACAAAACAAAGAGGTAAGGTGCTTCACGTTTACTGTGTGTGTGGTCAAACCTAGACAGCACCAGGGAATCTAGTGATTAACATCTACATGCAGTAAACAACAAATCCCATCATATCCACACATCATGCAAATAACTAAGGTAAATAATATTACATAATATTAAAAAATAATTATTAAGGTAACAAAAGCGCGGCACAATTAAGGATCTCACAGATCAGTGAAGAAAAGATAGGTTCACCATGTTTCACTTCAAACCGCCTTAAATAAAGACTCATCCTTAATTTTTAAAAACAGAGCAAAGCAAAAAGCACACCACTTTTCTACCTGGAAACGTGAGCAGGGATAGATCTTCTGGATGTATTAAGTACTAGTATCACAAAAGTTATAGGAGTATTGCTAATTTACACTACACAGCTGGCAACTACATAAAAAGGGGTACATCGTTTAAAAATGTTTCTATTCGGTATTTGATTTCTGATGTTGTAGCACATCACACATGATAAAAATTTTTGGCTGACTTTCTAAATCAAAAGACATCCAGACTTCTGGTATCCTGATAATTTTCCAGCTTGATGTGATATCCACTACTGCAGCACTTACGGTTTATTACAAAGCATACTCTGATTTAAAGATCAGCAGGTTGTGAAAACACTTTGTCACTACTGTATTTTCTCTAAGCTCTACAGTCTTATGGACTGTGACTGCAGAAACAAACTACCAGACAGCCTGAAGCGTAGCCAGGACTTGCTGCTTCAGCTGGAAGCACATAGGTTTATGGGGTCCAGTGACGTTCACCCCGGGGTACTCAAAGAGCCTGCTGATGTCATTGTGAGACCTGTCTCAATTAGTTTTCACAAGTCTCGGGAAACTGAAGAAGTCTCATCAACTAGATGCTAGCACACGTCCCAGTTTCAAGAAGGGCAAGAAAGAAGACCCTGGTAATTACAGGCCTGTTAGTCTCACGTTGATGCCTGGCAGAATTATTGAGAACAGTATTCTATGAGTCACTGAAAGACAACACAGTCATAGGTCACAGTCAACATGGGTTCACGTGGGAAAGACCTGCTTAACAGACTCAAATCTCAGTTATGACAAAGCTACCCACCTAACCAACCAAGGGAAGGAAGCCAGTTCATGCTATCTTTCTGGATTTCAGCAATGCTTTCGCCAATGTTTCTTATACTATCTTTCTGGTCAAAATGTCCAGCACATAGCAAGACAAGACCACGATGTGATGGGTGAACGACTGGCTGATATGCTGGGCTCAAACGATTATAGCAAATGGAGTTACCTCAGGCTAACGGACAGTCACTAGTGGGGTTCTGCAGGGCTCCATTTTAGGGACAGTTACCTTTATTGTTCTCATAAAAGATCTGGATGAAGGACTTGAAATACTAAGTCTGCATATGAAACTAAAACAGGAGGAACTGTTAATTTCCTTGAGTTTCCATTCTCTTGAGGGTAGACAGGCCTTGCAGAGAGACCCTGACAAACTGGAAGGCAGGCAATCACCAATTGCATCAAGTCTAATGAGAACAAGTTCCAGGTTCTGTACCTGGGATGGGACAAATCCGGCTATGCAAACTGGGGTACAAGGGACTGGAGAGCAACCTCGCGAAAAGGGATCTGGGAGCTCAGGTTGACAGCAAGTTGAATCTGAGATGGGAGCATGACCAGGCAGTCTAAAGGGCCACCAACAGCCTCGGGATGCATCAGGCCAAGTGCTGCCGACAAGGCTGGGGGAGGGGCTGTCCTGCTCTTTGCTGGTGCAGCTTCACCTTCAGTACTGCATGCAGTTTTGGCACCACAGTACAAAAATGATATAAAAATATTAGTGTCCAAAGGAGAGCTAAAGAGATGGTGAAGGGTCTGAGGACAAGGTGTAAGAGGAGCAGCTGAGGTTCCTGGGTTTGCTGAGCGCAGAGCAGAGGAGCTGAGGGGAGGCCTGATGGTGGCTGCAGCTCTCACAGGGAGCGGAGGGCAGTGCTGAGCTCTCTGCTCTGTGTGACAGCGACAGGGCCCGAGGGAACAGCATGGAGCTGCGTTAAGAGAGAGGCAGCTGGGGGTCAGGAACAGGTTCTTTACCAGAGCCCTGAGATGCCAGAGTTCAAGAAGAGTCGAAACTCCCAGTCATAGGGTTTGGTTTCCAGGTTGTCCTATCTTGGAGATAGGAGTTGGACTCAAATACCGCTTACAAGGAGACAGGAGCTGGACTCAAATACCCCTTACAAGTCACCTCTAACTTGGAACAGTCTCTGATTCAATGACTAGTAATTAAGCTATAAGTAATTTCATTAGGCTTTAAGTTTAAATTATTCTATTTGTTTTCTTTTAGGAGTCTTACCAGTTAGCATTCTGCTTTCTGTATTTATTGATACACCTTGGAATACTACTACACTGATCAGTGGAAGAGAAATTACTTTCTCATCCAATCTTTGCAAGGTAACAAGATTAAATACAATCACCCCAAAATTATTTTCATTGCAGTAGACAGATCCAGTCCCTGGATCACTGTTTTGGACAGTCTCTTTCCTGTACCTGCTTCATTTCTCAATCTTTAAATCAATTTTGTACCAATACCATTACATTCAAACAACTCTAATAAGCTTCCACTACTCTTCATTTAGAGAAATAATATACTAAGTTAATCTGTGAGATTTTTTTCTCTCCATAGCAGATTATAACCGAGGGAACAGAAATTAAAAGCACAGGAAGTCAGATGGGAAGAGACATATTCATGAATTCTGCACTGCACTTGAGCCTCTGAAGTTTGTTCTTTTTAAGGCTTTGACTTTACAAGACTGCTATACAATAAATCTCAATTATTTTTGCCAGTGTTTAAAAACATCAAAGGCCAAAATCTTTATTTTTTCACTTTCTCAGAGGTACATGAAAGGACAAATTTCCTGTCAAGCCCTAGGTAAGAAAAGAGCAGAGAATCCACTTAAAGGAGCTTGGAATGCCAGAGATACACATATCACATAGAAACAAGTAAATGACCAGCCAGAATGCTAAAAAGCATCTCTCTTTATTTAAAGTAATAAATCATCCTCCTGCAGTGCTATTATTATGTGACTTAAAGATCAAGAGAGCTAAATATGCAAATGGACACAACTGAAATTGTTTTTTTTAAACAGCTGACTTCTATGCTAGACCTTGTTATAAACTCACTCATTGGCAGTCAGTGCCTTTAAAGTGTACAACAAAATTAAAAGGGAGTAGAATTTGAAGTACTGTGAACTGCTTAAGTGGTTTGCATCACAGTCATTTTCTTTTCCTCCACAAACTGTGCAAATGAAAGGCCATATAGATTCACTTCCTTCAGGTCATGAAATATATATTGCCTGTGGTCAGCTCACAAACCACAGAAAAAAGAAAGTATTACTCTGACCTTTAAAAACTCCACATTATTTACTACATTTACATTATTTCAACTCCTGTTTCTTCAAATGTCATGGGTACTACTTCAGAGGAGGAAGAACTGCTACTGAATACATAAGACTGCATTCTAAGAATTCAATGCACAACACTAAGTTTTTTTTTTGTTGCTTTCCCCCCCCCCTCCTGCTTATCCGTGTCCAAGTTACTAAAGCATGCAATGACATGCCAGGTGAACTAGGCAATGCCAGACGACACAGCAGCTGTAAGGATATGAAAACGCTCATCATGTCTATTTAAAGAGTCTTCCTATGCTAACTGCTATGCTAATTGACTGCTGCTGAATGGCAAGAACACTGACAATGCAGACATACTTACCTCTGAAGAGAAAGGAACAAATGATGACATCCAGCTGATTATTACTAGCATGATACTTTGATATGGATGACAAAATGAAAACATAGTCCTGAAAGCAAGGTGTAACACCCTTAACAAAACTCTGCAATGCCAACAGAAATGCCACACACTGTATCCCAGTATCGAGTATCCTATCAGTTTCTGTATTCCTGTGTTAACTTCCACCTTCCTGGGTTTGACACTTCGAAATGTATTTAACTGAAGCTCAGAAAAGTGAGGTTTACTGAATTTCTCTTGCTAAAGTCATTTGTCCCCCTTTGCGAATGTGTATTTCATTTTGCTGTCTTTCCCATTCATCTCCATACCTTGAAGGTAATGATTAACAGAATGTAAGGATTTAGAAGTCTGACTAGCAGATATATTTCTTCTCGAGCAAAGGAACCACCTGCTATTCAGGAATGAAAAATTGCCCAGGTAGTAAATTAAAGACCTCCAATCTTAACCCCAAGGTCTCTAATCTTAAATCAGTTTCCAATCTCCAAACTCAAGTCTGGTTCTCTTTGAAAATATTTCACATTGTTGACTTCTCTGCAGATGCAATAGCTATGAGCTACAACTAATCGCCTCTGTTTAACTGTTCATCAGAATCACGGAATTGTAGGGGTTGGAAGGGATATCTGGAGATGAACTGGTCCAAACTCCCCATTTTAGAACATCCTCTAGAATATGTAACCAGAAGGAAACAGAGCAGCATTTGAAAAAGCATATAAACTTTCCTAGCCAAAGAAAGGCAAGGAAACTGGTAAGAGGGCTGGAAGACACATGCTGTGAGGAGACACTGACAACACTGGGCTATCCAGTCTGGAGAACAGAAGTGAGGCAACCTCACTGCTCTCTGCAGCTCCCTGAGGAGGGGATGCACAGAGTGGTGCTGAATGGGAACAGCACAAAGCTGTGCCAGAGGAGGTTTTAACTGGACATAAGGAAACATTCATTTACTGTGAGGGAGGTCTGACATTGGAACAGGCTTCCTAGAGAGGCAGTTGATGTCCCATGTCTTTAAGTGCTCTAGAGATATTAGAGATAATGCCCTCATCAATGTGCTTTAACTTTTGTTTTGTGCTTAAGAGATCAGGCACTTGGACTAGATGATCTCTGTAGGTTTCTCTCCATTTAACAATTCTGTTCTGATGGTTTAATATGTAGTAATACTTGTAGAAGGACATTTCTGCATCAGGGAGTAAAAGCCCCATGAAACATTTGTTAAACCATTGAAGTTCTTGCATTATCTATTGGTCTGCGTGCTCACCAGTCACACAGACACTCCTCTACGCTCAGACTTCAAAGTCTCTGCCAGTTACTTCCCCCATAGTACACATGCTCCTCAAATGCACTTGCATTCCAAACTGGTATCTCAAAGGAGTAATATCAAGGCACCTCAGATGTGCATCTGTCCAAGAAAGAAGGAAGGTAGGCAACTGTAACAAAGAATGGAGTACATTGTAGTTCATGATCTTCTAGATGTATTCTCACTAAGGATGCTCATCCTGATTCTACAGACACTACAGTATTTCGCAATCTCAGGAAGCTGCAACTGAAGTACAATTTGAGCAGTTAGGCCATCAGACATATGTGAAAGGCAAAACTGTTTTTCTTCTTAGTCTCAAAGCCTGCTTCGTGAGGCCTTTTTGGTGATAAGACTCTAACTGACAAATGCAAATTATCTAGGTGGGTGTCACCATGCCACAGTACCTCTGCTTATGAAAGATAAGCAGAAGCAGGACAAGCAGTCTTTTTCAGGGGTGCTGCTTGAAGGAGCTAACCACTGCAAAAGGCAATAATGCTTGTGTATGGCAATGAAGGCACCATTCCCTGATGGCTTATCTGTCAGGCCAGGTACGACACACTGACAGAGAGAAAAACAAACACAGCAAAACAGGGAATAAAAGGCCCTCTGTAAACTAAGGACTTGGAAGAACTCCCAAAGAAACCTCTGCCGAAGAATTCCCTGAGGGGAAAACCTCTTTGGAAGAACCCCCTCGCCCCCACGGGGGCCTGCTTGCTGCAAAGCTTCCTGGCTTTCTCCCATCCCCCACGGTGACCGGATAAGGTTCCTCAGATCAATGGGCTTACTACAAACCTTGCTGGACCCACAGTGGTGACTCTTGCTTTCTACAAAGACTCCTTGCTTTGTATTTCCTATCTTTTTTCTACTGCCCATCTTCCCTTCCCCGTATCCCTAAGCAACTAGGATTTGTAATAAAACTGGTCAGGCTAACATATGACCCATTGTGTCTTAATCTTGATGTCAGGCATACTTGTATTAAAAAGAACCTCTTCTCCCTCCTATAAATTGGAGTGAGACAAAATAGAAGCTTCAGAAACTGCTTCCTGAATATCCAGGTTGATATGGTAGTTGCTCCAAGGTGAGACTTAACACATTTCTTTAAAAATAAATGCAAAAGGACTTTTTAACATTAGCATGGTACCTACAGGAGTTGCATACAAGCCCCAAGTATTTCACAGAACAGTCTTCAAAAATTTCTGATGATGACACCGTGTGAGAACAGCAATATGAAAATTAAACTATTATATGTGACAAAACAACTACTTAGATCAGGGACTAGAATAAGGTGAGAAATAAAAAGCCTTTATCAAAGGAGTGGAAAAACACTGAATTTTCTACTGTAAGCAAGACTCATCTTTATGGGAATAAATACGCAGCGATGAAATACTCTTTATTCTTCTTAGGATATTTTTTCTTCTTCAAGGTAAGAAGGAATTTCTCAATTAGCATGCAGAGGCGACAAGTTCAGGGACTTGTAACAGAGGATGTTATACTGAAGAGCAGACCAGCGCTACGAACTGCAAAACAGCTTAGCTCCTGACAGAGCTGCTGAACCTAGGGGACAAAACACAAGGAACATGAAACTACATCTAAATCATCTGTATTCTGATTAAGTAGGTAGGTATACAATCTTGACATTGCCGATGTCTTCTAATGTTACAGCAATGGAATAAAAACTTCTCCAGGGTAACACAGCTGGTACTGTTTTGGTGGTTCTCGGCCTTCTTCTCATTCAAACGCAGATCACTTTGGAGGGCTGTTTTTTCAGAATAAGACTGTGTCAGTCTGAAGCACAACCTTGAAGGTTATTGTAACCACTAAAGAGCTGAGCACATATTGAAGACAGAGCCTTCAAAATCCTGGAAAGCTGCTAACAGCCTACTTCTAAGGTGCACTATATGATGCACCTGTACCAGATAATCTCTTTGTGAAGTCTCCCAGCCAACCTGTACCTCAAGAAACCCCTGAAGAATCTTTATAGGTAAATACCATTGTTCTCAGCCTCAATTATCTACAGTTCTTAAAGCTGAAGACCACATTCTCTGAACCGTTTTCTTTCCTTGTTGTTCAGTCTTCTACCAGAAGATGGAGAACAAACCTTTCATCACATAAAAAGCAGGGACCTTAAAACTTGTCTGCAATTTGCAACTTTGGATAAGCATGCATTAATGCTTTTAAAATCATTCTTTGAGTTTCCCAGGAAAGGCTATGAGAAGGAAACTAGAGGCCACTAAGGAATAGCTGGGATGAAACAAGCATTTACATCCATGCCGCACGAGGACAAAGGATAAAACTACTAAACTGAGACTGTTGGTCAAACAGAATACTGAAGGAAAATAAACTTGAATAGTTCCTGAACTAGTTTTACACGCTAAAAGTTTTACAGCTTAGTAGAAAGTGCTTATTTTAAACAAGGCTACCTCATGTTTTGAGAGACTTCAACTTCAGGTGTTCTGAAGTTTTAAACAACTACTATGATCAAGATGATTTTCAAAGAGTTTGTGGGTCTCCTTCCTCAGCTGTCACGGAACCAGGCCGAACCAGCCCACAAAATGTTGACAAAGAGCTAGCTAAACACTTAGATTATCTTGTCTACCTATCATATCTCTGTGATGTCAGCCCTGTTGAATGACATATTATTCTCCAGAACCATAACAGTAACCCATCTTTTTCTCCCTTTCATGTTTGCCTTCAACACAGAAGCACAAACATAAGCAGCCTGTTTTCCTATTGATTTTTTAGTTGAGTTGCATCATATGCAACGTGGTTCTTAGACTAGAAAAGAATTTACGTAGAAAGGCATGGGGCACGGATATTCACTACAAACATTGGACAGAACAGCACTACCTGATATGACACTGCCCTCACAGAACGCCAAAAAAAAAAAGAACCAAGGCATATCGGTATAAGGCAACAAAGATAACTTTTATTTTAATTACTCAGATCTCTGCATGGAGGGGCCATGTAATGGCTTGGGTTGGAAGGGACTTAAAAGATTATGTAGTTCCAGCCGTGGGCATTTTACAACAGACTGACTCAGAACTGTACCTCTAATTCACTTCCAAAACAGTTTAATTAGACAAAATTGATACTAGTTAATTGAATCAGTATTTGCCTACCAGTGATTAGAATCATTATCTTAATTTTGTAGCCTACACAAGCACTGAGAGCATCAGCTCTTACGTGGTATTATCATGCAGCATAATCTAGAATAGAACAGTAAAACTTCAGCATGTATAAAACGTAAGCCTGCATTTATAAAACAAAGGATTACATAATTAAGTACTGCATTTTTTCTAGCATGCAAGTACTATGTATATTAGTTAGGATTAACAGATGATCAAAGAAAATAAATTCCCATTTTCACTCAGTTTTAGCAAAACGTTTCAAGATCGTAAGTGACCATTGTACTATTTTTACTCTGAATGCTCCTTCCAAGTTGCTTCACAACAATGTCATTAAGCAAAGCCCAGCTCTAGAAAGTCAAGATATCTTTGGCTGAAGATGCAGCTCAAGTTGCTTTAATTCTAATGGAGGGACTGACTTGAGCCTAGAAGGGAGGACTGAAGCCAAACTCTTAAATCTATTGCTTACAAGTAGATCACATTTAAGCAACTGTTTTCATTCTCATTTTCAGCAGATACATTAGTATTCCTCTGCTTCACTATCAGGCAGCAGTTCCGATCTTCCTCGGTGTTTTTTCCATTCCTGTCGAGCACAAAATTCCAGCTGCTCTATACCTTCAGTATCACAGGGGTTAGGAAAGGACCTCTAGTGATCACTGAGACCAATTGCCCTGCTAAAGCAGGTTACCCTATGGGAGTAAGCTCCCACGCAGACAACACAGGCTGCTCTATCCTCAAGTTAAAAGCAAAGCAAAGGCAAGTTAGAATTAATGTGAGCCAAATGTGTTGAGTCCAAGAACAACTCAAGTCAAGAGTGTGTGCCATTCAAGGATGCTGATGAGCAGCAGAAACTTAAAAAGTACACACCACATGAGTTTGCAGGTAACTGCTGGTCCCCCTAACATTTCACATAATATAGCAATTCAGAGCAATGCAATGCAGAAGGAGTGGATCCATACTGCAAAAGGGCTGGTGCTGACACATGGAGGACTAAACCCCTCAGCGTGAAATATGTGCCTGACCAGTAAACTCCTACAATGGAAGGAGGCTCAGTAGAGATAGGCAAAGAGGATGCATCCATGAAGTTCAACGAATAATGCAGGGAGTGACTGACCACAGCTGCTGCAAAGCAGCAGAGTATCTAAACACAAAGGGGACCATAGAGTAGCCTTTATTTTAGATTAACAACTCAACAGGTGAGAGGACCAGCCAGCGGGCTGTTTCTCCCCTGGTTTAGATAACCATAGAATCAGAGGTCCTTCCCAACCTTAATAACATCATCTAGTTAAACCATGCACCTAACAACAACATTGGCCACTATACCATGTCCCTAAGCACTACACCTACCCTTCCCTTAAACACCGCCATGGACAGTGACTCCACCACTCCCCTGGGCAACCGTCCCAATGACTAAAGACTTTGAGAAGAAATTTTTCCTAATAACGAATCTGAACCTTCCCTGGTGCAAACTGATGCCATTCTCTCCTGTCCTATCGCTAAATCACCCGGGAGAAGAGGCCACCCATTCATTAAAAAGCCATAAATGTCACCTTGAGTTAACCAGACTGGCTCTGGGGGAGTGATACATGACTCAACTCAACACAGAGTATAAGAACTGAACAACTAGCAAAAGAATTCTGGGGAGAGCAGCAGACTCTCATGCTCTTTCCTGGGGATGTCCAGAGTTGTGCCAGTGAAGCAGGGAGAGACTGGTAATGGGTGTTACACATGTGCTGTGACCCCAGTGTCCATTGCAATTGGGATACTGTACTGATATTAAACATTATACTTGCCATGCATGGAATAATTCAAAAGCCTAGTCCAGGAGGACTGGACTCTAACACCACCAGAAGAGATCTCTCTTTGGGATAGCTTTCAGCTGGCTCCAGCAACTAGATAACCTAGTAGTGCTTGAATTAGGTCACCTGCAATCACGCCTGACGCAGTTTTTATTTTAATTTAATCCAACATGCATCCAATTTCCATACCGTCGAAGTGTTCCACAATATCAAATTATGCATGGTAAGTGGGGACAGCGTTCTTTCGAAACAAACTTCTGGTCTGACCTACAGCACTAATGTACTGTAATGACATTCATTCATTTGGTTTTCACAACTCTTACAGATATGCTACGTCATCTGAAAACTGCCCTCTCAATCATTTATTTTATCATTCTATCTACTCAGCACAGACTTAGTAACAAATATTTTTGTTATAGCATACAAACATGAATGTTTATATACTCTTGCCCTTATTAGTGTTTCCCCTTCCACTGGGACAAGACAGTCTGTTCTGCACTCTAGGTAACTCTTACACGATGGCACTGAATTATCTTATCTGTTGTACTCAGATACACAGGTATCTACCCTCAGGTACAGCTAACCATTCTTTACGAAGAACTAATGTGTTTAGGCATTAGCTCACATAATTTAGTACTAGTTTTCTGAACAATTTTAAAGGCACTCAACAAAGCAGTGATACAAAATGCTATCCATCCACAGTCCTCAGGCAATATAACATTTTTTAAAGAAGCACTCTCTTATAGATTCATAGATTCATAGAATTCATTTTTTAAAGAAGCACTCTCTTCTCACTATCCTCATCTTTTTTCCCAGTCTGAGTTTTCAGAACAATCACGTAAAGCTGAAATGTTGCCTATCAAACCAGAACAAAGACTAAACTGCATTACAATGACACAATTTTCTTGCAGCAAAATTGCAAAAATATAAAGACACAGACCTCAGTTTTATGCTTAATCCTTACCATAAAGAAAAAAGGTGTCACACAGAAACAGCAGGGAATCAGGTCCCATACAATTACCTTGCAGTAAATCCATACTGAAGGAAAGCAATCCCGCTGGAGATTTCCAAAGACAACAGTAAATTCAGACAGACACTTTTTTTTTCCAGGAAAAAGTAATTGCTAAAGAACTCATAGTAACTTCTAATCAATTTTGATGTAATAACAAGAATTAGAGTACATCTGAAATCCAGTAAAGGTGACCAGCTACCCCACAATGAATGATTCATTTTCTCATTCTGTTCAAACCCTACGCATTCATGCATCAATGTACCAGTAGTTTATTACGTAGAATAAGTTTACCAAGTATCATCCCATGAAATTCACAAAACGTGAAAGTTGAGGGTAAAGACAGAAAGTCATCATAATGATGAATTACTTCTTTAGCTCTTACCTAAAAACATCCTCACAAATAAACGTCTAGGTCTGCTTCATGGAAATCTCTTAGAAATCTCACTGTGGCTCTGCTTACCATAAATATGCACTAACTAAACAGATGTCAAGGCTTCTGAAGATGCATGAGTGCACAGATTATTTGAACTGTCCCCTCCTTTCTTCACATTAATTTACGTTATATAAGGTTTTCATAATCTTGATGGTTCTTCACAGTTACTGCACTGTAACACATCTCATGGCTGCACACCTCTGGTGAGGAGACTTTCAACCAACTGCAAGAAGAACCCATGCAATGATGACGGGCAATAAGAGAGCTCACCCATAAGATCAACTTCTATTTGCAACTCCTGTTACAAGTCAGGCTGAAAAGACACCGGGTGCCCTGAGCCTTCAGCACACAAGCACAGGAAGTTAAACAGGCCTCTTATCCAACTATTTATACTTCACTTGGCAGAAAAAGTACCAACAGTAACAGGAAAAAAAAAAAAAAAAAAAAAACACCTCAGATGTGCTTTCTTATACACGTAACTTTCAACTGCAGCACAGTGCCACTGCCCCAACAGCACAGATATTAAACTAAGCCAGATAGCTGCATGCAGTTCAGATACACTTACATTTCTAAGGCAGAGTCTTCACTGGAACAGGGTTTGAAAGAAGCATTTCTGTAGATACAGGAGCAGAAAGGCTTATCCTGGGGCTCGAGGCTGCTGCAACTCTCAGAGCAATAACTGTGTCATTGACCATTCCCAATAAAATACTACTACTACAAAAAAGCAAGGATAAAAGTTGACTCTCTGTAAAGTTAATTAGCAACCATGGAGCTCTCTGTTAACAGATACGTGTTTCTCCCTCTATATTTCTCAAAGGAGCAAGCAATCGGTATGTTTTTCATCTGGGCACACTGAACATACTGTGTGAGCTCAGACTGCTAATAATTAAGTCAAGAGGCAAAATAAGGTTCCAATCCTCCCATTATTCTTCAGTCACTATTCTGATTAAGATTTGAAATCCAGCTAGTTTTTAAAACAGAACTAGAATTGCTTAGAAAATGAATGGACAGTCTCTGTTTATACCTACAAACTGTTTCGATCTTTTAATTCCATGAAATGACTTCATTAAGCCTCACGTGTCGCCACACACAGCAGTAGAAACTACCTTTTTTTATGTTTGCATGTAGACTTTTAACACTTTGTATTCAGTATGTTCTTTCCAACCTTGTCAGCAGTTGTCATTTCTTACTTGCATCCTTATCTGCAAGTGAGGATGGAAAAGACCTAGGCTACATTTTGCTCTCATTCAGGTCTCAACTTCATGTTGCCATTTCAACCTTCATATTTTAGCGTGTCTCATTAAAAACAATATTCAGCAGTTGGCTATTAATCAGGCATTTCTGGAATGTGGTGGGATGCTCATTACAGTCGACTTTTATCCACTGCCAGGAAATCTAATTTACCTATTCCTTAATTAACAGACTGGCATATGGACAGATTAAAAATAGGAAGACATCCAGAAATAACCATATCCGATTTGAAAATATGTGATTTCCTGGAATATACATGACTTGAACCTGCTCTCTTGGTCGAATAAAGAAAGACGTTACGAATATTTCTGTAGTTAATCTGCGGGAGGTGTTTGCATTAGCGGTTTTCATCAGCTGAATGCAACTTCTTCCAAGCTTCTTCATTCTGATGAGAACCTGATAATCCCCTTCCTTAAAACGACAAGTAAAGGTTAGTTGTCATTTTAAGTTGGCCTATTCAGCAATGTCAAGCTGATAGCCCAAAAGATGCTTCCATCTGATCTGCATTTCCTGTGAAAGCACAAGGCAAAGCCTACCTGATTCAGAGACCCCAACAGGCTGACACATCCTTACAGCAGTGTCAACATGCAGGCACTGCTTCCAAGCACCAGACAAGAGAGAAGCCAAGGCTGTGCTCTCTGCTGAACACGGTAACAACCCACAGCAGAACTGGGAGCTCCTGTCATAACACCAATACAGTTTGTGAAGTCTACCAGTACCCAAGAGTAGGACTTCACTGCCATGCCAGTTTCAATCAGACCATAAACGTAAGTCCTACAGATCTGCAACTTGCATTAGAATAATAGTGAAAATGAAGGAATTTTCAGTGTGCAATTATATCCCAGTTGTTCTCTTAATACCGAGTTATACCTTTGAGGTTCTAAGTATTGAACTCTTTTTGTGCTCCTCCTTGTGTTTGTTCAGCTACAAAATAGCGTACTATTGTGAGCTCTAAGCAGCAATCACAAGGCTGAGGATCTCCATACTAGTAATCTGATGCCTGATCACTGAATATACCCCACTGATTCACCAACATGGAATTCAGAGCATTAAATGCATAAAAAAAAAATTTTACCTATCCATCAGAATGAGTTATCTCCATCGTTCTGACTAACAGAAGACAAAAAACAGTCATACCTAGTAACGTTCTTCGTAATATTGTATATGTAATATGTATATGTAATATATGTATATATGTAATATATGTAATATGTATAACTCAAATTAGCTCAAATGAAACTCATAAAATAACATTCAGCCCAAAATATAACAGAGCTACAAGATAAAAGACTGGCATTTACCCTACAGAAATCCTAAAGGATTTTACTGTAAGCCAAAGAACTTCAGGGAGCTACATTCCTCAGAGCAGCAAAGCAGCTGCCCAGCAGTTAGGTCAGGAAGAACACTAGGAATCAGTATCTGGAACTAGATGGGACTTTTGGCTGAGCTTTCAGGGTTACATGAGGCCCTGCAAGTACAAAAAATTGTTACTAGTTTAGAATAATGGAATGAAATAATCAAGGAAGAACTAGACCAGTTAGGCACAAGATTTTCCTTATTCTCTCATGAAAAGATGAATTTGGTTTAGCTCCATACAAGGAACAGTGAACTCAGAGATATTACCTACTGGAAGACTACTTATCTTATAAAAGAGGAAATGAACAAAAAGATTGATTAGAATAAACTTGCAAAAAACTAGCCATGGTTGATTGGTTTCATTTCTTATAAGTTCAGTTCAATTTTCTACTGCATCAGGCTTATTGTCACAGTAGAACTTCATAAAGCCCCATTTTGATGTCACATACACCCTTCTTTTTGAATGCCTTTGTTCTGCCAAGTGCTAGGTATTATTAGATTAACTCTTCCCAAATAAAAGCACTGCTGTACATCCTCAGTGATGAAAGATCCCAGAAGTAATACCACTGAGTTGCCTTTAATGCATATCTGGAAAGACAAATAGGGGAGAAGAATAGTTTCACATCACAGAAAAGCTTATTACAACATACAACATTATGTTTTTAGCATACGCAAAGACAAACCCAATAAAACAGGTAATTATGTCACACCGTAAAAATTTAAGTTTAAATAATAGGTAAAAGGTTGTTGTAAATCTCCACTTAAGAGAAGCTGATGACATAAGTCTTGCCAACTTCCCTCACAAAAATGGAAGCATAATCCACTGAACTATAAGCGCTCAAGGATTTATACAGAGGCCTTTATAAGCAGTACTACAATTACAAAAGAAAAAGAAGATATAAATCAATGCCTCAAGCACTGTTTTCTGAAGACATACTTCATACATACACAAATATGAAACTGGTTCATCAGTTCACATAGTACATTACAGTGAAGAAACAATACCTTGCTGTCTCCTAATAACAGTTCCAATTTGATTCCTAATTTAGGGAGATTTTAGGAAGAAACACTTACAACATACAGAATATAAATGTATAAAGCCTAGAGAAAAAAAGAAAAGAACTCACATTTAAATGGCAGATATTTAATTATTATTTAAGGAAAGGCCACATGAAATTACATGATTTTCAGTCACAATGGAAATAAAGATTCTGCAAAAGAGCACTTTTTTTTTACCGCTTCCCCCTGAAGCTCTGTCATCAGGAACTCTTTGCTAACAAAATAACAGTAACAAAGAAAAAACCAGCCCAAGGGTTTGTGAAACAATGGCCTGAGTATTCAAATGTATGCGTATCTTCCTTACAAGGAACCAAGAGATGCAACATGGATGTCCTGATACAATGAGAATCCTGAACATGAGTAGTAACAAAAATACATTCCTTGTACAGTCCTGCACAATAAACATTTTCCAAATTCACTTAAAATAAAAAGTGAACCTTGGATTGCTTTGTAACAGGGCAATTAAGTATTATTGGTATTGCTTTTAAGTGGAGTAAAAAAAGCCTGGATTTGTGGGAAAAAGTGACGGCAGAAGTATATTATTCATTTTCTGTACTAGAAGATAAGTTTAATTATGGTAGCACAGATGCAGAGTTATTATTACAGTCAACTACTGAGAGTAAATACTACAGTAAGACATCCACATGTTTATTATTAAATAACTGAAGGGCTCAGTAAAGCAAGACTTCTCTCCATTTTTGAAAGGGCAGTAAAAAAAAAAATTCAAAGATGCTATGGAGCAAAGCTAACTGTAATCCACACTTCATACCCAGAGAGTAATTATTTTTGGTTGAAAGTGTTTCTTGGAAAAATGGAGCTTGCTAAAAGGAGGGTTATCCCTAACAACTTCATTAAAACATCAAGTCTGTTTGACTCAGCGAATATCCTGCAGCATCAAGCTAACTATGACACCAAATATATACTTGCTGAACTGAAATATTTTCTTTACCATGGTCACGAAGTGGAATCCCTTCTTCCAGGATCACATTTGACATCTTACATACAAAGGTGAACTTTATTAAAAATTTGAGAATTTCATTAGTTTTCTCTGTCTTCTGAACTACCTCTATTTGTCACACCTTCCAAAACCATCCCTTTTTTCCAAGACAGTAGCAGGAATGATAAATATTATGTTTTACTGAAAAAAAAACCCAAACAAACAACAAAACACCTTAAATCTTAACTCATACATGGATTGTCACCTTCTTACTGAATTGTCTGTTCAGAAAAGTGGAGAAAGAAAAAAAAAATAGCTTTGAAAGCATAAACGGTAACGGCCATTAGAAAAGGAATACATCACTTTTCACACCTAACAGGACAGGATAAATCCTAATAGTCTTAAATTCCAATGAGAGAGATTAAGTTAGACAGTATGAAAGCCTTTAAAGGCAAGGTTAGCTGCACTAAAACACATCATCTATAGAGTTTTCAAAATCTCTTCTTACCTGAAGTTTTTGAGAATGGGTTAAATAAGCATTTGTAGTTCAGTTTACCAAAACCAAATCCTGCTTTGGACTTGCTATCTATTTGACTGAAAACTCTTCCAGATCCACATTCCAAACACAGCTAGTTCAAAAGGAAAGCTTTCAAAACTTAAACACAGCATCACAATGACCGCTCTTACATAAGTTCTACCTCTTCTTAAGGAGTTTTTAGTGCAGAAGAAAATTTATTTACGATCAAGAATAAAAAAAATGATTCCTTTTTTACACTGATAAAATGTATAAAAATTAGTTTCTATAACAGCATGTTAAAGACTCTATTTTTTGCCAACAGAATGAGTTTAAGATTCCTCCCTACTCACCCAACAGTAATACTAAAAGGCTGTACTAAAGCTCTGTCCTTTTTCATAAACAGACTGTAGAGAACACAGACATCTAAAACTAACTGTATCCGGTCTAGTTGTTTGAATACGCTAATAAATAACTGGGTTACAATTCAAATAAACCACAAGAAATTGCATTTCTTAAGATGATTAGACTTGAGCTATAACACAACTTGTAAGTGGATGTGACACAAGCAGAACACATGGTGAACTAAGTGCCCTGCCTGAACATCTTAGCTATCCCAGCAAAGTCCATGTGTATCACATCTCTAAAAGTTCTTACATTCAAACATACTTGACTAGAATCATCTACACCAAAACAAAAGCAACATGGGAGAACATTTACACACTGACATGACTCAAAAAGAAAATGAATGAGATTCTGATTTTATTAGCTGTACAGACATTAAAAAAATTAACTATTTTAATCACATACACTTTTACACAGGACACTTGCATTAACAAGAACTTACTACACAAAACACAGGACTTTTAAAGAAAATTAATTCCAATTAAGCATGACATTAAGTACTTCTGCTACTACTGCGGATAAAACAAGATTAATTATGGTCAATGGTCAGACCTACCCTAAATAGGAAAGTGTTTTCTAAACACATATGCATTCTATGCAGATATGCACCCCTACTGTATTTATTTTATTCCCCAACTCTCATAGTGTAACTTAAAGATCAGGAAGTGCCTTTTTGCAGACCAGTAAGGCAGTAAGTGGTTCAGTGTGTCAGGACCTACAGTGATGAAGAAGCTCAAACGTACCTGAAACAGTCTGAAGTCTGAATGAGATGTGACAGATTACAATTGTTTTTCTTTACACACTTGGAAATCTGTGTGGGATATTAGAGTTGAAAGATTTTGCTTTCTAGCAGACGTGTGCACCTCCTGAATGGCAGATTACCTGGAGGTCACAGGTACAAATGTAAAACAGAAAAAGCCTAGGAGTTGCTATGCAAATCTTACCCTCAAAGTGGTATTACATGGAAGTAAAAATAACAGCTGTGAGATGAGGGAGAAATACAGCAAAGTCGAAGTGTAAAGACAGAAACATCCTAACAGTACCCAATGCTAAAAACACCCTTTGGACTCAAAAGAAAACAAAAGAAAACACTTAAAAGAAACATGGAAGAGAGCTATAGCATTAGTGCATGCTCAAAAAAAAAAAAAAAAGAGACAGAAACCTGGTTACACAGGAAAGCGTTGAAGTGAAAGCTCAATAAGCAGCACGACCACAAAGCTTTCCACAGAACAGAGCCCAAGGCAGCGATGATCAATGCACAGCAACACATCTGTGTGGTTTTTGCCTGTCACTGAAGAGCTTCACCTGACCAGCATCCATCAGTCAGTACCACCAAAAAATCTCACTGTATTCCAGGAGTGCAGGACTGTATCATGTAAAGATCATGGATAGCTGCTGAGTTGGAAAAAAAAAAACAAAAAAAACTACCTACAGATTTGATTAAGAGTTTGGTGAATGCTGTCAAGAATAAGCAATGAGGTGTTCCACTAAAAGAGCACCTGAAATTTTGCTGACAGCTTCTTTTTCGCTGCTGGCGAACACCGATCTTATGGTCACATCAGGAGGAAGGGCACCACAACTGCAGGTGATTGATGAAACAGCGAACAAACCCTTCAAAGACTGTTGAGGTCTTTATATCTACAATGACTCCTGGCAAGAGATCGTGCTCTAACTCCTACAGGAAAAAATAAAGAAGCCTTAGTGAAAACCTCCATTGTCGTTGGATTAAGACACACTAGGTTGAGATAAATCCAGAATTCGTAGCAGAAAGGTTTAAAATAGGCTTTATTTCAACTTCTATGGACAGAACTGAAGACTATTTCTGTCACCTTGAGTCTGAAAAGGAAGCTGAGAATACAGAGACTAAAACCGAGGAAGACAGCGAGTGAAGATGATGATAGCATCCTAACATTGCGAAGAACATATGATGTATAAAAACTGAAAGCCAAAAGCAATAAGAAAATAAAGTAACCTCCATTACAGACAAATCATTAGTGATTACCTGTAAACAGTACACAACAAATTCAAAGCTTTCACTAATGATCATCATATTACTATAACCCAACATCAATAAGACCTAATCCAGCGTGACACAACACAGTGGGGAGTATGACCTTACAGTATTATGGGGGGACCAGTATACCAAGCTGTCCTTAATGAATACTTTATCAGTACCTCAATGCATAACAACTACCAAGCAGCAACTTATAACACTTACAGGGAGAAGTAATATCAATTAAAAAGCACTATTTATTTTTCCCACTTTAAATTGAGCAGCAAAGTCCCCTTTCTTCCCTTCCAAAGTTCTCCATTAGCATTTAGCTTTTGCTACTAGTGTTAAGATGACCCTAGGCTGATGGCCAGTAATGAACGAGCAGGCCATCGTGGAAGTACATTAACATGTCATACCAAAAGCTAAACTCACATGTTAGCATACTTTAACACATGACTTTCTCACAATAAGCAGATAATAGTGATAAGATAACCAGTGGATGAAACAAAACCTATCTGCAGAGTTATTGTGAACAGCAACACAGGTAAGACTAATAAGGACCAAGATTAAACATACCAACTCTAGAAAGATACTCCGGATAAGCAGAAGTATTTCAATGATTTAACACGAGATTAGCCAGAAAATAAATTTTGTTACCTGTTTGGTTATAAAGAAAGTAAAGATTACAGCGGGCAATGAAAAATGGCAAAGGTTCCTCTATTGGCTGTACCCACTGGCATCATGTTTCCTCTAGCTCTAAGGGGAATAAAAAAATTATTTTGCTCTTTTGTAACGGAATACAGATGGGCATCAACTGATAGGAATCAACAGATACCCTTAAAGAACAAAGCTGGAGAAGAATGTAATAGGCTGCCACACGGTGATGAGAACACCGCTCTCTTCAGACCATTCCAAACTCCAGCAAATTCACACTTTCCGTTTATAGCCACCACCACTGAACATACTTGCTTTGGCAGCCCTAGTCTGCACACACTCTCTGCGACAACATAACTGCTGTGGACTTGTTAGATTCCAAACTGCAACAGAAGAGCATGAATCACAATTAAAAAGGCATTTTACACACATTCATAACAACGTGAACTCTGCTTGATAACAACTAAAAATAATGCACTCTAGTGGTAAACTAAAACCAGAATGAATGATTTTCCAAGTTCTGTGTTGTTATTTCATGCCTAGAAACTAAGCATGAAGAAAACCATGCAGGTGAAATCACACTGAGGCAAACACTAGAATACTTCCTCTGTGCTGCACTTCCAGACATCCAAGGTTGTTTGTTTTGTATGTATGAGCAGTCAAATTAATTTTTAAGCATACTTATCCAAAGACTTGATCCTAGAAATCACGGCAGAAGCCCTTAAACTATCATTTAAAACACAGATTTCTGAGCAGGCTTTTACCACGATATGATTTTTCTCATAATCTGTCGAGCAGCACAAGCTAAGTAGTTCAGCCTACAGAACCATAGGCACTATTTTATGTTAGCCCCAGTAAAGGACAGAAACAGAAGCTGAGCAAGTAGTATTTTGGCACCACCAGCATAGGTGAAGGAATGTAAAAATCTGTTGAAGTGGTGTGAAAAACACCCAGCCAACATGACTGCTCCTCACGTGAAGCATCTTGCAGATGTGGCACTGAGGGATACAGTTAGTGGGCATGGTGGTGACAGGCCAATGGTGGGACTAGGTGAACTGAGACATAGTAGATTCATTAATGTTGGAAAAGACCACTGTTTAGACCTCAGATTAAAGAGAAGTCTTTCAACACGGAACAGCACGTCTCAGCTCTCAGTGTTACGCATCGTGATGCTTGCACACAGCAGGAACAGGTCCAGCCTTCCTACTCTCTTGGTACAGAGGTGACAGTGACATTACCGAAGAGCACAGATTCTTATCTAAGTCAATTCTGCGTATCTTTTTCGGTACAGCGAGACTTGTTTTTCAAAGGTGTACATTTCAGAAAGAACCAGGACTCAGAATGGACTTCTGTTAACAGCCATTACAATAATAATCATAGCATGAGTTTTTGCTCAGTGCGAAAATCAATCAAAACTCACTAAGTAGCTCACTAAGCACACGTGATCATAATTCAATTGGAAAAGCTGATTCTAACACCAGTAATCTACTTGGTGCCAGAAAGGTGTCTGCATTCCCGCTTGGCCAAGCACGTCTGCCCACAAGCAGCTCATTCAGTTGTAAGCCCAGGCCAGAGGAGATTTCCACCTCGCCACTATGAATCTAAGCAAGCCACCGCAAAGATCGGACAGACTGAGAACACAGCGATGTGAGCCAATATAAACCACTCTTGTTTCTGGGCATCCACACAGACATTCTACCCAAGTACAGTACGACAAATTTTGATGAAAGAGAACCTAGAATGCAAGTCCTGTATGAATGAAATCAAACCTGAGAAGGCAATGTGCTCAAAGTGCTCGGCAGTGGATCTCCCTGGTTACCAAAAAGCAGTGCCCAGCTAGTGCTGAAGTGACAGACACACAAACAGGCACCCCACAATGGCTTCCACCAGGAATAAGCTCATTCAGAGAAGATAACAAAGCCACAGACAGGATCAAAACCCATCTCTGAATTCACAATCACCCATTCCACCTTCTACAACTCGTCCACGCGCCATGAATGGCTGACAGCAACGTGTAAACAGACAGCAACGTATAAGCAGACGTTACTGCTGTCATCAAATACGGTGCCTACTAAAACCAAGACTAAAGCTACGGAAGGAGTTGGAGAGAAATTCCGCGCCTCAAGGGTTGCTTTACACAGCGTCATGCCCAATGTCAGCTGAAAAAGGACACATCGGAGAAAGGAGGGCAACACGCAGGCACGCGCACGGCTAAGATGGAGCAGCGGTGCTTCCAGCAGCCGACAGCGAAGTTTTGTTGGGCGAGGGATGCCGCGGGGTCAGCAGTTCAGCAGCAGCACCTGCAGCAGCAGGCCGCGGGGCCTCGGGGAGCGGGCGGCACATCGCACCTCCAAGCAGCGGTGCCCCACGCAGCCCCCGTCCCCCCCTCCGGTGCGCGGGGAAGGCAGCACCGCTGACCTTCAGCCGTCACCGGAGCCTTAAGTTTAGTCCCCCCCACCGCTTCCTCTCATCCCGGATACCAGCGGCTCCGGATCGCCGCGGGCTACGAGATAAGGCACCGAGCGGCGGAGGGCCCCGAGCACCTGGGCCGCGCCGTCGCTTCCCCCCAGCGGAGGAGCCGGGCCCCCGAGCCGCCGCCCCCCTGGGAGGAGGGGTGCGGGAAGGCAGGGGACGCGGGGTGGCGGAGGGGGGGGGGGAGGGGGTCCGTCCGCCGCCGCCGGGAACAAAGGGCCCTGGGCTGAGCCGAGCCGTAGAGCGCAACAAAGGGGCCTGGAGACCGCGAGACGCGGGGCGGCCGCCGGGGAGGGGAGAAGGCGGGGGCAGGGGAGCGCGGGCCGGCCGAGCGGCTCCGGGCGCAGGGGGCGGGCCGCCCGCCCTCAGCCCGCAGCGTCAAGCGGGGAGCCCGGCCCGACCGCCCGCGGCAAACCGCCGCCCCGGACCGGCGGCCGCCCGTTCCTCCGCGCGGAGCCAAGCCGCCGCCGGGCAGGGCCCCGCGCAGCCCCCCGGCATCGGCGGCCTCCCCGCAGCAGCGCGCTCGGAGCGGGGGAAGGGAGGAGAGGAGGGCGGCCTGACCTGGCACAGCTGCTTGCAGTACTCGGTGGCCGCTTGCACGGCGGGCTCGGCGCTCTCCCGCAGCCCCGTCTCCAGCTCCAGCAGCCGCTCCCGCAGGCGCCGCAGCTCCAGCAGGTCGCCGCCGGGGCCGCCGCCGCTCTCCTGCTCGGCCTCCTCGTCCGCCATCTTCGCACCCCGCTCCGTCGCGTACGCAGCCCCCCCCTCTCTCTCTCTCGCTCTCTCAGCCTCGGCCGCCCGCACCCCCCCTCCCCGCTCGGCTCCGCGTCACGTGATTACACAATGCCACGTTCCGGGGAGGGGTCACGTGCCGGAGAGGACGGGCGGCGGGGGGAGCGCGCGCGCACTCCCCATCCCCCGCGGCGCGGGGTTCGGTTGGGGAGGGGCGAGAGCGGGAAGGGGGCGCGCGCCTCCGCGCGTCACGTGACGACTCTGAGCCACGCCCCCTCCAACGGCCGCGCGGCCACGTGACGGCGCTCCCCGCCCGCCCTCAGACCGGTTTTGGCGGCAAATGGCGGTGCCCGCGGCGTTGCCGCTTCCCTCGAGCCTCGGAGGCGGCGATGGCGGGCGCGTGGCGTGGCTGCGAGAAGGCTCCTTCCACCTCGACGGCTGCCGGTGCCCCGTGGCTTTAAGTGCGGCCATGCTTTGCCCTTTGTGCCTCGTTGAGTGCTCTTAGCAGAGTGGGAAGTATCGAGGACTGGCCTTGATCTCCTTAGGACAAGCCCTGCTCCTCCCCAAGTTAGCAGAGAAAGCGCTAATAGGTTTGCACGTATCCCTGCTGCCAAGCTGTGTGTTACCTACTCGGTCCTAATGAGCAATGCGAGTTCTAGTAACGGCTACACAAAAGCCTCCTTACTCTTAATGAATCGCTTAGTTTATCCATACAGGCTAGAATTGCATCTCCTTCAGAGATAACTCCTCCAGTCCTGCATTGCACTGTTTGTATTTAGTTTCGCTTACAGGGTGAACCACAATAGCCAAATTCCTATTCACGGGCACCATTGTTTTAGTTTGCTGCCTCGTTTCCTCCTTGTACAGAAGGTTTTCAGTGTTGAGCCCAGGCCAGGAAGGAGAAACATGGAACATGAGGTTCTTACACAAAAGATAAGCATGCAGGGGTGGTAGAGTAAGGACTGTTTGTTTTGTTCTCGTCAGGATCAAGTGGAAAGGAGCCGGTCCTTCAGCTGTCCTACTCCCAACAGGACTTACACAAAAGCCTCCAGAGGTCTTATGAAAGGGAGTGTTCCTGTCTTTAATCATAGTTCAGAGGAAGTTAATTACTAGACTTCCACCCCTGAGACCAAAGGTGGAGTTAGTAAGTAGGAGAGACCACAAGCGGCAGTGAACACCAGTGAGTAAGGGTCAGGTTGCCCTTTTTCTGACAGTGATGAAAATATGACGACTACTACAGAGGCGTGTGGCAGTGTCCTAAAAGAGAGTTAGAAAGACCAGGTACAGAGCCGCGATGCTCATCCAGTCTTTGAACAGAAGCTACAGTGCAGTAGATGCAGCCTGTGGAAAGGACGAGCAGGTTCCTGAAGATGAAGGAGCAAAGGAGATGGCACAGAGAAGGTAGGCTTTTCACATACCTGCTTTCTTTACAGATTTGTGGGGTAAACAATGAGACTAAAAAAAGCATGAATATAAAGCTTAGGAGACTGACTGTTGAAAGGGAAATACAGTTAAGGAAGGCATTTGTTATATTGAAAAATAAAAAAGACGAGCAGAAGAGGCAGAAGTCTCTGGAGGGTGAAAGGGCAATGAATCCACGGGGGAGAAGAGTCCAAGGAATTAAAATAGGTTAGAGACTGTGAGAAACAGCAGAGAAGAGATGGAATGCTGAGAAAGACCTGAGTTTTATACCAGCACAAAGATGAAATTTTTTGTTAAGAAGAATTGACAGGCTTATTACTAGAGGATGCCAGAAATAAAGATTTAAGATGAGGACTTATAACAGTAAAGATTCCTCATTGTCAAAAATTCATTTGGGATTCAGGTATGCTCTCCCCCACTCTTGCCACTTGACTGATTCATTATATACCCACAGTGTGGTGCTTTCCTAGCTCCGTGTCTCAATTCCCATGCACCAGAAAAGTCTGTTGTTAAGAGGAGGCATGTCTTAACAGATCTTCAGGTACTTCGGTTGTATGTTTTGCGATGCTGATTGTGGCTGGAGAAAGGGTTGTCTTACGTAAAATAATAATGAGAGGGCTTTGAAAATTCTATGTAGCTGACACCTGGGAGGAGGGCTATCAGCTCTTCCAGGGAGAATGACGAGGCAGCGGGGAACAACTCTGATGTTTATATATCCGTGGAACCCAAGCAACAAAACTGCAGAGGCTCATTTTTAAAACTAGGTCCTTTAAGAATGCCAGAAGATATGACTGAGTAGAATTTAGGACAGGAACACAAATAATAAGTCAGTTAAAGTGTTACGGAGGTAAAATTGATTGGGGATTAAAATTTGCCATGTGATAGATCTTAAAGAAAAAAAAAACTGATAAAAAAGTTAAATAATAATTTGTTGAGTCAGTATTGGAGAAAGATGGCAGAGAGTTTCTGTTAGCTGAACATGTGCTAGAGACATTCCAGTTCAAGTCTGGAGATAAATGGTTTTCATAAGACTATTAGGAAAAATATTTACTTAGAGCAGAACTAGGTTGGTAACAGATTTTTAATTACAAACGTGAAACTTGGAGAAATTAAGGGAATGAGTTAGTGATGACAGCATCATTTAGGTGGTCTTCGACTTGCATGTGGGGAAGGCTTGGCATCAGTAAAATGTCTGCAGAAAAAGTATCTGAAATTCATATCTCAAACAAGAGGGATGGTTGGTCACAGCTGGATAAATAGCCGCTTCAAAAGGGTTATTGAGAACAATCAGAAGCTTGAAGGGAATGGAACAAAATGATTGCTTATAAAAGTATTAAGGAGGGTAGGAATAAAGTGAGAATTGTCAGAAGCCCAGCTGAGTTACCTTACAAAGGAAATTAAAGCAGGGGCTAATGAGAAAGAAGATATAAAAATGAATGTTTCCACATTTGAGATGAAAGCAAAAAACCTATCGCATACCCATCTGAGACATCAGAAGATATTTATTCAGCCAGAAATTTCCATTAATGATGTAGGTAGAAAAATATGAGCTGTAATAATGAAATTTGCTGATGACACAAAATAGCGAGACACTTTCAATAAGGGAGGGATCGAGATTGGATGACCTTGAAATCCTAAATAATAGAATGGGATTAATTTTAAAAACGTAAAATACAAGGAGACCGATAGCAGCACTTTCTCCACAGGGAGAAACTCATCAGTCAGAGGTGACAGTGAGTGGGAAGTGTTCATTGTATTAGTTGAGGATGCCCAAGCCGTAGATGTGCTCTGTCCATGAAGGAAAAAAAAAGGAAGCTTGTAAAATCATATGACTTGACAGGTCAGATATTTCCATTAGATATTGCAGGTAAAAATAAAGCATCTAGCTCATGTGAAACAATTTGTGCAATCCTGGTCACTATTGGTCAGGAAAGATTAGGTTGCTCTGCAGGTGGTGCAGAGAAGGGCGCTAGGGATTATAAGTAGAATGGAGAATCTCCTTTATGAGAGGAGAATATAAATCGTTCTTTTAGCTCAGTGAAATAAAACGAGAAAAGAAGTGTGATTTTAGTCTAGAAACACTAAAATGTCAGGACAAAAGCTTTTCAGGCTGAAGAATGGTACTGGGTGAAGAAAACTGCTGAAAACATTGGAACAGACTTAACTGTCATGTCAGACAATACATAGTGCTGTTTCCAGGGTGCCAACTTTGTTTGTCCGTAGCATTATAAAAGAAACTTTGTGAAACAGTCAAACGGTAGGTTTGCAGTAGTAAAGATCTGTGCACGAAAACTGAGTGCAAATGGGACGTGAACTCTGAAAGGAGAAGAAAATTGATCCCATGTATTCATATCTTCTTTACTACACTGGATGGGGGCATTTTCACTCATATTCAAGACCACCTGTGTAAAGTGATATGGTCATGTGAGCGAAGCAGTCTAAATATTGCCCAGGAGGAAGAAAAAAATGCATGCAGAGTGTTTCCAACATGAGGTGGAGTGAGGAAAGGAGAACGTTTTTGCAACGTCTTTCAGACTGCATGGAGAATCCCTCTTTCCAGAGGAATGGAATTTCTGAAGAGGGAGGACAGCACATTTCCACACACAGATCATGGATTGAGCTGTTTTCTCAGAAGAGAGCCTCTCAAATTAGTTTTAGAGCTATCTGAAAAGGGAGGGGAGGGGTTACATTCTCATTTTAATACATACCTTAAGACTATTACCTGCAATTAACGGTGCCTTTCTAGCTTTCCATTGTCTTTTCTGTTTATCATTTTCCATTGTTCGCTGACTGATGTACACTGCCTGCATGTTCAGTAGGTTCTTGCTGAGTTCTAGCTGTAAACTGAATGAATTACTGAAAGAAATGCTGTCCTGGAGACTGACATATTTTCCCATCACTGTGCTATTTTCTTCATTCCCTTCCCCGCTTTGCAAGATAAGCATTTAAATTAGGATGGCTCCACAGAGACCTTTCCTTTTTTTCTTTTTAAATTTTGTGTGTAAGAACTGGATCTTCTTTGTGAGTGCAGGAAAAAAGAAGCTTAACTGACCATTGGGATAGGACAGTTCTGTGCAAACTTTGTGGGGAGGAAGGGGCTGTTTCAAATAATGACTGTCAGTATTCTGCTAAAGCTGAAGGATGCAGGTGTGAGATTAATTAAAAGAAATTGTGTTTGCTTATGTTCATTTTGATCTGCCTTCTTTATTCCTGATTTTGCATTTTAGCTCTTTTATGATCAGTTTATTACCTAGTAGTGGCACACAGCTTTTTGCTGTGATGGAGCATAAAAATGCTTCTTAAGAGTGCATTTTACAGTAACGTAGTTATTTTAAAGAATGTCTTTGGTTTTTATTTTTTCATCAAATTAATAACTGAACATCTTTGGTGTAACACAGATCTGTGCATCAACAGAAGGAAAAAAGAGGTGTGTCCTGCAAAGGGCAGGTGTAGGAGAAGGCAGAGGGATGGATTTTAAACAAGGGTAGTGTAAGTACCCTGTAATCCCTTACCCTTCTCTTCCTGATGATGAACTGCATGTACTGCCTGTTACAGCAATATTGATTGCAATCAGGTGATGAAGCCGTTGCACAGAGAAAGAAACCACTGCAGTGAAAATGAAAAGATGGAAATGTAATGAATTCTTGATTCAGAAATGATTTATTGGAATAAAATGAAAAAGTCATTCTTATAGCTGAGAGGTAGTCATGGGAATAACAGAAATGCTGAAAGAATATCACCATTTTAAAATAAAATCCATTTCAAACTACATATTTATCTTCAACAGCATTCCTGCACTTTTCATCAACATTCCTTATGCTGCAAATTTTCCTCTCTCCCAGCCTTAGCTTTACTTACAATTAATCCACCGGTATTATAGTGATGGAGATTCTTGCTGGAATGCATTAACTTCCTCCTTTAAATCCCCCCTGAGGCAAGCCACTTGAAAAATATTTCCTTTGTCTAGGACACACAGTTTAGTAGCTCTCTTCTTACAGTGAGATAGCAATTCTTTTGCAGTGATTTATGCATACTATTGAAATAGAAAAACTGCATTAAATTATGCTGCATTAAAAGATCTGAGACACGCATTCCATTACTTAGGCGCAATTGCGGGAGGAAAAATGTAGGTCTGATCCTGTTGCCATTTAAACTGGTGCTTACAAGAAAAACATTGAATTGAGATGTAACATTATTAGGAGTCAAGTAACTGTTCACTTACGGAGGCCAAGGGAATTACCTTTCCAACTCACTGATGTCCGTGCGCACACATGCATCTGTTTTGTTTTTATTAGATGAACGAAGTTGCGTGGTGCTCTTTCAAGAGAATAAGAGTCAGGACTCCTGGAGGGAAGATTCTGCAGCCTCTGAAATTGCCTGTTTCAGCGCTTAGCAATCCCGATGGCTTGACTGTGTTTGTAAAACCCAGCTTAAACCTCCGCTGCAAACGGATCTGATCTATCTCCTTCCTTCAGTTGTCACGGTGGAACAATGGCCACCAAATCTTTTATGACAGTCATCTGCACTTTGAAGTGCTGCTGTAATGTTCCACCTTATTCCCTTCGTTTCTAAGTTTACTGCTTTATTTCTAAGCCATCCAAATCTTATTCCTTCAGCTGACCTCACAGTTGCTGCTTCCTAAGTATTTTCTGTTTTCTCTCTCATCTGGTTGATTTTAAGCTGCCTCTTCAATTTTTTTAGGCTTATTTTTAATGCTACTTCCATTCTTCAAAACGTTTTACAACTTTTCCCAATCTGATGTCATCTCCAAACTATGAAAGCGCACCCATTTGTCGTCTGAGGCAGAAATGGAAGCGGTAAATAAAACTGTTCTCAGGACAAACTCCACTGACTGTTCTCAGGAGAAACCTTCATAGGATGGCAGCAAACTGTCAGTTATGGCACTATGGGAACAGTTTTTCATCTGTTGCACATACCAGGCTGCTGACTGGCTCTGAATATACTGTCTTAACTTACTTAAGAAGATGCTGCATAGAACAAAAGCTCCTCATTGTCGAGAGGCATCATATTGGCTATTTCCCACTTACTTGCTAGGGTAATTATACTGTCAGAGCAGGAGATTAGCTTCACTTGATATAATTCATTTCCTGACAAGCCCATTTCAACTTTTTTAATTATCATCATAGTTGTCCAGGTATTCAAATTGTTTTTAATAATTTGTTTTGTTTCAAGGGCTGAAAGATAGCCTGACAGACATATCGTGCTCCAAGACCTTTATCCTCTCACTTAGAAGTATTGCATTTATGCTTTTCTAGAGCTGGAACCTTTCTTTCTTGCTCACTCTTATTTCTTGAAAATGATCATTAACGATTCAAAGATTACTGCTGCTAGTTCTCTGAATATTTATGGGGAATTCTGTCACAGCCCAGTAACTTAAACACTTCTAAATTTCTTTTTTTTTTTTTTTTTTCTTTCTAGCATCATGGTTTCAGGGCTGGGCTGCCTAAGCAACATATGTTGCTCCAAAAGTAATGCCTCCTATTTATTTCCATGGAAACAGGAAGAGGTGCAAAGAGCAGAATAACACCAATTGATAAAACAAATTATCAGCTACAAAACCCTATTTTTCAACATAGTCACCACCATTAGCTATGCATCTCTGGCAGCAATGAACAAGAGCCTGCATGCCATGCTCATAAACAACTGCACCAATGGAGGTGACCCCACTGTCACTGTCACCACTGCTGAAATGCACCACCCACTGCCTCACTGTGCTCACACCCACTGTTTGGTCACCATAAATGTTCAGCAAGCTTTGATGAATGTCAGTGAGTGCCATTTTTTCAACATGGAGGAATTCAGTAGCACGCACTTGCTCTGTATGTACTTCCATGTCAGATGCCATTTTGTCAGACTGCCCCTCTGCTGCTATCTATCACATAGCAACAAAATGTAATGAAATATTGATGGGAAAGTTCATCTTCTACTGCTGTGCCACCAATATCCACCTCTAATGTCGTGAGCTGACATAACAAAATAGAAGGCATTGTTTTTGGAGCAGCCCTTATGCTTGACAATCCTGATGCCATTGGCTTGATTCTGCAGCATGTGTGCTTAGTGTCAAAAAAGTTGTTGTAATCAGCAAAGTACATGTGCCTATGTACACTCATGCTCAGCCAACTTGTAAGGACATGATTAAGTGCTGCTGAAATCACTGGGACTTACTACATTACTGAAGTTAATGAGACTTCACACCAGTAACTGCTCTGCAAACAATCACAGGCTGCTAAATGAGAGACCTGATGTGCTCCCGTGCCCTAAGTCATGTTTGAGTGTCTTCTTGTTAGAAACGATTTGCCTCTGCTTGCCTGGATGGAAGGAAGGAGTGTGCTGGTAGGAAAGAAAGGGGGGAGTGCAGTCACCAATGAGTGCCAGCTGGTTGCATGTGGTGGTGGTGTTAAATTAGGATGTGCATCATCCTGCCCTCAGATGGGTGCGATGAGCTCCATGCCAAGCAGAGCATCAAGGTGGCTCCAAAAATGGATGCAGTGCAGGGCAGTAATTCTCAGCTGAGCTCAGTAATTCCGAAGTGGGCAACATGCTGCTGTGTCTGTTGCTTTTGGGAACAAACTGTTGTGTTCTTATAGGGCCACAACACGCAGACGGATGTTCTGGTGCAGTTCAGGGCTGGCAGGATGTGTCTAGATCCTGGGTTGATAAATTCCTTGGCCTTTTTTAACCTGCTTCCAGAATTACTGATGAAAGTTGTTAAGGCTGACAATGGGAATAGACAGAGTAAAATTAAGCAGACTGCTAAAAAGTGAGTTTTCAGTCGTTGGGAGTTTGCTGTGAACTCTGTCTGGACAGATGTGAAAATCTGCGGTCCAGCCATAGGTAAGTGGTCAGTTAATCTTGCCCCGATGTAGTTGTAAAAATAGATCCCAAAATCACATTTGATTCCAAGGGAATCTGAAGAGCCAGATGTCATATGATTCTGCAGTATCCTCATTTGGTCAGAAAAATCCCAGGCTTATTCAAGTCAAAATATGTGTAGTCATACACTCAAAGATAGGTCCCAAATATGATAAATAATGAAGGTATCAGTTCATAGCCTTGGCTGTTTTGTTTTCTTCTCCTCGTTTCTTTTCCCTCACTCTTTCATCTGCAACCAGTTTGATTTTGTTAGGTTTTGATTTACTGGATGGATGCATCACTTTCTTTGTGGTTTACGTTTGCTTATTTCCCATTTGCAACCAATGCTGATTGCAACTTTGTGTTTAGGATTTGGCTGAGCGTGAGGGGAAGCATATGCACAGGATTGAAATTTCCTTCAAACGTTTTCTAGACCACCATCCAATCATCTCATGATCCACCAGTGGCTTGCAGACAGCAGGATAAGTGACTGATGTAAATTGAAGGCAGGCTCACAGGACTCTTGGGTACACAAAAATGATCCAAGGGATGAAACGCTTCTCTTATGAGGACAGGCTGAGAGCTGGGGATGTTAAACCTGGAGAAGAGAAAGCTTTGAGGAGACCTTTTAGCGACCTTTCAGTATCTAAAGGGGGCTGTAAGAAAGAAGGGGATGGACTCTTTAGCAGGACAAGGGGATATGGCTTCAAATTAGATGAGGGGAAATTTAGGCTGGATATAAGGAAAAGGTTTTTTACAGTAAGGGCAGTGAAGCACTGGAACAGGATGCTCAGAGAGGTGGTGGGTGCCTCATCCCTGAAGATATCCAAAGTCAGGCTGGACAGGGCTCTGAGCAACTTGATCTAGCTGTAAGATGTCCCTGTTCATTGCAGAGAAGTTGGACTGGATGACCTTTTAAGCTGATTTCACACATGAAACCCTTTAAATCAATAAATCAGTGGCAAACTTGTGGCCGTATTTGCTGTAACAAAGCAGTTGTATTGCTACATTCTTCTTTGTATCAGACAGCAGCAAATCTGCTTTAAATGGCCAGTGCACTCTCCTTGCTCCAGTGCTGCAATGAAGCTCTGTTTAGAGAAAAAGGCATATGTTTAAGCTTGGTAAATTTTATTGAATATCAGCATTTGCTATTTATTGATACTTTATTTGGTGTATTTGATATTGGACAATGGAATTGGCGAATATGCTATCTCTGCATTTCCTATTGGACAATTAGATATAGTATTTTAAGTGTTTAAAAAAATAAACTGCAAAATTCTAAAGGGCATCTCAGGAAAATTATACGGTCAGTTAATTAATGGTGGTTAAGATACTGGGATGTTTTTATTAGCTCGCTAACTCTGACTTCCTACTTGGAACAGTGTATGGTGTACTCATGAAGAAGAAGTCAGCACCCTGAAGCTGGAATGGAGGGTTTGCTTGCGGGATTTTTGGGCTCTTGCCAGCCTAGGTTTTCACCAGTCTTACTATCTACCTGTACTAAAGGCTCTAAGAGCAGAAGGAGCTCAATACATATTTCTGTGAGATCAAAGCAAGTACTGTGAAATGCATTTTGTATAAGTCTCTGGGCTTTTGTACATCTGTTCGGTCTCTGGGAAGTCATCCCTACATAGGAATAGCTCTGGAAAGGTTATTGCATTTCTGCAGGCCTGCTTATTGTCATCACAGAAGCTGCTCTTGCAGCACCATCTTTTAAAAGCATGTAGTGCATTCCCTTCTTACTATCAAGAAACACTGAGTGTTGGTATTTGATTATTATACTGTCTAGGAGCCATAGTCATGGGTAAAAATAGTTTGAGTAAGTGGACAGCCTTTGGTTTAGAGAATTTGCAAGCTAAATGCTGAATGAGACAAGACGACAAATGAACTCAGGCAAAGGCAAAGAATATAGGAGGCAATTAATAGGTAAGATCAGTACTTAACCTCTTCCCTTTCCTGGCCTCCTGGATGGGCATAGAAAGTTTCAGATAACTTGGTAAACAGCATGGAGCCTAGATTGTCTTTCATTTTGTAATCTAAGTTTAGCTAAAGAAATAACCTGGACCACAAAATAATATGAAATGATGTTTTTCCATTTTTCCTGCTGTTTGGACTTCCTTCCCTGCCCTCTCCCCAAAAATTTACAGTTTAGATCTGAACAGTCTATTTAAGTAGACATTTAGATTGAATTTGAGACATTACTGTGATTCATCACTGTCCCTCTGATGACAGCCGTGTAATGCTGCAGGCAGAGAATGGCTGCTGTTCTGTCTCTTGATAGCATCTGAATTTCAACAACATGGGATATCAGCTCTCAGTATCCGGCTTTCAAAGCATGGTAAGGTCTGTACTGAAGTGTTACCATGTAAATGCAAGCCTTTTTTATTTCTGAAAGGTAACTGCATGGGGAGGGGCAATAATGGTGGGGTATGGCTTTAATTATAATGCAGTAGCCCATTTTCCATCTGCTGTATCATTACCACTGATAAGAAAACCTTGTATAATTCCTTTCATTTATTGCCCTGGATGTCTCTCAGAAATGTGAAACGTGCAATGCAGAGTTCCTCCAGAGGGACTCTGGTCAGGGATTGCTTAGATGTATTGGTCAGGAGTGACCGTTGTGACTATCTGCACTTCACAGACATGGAATGTCATCTGAAAATTTTAGTAAAGTCCAGAGCATCAGTTTGAGATCAGATATCAGAAGATACCCAGGTATCACCTGCAGCTGAATGGAACAGGAGTTTGAGGGAAGGGCTTGATTTCTCCAAACGTTGAACAAGACCATCTTTTTGTGGCTTTTGTGCACAAGAACACCATGGGATAAACTGGTCCCAGTGACCCAGACTGCTGCTATCTTGGGTGGTGCCAGGCAGTCACAGGACTGCTGGGTTTCGGTGTGGATTTCTTAGGTGCTACTGGGATACGGATCATAAGCACAGAGAGGCAGATGACCTGCCAGACAGGGTGCTTTGTGCAGTGCCAGCAGTGAGGCTAACAGCAGCCCAGGAACAAGCCTCTCAGTAATGTGATAGAAATAAGCTGTTTTCCTCAGAATACGTTTTCCAGTTATGTTTCTGTGTCAGTGCATTATTTTTTTTTTATCATCAGCATTATAGGCTACGCCTTGCATTTTGTTTGAAATTTGGTGAACTTAAGCATTTTTTGTGCTTTCATCTGTTAAAAGCAGGAAACGCGGGTCTCTGAAACACGAATGGCAATTTCTTCTAATAGAAGATGTGATAATGTGAGCATTTGAGAGTGTTCAGGTTTTGGACTGCAGGGAGCTAATGGCAAATTGTGTGAACAATTATTTTTGTGTTGGAATAGTTGCTGAAATTGCTCATTGTATAAATGAGACGTCCTGCATTATTGATCAGACTTCTTCAGCTGTACTGGCAGTGTACATCTCCCTTTTACAGGGCTGTTTATGTGCTCAAGTCTAAGAATCAATCATGCATTCATGTGTTTGTGTTTTTGTTTTTTAATTAAAAAAGTGAAACACTGAACTATATCTGAAGCTGCGTTTTCCATCTCTCACGGGTTACCCTTGTGATGCAGGAACATAGTCACTGACTCAATTCTATTTGTAATTTGTTGAATTCAGTGTTTTACTTCTGTCTAATAATAAGCACTTACTGTTTCAGAAGTCAAACAAACTAGTTAGTTCAACTGAGCAATGTTATACAAAAAAGCAATAGTCCATCCTGGCCTTGTGAGATGGGTTAGTCATTGGATGAGGTGTAGTTACTTGTATTAATTAAAAGTAGAGAAAACAAATATTGAAATGCAGTCTGTAAAACCCCTGAGGTCAAACCTACACGTTAATGACATTTTGTTTGCTGTTCTGCAATACTGTGACAGTTATTATATTATCCACTCTAATTTTGCTCAAAGGAATTGGATTTCAAATAAATCTATCTCAGAAGGAAGCATGAAAAAGAGCTAAACAGAAGCTATCATCCTATTAGTACCATAAGTATCCTAATACCATGCCACGATTAATAATTTTGCCCTTGACACATTAAGGAAAAAAAAAAGGGAAAAAATGTAGATATTCATGGGTTTTTTTCCTCAGAAGCAGAATTTTTAGTTTGGAGTTAGCTTTAGTGAAATAATGATTTCTGCACCTATTTCTGAAGTTCTGTCATCTGCAATTCTAATTCCTTCAAAAAACAACTAAAAAAAAGATTCATATTAACAAACACTCTTTCCACTGTGGTTTTAGAATAGAAGAGGCTTTGCAGTCAATTATTTATGTGCAATAAATACTAAAAGCTGAATTATCTCAGAATAATCAATGTTTGGCTGAAGCTTGAGAACACTAATAGCTAATCTTGAAAGTCCAGATTCGGTTTCATTTGAAAGAATGGCAGAAGTCTCATTGATTTTAAATGAAGGAGAATAAGGCCCAAAAGTGCTGCCTTGAGAAGTGATTTCAGATAATCAGTTGAAAACATCTGTAAAATGGCAGAAAACTTGACTTTCACTCCTTGTGTAATACTACATGACATGTTTCAGCAGACAGGAGCTCTTTATGTTAAAAAGCTGTATGTCTGTGTTTTCATAGCCTTGGGACACCTTGTTTAACAGTATAGCTATACTACTCCCTCAGAGAGCAGACAGAGGGCAACTGAAAGAGCGATGGAAGAGTTAAATGGGAAAGAGTTGGGAGACTCAGCATGGTACTGAAATATCTGCATATTTCCAGATCAGATTAAACTTTTTGTTCAATATCCTTTTTTCCTTGAATCCTCAGCAAATCTTTCTTTCTGGGGTATGCTGTCAGCCATTCTAGTGGGACTGGGTTCCTTCTCATGCAAGCTCAGAGTCGCGTGCTAAGGAGGTGCTAGAAGATTACGAGAGAGAGAACATTGTTTGAGGTGTTCAGTGTGTATGAGTGCTTCCATCCTCAGAAGGGTGCCTGATGTTTTTTTGAGGTAAGAGGAATGATAAAGCATAGAGTTTGGCTGTATTTGGAAGACGTTCTGAAATGTGATTTAATTATTATTGGAAAAGTCCTTCAGAACTCAACCTGCTTATCCATCTGAAACAGAAATACTATCAGAACTTCATTTTAAGGATTGTTTGTTCTCATTTCCTTATCTGGAAGGAGAAGTAAAACCAAAAAAAAGAAGGCAGGAATGGTTCCGAAGAATGTGACTCTGATGAAAAAAAAAAAAAAGACTTTGTGTTCTGTACTATCCCTTTTGCTGGAGGAAACGTATAGCAAACCTTGCACTGCCCTTACTAGCAATTCATTTTAGCACTGTTTATCTTTGATCACACTTTGCAGGGGATAGGCTCTATTTATCGATCATGTTGATTGTCACTGTTGAATAGAAGAATTTTTTACTGAAGTAAGGGAATCTTTTCCCATTCTTTTACTGAGAGTGCAGAAGGATGCCCTGCAACTTCACTGAGTGGCAAAGAGGAAAAGCTTTCTTCTAGCAGGGAAAAGGCAGCATCAGGAAGCAGCCTCTAGATAAGCAGATATTGCTAAGTAGGGAAGTAGGACAGATACCATGAGACAGCATCTGGCAGAGAAAGAGAGGAGGCATGAACCCACCTTTACAGAGAAATCCCAAAAAGGAGTGGTAAGGAGCCAGCTCCTAGAAAAGTTTGTGGGTTTTTTCATACCTCTGACGTAGTGAACCACATTCACTCATTTCTCATTCAATTGCACATTAAGACAGATTTGACCAAGTATTTTTAGTTGGAGATTTGGAACGGCTAAAGAAAGAAATCCTCTTAATAAAAATAGGAGCTTTTTTTAAACTATCTTTTATACAAGTATAATTTCATTGACTTCACGAGATTTATTTCTAATACATTCTGATATGAAAGGACAACCAGGTTGTGGGCACTTTTATTTTTCTTTATACTATGGAGGTAATGTCATCAGTGTCCTTGAATCATTCCAATGAAAGCCCTATTTTTTACAACATTTCTTATATATTATTTTGATGATACACTGCTATACGTATCTAAATAAATACCAAATATGAACATACAGTACAGTTGATTTTCCTGATTACGAGGATAGCTTTATGCTTTTTTTGATGAAGTATCACAAGTCAAGCTGGATTTCCCGTAGGACTGCAAGCTGACTCGGAGCATCAAACGGGCAGAATAGAGCCAAGTTACTCTATAAACTTCAGCAATTTTCATCAAATTTTCTTTGAATGACAAGAAATATTAAGTTTTGGTCTTTCAGGGGAATATTTCTCAGTAAACTGTGTTTACCAGTAGCTTTCAAATTTCAGCTTTATGCTTCTGTTATTAAATGAAGCAATGTTGTAAGGAGAGCAACCATCTTTTATTAGACCAGCTCATATCGCTGGATAAAAAGCAGGCAAGCTTGCAGGGACAGCAATCCATCTTCAGTTTCAAGCCAAGTATAGGCAGGGGACAATCATTTTGGATTTAATTTCGTTACAGTGATCAGTTAAATAAATAGAAGGTGAAGAGGCATCTTGAGGCTGATTAGAATGTTAGTGGAAGTAGATGTGGTGAGTCCGTGCAGGTTAGAAAGGAAGATGCATTATTGGAGATGGAAACAGCATGGGACTGTGCCATGAGCAGGGGCAGAGGAGTGGATTTGGTGAGGCTAAGCCAGCAGGTACAGCAACCCTTCAGTGTGGTTTAGGCAGCCTCCAAAGGGGATGATGCAGCCTTGGTGCCTGCTTAGCCATGTTTTGAAAGAGCCGTTTAGGCCCCTTGACTGTAGAGGCAGCCTAGAGGAACTCAAATCTAGGCTGTTAACTTCTAGACATCTGAAGAGAATCTGCTTACCTTAGTACCATGTGGGCTGACTGTGTTGCAGGGGCTTATTTACAGTAGGCACCTGGGCATATGCCTCCCATTTGAGTTGGGGAAGAGAATAGATGAGTGGGTGCAAGCCCCACTGTACCTCTTGGCTTCAGATGTAGCTGCATCCACACAGGCTCTGTCACTTGAGAATGGGGACTTGCAAGTCTCTACACCTTAAAAATCTGCACTTTGGTGCCATTTTTAAAAAGGCTTCCATTGCTCTCTGAAAACAAGATGAGATCTTGCCCCACATTTAAAGAAGTAATCCTTCTATATTAATCCATGCATTTGTTCTCTGGGCATTAAATTCATGTGGAGGTTATTTTTTTAAATGCTTGTCTAGATCTCTGCTGTTTGTTATTTTGTTCTTCCCTGCTAAGACAACGTCATTGCTGTAATTGTTTTTCTCTCTGGTTTCAGAAGCATTAGGAAACTTTAGTAACTCTTCCTTTTGTAAAATGAGCTTCTATTCACTGTCTGGTGCAGCAAATGACTAGATGCTGGATATTTGAGTTCCCCAGGAAACTCACATGGCATTGAATTTGTGCACACAAGCTGCCCTTTCTTTCATTATATAAGGGGAAAAAAAGATCTTTATGAAAGTTGAGTAGGAGATAAGATCAGTATGGTGGGCTGGTAATTACGTAAAGTAATGTTCAGTCATTAGACAAAATGTACAGTTGATCCTATGGCTTAGTTGTGGGCGAGGAACATAATCTAACTTTGCTGGTATAAAAGAAAGATGCAGCCTTTTCATACATCAGGAAGGTACATTCACACAGCAAGGACAGCTCGCATTTGAACATCGTCCTGCATTTTCTCATCTTTCCGATTTATTCTCATTGAACAAGGGAGGTAATATATTTTTAATTTTCTTTACTGTTAAAGAAGAGCAGTTACGTATTTTTTGACGTTGTCTTCCCCTTCTCTCCAAAAGTTTTCTTCTCCTTCCATTCTGTCAAAGTTTTTACTTTGAAAACCAGCATGAAATGTTGCATTGGAACTAAGAAATCAGTACTTAGTGTTAAACTGGCTTTGTGAGTAACAGAAAACGAGGCTGTAGGATTGCATTACAGCTAAATGGTGATGCTTTGTGATTTCTGGTTGGGTCTGGTAATGCTTCATTAGTAATTTTGTATTTTTATCCTGGTCCTCGGTATTGATGCCAGATGTCAAATGTTACACATTTCATGGTGCTAACACTTGTTTTAGAGTACTGAAGTTGCTGGTCATGGTTAAATATATGAAGGGAAAAAGAAAAAAAAAGATGTTACTAAAGATTTCTCAGTCTTCAGTGGTTTGCTAACAGCTTACTGTGTGCAAGACAGCCAGAAGTGAAGCATTGGCACTTCATCGTTGCTGTGACAAAGCCATACATCACTGCTAAGTGCTCTGGAAAGAAGCACAATGTGCAGAGTATTTGGCTCTTGTTTGGCACGGTGTCACTGAAGTCACCATATAAAACAGCATAGACGGACATCCCAAGTTTATGCTGAAGACATTAGGTCTCTTCATACAATCAGTACAAAGATGGCCTATCTAACAAAGCTCTCTGGCATGTCCATGCAAAGACAAAGACCTCTGAATTTGAGTAGGAATTCTTGTTACATGGAGTATAGCATAAATATAAAGACATCACAGAGTCCCACACACATGTGAAAAGACCTGTTTGCAATTGGGGATGACAAGCAATCCTTGTTATGGTAACTGGTAATAAGATAACTTGCTTACAGAAAAAAGATGAGCTATTGTAAATAGTAAGGTGAGAATCTCACTTCTGGGAAAGGTTTAAAATTGCCATCTTTCCAAAGATCTGCTGAAATTCACACATTACATAATCACAAAACCCAAATCGTAATGTTCCAATAGAAAGATAATAATTAACAGAGCAAAGTAAAAGCTTAATTTAATTTGCTTGTGAGGTGGTGTAGATATTAACTGGGTTAGCAGCATGGGTGCAGTCAGAAAAGCAAATGCAGAGCAGAACAAAAACATCAGGCAAAATTGCTGTCATATTGCTAGAGAAGAGACACTTGTGTCTGGGCTTTATTGACAGGTCTTTGTTTTTAGTACGAGCCTGACAGTGTGACTCAATAGAGGAAGTGCAAAACTGCGATTTCAATTCCCTTTTTTGGTTAGTTTAATTTAAACAACTTCCCTCTGGGGTTGCCTCAGACACTTTATAATGTACCAAACCATATGTATTCTTAGAGAAATTATGACAAAGATTGCCACAACATGTCCAGCAAAGAGCATGAGGTCACACAGTAGTCAGTCAGTGGCTGTGGTGTTGTTAGAGAGCCATTGGATCATCCAGACTTACCACAAGGCTCAGGGTGATGTAGAAATGAGGTGTTTTGAAAAGTCTGTCTGTCATTTTCTCCTGCTGGTGAATGAACCATTCCTGCTGGCTCCTTGCACTGGGCAATGTGCTGGTCAGCTCTGAGCCCACAGATGGAGCAGGGCCTGAAGCTAAACTGTGCTCTTGTATCCTAATACAGGCGAGTCTGCTAGCAGTCACACCCCATCGGCAGCGCTGAAAAGAGCATGTACAGTAAATAACCTTCAAAGAAAAGTCCTATTTGCTGGAGGGAGGGTCGTCTGATCAGTTTACTCAGCACAACTTCATAAATGCAACTGAGCTCAGTTCACTTCCAGAAATGTCTATCAGTATCATATGAGTGTTGACTGATGTAAATGGTGTGAATGTCCACCTTCATGTTGTGGACACAGGTGACTTTTGTCCAGGGAGCAGAGCACAAAGAGATGGCAGCTGTCTTTCGTGAACCTGACAGTGCTGTTTAAAGCTCTTATATGAGGCTACCATGTTATCCACCTTTCATTGTCCTGCATGATCTCATTGTGGCCACCTTGAAGTCATACAGTATACATGGTCAGATCAAGCTGTCTTGGGTCTACCCTGAAGATCTGAAAGGAGGAAGGGGAGCACAAAGCTTGCCTTATCACAAAACCTGGATAGCATTGAGTGAACACTGGATGTGTTAAAGTAAAACCCCATGGCTGAGCCTAAGGGAAGGCTGAAGCGGTGCTGCGTGCCTCACATTTGGTGGGCATTACCCCTGGCTGCTGTAGCTGTTCTTTGCTGCATCATAGATGCCCTCTTTTTTAACAGACAGCTCCAGTTTCCCAAAGCACCTAACCTCAGAAGACCACTTCTTGTACTTGGATAGGTTTTTGGTAAAAGCCATAGCAGAGAGAAATAACCACCAGTAGCATTCAGCCTATATACAGATACATTTACTAAACTAGTTTTTTATATTTCTTCCAAATGCTTCCTTCCAGTGCTTCCACAATTTCTGCCAATGGGTTTTCTTCAAATTCCACTCTGGCTGTTTTTAACTCCTTTATGCTCTGTTTCTTGCCAACATGGACTGACTTGCTGGGCAGGTGGGACTGAGGACGTGAAGTCATCTGCACCTAGCACCCAGCCTCCCATTATTGTAAATTGCTCTCCATCCTAGATCTTTGCTGGACTTCCAAATGATTTCTTATCTCTAGTATTTGTTGGCTTAGAAAATTCTTGTTGCTGCTGTTGTGCTTTTATAGCTCTCTTGCTTACTCGTAAACTTTGTTCCCTTCAGCTTTGCTAACTCTGATGATGCAAAGGCTGTGTTCTCATCATCCTGTCTTTGGTCTTAGCCTCATCTGCTTGGACATGAGCTTTTTCTGTTTGCTATGGGCATCAGCTTCTCTGGTTTTGTTTTCTTCCTTGTCCTGAGTTCAAAGCTCTTTTTTATGATCAGTGCTCCATGGCATTCTGACTACTTCCTTCATCACAGTCTGTTTGATCAATGAACCAAGACCTGCTGGCCTGTGCATGGCTGCCTCACATCTCCATTTATCTCTGGGAATTTGTATGGCAATGGAGTGTCCTTCTGTTAATCCGTACACTCTTTGTACACATCCCAATGCTCCAGGCTCATTCAGATGATCATACCATACAAGTAGCTTCACTCCTTGGACCACCTCAGGTTTGCATCCACATCCAGATGCAAGCAGGCATTATTTATTTGTACATTGGTGTCACTGGGCAGTCTCTGCAGGGATGCTGCTGGGGAGGTGCAACATCTGAAAAGAAATAGCTCGCCAGTATATGAAAGCTGATTTGATTTAATTATACTTTGCTCTCTTGATTTTCTACTATATTTTCTTCTCCTTTCCAATAGCGTGACATGCTTAAATAACCTCTACACCAGATCTCAAGATTAATGTCTATGTTGCTGGCATTATTGTTGTTTCCATTGTCATCACATTTTTATAAATACTTGGTGCCATAGCAGGATTCCTCCCTGGAGAATATTTATCATGAAGTAGCAGCAGTGACTGGAGTGTTTGGAAGAAGAGCTCTTAACTTTTTTAACTTGCAAAGCAAGTGGCTTTCAGAATCTAGGGTAGTGCTCAGGGTGCTGTGGGGCTTGCTATTCAGACAAAGCCCAAACACATTTCTTTTGGCTGCTGGCATGGCCTGGGGCTGTGACTGCAGGAGCAGGGAGACCTGCATGATCAGATAAGGTTTTTCATAAGGCAGGTGGAGGCTGAGATCTGTGGGCTCTGTGTGCCGAGAGCAGCCTGGGTCTGCTGTCCCTGGGGCCAGGTAGCAGCAGGTATAGCGCTGCTGCACTGCTGCAGCAAAACACTCTCTCTGTGGGGTGGGCGTGGACAGTGCTGAGCCCAAATAGCCTCATGGGATGATCAGTGAGGGCAGGAAAAGTGCATGAGTGAGAGACTGGGCAAAAATGGTCTGTGAGATTATGCTTTCTGCTTGAGACAGTTGCAGACTTCATGCTTAAATGGGGCATCCACACACTTGTTTTAAGCTAATTCAGATCTTGCCTGCCTTTCCATTATGAGGAGTCATGTCACAGGTGTGTGATACTATTTTCACTGAAAAGAAACAGCATCCTTTACAGCTATTTCTTTGTTTCTGACCATGCTGGTACAACAATGCCTGAGAATTACTTGAAAAATCCTCTGGTAGTTAGCAAAAGCATCCTGCTGATCTCCATGTAGCCTTTACTTAGGTATGAGTCTTCTCCATAAATGTTTGCTGTCTTTTCTCTGCACTACCATAAATATTAGACAGTTACGGTATTTGAAGTTTGTGTGCTATGGTTTATATTAATATTCAGAAAATATTGTTAAGGCCAGAAGAAGAGGCACATTTTTGTTATGAGAGTGGTGATGAAGTCAATTTTCTGAGGCTGTAAAATGCACGTAAGTGTACTACATTTTCAGTCTCAGCTCTTGGTTTTAAATTGTCGCTGTTACTTAGCCTGAATGCTGTATTAGTGTGTAGCCTAGATGCTGTTACTGTACCCAGTGTGAAACAGTCCTTTAAAAATGTGCTTATTTGTATTTCCAGAAAGATGATGGATTGCTACAGGAAGTATGCAGCTGTCACTTTGACCATCTTGTCTGTATTTCTGCATCTTTTTCATACTTTCCCAGATGGAGAGTTTCTCATGCAGGGTAAGCTGCGCTCCGCATTCAGCTATAGAACAGTTGTCAAGAGCAGTAATTAAACTTGCTTTATAAATATGGTCATAAATATAATTATTCTATTGCATTTGTTGACACCGGGATGTGAAGGTATAATAGCTCAAGATAATTTTGTTTCTTGCTCCTTCCTTAAACTTGATTTCTCCAGGTCACAACTCTCCCAGATGAAAGTATTCTCATCATTATGTGGTGACCTTAATCCTCAAAACATTATCAAATAGAAATGTTTCATTTTGTTATACTTCTGCCATCCAAGTGGCCACACTTGGAATAGCAAAATAGTAATTCCTCATCATAATGAGTAGAGTACATTTCTTCTGAAAAACCTCTTGCACTGAAGCCAGGACTAGGATGAGTTTACTGGGACAAAGCTACAGTGTGTAGTAGTGTGCCATAGAGATTTCCATCAGCATAGCCTCCCACTCACACAGTAGGCTGAGCACTTCTTATAGGGCCACACGCACAGTCCTCACTAACAAGGTGGGTCCCATGGATCAACAGTGAGAAAGCAGTGCTTTTGCTGACATCCACTCAGCAACAGTGTTAACACAGCACAGCTTGATCCTGTTCGTCCTCTCTGGATGATCAGGGCTGAGGTTTGTAGTGTTCATATACATGAATATAGTGCGAGTCCCTCCTGGAGCTGATCTTAGACCCTCTCCCTAAGCTCCTCTCCATCTTCTAGTAGGCCTTCAGTTGTACCTGAGCCTACTTCCTGCCAGGGCCAACACACTAAGCCTTTTCCTTTGCTTCTCTAGGGTGGGGAGCTGAGTGCTCCATTTTGATTATCAGGTTAGAAGGGCTCCTCTGCCTGCTACTGTTCCTCTCCATTGCCAGGTCTCTGTATTCACTGTAGCCTTTAGTCTCATAATCTAACATGTAAGCATTTTGGTAAAAACCCATTTTCACACTTAAAAAGATCTGCTTTTTAATAGTGTTGAGCATTTGCTTTCTGACAATTGATTTTCTTTAATAAGTTTTGAACAGAATATAGGAAAATGCAAGCTACATAAATCTTGAAGTCACCAGGCATTTTTGAAATTCAGAAATAACTGAGTGTTACTTGCAAACGAGCACTGTCTAGGAAGTGCTAGCAAATGCTGCTGTTACTAACTACCCATAGCTAATGGGTTTTATAGGTAGAGCTACTGTAGTACACTTATTGAAAAAATGCTGTTCACTTAGAAAGAACAGAAAATAAATTCATATGCCTTACCTGGAAAGACATACTCTAGTTTTACAAGTAGTGGATGAAGGACTTTGAAGAGGAAAGCTTTTGTTTCTGTGCTTTTCAGTTCTGCATGCATCAAGAAGCAGAACAAAGCCACTTCTTCCTCTTACTGCCTGTGTTCTCCCTTTCTCTTTGAAGATCAATGGCCATAAGTAAAAGTCTTTTCTGTACGTTTTTATGGCAGGTTGTCCAGAGTGCAAGCTAGGGGAGAACAGGTTCTTTTCAAAACCAGGAGCCCCCATTTACCAGTGCACTGGGTGCTGTTTCTCCCGGGCCTATCCCACTCCAATGAGGTCCAAGAAGACCATGCTCGTTCCAAAGAACATTACATCAGAAGCAACGTGCTGCGTAGCAAAGGCTTTCACCAAGGTAAGAATGTAAACGAGACTGTTTAAGCTTGTTTTAGGAAGCAATATGTAAGTGAAGCATTGAATATAAAATGATATGTTTTTGCTGAAGGGCATTGAGCAGCTATTTGAGGCAAACATCCTTGGTAGGTATATCATTTACACTTGTGCTCATTTGTGTTTTTTGGTTTTTTTTTTTCAATTATAATGTTATCCAGTACCAACTCTGATAATCAGTTGGGATATGGAAACTGGTGCACTACCACTGACTTCAGTAAAAGTACTGTGACTCATGATGCATGAATTGGATTTCTTGTCCATTCATTTTTAACTCTCCTGGATGTGTACCCTCTCCTTAAATGTCATGAAGTGTGGATTTCATTTTAATTAGTCGCTTTCCTTGCTTCTTCCCTGCAAAAGCAGGAGTCCTCTGAGAACATGACTGGTCAATACTATCAATTACGTTCATGGGAATGAGGGACCAAAACCATCTGTACTCATTAGATTAATTGAGATTGTGTTTACTTTTAATAGTATAACCGGGAGGGAACTGCAAACATGTGCAGCTACTTTGAGCATTTAGCAGTCCCATCTGGAAGGTTCTCTTAAAGAGAGATTCTGCTGAAGCTGATTATTTTGGGAGTGATTCAGCTCCAGGTGAAGAAACCTTAGGTTGATGTAGTCAGTGGTGAGCTAGCTGATGTAAGCCAAGGTAGCTGTCATATGGTGATCTGAATCATGCTCACTGAGTGTGCTAATGAGGGGCTCAGTTCAATTACTGGCTCACAGGTTTGGTACCATTTGAGATACCCTGGGGTACTCAAGACATCTGTGTATAGCTGGCAGAAACAGGACCCATAAAAGACCTTCTGGAGTGGCAGCTGGGGGCTTGGTGGGATCCCATCTGATGTCAGAAAGGGTAATCAGCCTTTCTGTATACACAACTGGACAGAGCCCTGGGTCTTTGCTGGCTGCAGTGTGAGCCCAAATATATGGCTTACCTATAGATACATACAACTGAACACATTTTAGCTCTTCATCTCAGTAGAGCATGGGTGTTTTTCTAGACCACCAACGTTATGTTTGCCCTGAGGCAGGAAATAAAATTTGTGTGAGATTAAAAATATCTCATAGTGTTCACGCTTTCTGTTTTTATGATCTCTGTGTGAAGTATGTTAAGGGCACTTCCTGATTTGTCATAGATTGGCTGAGTAATGCTTTTTTGAAAAACAGACACTTTAAAATCTGCCAAATTAAGGACACCAGGCTTCATGTTGCTGTTGAAAACCATCTCATTACAGCTCCAAAAGCCACTGATGATGCAACTTCACAGATTGACGTTCAGAGGCCATTCTAGTTCACATGCTCCTTGGAGCCTGTGTAGTGTTTGGGGTTAAGAAAAAGCCTTTGGAAATCTTTTGCTTGAGATTGCAGTTTTAACTGTGTAGCTAATCCTAATTATTTTCTTTTTTCTGTGTGTGCTTTCTTTTTTTTAAGATTACCCTTAAGGACAATGTGAAGATAGAGAACCACACAGATTGTCACTGCAGTACCTGCTACTATCATAAATCTTAAAGCCTGTCTCTTCGTTAATGATCAAGGACAACGGTGAATGGAATATTTGTTTTTCAGGTTTTATAGCACCGCTGTGTATAATCTTGAGTTTTCTGGTCAAGACATTGAGTAGACTTTTGAATGAGATGGATGGCTGTTTTATTTCCTCTTTGCTTCTTCATGCATTTAAGTAAGTTTAACTATTTCCATTAGGGATTAGATGCAGCACTTGCGTGACAGCCATAAGCTTGATCTATTTTTAAAATAAACTGTCAGATAAATCATTGATGTTTCTTGAGGAAAAATGGTGATTTCAGAGCTTAAAACAACAAAAAAGAGATTTTGTAGGAGTTCATTTTTAGGGTTTTTTTTGTTTGTTTCTGTGGGAGAGGTAGGAAGGAGGAAGAGGGGGTGGGAAAGTGGGCAGAAAAAGAAACAGTAATTTTCCCTTATTCATTTAGTGATGTTTAGATTTATTTTAACACAACATTTTGTCTTTCTTCTGTCTCTTCTGTTGTTTTTTTTAACTTGTGGCATAAAGTTTAACAGCAATCTATTCAGCATGCTCTGCCTTTCTGTGCCATCTTTGATTTTGCTTTGAATTTCATCTTCTCCCATATCAATAAGTGGACACAAAAGGAGATGTTGTAAAGAACTATACAGTGTGGCAGTGCTAGAGGAGAGGCATAGCACATCTGTATTAGCTATTTAACGTGTGGCTGAGCAGCATGGCATAGGGCTTTAGTAATTCTCAAATGCAATGTGACAGACTGAGATATACAAATGGGAAAGGAAGGGACTGTGTTAGATCAGAAATGGACCACAGAATATGTATTTAGAATAGATGACCTTCAAGTTGTAAATGGAGATATTAGAGATAGCACTAGGTTGTTGTAGGTTGGAGCAGGGCGTCTGGAGGAACTGCTTGTAAATATGCATGCCCATATGAACATGAAATAAATTAATTCCACTTGTCTTAACCCAAATATCTGAAATAAGAATGTCAGTCCTGCTGCGATCACTGAATGCAAGGGTTTAAATGTGCTGTCTCAGAAGGCCTCAAATATATTTGTGGGGTACTTCCTTGCATCAGATACTGTGAGAGTAGTAGTACAGATGTGTAGCAGAGCTTCTGGTAGAGAAAGGGGAGGATGAGGCTGTGAGTACAGCTGCTCTGCCCTGGGGCATGGCCATGGCTGATGTCTGCTGCAGTCCTAAATGACAGACCTCCAGGGCTAGGTTGTGATGGGGCCCAGGAGCAGTCCAGGACTGACAGGATCTAACCATGGCTTAAATCTGCTGTACACCCACCCCTTCTGTCTTTTGGAGTGAAAATTCACTGCTGTTTTCTAAGAATACCATAGGGTTTTGTGGCAAAGAAGGCCGGTTTTGTGGCAAAGAAGGCTTCTCATGGATAGAGAAGAAAGCAAAATTATTCAGCATTATGTCCAGTAAATTCTGAAAGCTTGATCCCCAAAGGGATCTGGTTCAGTCTCATCTCTGGAACCACCAGTATGGCCCAGTCATGTGTTGTATTGCAGAGTGAGCTGTGCTGTGCTGTTCCTGGGAGGTGTTTTACCTAATTTGCTCCTGGAGAAACTTGAGTGGTTATTCCAGAGTCTGACAAGGAAACTGTCAAGAAACTCTGTTACTTCTGCTGTTACTAAGCTAGAAAAAAATCACTCTCCTGGAAAGTTTTTGTGATATTTTGTCTATGATACATTTGCTTCAGTATTACTTTTGTTCAAAGGGGAAGTAGTCCAGCAGAGTGGTCTTAGAGTTTAATAACATCAGCAGAAAAGGTTTTCATACTGAGAAGTCTAATTTCTCATTCTGGATCATCGCTCAATACATTATGGGAATACATGTCACGCAGCTATTAAAGCTGACTCACAATTCCAACCTGTTGTGCAATTTTATTAAACATGATTGATGCAGATACTTTCACAGGGGATCCGGATCCTGCCTGGGATTTCTAGGCAACGAGAAAGGAGTGATCTGAAGCTGCAAGCTGATTGCCTTTGAGAATGGTATTGCAGTTTCTCATAGCTTTGACAGAACTGAAATGGAGAGCCGGGAAACACATTCTCTGAGGTTGCCTTGCAGTGAAGGTGTGCTTTTTTGCCCAGTGAAACATCTCCTTGGGTGGACTCTAACTCAAGTGAGATCTTCCAGCAGCACCTTTTACCTGCTGGTCTATTAATTCCTGTGCTGCCAACAAGAATGGGTTGGTGACATGATAAACTTCCATTTGCATTTCTGAAACAAATTTCATCTTTTTAATTGTGAAATCATAGAAATATTGAAAAACAGAAACAAATTAGAGTGAGACCCATGTTTTGATGAAGATATGGGATGCTGTAGCCCTGTATCATTCTAGAATGCCTGCTCTGTTTTTCATTTTCTGTGGATCATTCCCTCTTGCTTGTAAAAACCACTTACTCCTGAATTTCTCAACTCGTGGGTCCCACTCCCCTCTGAAGTGACCTTTGCATCAGGGGCTGGCAAAGTGTTTATTATGTGGAATGTGCGAGAACCCCTTTCATTACCTTATCTGGTTAAAGCTTTTCAGTGTGAAAGAAACACCGCTTAACAAGGAAAGTAATAAATTAAACAGTGAGATACACAAGCCTAGCAGCAGGTGATAAGGGAGACGATGACAAAGAGCAGACCCCTTCAGCCCATGACGGATGAGCTGTTACCGATGGGCCTTGGGGTGGTGAAGGGATGGTGGTGGCACTGAGGGTGTCAGTGGTGGCAGCCTGAGCTTTGTGACTCTGGGAAGTGAGGAATAAAACTGGCATAAGCATGGGGAGTTACCTGAGGGTGGCTCGTGGGGCTGTGCAAAGCTTACTGCGAGGTAAGGACCTTACTTAGAGAAAGGGACAGAGGTGGAAAAAAGGGGCAGCAGTGGGTGGGGGGATTGGGAACTGATGAGGAGTAAGCATGGGAGAACAGGGAAGAGATGGGTACTGAAGGGCCAGCCTGGTGTAAGCAAGCTGCCAGTCAGTATGCTTTATCTGACTGAGTCCTCTGCTTGATCACCGCAGTCTATACCATCTAATTAAATCCTTGTGGCTTTTTTTTCTGTGTAATCTCGCTCACTGTCCTGTGTGCAAGTACTGCAGTGCCTAAATGGTAGCAGCTGAAGAAGGGACCCATAAATAGGTCTTGGTGCCAGCAGTTGGAGAGACCAATATGCCAAAGAGTGGTAGCAGCTGGGGGGACCAGGGTGTATGTTTATGGGTATATCCACTCTGGGTCCTGAGACCCAGAGTCGATATACCCATAAACATACACCCTGGTCCTGAGACCCAGAGTCCCCAGGAATCCCGTCTGGACTGCACTGCTCAACAAGGAGACATCCTGGCCCTGGGGCTTGCAGGATTCAGCAGCTGGCTCTGAACATAAACAATTCCAGTAAATTTTTTAATACTATTCAAATTGGGACAGGACTGAATTGTTTATATGTGCATATGAGAATGAAAAGCAAAGCCATAGTCAGGAAAGTGGTGGTGCTCAATGAATGAGCTTTTGCATGGTCAGGGCCAGGAAAAAGATTGCTTATGTGTCACGATCATGAGAAAGCTAATGCAGTTGACCGTAGTAGAGAGTGAGTAGCTGAGAAGCTGTTTAAGGTATGAATAGGAATAGAAGCTGGAATGTAATGTAGACACATACCTATAAGGGCTAAATGCCAAATTTCCAGTAGAAATGGAAAGCAGAAAGAAGAGTACAATATAGCTTCCTTGCGTTAGAAAATGATTTGGACAGAGGGTAGGTCAGTTGTATGCATTTAAAAGGGTGCTGAGAAAAGGGATTGCAAAATGAGAAGAGACTGATCTCTTGTTTGTGACAGTAGCCAGTGTGCAGCTTCTGTGTTTCAGCACAAGGATGGAGATAAAATGAAGTCCTTGTCAGTGTGGTTTAAAAGTAGCAATAAATCAGTCAGGCTAATACTGCAGATTAAAAATGCTGAAGATCATGTGGGCTGAAGATATAAATGATACGTTTTTACTGTCACAGTGACCTACATAAACCTACATCACTGTGGCCCTAATAATAAATTCATTCTGTGCACAGAGGAGCTCTCTGACAAAGCTCTGTTTGCTCAGGGCTTGTGCCCGGCCTCACTGAAGAGCATTTTGCTGTGTCCTCAGCAGATCTCTCTCAGCGGAGATCTGAGGTATTTACCTATCAGCCAAAAAATGCTCAAAACTGAGCTAGAGGTTAAAGTGCTGCTGAGGAGCAAATGTGTGCATGGTCAGTGTGGGTGCCTCCCCGCTGGAAACTCTGATGATTCAGAGGTATTGCGATTTCCATTCCCCAGCTGACAAGATCAGGAAGGGTGAGCTCTCAGTAGGAAGAAAAAGCCTGCGAGCTGTAAGGATTTTAATGAAATGAAATTTCTGACAAAGCCTCCTACTCTTTGCAAGTGTGAGAAGCTGCAAATTAGCAGGAGCCTCCCTTTCCTCATCCTTCACCCTGTCTAAACAATGATTTTAAACAGTGGTCGGGGGAAAGGGAAGCTCATCCCAGGACCTGAGCTGGCAAGTGCAGACTACATGGCTCCCCTTTGCAGTGGGGTGAAAGAGGGCTGCTCTGATGAGTCTAGGAAACAACTGAATACCTTTGTGTACAGAAGAAGCCTCCACAGTGGGGAGAAGGCCATTTGGCTATGTCAAAGGGCATTGCCACAAAGAAAGAGAGATGAAAATAGGTTTAGGAAATATGCAAACACATTTTGTGATGGAATAAAGCCAGCAATTTGTTAGTGTCTGGAGGATTTCCCCCTTTAAGGCGTTTTCCTATTGCTCTGCAGTTTCCCATGTTTCTGGCATATGCTGACTAACCCAGCAACTGGCTTCAGTCAGCTAGCAGTGAGATGCCACTACTGCTTATGCATCATACATACAGTGTACACATATATATGTGGGGGGTGGGGAGGCGATAGGAATTCAGCTCAATGTAATTTCTTGGGAATTTATTTTCTATTTATTAGATAATTTGTTCTTCAACGTCATCTGTCCTCAGTGTAGTTGTTCTAAAAACATTAAAAAAATGCCTTTCTGGTGAAAGCATTTGTCTGGGTAACCCAAGGACTATTCTGAATCTGGCCATATCAGATGCTGTTTTAGGGCAGAATATGAGGCTGGCCACTTCTTGCAGCCATTTCCCTTTGTACAGCTGTCAGTATCCACATTTGATTTTTGGGAGTATTAGAGGGTTCTTCTCTTCCTTGTTCTTTTTGTTGCTACTCGTGGACTCCTTTTCTATGGGTTTATCTAGACCCATTTGAAGCTGCTGCTATTATCTGCCTCCATAACCTCCTGTCACAGTAAGTTACAGAATTGTAAAAGAAGTACCCACTTTAATCTGTTTTAAACTAATCTCCTAGATATTGCTTTCATGATTTTATAATCCACAATCGTTTTTCTTCTCTGTGTTTTTCTCTCCATGACAAAGAGCCCAGTATTTCTAGGTTTTCCCATCAGGCATCTGTTGGATCATTTTCCTTGCTTTTTTCTGTACCTGCTTTAGCTCTTCTGCATCCTTCCTCAGCTGCAGAGGGCAGACTATGAACTATCCTCAAGTGTGGTAATCCAAATTTAGAAATGGCAGCAAAACAATACCCTCTGATTCATTCTTGGGACTCTTTTCTTTGATACTCTTTTGGCTTCTATTGACAACCAGAGCCTTGTTAATGATTACACTTAAGATCTTTTTTTCCCTCTTTTTTGACACGCTGCTGTTAGTTCTGTATCCAGCATGCTGTAGGCATTGTTTTGATTATTTTTTTTCCCTAGCTGCACTGCCTTACATTTATCTGAAGCCTATCTGGCACATATTTGCCCATTTAGTTGTGTGTGGTCTTGCTGGAGTTCTTCATCAGCCTAGCATTTGGCTGCCTGGAGGAGTTTAATACAATCTGTAAATCCAGAAATCTTACTGTGGGTTTCCTTCACCAGGTCTCTGATGAGTGTGTTGGGTGGAACTGGTTCCAGCATTTTTTCCTGAAAAGTGAAAAGCCACATTAAGCCTGTCCACTGTTTCCTATCCTTTAGCCAGGTTTCACTTCAGAAGAGAAACCTTTTTTCCAATTCTGTGGCAACCTAAATCCCTTTAAAAACACTCTTCCAGCGTGATTTTAGCACATCTTTGCTTTCTGTGTTGTTTTGATTTTAAAACTCTCCAAATCTTGGCACCCAGCTCAAGCTTTGACTTGATACAGGCTGAACAGTTGCCTTCACACTGGGTTTGGGGTCAGATCTGCTCACAGTGGAATCAGTTTTCCTTTCTTGAAAAATCAGTGAGGATGTATTCCTTTGTACCAAGCCTAGTGATAATTAGGCTCAGAGAATGCCAGACTTGAGTTTCCTGGCTGCACCTCCACTTCCAGCACCTCCATATGGAGAGAATTCAGACAAGGTTGGGGCCAAAAATGAAACCACTGCTCCCACCACAGCTCCTGTCCCTGCCCATCCTCCTTCCAGAAGTGATTTAAGTAAAGTTGCTTGCTAGCCTGTATCAACACGAGAGCTTCCACCCCACACAGACACAGCTCAGTTCACCAGTGCTGGAAGAGCCTGCATGTTCTTTTTCTCCGTCTTTTTCCCTTTCCATTTCACCCCTTTCATCATTCTGTGCCCATCTTCTCCCTCGTGATACTTGGCGGGTGCAGAGTCTCATCACTTCTCAGCCTCAGCATACAGCGCTCAAGGTTGTTATTCCTTGTCCTCACTCCTTTACAACAGTGTACATTCATTAATTTGCCAAGTAAGATAAGGTCAGACAAGGCAATGAAGGAAGAATTATATTTTTTTCCCTGCCAATTTCTGAGTTGATTTGAAATAGTTATGTTTTCACATGTGTTTGTCATTTCGGTTGTGTTATATCTTTATCCTAAGCAGTTCATAATGTTCTTTTCATGCAGATATCCTCCCAGAGGAGGTTGCAACAACAAAGCAATTCTGAAAAGTCACCAAATGAATTAATGTGCAAAACATTGGTCCGTGTGTTTTTGAAAAGACAGAAAAAAATCCTTGGAGCCCAGAAGAAGGGGTTTCAGCTGACAGGGCCTCCCAGTGGAGAGCTGGAGTTGGGCAAATGAAACAGCTCTAATTTACCAGTTAAAAGAGATGGGAAATTGCACGGCTATTAGGAGCATCTGCAGCTATGGATGCAGAGATAATGGCAAGCATAAACACATCCAGTGCTTCAAGAAGGAGGTTGGCCCTTAGACATTAGAGATGCTATTTTCCTATGTTGTGCTTTGGTCATCTCAAGTACTTCTTCATGGTGGTGTTTTCTTCAGTTTGGTACTTGGGTAATGATACTGCTGTTTCTTGATCTTGCTGATTCTTTTCCATCCCAAACAGATGAGAAAACATTATCTTGCTCTGGATTTATTGTCAATGGAGAGTGAAAGGAAAAAAAAAAAAAAAAAAAAGCTGAGTGTTCACAAAAATGTAGCTGGGAGAGATGATCAGAATCACAGAATGGCTTAGATTGGAAGGGACCTTAAAGCCCACTCAGTTCCACCCTCTGCTATGGGCAGAGTCCTACCCACCTGATCAGCCTGTGCTGGGCCCTGTCCATCCTGGCCTTGAATGCCTCCAGCGATGGGGCATCTATAGCTTCCCAGGGCAGCCTGTGCCAGTGCCTCACTACTCTTGTTAATGTTTAGCTTTACCAGGAGGACAAGCCTTTCTGCACTTTGCAGAGTCAGCACATCCTAGGGCACCACTGACTTTTTGTTGGTGTCATGAGTGCGACAGGTTTCTGTGAAAGGCTTGGAAACAGGGATGGTTGTGTTGTGGATCGGCTCAGGAAGGAGCTTTACTTTTGAACAGACTATTAAGGTGCTGCAGGAAAACTTGGGGTCAACATTTCATATTAACTGATATGACTCACTATATCAGAATAGCCACAAACACAGCATAGGTAATAACAAAGGTTTTTTGCTTTTGGGCAGAAAAATTGGAAAGTTGCTCAGGGCTGAAGTAAACACTGGGAATCTTAAATGAAGAATGTGTTAAAACAACACATTTGTTGTATACACAATCACTCTTGAGAAATAATCATATACTTGAACCGTGCTTTGTAGTTTCTAAAACCAAATTTGCAGTCACTCTTTTGATATTTCCTATTTCTTCTGCTTCATATTACACTTCGATATAAAGTACAAAGCAAAATTGTTACTGTTTTCTTCCAGAAATAAAGTGTGATTTTCTGCTTTTGTTATTTTAAACCATTGTTTCAGTCGGCTGGGCAAAAAATCTTACAGGCTGTAGTTTAAGGTCAGAAACCACAGCACCCACTTCCACCTCTTCAGGTAACAAAAACAGACCTTACAGGAAGGCAGTTTGGACAAACTCTGTATTTGATAGAAGCTCCTCTGAGCAGATGGTGCAGAAGACCAAAAGATTGCTCCCTGAGGTACTCTCCCTGCCCTAAAGCCCTGCTGTGAAAACCCTGCCAAGGCCGGAAGAAAAAGATTGTATGTGCAGGACTGTTGTTACTCCATCATCTTCTTTCTAGGTATCATAATCTGTATTGGATATAATAGATGGGTGAATGGGCAAACTGCATGCTACCACACACACATTTACTACAATATAAATGTGGAACTCCATCAGCCATTCACCTCTCTTTGTTACAAAGCATCCTATATTATAAACGGAAGAGATCATATTTTAACTTATTCTTACAGCTCCCCTTTTTGCCTTGAGGCAGATATTCTCTGTGCCGTAGCAAAGTCCTCACCAGAAGCAAACACGTTCTGTAACCTTCCCAGCACAAATACATCTAATCTGAAGCAGAACAGCAAGTCCTGAGAAATAAATACCCCCAGCATCCTGGCTTCAAGAAGACCTCACAGTGAGTGCCTTGGTACGACTGAAACCAGGCAGCCACCACCAGCCACAGTGTCAGCAAGTGGAAGGGATGACAGTTTCACAAGGCAGACTTGTGAATTAAAGAGGAAACTGAAATGCATAGTTAGGCTTCATAGCAAAAATTGTGGACTTGGTAGAAACACTTGTTTCCTAGAGTATCACAGCTTTCTCTGGTGAGCCTTTCACTGCTGTGACTCTGTCTTTACACCACAGAAGCTGTGACTGCCACCTCTCTTCTCTGGAGCCTTTCTTTGTACTAACAGAAGTGCAAACAGTAAATATATATATGTATATATATAAAATAGATCTTTAACTTGATGAAATTCAACAAACAATCCTTTCCTGCAGTTAGTGTGTAGTTTGCTGTGCTCCTTCAGACTTAAAGACTTGGTGACCTATGGCATTCCCCATATCTCAGTACTGGGACCATTTTTGGTTAATGTTTTTTATCAGTGATCTTGCTCAGGGGATCGAGTCCACCTTCAGTAAATTTGTGGACTATGCCAAGTTAGGTGGGACTGTCAATCTGCCTGAGAGCAGGATGGCTCTTCAGAGGGATCTGGATGGGCTGGGTGGATGGGTCGAAGCTGGTTGCATGGCATTCATCAGGGCTCAGTGCCGGGTCCTGCTCTTGGATCATGGCAACCCCATGCAGCTGTGTAGGCCTGAGGAAGACTGGCTGGAAAGTTCCCTGGCAGAAGAGAACTGGGTCTGCTGGTTGGCAGTTGGCTGAATGTGAGCCAGCAGTGCGCCCAGGTACCCAGGAAGGCCAAGAGCATCCTGGCCTGCATCAGAAACATCGAGGCCAACAGAGCTAGAGAGCAGCATTAGTGAGACTGTATCTGAAATACTGTGTTCAGTTTTGGGGCTCTTGCTACAAAAAAAGGACATGGATCTGCTGGAGTGTGTGTAGAGAAGAGAAAGGAAGTTGGTGAAGGAACGAGAAAGCAAGGCTTATGGGGAATGGCTGAGAGAACTGCACCTGCTTGATCTGGAGAAGAAGAGCATGAGGGGAGACCTCATAGCTGTGTACAGCTACTCAAAAGCGGGCTGCACTGAGGAGTGTGTTGGTCTCTCTTCCTAGGTGATGAGCGATAGAACATGAGGAAACAGCCTCAAGTTGCACTGGGAAGGGTTTAGGCTGGAGATGAGGAATAATTTCTTTATAGAGAAGGTGGTCAAACGTTAGAACAGGATGCGCAGTGAGGTGGTGGAGTCCCCACCCCTGGAGGTATTCAAGAGACACGTAGATGTGCCTCTGAGGGACATGGTTGTGATGGGACTCTGTAGGTCAGGTTGGGCATGGTGATCTGAAAGGTGTTTTCCAACCAGGGTGATTCTGTGGTTCTAAATGCTCATCTCTTCTCAAACTTACCCTTCTTTTCCAGTTATGACCTTACATTCTCATACCTTCCTGACTACTTCACCACAAGTGCTGTTACCTCTGTGAGTGTTCTTCTCTATAAAAGTTGTCAGTCTGTCTTTATCCTTGATGTGGCCATGGGAAAGTCAGTGGTTCAGGTGAGAGGGACCTCACGGGGTCACTAGCCTACAATCCTACTTGCAATGGGCTCATGTGAAATTAGGTGGATTTCAGTGATTCTTCCTGGCAGGATGACAGGGCTCAGTTATAGAGAGTAAAACAAGAACAGAACTGCTCCAAACTGATTCTCATGTGTGCAGGTGTTCTACAAACCAACTGTCATATCAGCATGGACCTATGGTCAAGTTAATATCTTTCTTTGGAGAAAACAAAATCCCCATCTTATTGTCTTCTGCCAACACATTCTGATGCTGACTCAACTGGAAATGGCTGGATATAAGTGGTGAATTTTCCTAAGTGAAATGCTGCTTTCAGAGCTGATACCTCAGCTCTCCATGTCCTACCTGCATATTCAGTTGCATCTCAGAGGAAAGATCCTTTCATGCCCCAAATTGTTTTTCATTTTCCCAGATTTATTTTCATTGGATTTTGGAAACATGAGTATATTATAGAAGCACTACTGAGCACCCATTAGCTTCTGACGCCCTATGATTTTAATTTTTAAGAGACATTTTCTTTTGCCGCAGCTCCCAGTGTGAGCATTTATGGCCCTTGAATGCCATCCAGTGGTGGAAAGGCAACTTCCAGCCCACTGGTAAACTGCTGTGCCAAGTTCTCATGTAACATTACTTTGAAATTAATGGCAGATCATTCTTGTTTGTGGTGAACTCAGAAACTGTAAAAGACTATATATTACATGATGGATTACATCAACAGAAAGGACATCTAGTGTTTCACTGTTCTTAATGTTTAAAGCAGAACTATATCCCATTTATCGTTTGGATTTGTCTAGCTTTAAAGCTCAGTATTCATGAGAACAACTGCACGAACTGACTGTTTCATCTTAATGACATTTTTAGGCAGAATTTTCTCTTGGAATTTGCTAGGTAGTTCAGGAGCTAGGGGAAACTGCTTCATTAACCATTTATTTCCATGTAGGGCTTTGGAGTAATTAGGTATTTCAGAAACTTGACACACAAGTATTGCGAAATATGCCTTGTTAATAATGAATATACTTTTACCTACATGAAAGTACCTTCTGACTTTCCCGTGATGTGGATCCAGTAGGGATTTGATTCAGTAATTGCAAAAACAGCATACATTGCAAGTGAGAACCTCTCATTATTTACTTAGGACTTATTTCAATCTCAGCCGAGCCCCTTTGATAAACAGCATTTTTATTTGTAAGTTACAAAAGCAGGAACCTCCCTTAACGCAACTTGAGGCCATCATCACTCGTCCTATGACTGTTACGTGGGAGAAGAGGCCGACCCCCACCTCACCACAGCCTCCTTTCAGTGAGTTACTGAGAGCTGTAAGGTCTCCCCTGAACCTCCTCTTCTCCAGACTGAACAACCCCAGCTTCCTCAGCCCGTAAGACCTGTGCTCCATATCCTTCTCAGCTATGCTGCCCTTCTCTGGACAGACTCCAGGGCCTTGATGTCTTTGCTGTAGTGAGGGGCCCAAACCTGAATGCAGTACCTGTGATGCCTCATGGTGGCATATCCTGTGTACGCCAGCAGATGCCATCAATAAAAAGTGAGAAGCTACAGGTTCTGCTCTGCTTTCTCCTTTGTTCCCTGCAGCAAAGCCAGAGAATAGGAAAGAACTGTTAAAGAGCAACTAAAAATAATCCAAAGAATAGGCTAAAAGGACATCTAAGTCTGATGCAGCCTGTAGGATGACCGTATCTGGTTAAAAAGTACCAACAGAATGAGTCAAAGCCACCTCTGCATAATTAACAACTGTCGCAGAGAATTACTGGGCAGGCTTAATATGCCTTTGCATGTAGAGAAGTGTAAACAGTGCTTGAACAGTATCATTCCTAAAAAATAAAAGCCTTCTACAAAACCAGCCAGACTAACTTCACCACTCAAGGAGATACAGGAGATGCTTTTAAGCAACCAAGAGGTACAGACCTCCTCGTCTAATATTAAATAGTCAGTGTGGATTTGTTGAAAATAAATCATGTCAAAGGAAACTACTTTCATTCTTTGACAAGGTAATGGCCTGTTCTGTGAGGGGAAGTGAGAAATGTAATTTACTGTGCATTTAAGTCAAACTTCTGGCACAGCTAGTTGATACATTTTTTGCAGACCGTGGTAGGGTTTAGGGGAAATTTTCCTTCCTTGAGCAGTGTGCAGCTCACAGAGAAATTACATTCATAAATAATTATCAGGGGTTCACAGTTGAATGAAGGAGGGCCTTTCAAATGTAGTCCTGTGGGACCAGGACGGAGGGCAGCTCTAATCATTGTTTTCATTAGTGACTTGCAGGATTAACTAGATCGAGTACTTGCAAAGTTGGTGGGTAATACTAAGCAGTCAGTGATTTTACATACCTTGGAGGGACAAGAATTCAAACTGATTTTGATAAATTGGGCAAACGTCCCAAAGTTGCGGAAATGAAATACAAACAAAGGCAAGTTAAAGTGCAGCACTCAGGAAGCCCAGTACCGAAGCACATATTTAAAAACAACATTTGTAAAAGCGCTGCAGCAACAGAATAGGAGATTTCTACCACAGTCTGCACAGAAGTAAAGCAAGGACTGTTAACTCAAAGTAAAAGGCAAACTCTGCCTTCTACTTAGTGAGCTGGACAGGAATCAGTGGGAAAAGCATCCTCTTGCAAGCAGGGGCATAACTGAGGAGACCCTGTATCACCTGGGAGCTGCTCAGGTGTCCCGTCTGTGTTTCCATAAGCAATCACTGTATTCTCAGAGTTTGCTTTAGTAGCTCTTGAGTTTTGTTTGTTCTGTTTATGTGAGCCCAACCTGCCATATGAAGCCAATCAAAGAGCTTTTGTTTCTCTTCCATGGACTGATCTGCTCTTTTTTTATTTTTTATTTATTTATTTATCTATTTATTTATTTTTGGCTCTGCATTATGATTAAAGAATTGCAACACTCCTGAAGCTTGTGGTAAATCATCTCGCTGAGTCAGATAGATTGAAAAGTGGGACTGCAAAGTCGTCCTGATCTGTCTGCACACGGAATTCCAGCAGACCCTGGGCAGTGCAAAGATGAGGAGTAGCGTGATGAGAGCTTGGCTCCATATCTTTCAGTCCCTGGTGACTACCCTGAAGAGTGAGTCATTGTGAAAAAGACATCTCTCACATCCTTACTTCCTGCTGGTTGAGGGCTATAAACTGTGAAAGCAGTTTCTGCCTATGAGTGGGTTGTGCAAGGTGTATCATTCAAGGCCTCGTGTCTGTGCAGCTCCCAGGTCAGAGACAATTGCTCCCTTGTCCTGTCCTACTGCTGACCATGATGCAGATTGCTGGCTGTGGGGCAACTCAGGCTTGTGGTCTGACTGTTCACATGCTCTGCAGTCAGACTGTTCCCACACACTATGGTCTGACTGTCCCTATGTACTGTGGCTTGATTATCCCCACACACCACATGTTGGTTGTCCTCACATACAGCAGTCTGACTTTCTCTATGTCCCATGTCTCTGTGCACTACAGTCTGACTGTCCCCATGCACCATGATCTGACTGTCTGCACACACCACACAGACACTGTTGCTGTCCCAATGAGTAATGTTTTTTTTTTTTTTTTTTTTTTTTTTGCAGCAGCTGCACATCCTTGCTAAATGGTGTACAGACTCCAAGGACTGGAGGGATCTGATCTTAACCGATCACACAGGGCAAGGAACCATGTCTGATTTCACTCTGGAAGACGCTTTCTCCCTGTAGACGATGACCACACCATTCTGACCACTTTCTGTTCATCAAGAGAAAGTCAGACCTGGAAAAACCTCCCTATAGAAGGTGAGTTTGACAGAGCTTGTCCATCAAAGATAGATGGGAAAGCTAACTTGGAAACCTTCTTGCCCTCTTGCTCTAAAATGCATCTCCTTCTCTAGAAAACAGCTGCAGATCTTTCCCAACAAGTGCTGCTGCCAGTGTTCCACCACCATGCATATGAATCCAAACTGTAAGTGATGTTTCCTAAGTCTTTTGTTTTCCTGTTGCCACAAAGGAAGTCTGGACTTTGATTTTCTGGGGACTCTGCCAGTTTTGTAAACACATTTTCACAGTGTTTCTACTATTTGTTTCACAGAAAATCTTTTCAAGGAACTGTTGAGATCTGACAATTAAACATTTGTGATCTATTACTGAGGTTAATTGGGAACGCTACTGTTTCAAGATACTCAAAGCCTGAGTGGCTGTGGGCCATTCTGCTGGTTTGTATTGAAAATCTCCTGAAATACGTTCTTTTGTTGTTTTCTTTCTCTAAGGGAGAAATCAAATCTTTGAAAAAGGACTTTAGGAAATGTGGCTGTTGTGGGCTCTCTTTGGCATCCTTTCAAATTCTCACTGGTTGCACCCTCCAATGCACTGTGCTGCCACGTAGGATGCAGAAGATGTATTTAGTTGCATTAATGCTGTTTTACATACTTTATTTGGTCACTGAACCATAAACTATAGCTTCTCAAGAGCAGATATTTTTCCTGTTAAGACATCCCAGCATCAGGAATGGTAGCTTGTGGAAGGGAGGTGAGGAACATATATATGGCCCGTAGCTGCAGCAGCTCAACTGACCACCCAAAATCAGCCAGTGAATTCTGGTGATCAGTTTAGAGAATGAGTGGTGCTTGTTCATCCAGGCTGAGATTTTGATTATTGCACTGTTGTCTTATGGCAGAATTAAAAACTACAGAGAAGTTAAAATTGTATGTCTGAATTGTATATATGAATTCTCAGCTGAGAAGGATGGACGTGCCCATATTTAAGTAATTCAGCTGAAACGCACAGGATATTTTTACTAAACAGCATGTTTAGGACAATTTCTGAAATCTTAGCATACCTTACTAGTTCCGTACAGTTGTAGCTTATCGTGGCAGAATCTGATACCAGTAATAATCAGATATGTTGGATGCCATTTTGGCTAGCAATAAAAAGCATTCCCTGACCCAGAGATCAGAAATTAATAATGTAAAGACAAGCTCAGATCCATAATGCCACCAGTTGACTACTGAGGAGGAGCACCATCCCATCTCATGAGCTGAGAAGCACTGAGCTTCAAGCTCTCAGTAGCTCATGCTGTTGAATCATTGAGGTTTTGGAAGAAAAACTCCTTTTCTGAGGTGAGCTAAGAAGCAGGGAAACTTGAAAAAGGTGCCAAGTAGATTGTCTGTAAGAGAGATGGTATGGCACTGCACTGCGCTGTCTGTCAGGGAACATCGGACATCCCATCCAATCCTAGATGTGTGGATAATAAATATGCTCTTTATACTCTTTTGCCTCAGACTGTCTCTACTGCCCAGTGCATATGGAGCCAGGAGAGAGACAGACTTCAGTAAGGAGGGCTGGTGCTACTGCACAGGTAGGTGCTTGACCTGCTGGATGCCAAGATTGCCATCCCATCTGTTAGCTGAGCAGGGAACCACTTGTGCTCTGCTGGACTGCCAGACAGTGCCTGCTGGGGATATTTGAGAATGCCACCTGAGGTTAAATGGTTATTTCATTCATAGGTACAACATACTTCACTGAAAAGCAATTTCTTAATGCATATGTATAAGGCATATGAAAAGCAGTTGTCTGTAAAGCCTGTAGCTTGGAAACACATGAAGATTTCTCTTGCTGCTAAAGGTGACTTCTTTTTCTGGTAAATGCATACTTGTTTAAGTGGTGTTTTTCCTGGAATATTCTGCTCCTGAGATGAGTGTTGCTGAAAAGTCTTCCTACAGTTAAATGTATGCTGTATGGGGTATTTCATACTTGTAAGTACCTTTTGTTAATAGGCTCTTGGCTAAAGAGAAATGACATAAAGTGTGTCATTTTCTCATATGAGGAGAGACTGAGTAACCTGGGTCTGTTCAGCCTAGGGAAAAGAAGACTGAGGGGGGATCTGATTAATGTTTATAAACATCTAAAGAAGGGTGGGAGACAAAGGAATGAGGCCAGGCTCTTCTTGGTGGTGTGTAGTGACTGAACAAGGAGTAATGGCCTAAAACTTGAACATAGGAAGTTCCATGCTAACATGTAGAAGAATTTTTTTTTAAGGTAAGGTTGTCGGTGCACTGGAACAAGTTGCTCAGAGAGTTTGTGGAGTCTCCTTCTATGGAGATATTCAAGACACCTCTGGATGCCTACCTGTGCAACCTATTGAAAGGGTACCTGCTTTGGGCAGTGGGGGTTGGACTTGATGATCTCTTGAGATCCCTTCCAACCCCCACAATTCTGTGATTCTAAATTGTAGGTTGAACATAGATTGGTTTCTTGCTGTCTTCAGCTGCTGACATCAGGGGATGCCAGCTATCCTCTTTTTTGCCACTGGAGAGAGGCTTCATGCCTCAGTGATCCTAGGCTTCTTGTGAACCAATATCTGCAGAAAAACAAGTGTCTTAAGAAATGTAATTGCCCATGAAGTGAGACATTGACCCTGACCTCTTTACTATTTGGTGTGAGATAGTCATGTTTTGTTTCTGTCTTCAGCCAGACTTTTTTGCTTGTTTCCCATGTATTTTTGTGCAGCCAAAGTTTGCCCAACAAATGTTAATATTAACGGAGATTTGCTGTCAGAAAATTAATGCCTTCTTCCACAGCTGAACTGAGCAGAACTGGTGCTGGGGATCTGTCAGCAATTGCAGTGAAGCAGCAGCCATTGGATTTGAAGACTTAAGTTACATGACATTTTGAGGGGAACTTTTCTGACCACAGCATCAGAATAACTGTGATCTGTTTATGGGCAAGATATAAGCAGCAGCAGAAGGAGGATTTGTCAGATGATAAGTGTCCAGAGGCTGCTGCAAGGGCAGTGCATTTTTCTGTTGTTGTTGCTCTAGACAGGTTGAAAAGCATCATGCTCCTACTGCAGCAAGAGAGATCCAGGTTAGATAGTGAATAAAGCTTACTGTCATTGCAGGAAATGAAGTGGTATATAAGTTGTGAGGGAGATGAGGCATCCCCATCACTGGGGAGCTTTAAGAGCAGATGGAATGAACATTTGTCTGAAGAGACATTGCTGTAGGTGACCCTGCCTTCAGGCTGGGGAGCAGATGAGACCCTTCCAGTCTCACGATCCTCTTGCTGTCTGAGATGATTATTTGCTGTGGCCAAGTCTGTTGGCATCACCACAGCAATTTATTTGTCAGAGTGTTTAGATCCCTGCAAGTGCACACAACAAGCTGAACAGCTGCAAGCTTAATGCTTCATGTTTAATTGGGGTTAATTTCCTGAAATGAAAATGAGATTGAGGATTTTATATAGGAAGCCTGTTTTGAAAGGTGTGATTGTAACACTTGCTGGTTCTGAAATTGTTAAGTGGGTCATTCAGCACTATACTTTCTATGGAACATTATATTATATATATATATATACATATATACAGGAGTTATATTTGATTCAGAGAAGACCCAAGTGTTGTAAGACAGTGCTGTGTGAATTACAGCAATTTATTGTTGCCACCCTGTGCATGAAGAGACAGCAGTGCTTCCCCATATGCTCCCTGTGGTTCCTGGCTCTTGCTGGCATTTTGGGCAGGGCCTCAGGTGATGCAGTAAACATCCTTTGCAGGGGCTATATGGACCAAAGCTGTGTCCAAGGTGGCCAGCTGGCCAGGCTAAGGCCCTTCATGTTTTCCAGTTTGCTTTTGTCTGCACAGGATCTGCTTCCTAGAGTGTGTGAAAAGGATGGTTTGGGGCATAGCTATCTAGGCAGCTTCCTCATCTCTGCCTGATGTTGCAGCTAGTCGCAGCAGGCCTTTGATTACCAAAGTCTGTGCTTGGCAGGCATCTGGTGGCAAGTGACAATGCGACATGGTGACCACCATGTGGCTGGGACAGCATAAAGGTGGCAGAAATCGTAGTAATCTAGGTTAGTGCCACTGTGGCCAAAATCAGTAGCTGTCATCATCATTACACCCTAGGTGTCAGTAGAGGTACGTGTTAGAGAAATAACTGGGCTCCTGAGTATGACGGTGTTGTATTTGAGGACGATGTTGGGCTATGTGTGAATAGTGATGGGAACCAGTGTGAAATGACTCCTTCTGTGAGTACACTGGTGAGGTGTAGGTACTCAGCCAAGGCCCCACACTCTGGGCACACTGCCTGCAGGGGAGGTGATGGTGAGACCTGGGCTGGGAGCAAGCTGGAGAGACAGCAGTGACAGTGTGACAGTGTGTCTTGCAGGCCTCCCTAATAAAGATGGCCACTATGATCTTGCTGATGGCGTGCTCCTAACCCAAGGTGGGGCAAATTAGGGAACTGATGTGACTGACTTTCAGAAAGGAGCAATTACCTCTGTTAATACTGGGACTGAAGGCTGGAGTTTGGGGAGCTGCCACTACTGAGCTGCTGGCTGCCCCAGGCCTAGGTCCGTGAAGATCCACATACTCATACAGGACATTAACAAGTATTTAATCAAAACAGCTATAGTGTCTGAAAAAAAAAAAAAAACTAAAAAAAAAAAAAAAAAAAAAAACCCTAAAGGAAAACTATTTTAACATTCCCACATGTAGCATACGGGCTTGTGAGCTGAGAAGCTGTACCATTCTAGTTGCACAGTGAAACTTTTCTCTCTCCCTCTCTCTCTCTCTCTCTCTTTTTTTTTTTTTTTTGTACAGAATCTTATATTTCCAGATTTTCAGGTCTTTGATTTGAAATTAGTTCACCCAAAAGACTGGCTTCATTTGCTAGTCCTTTTCCTTTTTGTGCCCACGAGCTTACTGCAAAACTTGGCTCTGTCCATCTGAAAATGTAGTCTCATTTTTATTTCCTCAGATAGCCTTGCTGTTTCCAGCAGTCTGCAGGCTGCACATCACTATTGTGAAGACCTGAAGTGGAAAATACTTTCCTACGATTCAAAGGAAGACCAAAGCTACCACATAGTGGGAAAAAGAGGAGTACTATCTCCCTCTAGATGGGTTGTTCATACAGAGTGTGTTTTTTAAAGACTCATTTTTAAAGGTGAAACTAGAACCTCATTTTTGATGGCAGTACTTCACTTTTTAAGTGTGTACATGCAGTTGCCTACAGACAATGCAGGGGTCCAAGCTGCTGGTGGAGCCAGTGAGAATATAGAGCAGACTTTAGGTAGCATCTAGTGACACTTGAGGTGCCCTACTGTATACTACTGTTGCCTTGGAAAGGCAGAGATCTGTGAGGCCTCTGTCAAGTCTGGGTGCAGGTGTCTCTTTCAGGGCAATGAGTCACAACCCCTGACTCCAAAAGGCTGTGTTGGACGTATCTCTTGTGGCAGTGATGGGAGCTGACAGACCCAGCACACTGACAGAAACTTTCTGGTGCACGCTGAAATTTTGGCGTCTCCATCTGCAGCTAGATCTCATCCTGTCTGTCTGCACTCCATGCTCCCTGTGATAATTCCTGTTGTGCTCCCAGTCTCAGTCTTCTCATGCAGGGGATATAATACTACCTTGACCACTTCGGATTTCAGTTCATTTTGCATCTGCTGACAAAGAGCAGTGGAGCTCTACTCACCCTTTCTTTTAAGCATGAAATTACATGAAACAATCTTTTGGTCTTAGAAAACAGTGTTGTTATGCACTGGGCACCAAAAAGCTTTGGATCATTGAAACTTCTGCACCCTACAAGGCCAAGTACTGCAACTTTGGCAAGAAAATGAGCTTCACATAAAACATATAGTAGCAATTATTTGGGCAAGAATTAGGGAAGGAAGTGGCAAAGCTGATTTAGAACCAGTGAGAGGCCTTATAACTATGGAAGCATTTGATACGACTAGTTAAGATGTTCACTTGTCAGTCACTGCACATGAAGCAGTAACTTGGGATAAGCAGGTAGTGAAATTGGGGGTTACTAGGAAAGATGAAAAAAATGACTTGAGGAACTGTGTGCTTAGCACACTTGACAAGCAGTGAAAACAAAGTGTGTATGAAGTTGGTAAAAAGCCAGAAAATGAGTGGAAAATGTTCACTATAAAGTAACTAAGCAAAGTTTAGGCACAGAGACAATTCATCAGTGTAAGGCAATCACACTCCTGTGCTAAGGAAGATAATACTTGTCAACTAGGAATTAAATTCCAGACTTGAGCTGTGTTGGTGTTCATGGAGCTTTCCTTACAAGTGCCATGAGAGTGGCAGTGCAGAGTGTGTCTACTCAGTGACAGTCCAACATCAGGGCCAGGGCTGGGCAGCCCAACTCTACCTCCTGTGCCCAGGAGTCTGTGTGGAACATGAAATCTTGTCTGCTTCCAGCTGCTGGCCTGGGGAGGAGGCAAGACTCACTTATGAGAAAAGTATGCCTTTCAGCTCAGATGACAGCAGCTGCTAGTTTTCATGCTGATTATAGTAGTTCTGTCCCTAATGGGGTACATATATAAGTAGAAGTGTAGTGCATTTAACCTGTCACTTCTTTAGCTTGCCTAGCTTTTTTCCTGTCATTTCGATGCCAAAGCGTTGATCTCAGAGTACCACAGATGCAGAGTGCTCTTGCAGACATACAGAGCTGATGAGAAATACAGTGAAAAAAAAACAGGGAGCAAATCAAGATGGCTAATCAACCTTCATTTGGGTTATGTTCTAACCAGGCTGATGTTTCACATCCCGCTACTCACACTTGCTGTGGCTTTTATTTAGCTGCTTGAGAAATGCACATTGTAACCAGTGTGCTTCTGCTGAAGTCAGACTAAATTTTTAAGTCTAAAGGAAATGATTCACAGTAAAGTTGTACCATAGAATGGTGAGAGAATATAGGGAAGAAGGAAACAGAGATGGAATCAAGAAAATCTCTCTCTCCTAACATATCTGGCACAATGGCAATACTGGTTTTTGTAACTCTGAAAGGCAGATTATGAGTCAAATTTTATGTTGACCTTCAGAAGTGGCTCTGAATTTTGTTTTTCGTTAGTCTGCTTCAAAGGTAGTTGAAGACAGTAGCAGATCTACCACTGATTTGTGTGCCTTCGAATCAAGTACCAAACATCTTCTGGGTATGTAATATATAAAAATAAGAATGAGCTGATCCAGAACTTCTTAAAATTTTGTGTGAAAACAGTTCCTTTTAGAAGATACCCTACAGGCTGTTTCTTCAATATATAAATAACTGTAATCTCTGAAGCGAATGTGGCTGGCCCAGTGAACCTCCACTTATGGCCACTGACTTGGGGTGGCTGCTGACTCCATCAGGATCCATCAATAGCAATTGATTTTCCAAAGAGAGAGAGGAACAAACAGTGATGTGAAAGGAAGAATAGGGTGCAAATTAGCTTGGAAAGCCATCAGGAGCTGCTCAGTGCTCTCCATGTTCCCAGGAGCTATCTCATGTGGCATCTGCTTCTGCTTGGCCACCTGCTGTTTCTCAGCGTTCTTCCCTTGGAGGCTGTTGCCTGCTACTCGTTCATTTCTCTTGCTGGAGAAGGAGTAAAGGCTCTTACTCACCCTCTATTAAAAACACAGATATTCTTTTCTCTAGCAAGGAGTGAAATTGCTGCTGAAAAACATCAAAGAACTATGATCTGTGACTTGTGTGTATATGCAAGCATTGGACCAAGACAACCATGCTTAATTCTGCAATCCCAGATTAACTTCTGTGACCTATTTGCATTGTTGTTTTTTTTCTCTTTCTGCCTGCTTCAGAATGAACATCCAATCATAACATGGAAAAGTTTTGCTGAAACAGCAAAAATAAGAAATATAATATTTTCTTGTTATTCCATGTTGTAAAAAGTGATACTTTTTATTTCTTAAATACAGAATACAGATCTAGCAATAAAAGAATAAGAAATTGCACTGGAAAATATATAAATAAAAGATATAGGAGGTACACTTGATTTTAGTGGTCTGATTCTCCAATTTAAAAACTCTCAAGCTGGAGGTGTTAACCTGGTTGTGTATTTATTAGATAAGCTTGTTGAGGCTTATCCCAGTGCTCTAGCACTTCATCAGCTTGTGCTTCCTACAAACGACAGAGATTATTTCTGGTCTCACAGAAGTGGAAGTCATTTGTGTAATATTTTTGTTATATATTGTGTATATTATATATATATTTGGGTTATATTGTTTGTGAAATCCACTGGAAGGTCACTCTTCTTGTTGCTGATAATTCAGGCACACACCTGTGGTTTCATGTTTGGATTCCAAGTATTCCTTTAAAATTCATAGTCAGAAGTTGAGTAATTTCAGATGGTGTTCAAAACAACAGTTTACAGAGGAGTATGAATTCTGTCCTCCTTCTTCCCAGAAGTTATGTTTCATTTCTTAATTGATAAAACTGCATCTTTTAGAAAGTGTACTTGTGAGGAGACAATGCTTTATGCCTCACCTCGTGGAAATGTGTCCATTTGCAGTCCTGTAGTATGTGAAATGAGTATTGCAGTCATAGTACTTCAGAAGGTTTGAGTACCCCAGTGATGTGGGACCCTGCACCAGACAGAAATGAGGGTGAGAATTTGTCATGCAAGAAATTAATCCATGAAAACTTCAGAGAGCTGATCTATATGCTAATGTACTTTAAGCAGTGCAAGCAATTGGAAAAAGGTAAAATACAGAGAGAAAGAGAAGGGGAGTATTTCCAACAGTGCTTATGGCATCTAGGGACTATAACTGGCCATGGCAGCAGTTCCTATAAAAAGAAGCCCCCTGGGAGAGGTGTAGTGAGTGAATAATTAAAAAGAGATCTTAAAAATCACAGTGCATGGGAAGCCACCATAGTGTACTATGGAGTATCCTTCATTTGAAAGATTCCTGATGCTTGTTAGATATCCGATTTCTAGTGAAACTGCAATGAAATGGGAGAAGAGGCTGTGCAGAGCAGTACCATGGAACAGTGTCTGCAGCTTGATTTCCTAAAATTAAGAACATAGTGACACTGTGTTAGCACAGCCCAAGGTGCCCTTGCTGCTTGTCACAGGTTTTTGGATGTCACTCTTGTGCAGGGAAAGGCTGCAGTGGGAAGGCAGGAGAGGGAGGTAAAAAATGGAGGGAAAAGGAAAGGAAAGTAAGTCATAGAATCATAGATTCATTAAGGTTGGAAAAGACCTTAAGATCACTTAGTCCAACTGTCTGCTCACCCTCACTATGCCCACTAACCACGTCCCTCAGTGCCACATCCACAGAGCTCTTGAATGGTAAGATGAAGAGTAAATCAAAGAGATTAAAAAGGAAAAAAAATGTTAAACAAATCATTTTTAAGTGGAGGCTTATAACATTTGCTAGTGTGGTTTTTTTTTTTTTTTTTTTTGTTTTTTTTGTTTTTTTGGTTTTTTTTTGTTTTTTTCCCAGAGGTTACTCATGGTTCCTTCTTCTACTTACAGGAGCAGCACTGAAATTTTACGTTTAAGGGCTGATTCATTGCTCATGGAAATAAGTGGAGTTCTTCCCAGACACACTTACTGAGCAGGGATCTGTAATGCAGAGACTGTACACTTGGGCAGGGCCACACTAAACCATGAGTAATGTTGTAAGTTGCTCTCCAGGGCTGGCAGGCATGGCAGGCTATAATTTCTAGTTTATTTTAATTCAAAAGCAGCAAACGGTTGGCTTAGACTGGGTGAAAAGAAATAATTTAATCATATTGAAGACAATATATATAAAATTATCCACATGCAATCATGAAAAAGTAAAAATCCTCTGGCAGTAGTAGGGGAATAAGGAAGAAATGCTGGCAATATTACATACATAGTATAAAATAGAAAACAATAAAGAATATTTTTACAGCTGATAAAGCTAGCATTTATCCAAACTCATATCATTTTATAAAATTTTATTCTTTTTGTCCTGAAGAGTAAACAGATAGCAATTACAAAGGTAATATGTGTGTTGCATGGAACTGTTATGAAATACAGCTTGTAATATATTGGCTACACCAATGAAAGATATCACAATATCTATGTCCACTTAAACAACAAAGCAATTTAAGATAATTCCTCATACAAATCATTTGGGTGTGTAAAAGATGAACATCAAACAGCCTGTCACTGATGTTTGTGGTGGTTAATGAGAGGACACGGAGCACAAGAACAATCTCTCCACTTGTGCTGGAAGCCTTTTTCCTCCCAGCACTCCAATCCTGTTTACTTTTTGATGGAGAAAATGGGGAAGCATGAAGAGTCGTTAGAAAAGATTCCTTTGTTCTTTTAGCATCTTGTGACAAATAAAGCCACGTTTTTTTGTTTCCTTATGGCAAGTGCAAAGGACAGAGTCTGCTGGCAGTACCAAAAAAAAAAAAAGAAGTAACAACTATGAAAAACTGCGCAGTTCACACATGTGGCAGGAAAATACAAAAAGTGACAGTGTAAACTTGGTGAAACAAGGACTTCGTTTTAAACTGTTCTGGAGAGTTCGATTCCATCATCCATCTGTATACAGGAAAATCAACAACGCAAATCTCACGTGCTTCGGACAGCTCACTGCATCATTGTGGTGGAAAACCCCCATCTTCAAAGGGGCTAAGTCAGACTAGGGATATACAAACTCACTCCAAAGCACTGGCTGCTTACATAGAGAGAATATGCCCTGGAGATATGGAGAAACAGTAAAAAGCAGCATAATTGAGCATCTGTGATCATAAGAATCCTGACATTAGCACTGAGGTAGAGATAAGATGGAAGCAGAGCATAGGGCCTTGCTCCAGCAGGACAAAAACAAATTTGGGGATTAGAGTCAGAAACCCAATGGTTGGATGGAGAATTGGAGGTGTAAAGATAAGAGGAAATAAGTACGTAGGAATGAAGAGGAGAGGGGTTATGCAGGCAGGTAGAGAATGGGGATGGGCTTGGGGAGAGGCTTTCAGAGGGAGATGATAGGAAGAAAGCTAGGAAACAAGCAAGGGGGCCTTTAAGGAAAACAAGACTTCGGGGAGAAAAGATGTTTCAGAGAGGCTAAGGAAAGTGGACATGACGATCGTGGGTGTTTTGTAAGAAACTTACTGGGAAGAGCCTGCATTGCAGGCCATGGTGTGGCTTAACCCAGGATAGGGATAAATGGGAAGTTTCCATGGAAAAGAAGTCTAAGCTTGGAAAATGTCCAAACCTTTCGTAAAATCAACAAATACTTAACATGAAAAAATGAGACTGTCAAATAATGGTGCCAGACTAGCAAAGGTTTTTATTTCTATCAGATGACAGGTAATTTCTGATCAAGTTAAATTGTTATTAAGTAAACAGTCCTTTAAACTGTTCCTGATTTTGTGTGTGCAGAAAACTTAAAAGTCATCTTCAGTCTAGTGACATTTGTTAGCAAACATAGTTCTGTGTTTAACTAATGATTTAATTACAAAAGCAGTAGTCAGCTGGCAGTGAATGCTGAGTCTTTATTTAAGAGGGAAGCACAAAAATTAGCCATCCATCTGTGTTGTTTTTTTTTTTTCTCTCGTTCATTACTTCTAGATATGAAAATTAAACAGTCTTCAACCTGGCACCGATTGATAGTTTGGGTGATAACGTTAGAGATCAGATAACAGAAGGACTTAAGTAATAATGAAGAGGATGCAGCTCCTCTGTTTTACACTTTTCATGTCTCTCTCGGAAGTATTTCTACCTACCTGCAGCAGCTCCTTTGGAGATCATGCTCATCATTTTGGACCATCAGTCATTTTTTCCCTAATAGCATATGTACTCTGTGAGGCTGCTTTGGGTGTTTTACAGACAGGCAGGATCCCCACGTTCAGTTGACAGTTTCCATCTCTATCAAACTGAAAATGAAAAACCATAGTGGATCTCTGGGCTTCCTCACTGGAAGACATCCTTAGTGGTTGAGATGACTGTTTTTCCCTCTTTTTAGATACTAGCACTAACTAATAGGGAACTGAAAGGCAGATGGAGGTGGCAGCAGTGACAATAGCTTCTGAAGGGCAGCTGGAGATAAGCCTCCTAAATCCAGGCATAGAAAACTCATAGTCCTTGAAGCAGAGTCCTGCTGAATGTGGGTGAGCAGTAGGTCACACTTTTGTCACCTTCAGATTTGATTTACACTCAACTAGCAGAACTGCATCTTTCCAACCAAACGCTTTCCTTCAGAAACAAGGATGTCATTTCTCAGCTCCACACAGAATTTATTACTCACGTTACTTACAATTCCTGGACTCTTGATAGGAAAAACGACTGCTGTGTTGTAAATTTTCAAAACCTTTTCCAGAGCTAGCTTCCGGTGCTGTTACAACACTCTTGCTACCTCTAATATCTGTTTTGATGGATTTAGGGCTGCCATGTTGCAGTTCACTGTTACTGCATGTCAGGGTGATATATGTGATATCTTCTGTGTGGTATATTGGTTTAATTCAAAAAGAATTTGTCCGGAAAAGAAATGGACAGGAAAGAAAATTGTGTTGCTAGATAAGTAATCAATATTTAAGCAGTATTTAGGAGTTACTAATGGGCAGTGCCAGATTCTTAGCTTTGATTTTGCTTCTTCCCAGCCTGATTTCCAAACTGTTTGAGCCAGGGCATTTTAACTTCTAAAAACACAGAAGACAGGTTATAAAGGACTCTATCTGAATGAGAGAGGTAATTCCTCGGAGAATGGCCAGAGCAAGAAGTTTTGATAGAGGACTTGATCATAGATTAAGTGACAAGAATGCCATTAGAAATTGAAAGATGAAGTGTGCTATTTTTAAAAAAGTTATTTTCCTTATTTCTTTTTCTGCTGCTGCTGTTCAAACAGCAAGTAATTTATTTTTTTGTTATTTTTTTTTTTTTAGATGATAGTTCTTAACACCGTACATTACTGGCCTGGTGAGAAAACATGCAGTTGCCTGAGTCTGTGGGGTAAGTCTGATGATCTGTGGGGTTGTCCACTGCAAGGCTCAGGGGAAGTGGGGAAGAACTGGATAATGCCACCTCATAACTGACCAAGGCACATGGCCTGAGCCCTGAAGAAATGCAGTATTAAATGTTGGTATTAAAAAGGTGACCATTCAGGTGTGCAGCTGATCTTGCAAGTGTGACACTTGCTAGCTGTTTTCTCTCAGTTGCCAAACTGCACCGTTTCTGTCCGATACTTTTAAGATGAATCAGGAAACTGGGAAAAAAAAATAAAAGGGTCACTTAAATGATTACTTTGGAGTACAAAATGAGGTCTGTTTTTAGAAGGAATGAACTGAACTTTGCTTCCTGTCTCGATAGTATATTTCTGTGGGGATAAGAATGGACTGGTTTATTCTGTTGTAACCTATGATGAAAATGGTGGTCATTCTCCTTCTGAAAAACAGTTACAGTTTTCTCAAAATGCCACAGAAAAGAATTTCTGTTTAGTTGTCATGACCATGAAGTTTATTACCTATTGAATGTGAATTTATGGGATTCAGCTTACAAGCCTTCTATTACTACAGTGCATATTAAGTTAGACATTCGATTCTTAAATGAGGAAAGTATAAAAGGAATGGGGATGTTGTTGTTTTCTTCTTGAATCACTGATTACACAAAATGCCTTACATGTGAATAGCTAATATTTTCTTGTTGTTATTTGTTTGTTTGTTTGTTTCATTGCTAAAAAAATCTGTTCCTTTGTAGAATAAATTTATTTCAAAGTTTTACCGTGATAACACCGGAGGTAAAAAAAACAGCAGAACAAATTACTGGCTGAAGAGAATTAAGCAAAGAGGCAAACATCAAAATCCCCTTTGTCAAGGGAAATAACAACAGTCAAATTATTTTGCTTTTGTTCTTAAGGCCAGGAGTCATGTCATCGTCATCACCTCCCAGTACTTTTAAGTATGTTCTCGACACCTAATGAGCTTTCTGAAGGCCAGCTTGAAATCTTCATTAAAGCTTGTGTACAGCAAAGGATTGATAAGGGAGTTGACATATCCCAGCCAGGTCAAGAAGTCTGCTACTTCTGGAGAGACAATGCAAAGGTGGAGGCCCACGAGCAGCTCCTTGATGAAAAAGGGCAACCAGGACAAAATGAAAGCCCCCAGAATCAGTCCCAAGATGCGAGCAGCCTTTCGCTCCCGTGTGGTGGAAATCTGCTGCCGGTCACCAGACAGATCCAAGTCATTCTCGAAAGGAGGGATCCTCACAGACACATTGATTTTATCAAACTCTGTGGTGGGGTCAGAGGTGGAGAAGTCTGAGACGCAGAAGGTCTGCGTGAGCTTGCAACTGGCAAAGGAGTTTTGGCTGTCAGTGCTCCTGTTGCTGAGATGGCGGCTCGAGCCCCGCTTCTGGTAGAGACTCTTTGCAGCGTGGTAAATTCTGTAGTACAGGATCAGGATCAAAGTCAAGGGTATGTAAAACGCCCCAAATGTGGAATAAATAGTGTAGATGACATGGTCATGTTGAATGCGACACTCACTGGGAATACTGACACTGTGGTGGTTTCTCCAAAACAAAGGGGGCATTGATATGAAAATGGAGATAGTCCACACGGTGACTATCATCAACCCAGCCCTTTTTGCTGTTCTTTTCCTGGCGTATTCGATGGCGTCAGTGATTGCCCAGTACCTGTCCAGAGCAATGACGCACAGGTGAAGAATTGAACACGTGCAACAGGTCATGTCAACGCTCAACCAGATCTCACAGATGAAATATCCCAAAGTCCACTTATCTATCATTATGTAAGTGATACTCAAGGGCATGACAAGAACAGCAACAAGGAGGTCTGTCACAGCTAGTGAGCATATTAGATAATTTGCAGGCTGGTGGAGCTTCTTGGTCGTGGAGATTGCCGCAATGACAGCAGAATTCAGCAGCATAGTCAGGGTTGTGATTGTGGCCAAGGTCAGGGTAACAAACATCTTCTCAGTTACAGTTTTTGGCTTTGCAGCCACACTGGCTTCAGTGGTACAATTTGTGAAATTCATTTTCCCCTCCAGGATGCACAGTGAAAGGTGAAGTGGCTCCTTTGGGTAGTGAGTTATTCCAACTTCAGAAGTTGTCCATTTGGAAGAGGGACAGAGATACTTCAGATAAAAAAAAAGTATTTATATTCCCATGTTCAACAGCACAGCAGAAAGCTGACAGGTTTCCTCCTGCTCATCATTTTCCTAGAAGATAAAAACACATCTGTTAGTGAACCTAGGGAAAAAAAAAAAAAAAAAAAGGCTTTGGCAAAAATCCTACACTTCTAATATTAGTACTTCTAGCTAAAAAATGATTTCTTTTTCCTCTTTCTCCTCCCCTTTCTTCTCCTTTGTCTATGCATTCATTTATTTCCCATTTCTAAAGTACATTTTTGGCTGTATTTCCTGCAGTGTGGGGTTTATTTCTCCTTTGACTTTGGAGGTCCTGCCGGAGGTGGGATATTAGACCTCCAGAGGTCCCTTCCAACTAACATTTCTGCAGTCTCTGTGAATTATTGATACTGGCAGCTAGTTCTTTGCCTGCTTGTTCAACAGGCTCCGGCAGATGAAGAGTACAGGAAATCTGCCTTTTCACTTTAATTGCTGTAGGAAAGGGATCAATTACTTCAATATATCATCTTCAGAAAGGAGAAATGGATCAGCCTACATCAGCATAGTCATGTCAGCATTTCACAGTTTTCTGTTCTGCTTTTTCATTTCCATGTCTTTATTAATATCTCTTAAAAATTACTCAGGTTACCTTTAACGTGCAGCTTTCAAACAATGTTTAAAGCTTTATGGCAAACGCTTAATTTTACACAGCACATTAGTGTTGCTAGGAGCTTGTATAGTTTTGTCTAATTATTCTTGACATTTCATATATCCCACTGCGTATATCTTTGGAGAAGACAGACAAAAAGCTCCTGCCTTTGCTTTGAGATTTCTATCCGATTGCCCTATCAGGCAGATGCAATTTACAAACAATGACTTTAAAAAGGCTTATTTTTGCTTCAGCAGTTTATTTTGGGAAAGTGCTGATGTCCTTTCCATACATCCCAAATTCTGATTGAGGGCAGAGTTAGCAAGAGTTAGCAACCTGTGGGATGCAACTTGAGACACCCTCCAGGGTGTTGCTTTCTTGCTTGTAATTTATTCCCTTGTAGAGGGGAAACTAGTTTAGGAAACTAAAAGCCTGAATCTTTTACCATTAAAAGAAATCAAATGACTCTTTCCCTTGACTTCAGTTATCTGAAAGTGAGGAGTCCTCTAGTCTAGTTGTGCAGGCTCCCTTGATGAACAGTGGATTGAGACAGCTGCTGCCAGAAATACACATCCCCTCTCCAGAAAAGTTTTTCAGGCAGATGTTGTGAATCATCCCCTGGAAATGCTGGTCTTTCTCAACTTTGGCTACAAGTGGCTCCTCCACAGTTGCACTTAGAATACAAATCTGATTTCAGATGGCTAAATTTCAGAGGTAATAAAATCCTAGTGCTCTAGGTTCCAACAAGCTAACTCAAAGGTACTTGGAGACACCAAGGCACTTGCACTTCCTTCACAGCTGCCTGTTGTTTCGGTCCATGCATAACACAGCTCCTGCTACTTCTTGATGTAAGCAGCACTTTCCTCCTTGTTCTCACATCCCTGAGAACTCTGAAGATTTTTGGCCCTGGTGTTTCTCCCAGAGGTGAGTGGCCACATGTGTTCTCTGCTGAGTGATGCTTACACACATTCTTAACCCAGCAGGGAAGTGAAGAGCATCTCACGCTAGAATAACCTTAGGGAAATCCCTTCTGATCTTTGCCCCCTCTCTGCACCACAAGGATACTCTGAAAAACAAATTGTTTCCTTCATAATTAACTTTTGTCTTTAAGCAAAACCCATCACACTTTATCAGAGAGGATGCCAGGGTTTCTGTTAGGACAAGGGAAAAGTTTGTTTATGTCTCCTCACTGCTCAGCAGGGATGATTTTTTTTTCCCTTGGAAAACAACTGTGATAATTAAAGACAGGGAAAATATAAACAAAGCATCCTCCCCACAGAAGACCTGCCTGCAGGGACCACAGCCTGGGCTGACACATTTTTCATGCTGAAGACCATCTCTGATGAGTTTTAATTCCTGTGCTCTTTATAGGAAATGAGCCCTTAGAAATTCAGATGATATAAATAGGACAAATAAAAACTGAATTAAAACAATATTATTAAGAGAGTATATTTAAATGCTGCAAAGTCTGGAGATGTCAGGCTGAAGGCTTCCGCCGTGTCTTAAACCCTGTCCTTGGGACAGACCAGCAGTGCCCAACTGCTGGGTTCACACATGACAGTAAAGAGCAGGATCCAGGATCCAGCACACGCTCTCAGGTGGGACATCCAGCTTTCATTTGTTTGCCTTCGAATTAGAGGCACTCTATGAAATATCTTGACCCAGAAAAGAGGTTGAGTTTTAAAATGGGAAGTGGCTTTACTAGAAGACATCAGTGATTGACCCTGGTTATGAATATAGGACAGGTTTTAAATGCTTATTATTAACCTTTACAAATGCAGGCATGATTGTGGCCCCACATATTATAGATGTGGTATTTTGATTCTTAATTTGCTACCTATCCTTCATGGTTCCTGGCAGCCCTTGACCAGGGTAAGGGACCATGTGGTTGCTATATTTAGAGTATTACTATCACTGTTGTAATCGATTGTGGTTTTATAAGTCACTTCTTGGAAGGGACATTAATAACATGGTTATCTTATTTGAAGTACTTTCACTAAAAGGACTGCTTGCTTACAGATTGCACTTGCGTTCCTTCAGGCTGTCAGTCATCTCACACCAAGACTGCTGTTATTGGTGTGGTGGGAGAAACTAAAATTTGAGTTCCTCCAAAAGGGAATCAATCACACTGCATATTAGCTGATTGTCTGTAATGGCACTGAGGGCTCTCTGAGAGGGAGAAGGGGAGATGAGGATGATTAATTGTTCCCTAAAAACAGTTGGGTAGGTGTAAGCTGTGAGATGGAAGTGTCCACGTCTGTTCCTGCCAGGAAATACCTCTACCTTCTCAGCAGAAGAACATTCAGAGCTGGGGCAGAATACTTTGCATTTCCCTAGGCAGATGGGCTGACACCAACTCTTGGCCACTGAACCTCTCACTGTTTCCTAAGAAACTGAATATCATCCCTTGAAGAGCACAAGGGCAATTAGCATGGCATGTATGCATGTGTAAACATGTGTGCAGAAGGGTTAGTTCCTTCATAGACACAATTTTAAATTTCCTTTAAGCAATTAAGGCATTGTGCAATTATGATACTTCTCTGTCCCTTTGGCAGCAATAAATCAATACATCTTTGTTAAATCCTGAATTTGTAATAATCTCTTGTACTACTGTCTGTTGCCAAAACACACAAGTGCTGCCTTTCACATTAATCTGCGGCAGGAAGACCTCCCTATGTCTCTGCTTTCTCCAGAGATGAGTTATGGATATTTGGAGCTGCTGTTTGGCATGATAAGTAGCACTGAGGAAGTAAAAGTAGGTGTAAATGGTGAGAAACAGCCTTGTCATGTGAGCTAACACAATGAAAGCTGTCTGACAAGCCCTTCTGTGGTGCATGGGGAACATTAGTGGAGCCACACCATCTCAATTTGATACCTCACAGCAGCAGCCTTCAGAGCTGTGCTTATCAACAGATCTTGCCTCAGTGCAATACAGGGCTCTTGAGGCCTGCAGATGTCCTCATTTAGTAGATAGCAACAGCCAGGAGACATGTAACCTGCACACTTAACCTTTGTCTGGGAAAGAAAAATAAGATCTGGAAAGGTTGCTGGCTCCTGCAGTCTTCACACCTAGCTCTCACATAGACAAGTTGTTCTCTGATTAAGTTTTTTTTTCTTTAAGAAAACCAAACAGTCTTACTCAACTTCACAGTTCTAAATGTTCTTTGTCACTAAAGCAGCCCTTTTCTCTGAATTTGCTGTTTCACCTGCATGCTTTAACAGATGCTGGGTTGTGAATATTCCCTCTCCCGCGCTGTTTAACCAAACTTTTAATGCTGTTTAAACGTTGTAATGTACTTTTTAAAATAAGATTGACCGTGGTATTGAGCACTGAATGGTTTTACTGAATGGCTCAGACACACACAGAAGGAAAGAACTTCCACGCTGAGCATTGGCGGATCCATGGGGCCCCTCACAACCCTTCCTCCTACTGCTTAAGCTTCCATTCAGACTGCTTATTCATTGACTGCATGACTAAGACCCACAGTCAGATACAATACAGGTGGGAGGACAGCTTGGATAATGAGATGCCGTGTTAGACATTGCCAGCTAAGTGCAATTCATAAAGAGGAGGGAAGAGGAGCATGCCATTCCCTGTACCTACAGCCCTTCACAGTGAAGCAGCAGATAAGATGCAGCCCCATCCATATCAAGATCCAATTACATTATTTTCCCAAAGCCAAAAGGAACACAGGCACATTTGCCTTCAAAAACAGACAGGAATTCTAACTGTAGGGGCCATGCTGTCATGAAACTGGACATTCACTGGAAGAGTTTCCCTTTTGTTACTGGGAAAAGCCTGCATTGTCTCTTGGCGCTTTAAGGAAATAGAATGTGAAACATCAAGGTGCTGGAGAACTTGGAAGGAGTCCTCATGCTTCAAAAAGTAGATCCAGGGACAAAATACTTCAGTGTCCTCTTGGTCACTAACAGTTTAATCTCTCTAAATAAGAAATCTTTTTTTCCCTTTTAAACGGACTTACAAAAAGAAAATCCAGTAAGCAAAGCCTCTTTTGATCAATGATTTACTCATTTTTTTATCCCCTTAATTCTTGACTTATCCACTTGTAAAAAGAATGGAAGAACTATCAGAAACTATAACCTTTTAAATGGCTAATTTTAAGGTTGATATTCTTGAGCTAAAGCAACATTTTGTTTGTTTTGCAACTAGAAGCAGAACGGCATAGTTGTCACTCACCTCCCATTCCTCTTCTGATGAAACAGAAGTAATGCATTGTAAAATAAAGCCACTTTTGCTAGGAAAAGTTTACTCGAGGCAAAAGGATTTTTAAAAAATCCTTTACTGGAAATAAATGTGTTTGATTTGCAAACTATTAAAGCACCACACTGGAACACCTGGAAAAATCCTCCAAGGCAGCTAGGAAGTTACTAGGGGAACTACAGCTGGATTTTCTCCCCAGATGGCTGTCCTTATTTTTAGTTTCTTAGAGCTGAAGCTCCTGATGCTATCCGCAAGCTTCACATAGAACACACAGGCTGTTGTAAGGACAACGGGATTGACCCCTCCTGCAGCTTCTAACAGCCAAATGCTTACTCAGTACTGGAAATTCAGCAGCAGCATAACCTGTTGTTGATGAACTCAGCTTATTTGTTGGCACCTGTCTGAAAATCTACTTTGTTTTATAGCCTTTCTTAAGGAGAACCTAAATGAGTTTCTAAGACTTTCATGCTGGCTACTGTGAACACTTGTTGCCTAGCCACTTTTCTCAGTCTTTTCTCTGAAGGATCTGAGTCTGTCCCCTCATTCACAGAAACACAGAATCGCATAAAGGCTGAGGTTGACAGGGCCCTCTGGGTCCATCTGGCCCAACCCCTGCTCCATTGGGGACACCCACAGCAGGCTGGCCGGGCCCACTTGCTGGCGACACTGAAGAGCTTAATCTCAGAGAAGAATAACCCCATTACTAAAGATGCCAAAAATCACTTAACTCACACTGAAAATAAACCCTGATCTGTACAAACCCTAACTCACATCCAAAGATAGTCAAACATGGCTACTGGATGCATAAATCCTTTCTGAAAACAGCCACGAGACTTCTATGTTCCTTGGATGCTGTAAGTTTTCTATCTGAGGAGTGTTTCCAGGCTTAGAGCCTGCAGTGTAGCACAATGTGAGTGGTAGGCTTGGAAGACTTCTGGCCAGAGGCTATTACTCCATGGTTGGTCACAATTTTGTTACTTTGCATTTCAACCACTGGCTAGAAAATGAAGCTTGTAGAAGACTTCCAAATGCATTGAGGAAAAAAAAAAAAAAAAAGAAAAGAAAAAGAAAAAAAAAGAAAAATCAACACTGAATTCTCAACTGTGAATGCATTTTCCATCTCAATTTCTCATCTTGCTGCTTAGAGACATGTCAAAGACACAGAAATATTTGCTGATGGATATATCTATTCAGCTCTGGGGAAATGGTGCTATTTGTATTTGTATGGAGACAATCACTTTATTCAAGCTAAATGTCACTGTACATGCATTGTTTTTCAAGTCATTATTTGTTTCTTGTATTCTCTGTCAGGAGGCTGATGTCGATAGGGTTTATTTGATCTCCACATGACTTGATTCTGTACACAGCTGTTCTGCAATTCATAATGGCCCAAATGAAGAAATTAGGCAGACTAAAACTTAACAGTGTATAAAGAACACTGAAGCTTGATCTGAGACCCTCTGAAATCAATGGAAGTGTTTCCATTGTGAGCAAAAGATTTCAGATTAAGCCTTGGTGAGTATATGCCCAGTTTCTGTCTGGAAATAAAGGGGATGACTCACAAAGTGGCTTCCAGACTTCTTTTGGAAGTAAAACTGGGTGTGACTAACAATTAATTTTATCATAGCAGAAGGCAACTACAGAATAGCGTCTCATGATGGTGAACGCTAGTGGCATGGGACTGCTGCTGGGCTGCAGGTGTGGGATTTCCATCTGGCCAGCATGTCCACTGAAAACGTGGGAGAAAGGGATTATTGATGGCCCACGTGGTGCACAACACCCAGTGGGTCAAGGATGGGCTCCTGCATTGCTGCAGCAAAAGTTCTCACAGTTACTGGAGATGGCCCTGACACCTTGCGAGGAGGCAGGTTTTCATCACATTTGCCAAGCACCATGTGGCCAAGGTTGGGTTTCCTACACTGGAGCATTGCAGCACGTTTGCGGAGTGGAGTTATACAAAAACATAAACCTGGTCAATAAAGCCAGAAAAATTACACTGAAAAGAGAATTGCTGCTTTTGTTTCTGAACTTTTCTATTGGTTTTGTAAGCCATGGGAACCAACAGATCAGTGCCAGACACAATGAGCTAACAGCAGACATGGATAATTTTTTGGTTACCCATATGGTACAGTGACTGCTGTGATGCTGCAGCTAGGTTCTTCAGGGTCCTGGCAGTAACACAAAAAGTCATACTTTTTCTCTGAGACCATTACTATACCTAGAACCAAACTAACATGCTCAGTTTTGTCCACTGGCTGGGATAATTCACCCACCTTTGCTTGTGGAAACTTTTCTAAGCTCAAGTAACTGGTACTACAACTACATGTCTGGAGCAATTATCATGTAAACACAAGATAAGTAAAACAGCATTATAAAACTGATTAAACATCAAGCATTTCAGACAAGTCATTATATGAATTAGTGGTAATTAGCCGTCAAAACCCACAAGCACAATGTAATTAACCCACAAATACAACACAAATACAGAGTAATTATGAAAGTTCATCCACTGTGAAGATTGAGCTGTCTTTTACAGGTGTAATAAAATGTGAAGAACTGAACTCCTCTGGAAGTAATGTATATTATGACAGCAGGTGTGTTTGTTGGAGATGGAGAAAAACAGAAAGGGAGGACCGTATTCATCTCTAATTGTCAAGGAAGTGCCCTGGGAAGTCAAACACTTTTCAGATATGTACTTTATATCTCATACTTCAGTTTTACCTATTTGTAGCAGATTGCTTATACTGAGTACAGAAGACTGTGGGTCACACTCAAAACATCCTATGACTACTAACACATCATGCCCCTAATATTTAACAGAAGAGCCCTCATGTGAGTGTTTGTCCTTCCCTTGGTTGGGTTTTGCTGCAGCAGCTAATAATCTTAACAAGTAGGAAGTCTTAACATTGAGCTAACAAGGGAAGGAGTCAGATACAATCAACACCCTTCCCCCCCCCCAGAAAAAAAAAATCAACCAGAATCCCCCCCTACTGCTCCCCTCTAGTGCCTGTCTCAGTCACAGCAGACTGATTTTAAAGGCATGATGCATTTCCTAGCTACCGTGTGCATTTCAAACCTGTTTTTCTCATTAAGAACAATATTCAATTCTGGAATAAACCGGAGTGCTTTAATTATCACCACAAACAAAGCCTTAATTTACTCTGCCTCAGAAAACAAAGGAGGTGATGAGGAGGTAGGAGATGACAAGTGTATGCCTCATTCATGTTACCAGATATCTGTAAGGAATGAGCAGTCTGTCTGGGCCTCTACATCATCAGGCCAGGAAACAGGTGAGTCTTACAGGGTTTGGCAATCTAATATCATGTGAGCTATAGCAACAAGCATGCAATGTGCAATTTTGGTCCCAATATTAAGGTCAGTGAGCTCAAGATAGATGAAGGTTTATAACGGGCATATAGAACAGTTCCTACCATTACCTCCTACCAACCTTTAGCAAGATCTGCCTTAAGTTTCTAGTCTGAGCATGCCCCCTAAGCTCATTCTGTAGTCAAAGACGAGACAGAGGTCTCTCTGGATGGCAGTTTATCCTTCCTGCCTTCCATCACTTCTGAGCAGTGCAAGTGCTTGCACCAGGTGGGAGAAATAAAGCTTCTTCCCTACCAGCAAAGCAGCAGGAGCTGACAGTGTTCTTGCTCAGACTTGCAAAATGTCACACAGGAGCTGATACATGGGAACTGTCTGCACATGGGGAAATGCAAGTTGCTGCAGAGGGTGAGAGCTGAGCAACAGGAAATAAGACTGGGCCCAACAACCGTAATCATCAGATGCTGACTCTTGCCCCTTAATGCTTTGGACAGCACAGCACAGAAGTGCCAAGAAGTCAGAAAGTGGAAAAAGCAAAAAAGGGTCTTCAGCCTACACGTCTGCTCTGTGCCTGTACACCAGAACCAGCAATTCTGACCCCAAATCCCAGTACTGATGTACACAGTGGAAGACTAATAATGGAAACATCCAAAGGGAGTGATCTTTTAGCACCATTTTAACATTGTTTTTTGTTTTTTTTTTCCATTTCTTTTTTTCAAACAAACAAACAAAAATAAAAACCCACAAACTTCATATATCCATTTCTCTTTGTGTAGGAGTGGACTGTATTTGTGAAATATAATCCAAAAACACCTCTTGTGGGTAGTGTTGTGCTGTGACATTACAAGCAAAAGATCTATGAAATACTGACTTCAAGAGAAACTTTCTGCACTATCACTTTTGTCATCTTTGTTACCAAAGACTGGTGACACACAAGCAAACATGTTTACAGTTATGGAACACAAAACATCCTTCCTCTATATCTTCTCAGCAGAGATTGATTAAACTTCCAGGTACCTTCAGAAATGTTGGTTTCATTTATTCTCATTCAGAATAATGCAGATAATGCAGGCAATGCACAGGAGTGACCACCACTACAAATGAGAAAACTTCACTGCAAAACTGTCGCATTTTCAGAGCATAGTACCTCCTTGAACTTACTGCTAAAACACAGTATCCCCCACACTGGCACAACAATCACTGACAGTTGACTCAAGATCAGACTCTGGAAAGTGAGTTTCTTACATATACTTAGAAAAAATCCAACTTAAGTTCTATAATATATCATTCTCAGTTATCACTTTCCATGCCATCTCTAACACCATCAAAAGTAAACAAGACCCTGCTGTGACCTAGGAGCCAATAACCAAGCCTGCAGGTGAGACAACATGCTTCTGATGGGGCTTTGGAGCATAGAAACAAAAATAGAAAAAAAAATAGAAACAAAAAAAATAGAAACAAAAGGGTCTGTGGCAAGAAGCCACAGCTCATGATCCTGGGGACATGGGCAGAACCGCGTCCCTGGGGGCACTTGGGGATCCCTGATTTAGCACCAAGCCCCTTCCTGGGGCGCAGGAGGCAGAGTGGGCTGCCAGGGTAGTGAATCACTCCCAAACTACAAAATGGGACAGGAGGATGTGTCTGGAGAAAGCCCTGTAGAGATGTACCAACCTGCTGTGCGGCCCAACCACTCCCCAAGTTCTTGTTCCAGAGGTGGGGAGAGTCAGCCTTAGGGATGCCTCCTGCCTCTCCCCACCGTGGCTTCAGATGCTCAATATATGCTGAAGGAGTTGCAGATTGCTCTGAAGGCATCACCCCTCTGTTGGTACCAAGGTGCTGATGACACAGGGACTCCTCAGCTTGGGGAGCATCTCCCAGTGCCCCATGAGTTGTGAAAGGGAAGCTGAAATACCTTGGATGGCTGTAGTTTGCTGCAGTAAATTATATACAATGAAACACAAAAGACAATTTTATGTGTTCTATTAATTGTGTTAGACCTCCTTATCAAAATATTTATTGCTGGATTCTACACCATTGACGGGCAGAAACTCCTCAGGTTTAGGTCCTTTCCATGGTCTTAGTACAAAATAGATCCAGTAGAAGCTACCAGGAGGAATTAATTCTGGAGTCTATCCCAGCCTCAAATGAGGTGAATTGGAATTTCCCTTTTCTCACCACACTTTGTCCCACTCAAACACAGCTCTGTACCTCCAGGCTGTCTCATGGAGTTGAGGTCTGCAGGCGGTGATGAGCAGTGGAGAAGCAGCTAGAGGCCTTACTCTACATCCTCTGGTGTCTCACTGGTACTTCCTGTTGCCCTTGTTAAACAAACAAACAAACAAACAAAAAAACAAACAGAAAACAAGAAGAACACCCAATCCAAAATGGTGTTGCTGTCGTGTGGACATTCCATCAGCTCTTCCTCTCAAAGACCGTATGAGAGGTATTCCATATGACCGACTAGACTGATCTGCTTCTCATCTAGCACCAGTTGTGGAGAGGATGATCTCCCACAGACTGCCAGGTGGAGGCTGTCTCCGTACTTGGGCTGGTGGAGTCACTGCCAGCTTCACCCATTGCTGAGCAAGCACACCTTTGGGCCAACAGTCCACAGCAGGACAACCAGGGAATTCAGGAGGTTATTGGCATGTGTCTCATGCCTCTTGCAGCAGAAGCAAGCAGGAAGGTAGTGCTGATCATCATGCTCCTCCAAAGCAGGGATGTGGAGGCACTCACCTCTGATGGATGATTACTTTTGGATGAGCTTGCTAATGGCTCGAGTTCTGTCATTCTTGAAGCTGATCTTTGCGATTCCTGAAAGACCCCATTAACACTGCATTAGAATCCTGATGGCTTTCACTCACTGAAATGTTTAATTACTTAATTTTTTAGAAACATATCGAAATACCTTCCGAGCCAAACGTGACCTCATGGTCTCCAGTGAGTGGGGCTGACCTTGAGCACCTGTGGTGGGCTGTTGCAGCCTTGCTTTTCTCTTCACACACCCTCTCCCTATAGCACTCAGCCTTGTACCTTCAGAAAAAAGGTGTTATTGAGGAAAGCAGCTTGCTAAGTGGTTTTCTTTTTTATGATTTATCCAAGTGCCTGTTTGCTCCCACACGCTGCGAGTGGATAATAGCAGTTCTCAATCAAAGTTAAAATTACTAATGCTCTTGTCTGTGGAAAATTTAGTGCAGATACAAAAAAAAAAAAAAAAGGTTAATGATGCTGCTATACTACTGATCTTACTATGGCTTGTCATATCTTCATCCCTGCACCCTCGTGCAGCATTATTATATTGCTTGTTTATTCCAGTCCAAATCTCTGCTGAAACTGGTAATGAGACAACTGTGTCAGATTTTCTGCTATCATGGTGAAACTAGTTTCAAAAAAAATCACGTAAGTAATAGAAAAGCCATTTTTAGACATTATGTACATCATACAATGACACTAACAATTCAACAGTACTATTAGCACAGAGCATTACTCTGTCTTCGTCCTGAATATATGTTTATAACAACAAATTCTGACTGTGTATTTCCTCTGGAAATAACCGGAAGCTGTTTTAAATTATTTTTGTGTAATATGTTAAAGTAGTCTGAAAAAAATCCTGAGCAACAACAGCAGCCTCTCTTGCTTTGAGTTATTGGTGCTTCAGTGTCTGCCTGCAGTTCAGATATACCCAGACAATATACCATTAATGCTCTTTTTTTAATTGTGTTCACCCTTGGGTCTTTTGTGACTCACAAGTTATGACTACTTTTTAGTTGTAGTCTGCTGTCAGCCTAAAAGGGCAGAGAGCTGATCTTTTCACTTATATATTCCCAGTCTTCTACTGAATATATTTAATTTATGGGCACACAGAAAATGGGGAAGCATTAAAATTTTATATATTCATGTAGAAGGTCATTGTTAGCTGAGATAGATAAACTCTGATGGATTACACAGGGTCAAATTATAAACCCGTGCCTGAAACTGATGTAGTGAAGGAGTAGTTTGCCCACATCACTGTAGACTCATCATCTGAGATCTTATATTGGGCATTGAAACCACTCAGTCAAAACCAGTTTGGTTTTCAGGAGTGATCAGCATGTGAGGGGTACTGCCTTAAATACTCCATGTGTATGGTGGGAATAACTGGAATAACTGCTTGTTAGGTAGCCTGGGATCAAGTCACCCTATAACAGGAGTACCTGGTCTCTGGCATGCTGTATCCTTCAGAGAATGAGTGAATATATCTTTTGGGTGCCTCAGGCATGATCAGAGCCCCACTGAATGCTGCTAGATCCTTGTGGCTCCTCATTAGTACATTGCAAAATGTACTCCAGATGGAATTCTGCCTTAGGGTTGTCCTCTGCATACCGCGGATGTTCTCGGTAGAACCTTGTGTAAGATGCCTACTCTTCGCTGTGCCAGGTGGCAGCTTTGGTGTCACATTGGCTCAGGTTCATTAGTACACAAACAAATTGTCCTCTTGATTTCAACCCCATATGGTCTCTTAGAGGTCTTGAAAGCCAGCAGAAAAGATTTGCATTAGTTAGCAAATGTTGGGAGACTCAACAAAGGGTTAAAATCCCTCAATCCTGATTTTTCTGAATATGTTTTCGAGACTGGAATCTTGTTGCAGTACAAACTTGCGTTTAGAAAGCCTAAAGCAGAAGCCTACCACTAAAGAGGGCAATCCTCCCAGAGGCAGTTTCTGGGTCTAGTCCTGAGACGAAGATTAGGTATATATTCAGTTCCCAGTAAACTGCCCTCTACAGCTACTGACCAACAGCCAGGGCCTGAGGACATGAGACAAGCTGGTGAGGTGCTGCCCGAACAGATAAAAGCCCTGGCCTCTCCCCAGAGACCTTACAATTCTGAATGCATTGCCTTAGGAGACAAAAGGGGAGCTAATTTAATGCATGTGATCAGGCACCCCTAAGACACTTCTTGCCTTAATTGTATCCGAACAGGAATAAACACGAGCAGAATGAAAACGCCACTATTACTGGCACAGTTTGACACTCCCAATGCATTAGTGCATGAAATGATATGGTGACAAAGTAAGGCTTGAATTATTCTTAAAAAGCTTTTGCAATAGATGCTAAGATGCTCCCATCTCAAAGGTGACCCGCGATTGTTAACATTTTGCAAAGAGGAACTCATAAATGAAGATGAGATGTAAAACTCATCGTCATTTATGAGTTTTACAACGCAATTATTAGAAATGCTTCAAACAATCAAGTTAGAACACTCAGCACAACTGGTTTCAAACGGGCCTTTTAATTTCAGCTAGAGCCCTGTGGCAACAGTGCTGGCAGGGTATCAGCCCCAGCAGCAGACATCTCCACAGGAGCCCTCTGCTTGTGCAGAGCAGCACAGCTTCCCCACTGAGCCCAGCAGCTCTTGCAAGCCCTTCAGCAATGCCCAGCTTCCTGACCCTTCCCAACATCCCCTCTCTGAACTGGATGTTGTTCAGCCATGGTGCCCCCACCATACTTTGTCTCCATGTCCCAGTAGTGACATAACTGTATCCGACTACATCCCAAGGTGTCACAGGTGTAGAGAGCAGGCACTCTGCCCTGGGCAGTGAACAACAGGCCTGTCTAGGCCAGAGCAGCACACATCTGTCAGGTCTGCTGGCAACAGTACACACTAGCATGCTCTGGATTAGGGCATCAATGTCTCCATGGGACTTTAAATAGCTTTATTGCCGGACTCATATTATGCCCACCAAAGCCAGTGATTTGTTTAATTTACAACAGCTTTACTCAGAGGACAGTAGAGTGTCCCAGTCTGGAGGCACAAGAAAGGAGGTCACTTACGATTTATTTAATTCTTTTTCTGCTTATTTTCAGCAATCCTCTACTCAGAATAATTTGGAGCTGTGCATAGACACTGATTATCAAATCTATTTGAAGGACTTAGTCACACAGCTGCACAACCAAGTCTCCTTAACTGTGTTCTAACAGCCTCAAACACGTGATGTTAAATTGGAGATGGGATTTTGGATGATAGATGAACTGGAAGAGAGCAATTCAGAAGAGGTATGACTTGCATAGGGCAACAAAAAGCAACTGGTTATGTGGCTGGGCTATGAATGATGCTGCAGAGGAAGGATCTCCGTGGCCTGAGAAAACCAAATGGCACAGAGTGTACCAGGCTCTCTAAAACTCTTGAGGAAATGTGCACCATGACAGCAGCTCAGCTTTTACAAACACGCTGTATTTTTCATTTGAACACTTTTATGTTTGCCAGTTTCACACCACTGGAAGCACCCAAGGATGCCATGGTGCTTTTTGAAGAACTGCTCTGATCTGAGAGACAAGCTGAGAGACCCAAGGCTGAGAGGATTTCCTTATTAAGCTGAAGTAAATACAGTGGAGCTACCTTTTCTCCACCCAAACCCAGCCTTGCAGATTCATCCAATTATTTTGACATGTTTTCTCCACCCTGAGGATTTTTACTTCAGGTGTTACAATAGCTTTTTCTTGGAAACATTGCTGCTTTTCTCTGCAGACTATTGCCAAAATTTGGTGGGGTGGGAGTAGGCAGGGAAGAGCTGATTTCCAGACACTTGAGAGCACTGGAATTGTTCAGGCACAGAAGTCAGTGCAAGAAGTATCAGCTGATAAGTAGGAGGCTGAAATATTAAAAGTCTCAGTGCAGCACGACAATGATTTCAAGAGGCCTTCGATCTTCCGATTACTACTGAGAAAGGATGATATTACAATGAGCCCTGTTAAGATGTAACATTCCCAGTGGAGAATAATTGATGCTAAGCTAGTGTCAAATTGAAGATCTGAAAGGGGCTAATTACTTTTTCTGCTAGGAAGAACTTTCCATTTTGTCACTGCTTCGATACCTGAGCAACTCCATTAATCTTAGGCATCTGAATCCCAGCTCCTATGCTTAATTTCTGCTGGGAATTAAGGGAAATTGAAAGAACAGCCACACCAGAGAGACTACAGTAACTGAATTTGATGTCTTTAAATCAGCAGAAGGTGTCAAAGCTTCTGGACAACTTCTTTAAATTCATTCTTAGGGTGCATGCATGTAGAGGAAAGTGAGATCAGTCTTGTCTTGCTCACAGGGAACTTCTCAGTTCCCCACCCACGAGCACTTACACCAAAATCATCTCAGCAGCTGGGTGCTACCAGCAGGTCACCGCACCATGTGGAGCCAATGGAGTCAGGCATTCCTTCTCTCCTGGTGGGTGCTGGTGTGAGTACACTGCTGGGGTGGAGAGCAAGGATCCTGTCCTACACTCTTGTGTGGAGCTGGCAGGGGACCTGCATTGTGCCAAAAGACATTCCAGGGTAATTGAAAAGTCAGACAAATTGATTTTCATGATCCTTTTCAAGATCACACAGTAATGCTCAGCTTTGTACTGGACACAGCTTCAAGCATACATGCAAGATTTCTTGCCTCACGGAACAGCTTAAAGTATTCTAATATTGCCCAAAATTAGATCAGTGTTGGTACTGCTGAACTAGATAGTGAAATTATTTAAATATTGCTACATTAAGAGGTCCATTAAGATATTTACTGTTGAATGAATGATATAAAAGCATTATGCTTTAGTCAAAATAAAATTACTTGTGTGCTTTGCCTGCTGAAAATAGTATTTAAAAGAACATATTTTTAAAAAACAGTTCCACAGAGAAAATGTATTTTTCTGAAAACACATTGTGGTAACAATAGTATCAGAAATTAAATACAGGAATAAGAGAGAGATTACCTGCATCCAAAGTACAATTTTTGAAAGAACTATAACATCTTTTTTTTTTTCTCTTGAATAATTCCCATTGTGTGCCCGGTTAGAAAACAATAGCTTGGTTATGAAATCATGGAAATTTTATCCATTCAAATGCCACCCTCACATTAAAATCATCATACAGCTCACAGTATGCTGCCTGCAAGCTTCTCAGGTATAAATCTAGCAATCAATAGGGACTATTTCGCTACGGCTCTTAACCTTACAAGAACATTTTATGAAAGGGTTGTTACTATACTATGTTGTGCTATACACTATCAAACAAAAGAAAGAGAAGATCAAATTAGGCTGCACTGTAAAATTCAAACCAAGAGAAGAGGTAAATGCCAGCCTCTTCATTTTTGACTGACTTGTACATTTATATTTGTAGACTAATTAACAAAAGCTTCATGGTAGTAGTTCTACTGCTTGGTCCTTGCGGTAGTGCTACATGGTGCCCAGGAAGGAGCACTGACAAAGGATGGCCAGGGTGGATACAGCCTTGCAAAAATTCCTTTACATCTGAATAGGCTGAGAAAGAGACTGCTCTTAGCTATATCCACATCTACCCACCTCCTCAAAGTGTAGAGAAACCAGAAGATAGCATTAGCAATGGGTTCCTTAGAAAACTCCCTCAGCAAACTAAAGAAATTTAGTTTAAGAAAAGGTAAACTCTTTAACAAGGCATGGAAGACGTTAAGTAAGATTTTTGCCCTTATTTGATTATGCATCAATGAATTATTGATGCTCTTAGTGGTTCCCAGATATATATTGGCTTCAGTTGATATTTATGGTGGATGAAACCCAAAAGCACATGCAGTGACTGGACTGAGTCCTTACCTCTCCCCCGGACCTGGTGCCTGGACTGTCTCACACTCTGGATATAGGCTTTCCCAGTAATACAAAGAATACTTCTGTAAGAATATGATAATATAAAATAAGAACATCAACCTTAGCTCCCTCCCTGAGCTTGTCTGTCCTTAGGGCTTGGCCAGGACTTTCTCACCTCATTTCTCCACTGCTAATTTGGCTGTACATCAGCAGTGCGAGGCAGGGCTCTCTGCTCGCACTTATTAACAGGAATAGTTGGCAGAAACTGCACCAAGATAAGTTTTCAAACACCTCTGAGGTGCTCTTTGACAACATGATGACTAGAAGAGTTTCAAACAGCTGCACAAATAAACCCAGGCATATTTATTTCTTGCCCCTACACAACTTGCCTGAAAGGTGTCTGTGCACACACTGTGGGCATGGTGGGGGTGGGTCAGTGGTTGGACTAGGCGATCTTAGCGGTCTTTTCCAACCTTAATGATTCTGTAACTCTAATGTTCTATGATTAGATGCTAAATTTCAAGTGCTTCCCTTCATGCCTTCACACATATGGGAAGAAATGATACCATTCAAAAGAACTGCTGCGAGAACCCGGTGACATTGATGTGAAGCTGTACATTTCAAAATTAAGGTATTACCCAGTTGATGGGTAGTCACTGCCTGTATGCAGCTCAGGAAGATGTGGTTACTTCTCAGCTGCCTACAAAGCAGCTTTTCTCCAGGAGAAAAGTGAGACCTTCATCAAGAAACACTTGAAACAAGGCACAAAACATTCAATTCTGCGAAACACAGAATAGTGGATTTACACTGGCAATTTACATGTGAGCTCTGAGTCAGTGCTTTCAGGCGTAAATAATCCCACGTAAGCATCCCTGATGAAAAAGGATCATAAATCTCTTTCTGAATGATATCTTCTAATCGATGCACTTGTCTTCAATCTCCTCTCCTACACGAAAGACACTTGGAGACAGAATAAGAACAGGACCCAGCCCACAGAGCACATTTCAAGAGTGTTTTGTTACGTGGGTCCCTATTTTCATGCTCTTCTTTAGTAAAAACTACTTTGAAGAACTCATCCTTGGATATTTCAACATGTGAAAGAAGAGAAGGAGTAAGACACGCAGCAGCTGTCGACTGGGGAGCAGCTAGCATGGACTGCTTGGAGAAAAACATAAATCTGAACCAACAGTAACATAATGGGAAAGGCTATCTAATTTAGCTTGTGGCGAGGAATAAGTTTAGTTGAAAGTAAATAAATATGTAGGTTGTTTGCTCTATAAATATCTTTTTATTATTATTGTTTTTGCTGCTTGTGTTTGTAAATATAAAATAAAATTAAGCTCCCAGAGGGAGCTTAAAAGGGGGGATGTTGATCTGGATGGGAGGAGGCTGACCTCACGCAAGTCAAACCCACTGAGCTCACAGAATCACAGAACTCCTCAAGTCTGCTCACAAGCAGATGCATTTACATATGTGAGTGTGTGGGGGACAGGTACAGCCTGTTTAATATATCAGTCATTTGATTAAAAAGAGCCCAAATGATATTTTCAGTCAAGTTAGGCCAGGGATTAGTCTGATAGACTTAATGTAATGACACAGAGAAGGGATTGGCATGGCGACCTTTTTCTTTATCGTGGTGTCTGTCCTCTCCATGTTTGATTAATGGCTCTTCAAATAGCTTTGAACCAATTTAAAGCCTTTCTCGTTGTTTGCTGTGAGATCTTTTCCTTTTTTAATATACAAGACTGCTGCCTGGAAGGGATTCTCATGGCTCAAACACATCACTTTTGTAGGTGAAGTCAAACCCAAAGCCATGTGTCTGAGCTGGGGCGATTGCCATGTCCCCCATCCACATCCTGGAGAGCAAGTTTCAGTAGAAAGTATGGGATCAGGAAACATGAGGTTTAAATCAAACATCCACTCTTTTGCTGGTCATCTGATGAGGCTGGTGGTTTTTACAGGAGAGGTGGTTTTACATCAGCAGTGGGATCGAGTGAACCATCAGCAAGCTCGCAGATGACACCAAGATGCTGGGGTTCAGTCAATATACGCCTGAGGGACAGGATACCACCCAGAGGGACCTACACAAGCTTGGGCAGTGGGTCCAGGAGAACCACATGAGGTTCAACAAATCCAAGTGCAAGGTCTTGCACCTGGGTTGTGGCAATCCAAACTATCAGTACAAGCTGGGGGATGAAAGGATTGAGCACAGTCCTTTCTGAAAATGACCCTAGTGGGGGTAGTGGTGGATGTGAAGCTGGACATGAGCCGGCTATGTGCCCACGCAGCCCAGAAAGCCAACCGTATCATGGGCAGTACGAGAAGAAATGTGTCCAGCAGGGCGAGGGAGGTGATCCTGCTCCTTCACTGTGCTGGTGAGACTTCACATGGAGTACTGAGTCCAGATGTAGAGAGACAGGACCTGACAGGAGAGACATGGAGAGACATGGACCTGCTGGAGTGCAACCAGAGGAGAGCCACAACGATTCAAGGGATGGAACACCTCTCCTATGAGGACAGGCTGAGAGAGGCTGGGGCTGTCTGACTGGGGAAGAGAAAGCTCTGGGGAGACCTGATAGCGGCCTTTCAGCATCTAACAGCAGGCTATGAGAAAGAAGTGGACAGACTTTTTAGCAGTCTGCTGTGACAGGAGAAGAGGAAAAGGTTTCAAAAAGAGGGAAGATTTAGCCTCGATATGAGGAAGAACTTTGTTATAATAAGGGTGGCAAGGCACTGGAACAGGCTGCCCAGAGGTGGTGGATGTCTCGTCCCTTGGGACCCTCACCATCAGGGTGAGGCTGGACCAGGCTCTGAGCAACCTGATCTAGCTGCAGGTGTCCCTGTTCATTGACTTGGACTGGATGACCTTTGAAGGTCCCTTCCAACTCATGCAATTCTATGAATTTATGAAGAACCCAAGGCTTTAATTCATGTCATCATCAGCAACAAGCTAAAGCTGAGAGCAACTAAACCAGCACTGCTGCTGTTGTGCCTGAGCACTCCTGGGGCTGCTACATACAGGCAGAACACAATGCAAGCAGGAGTGCTTCATAACTTTTCTTGGAGCTCTTAAGTACAAATGCAGGTATGGTTATCTACTTCTCGAAAAGAAAAGGATGGTTTCAGCATGCACCAGACTTTGTTAGCGGGGGAAAGACAGGGAACAGTGAACAGTTTTATCTTATTTTTAAAGAAATCATAGTGTTCCCTGCAGAAGAATCAAGCTGTTCAGAACTAAATGCTATTCTCTGGACACCTTAATGTTCTCTCTTAATAAAGCTCAAAAGTGCCTTGGTTCCTGACAGCCACCTATGCATTTGGTGCTTATGGAGTAATTGCAGATCATCATTTTACCAAATGACAGATGTCAGAGCCGCAGGTCCCAAAGTCTGAGACGACTGAAGGGCACAGGCAGCTGAAAGCAGCCCCTGATCCCCAAAGGCAGCTGGCTCCACAAGGGCTGCTTGCATTTCCAGGACACCAGCGTAGTGCGGGTGGTCACATCGCTGGGGTGATACCCAGCTCCTGCACAGGGCCTGGCTGTGCTGCTCAGCACACCGTTCCTCTGCCTCGCTCTGCCTGGAGCTCCTCAGTGAACACGAGTCACCTTGTAGATGCTTTTCTGAGCAGGACTTAAGCCTTGCTTTCCCAAAGCACAGCAGCACGCGTTCTCCCTCAGCCACTGAGAAATTCCACTGTAGCGAACAGCATCAAAGCCCTCATCAGTGCGAAACACGCCCTTCGCTGGATGGAAGCCATACGTACATGTTTCTCTATGGGAAAGTAGTGCAGTTCTCACATCATCGGAGTCACAGTATCTAGTGGATATTTATCTATTTATTTTTTTTTTCCCTCCTAGAGCCACAGTTTTTGGAATGTATCACTTACACCCATTCCAGCTTTGCTCTTTAAAAACTGAAAATTTCAAGAGAAAATTTCAGTCAGACTCCCAGCCACCAGGAAATCTGCAAGGGCAGATGAAATGCTCTGTGCCTTTGGGTGTGGACCCAAATCACGGTTTTTGAGAGAACAAAAGGGTGGAGCTCTGCCCTCTGCCCCATGCACACACCCGAGGATCCCCCCCACCCGTGACCGAGGAGAGGACCCCTACTCGTGCTGCACACCCGGGGCCGGGGACCGGTGGTAGCCCGACAGCTGTTCACCTTCCTGGAGCCCGGAGCGAGGAGCGCAACACATCCCGTGCAGCACCGAGAATAACCAGCAGTTTCGCTGCCCTGCGCGTCCTTCAGCTCCTAAGCCGGGGATGAGGAGCGCAAGGCACAGACCTGCTCTTCCCACCCGTGCAAAGAAAGCGGCGGCGCGTTTCACAGACGGACTCCCCGCACGGCGGACAATGACGAGGACGCTCCGCTGCCGAGCGGCACCACGGGGCAGCGCCGACCGCCCCCGCTCGGGGCATCCCTCGGTCCCCTCGGGGAACACCCGCGGAACCGCCACGAGTCCAACTCCGTAGCAACTCGCAAGGCAGCAGCAGCAGCGCGCGGTCCGGGAAGGGTTCGTCCCCTCGGGGCAGCCCCGCACCCCCCCGCAGCCCGGGCACTCACCTGGGCTCCGGCGGCGGCCGCTCCGGCGGCCCCGGGGCTGGGGTCTCTGCCCAGGGAGGTGTGGGGGACCCCGCCAGCTCTCAGCTCCGCAGCCGCGAGTGCCGCGCAGCCCCCCCACCCCCACGCGGCCGTGGGCTTTATCCGAAGGAGGAGGGGGACGGAACGCCGCGCACGGCCACTTCGGGCGTGGGGACGTGGGGGGGGCCGGGCCGCGGGGAGGCTGCGGCGGCTCCGAGCCCGCTCCGCTCCGCTCCGCTCCGGCGGGGGCACGGCGCCGCCCCCCGCGCTGCTCCGCGCCCGCCAGGGGGCAGCGCCGCCCGCTCCGCGCCGCACCGCGGGGCCGGGGGGACACGGGAGCGGCTGCGGATGCCGGAGCCGCCTTGCCGGGATCGGCACCGCGGAGCTCCCGGTGGCGCTCAGAGCGGACGCTGCCGGGGAGGTGCTGGGTCGGGCCGGTTGGCGGGGAGCTCCTGTGGTTGTAGCGTCGGGTGCGGGCTCGGCGAGGACGCGGAGAGACTGCGCGGAGAGATGTGAGCGCGGTGGGAGTGCTGTGTAGTGCTCGGATGGCATCAGTGGCTCCAAAATCAAGTGGCTTTTCCCTCTGGGAGTGGCAGCGTTTCTACGAGCAGTGTCTACTGTTGTCAGTAGGTTTTCTGAGGAAGCAGATGGGATGGAAACTTCCCCATCGATCAAAGGGTTGGATAGAAAGGGCACGGGAGAGTCCCGAAAGATTTCTTGAAAGATTTAGCATGCTGAACGAGGATGCGTGCGTGGGATTCAAGAACAACAGTAAAGAGAGGAGGTCAAAGGACCTCTGCTTTGTCTAAGGAAGTTATCTCTAACCAGGAATCGTATTATTTCCCGCAGCGTTAGATGGGATGGGAGATGGCATGGAGCAAAACCCCCCAGATCTCCTTAACCACGGCTTTAGTATCCTCCTCAAATTTGGAGCAATGAGGGAATGAATTTCTCAAATACGTATGATAATCAGTGCTGAAGACAATTTCTGTCCAGGACTTCGTCTGAAGTTTCTGACATCTCTTGCTCGTAGGGCTGAGAGGAGGTGTTAAGGCTGCTTCAGCGTTTCCTTTTAAGACAAAGAAAACCTGTTAGGTGTAGTGTAGTATTCCTTTAGACACGTGCACAGTTGAACAGAAGATCTCGCTATCCAACTCCGTTCCGCTGCGTGTCACAGGCTCTGCACCCCTCCCTCCCTCCCCTCACACTGCAGATACAGGTAGAGCAAACCCCAAGGGCAGGCAGCGCCTGCATCCACCACAGTCACACGAACACCCCTCCCACCACTGCCTGGCAATAAAAATGCAGTTCTGAAAAAGAAAAGCGACGTTATGCAAATATGAAGCATGGGAGGAAGGGTTTAATGTGAGACAATGGTCCCTTAATGAAAGACACAAACATCAGTCACTCACGGCTGAATGAGTTGATCTGGAGCTGGGTGGAGTGACAGCCCAGAAAGCTTCATATTAAGTCAATTAAATCCCATTATACTTTAGATTTTTTAAAACAAATTAATTTAACGTGACTGTGAAAGGAGCTGGAATGACTACCAAAAACTGTTCTCGTGGCAGGTTGCAGTGGTAGGATCAGCTAGTAATTGTGGCACCAGGCTGGAGCTTGGGAGAGGTGGGCTTTGCTTTGCTGCGTGCTCCGTGGGGGCCTGGTATGCATCCCACGGGCTTTGATGTCTTGGCTGCATGGCTCTGGATACCAATAGAAGGACTCTTGGTACCCACAGAGCAGTGCTGGGGACAGCACTCAGCTTGTGGGATGGGAAGCTGTCACTCACCACAGCTGGAACATCTCTTCCAGGGTCCCATCAATGCCCCTCCGGCTGGGGCTGGGATTTCCTGTGTGTTTTTGTAGCAGCACCATGTTGAGTTGCTTCCTTTCAGACAGTAGCATGTGTATTGGGAGGTTCAGGGAAGTTTCAGGTTGGGCAACAGGAAAAGGTTCTTCACCAGAGGCTCCCCGGGGCAGTGGGCACAGAATTTGGACAATGCCCTGAGACAAAGGGTTTGATTTTTTGAGTGGTCCAGTGTGAAGTTGGGATGCAGTGATCCTTGTGGGTCTTTTCTAGCTTGGGGTATTCTACAATTCTGTGATCCTACTGCCATGGAAAAGAGCCTATTTTTCTTGTGAGTTCATTACTATTTCAGTTCTGGAGCATTGAGATGTAAGTGATTGTACTGAGCCATGCTGCTTTGGACAGGAAAATTCAGCAGGGTTGAATCAGTTGGCTGGCTGCTGTCTGCACACATATCTTCTCTTTCTTTAAACATGGTGCCTTTCTCCTTTCCCAACCCTTTATTTGCATTCAGGTTACTGGTTCTTTCCAAGGAAATCATAGAGGGTAAATCCTCGCAGAGCTAGAAGAAGCCACCGGAGCGGCTGCTGGCTCCACCATCCCTCTCTTTTCTGACTGCAGGGTTGCTCTGCTAATGCTCTGCACGTGGGATTCATCTGCCTTGAGCTCCTGATGTTGGGAGTTAATCACTGGTGTGCAAACTTGTCACCTACGGCTCTCCGTATAGTTAATGGAGAGAAATAGACACCTCCAGAAGTCAGCACGTCTCATCCATCTTGGATATCTGTGGGAAGATGAAATGAACTGCTTCTTGGCGCTACCCATTTCTCTCACCGGTCTGAAGGGAGCCGAGGGTGCTGGATCAGATGGAGGTGATTAACATTTAGATATGTACGGCAGAGTGAAATGAATCTCACTCCTTTTGAGTAATTCTCATCGCCTTGACCTGGTGGTGACTGAAAACCTCTTGAGACCATTCTGCACAGCACATCAAATCCTAGCTTGGGGCAAACCCAAGCAGCTTTGCAGTTTTCTGGCAAATGAAAGCAATGCTGATCAGTCAGGTCAATCCCCATGCAGCAGGATAATTCCACTCTGGGAAGGGGCAAAGAGATTTTGTAAAGCAGAAGTGCTGTTTCTCTGTGGGATGCTCCCATCCACCTCTACACTGTGTCTGGGTGCTCAGGTGAATCCAGATTCTCGTTTTCCTGCCCTGAAAAGCCCTGCAAGGATCTAAAGTGGGGCTATAAGAAAAAAGGAGTCAGACTCTTTTGCGGGGTCTGTGGTGACAGGGGGATGTGGTTCTACATTAAAAGAGGGGAGATTCAGGTTGGATATAAGGAAGAAGGTTTTTACAGTAAGAGTGGTGAGATACTGGAACAGGTTGCCCAGAGAGGTTGGTGGATACTTCATCCCTAGGGGCAATTAAGGTCAGGTTGGACAGGGCTCTGGTCAGCCTGATCAAGCTGTGGATGTCTCTGTTCTTGGCAGGAGAGTTAGATCAGATGACCTTTGATTGTCCTTTCCAACTCAAACAATTCTGTGGTTCCATGAAACAGGATCTTTGTCAGTGTAAGTGGGATTCCAGTGTCCATTTTAAGGGCTCTCTCAGCTCTCTGAAGCACCTTGTTCTGACTGCATGTGAGAGATGCCGTGGGATGTGATCACTGAACTAGTCATAGTCCTCTCAAAGCCTCTTCCCTGAGCTCAGGATGCAGTCTGTTTTCCTAAGGAGATAATCCTTTTTTGTCTTCTATGGATAAGTGATTTACTGTGCTGTCAGTGCCCAGTAATCTACTGCTTTGCAATTCCTCCTCACAAGCAAATTAACGAACCAACATCCTCATTTAATTTGGATTAAACTTTGCAGTTAAGAGCTGATAGAAAGCACCAAAAATACCAATGTAATTGCTGTGTATTTCTGTCTGAGCTTCTCAGAATTACTGTCAGGCTGATGTTGGCCAAGGGTGGTCCCTGGTCACAAACAGGGTCGTGCAGCATAAACAGATGGGATTTGTGTGGGGAAACTTCTGAAATTTCAGGTAACCAACATGGCTTCACTAAGGGCAAGTTATGTCTGACAGTCCAGGTGGCCTTTTATGACGGAGTTACAACATCAGTGGATAAAGGAAGAGCAACTGATGCCATCTACCTTGGTTTGTGCACAGCATTTGATACTGTCCGTCACAACATCCTGGTTGCCAAATGGGAGAAAAACGGATTCAATGTAGGGATCACTTGCTGGATAAGGAATTGGCTGGATGGTCACACTCAGAGAGCTGTTGTCAACTGCTCAGTGTCCAAGTGGAGACTAGTGACAAATGGTGTTCCTCAGGGATTGGTGCTGGGACCAGTGCTATATAAGCACTTGGAAGCATTCAAGGCCAGGCTGGATGGGCCTTTGAGCAGCCTGATCTAGTGGGAGGCGTTCCTGCCTACAGCATGGGGTTGGAACTAGGTATCTTCAGTGTCTCTTCCAACTCAAGTCATTCTATGTTTCTATGATTCTGTGAAAAACATAGCTGCTCTCGTAAAAAATACTGTCCTAATAAAAGCTGCTGAAATTCTAATCTTGGCCAGACTGTATTGCACAGCAAGATGAAGGTAACAGTGGGTCATTGGCTAGCTGTCACTTTGCATTCTTTACTTGTCCCTGTGATGTGCAGCCTGGTGCTGGCAGCACTGTCCAGCCTCACGTGAGGTGACCACAGTGACAGCTTGGTGATGACAGGGCTTGCCTGTGGCATGATTCTGCTGATCCAGGGCAAAGTCTGCTTGCGGCTTGTTGATTTGCACAGAGATCAGAAGAATTTTGTATCGTCTTACATATGTGCCCTGCTCTGGGTGCTTCTCTTCCATCTCTGTCAGCAGTATGGGTAAATGCTCAGCAAATGTCACTCTTACTCCTTTATTCTCTCTCTGCTGTCTTTCAGGCTCATTTGTCATGTAGCATCCTTCTGGCCCCAGCAGATCGTTCTTGTGCAGGCATTCATTTTGCTGCTCACAGCTTGTATGGTGTCTGCTTGGTTAATGCTTTGGCTGTGTCTTAGTATGATACATTCCCAACTGATTCCCCCACCAAGGGAGTTGTGTTCACCAAGTTACATCAGAGCTCAAGGTACAGCAATTAAAGGTCTGCAATTAAATTGAGCAGGATCTCTCTTCCAAACTCCTTGCTTAAGGATAATTGTTGTCTGTTGCAGTCCATGTTTAAACTCCATGTTGAATATTCATTCAAATTTCATACCGATTTTATTCAATGGCTTTATATGTATGGAGAGATCCTGGTATAGCAGTCATAGAATCTAGCAAGCTCAGAGCTTCTCCGCTAAAACAACTATATACTGAACTATGCTATTTAGTCCATACTGTATATTGTGTATTTATTTTAAGCTTTTTTTTAGATGATACTCTGATTAACCACCACAAAGAAATTATTCTAAATGACTTCCATACTGCTAGATATGGAATAGCCAAAACAGCATCTTAAAACCTTGCATGTTCATGTTTTATCAGCCTAATGTTGAAACCTCTGTAGAGACACCCAGCAAATGGTTATGTTCTGCTGTAATCTGAAATGTGATTACATAGAAATTACACTGAGAAGGAAAAAATCTATTGAAAAACCACATCAATCTCACACTGAGCACATGAACCAACACGTGTCAAGTTTCTCCAAAATTAAAGCTTTATGTATTTAACTTTTCAACTAACGTCCCCCAAATTTGGACTCATTTTGGCTCCTTCCTGCAGCAGTTCTTTAATTATCTCTCTCTCACCTGCTCTGCTATTGTGCATTACATACTTTCTTCAGCTGTTATTTGGGCTTGTTGTGTGGTTTTTAGCCTGAGTGGAACAGGGATTCGTAGCTGGCCTGGGATGACATTTGAAAGCACTCCTGTTGACAACGCCAAATGGTCGAGTGGTGATGTTGAACCAGGTGACGGATGGATGTTGGGATACCACGATCCCTTAATGGGGATGTTTCTCATTTTATGAGAAAATGAAATGATGACAGTCAGTGGCCACAATTTTGTTTCACTCTGATGTTGTATTAAATTGCTTCTACTTGATTTGTTTTACCTTCTTTCAGACACTTTCCTAACATGATTTCCAGTTGCAGACAAAGCCTCTGAAGTTGAACAAACTTGCCCAGTGGGTGGTTTGTCACACCCTTGCTCACAGAGCACCTCAGGTCAGATGTGTTCTCTCCTGTTCCTGTCCTTTCTTCAGGAAATAACAGCACTTTACATTACCTAGAACACAGTAAAAGTATCAGTGCCCTGTGAGAAGTTTTCTAAATAACAGAATGTTATTGCTAACAATCAAAGATGCTTTAGGAGCTAACAGTGCTGTAGAAGTAATGAATCAAAGAGGTACCCAAAGTTTTTAAGAACACATTTTGGGACAGTGGCTGCAAGCAGTTAATCCAAGAAGTCCTTTGCATCCTTACGCCTCTGACTGGTCAGGTAAGTAATTCCACCGCAACTGACACAAAGCCACTGATGTGCCACCAGTCTTCAGGCCCCCTTGGCTGTGGTGGCCCTCTGTCTGTGTAGGCTTTCTGACATGACAGAGTCCAGTTTGGATGCACCACTGTGAGGAGTGGGTGCTTTACGGGTCATGTTTTTCTCAAGTGCATGTGGTACATTTGCTTTGCACAGTGACTGTAGTTGATGGTTTCCTGCCTCTGCATGGTCAATCAGGTGCATCCCAGCTGCTGAGATTGCTCAGGAGGATTGCTGACAAGTTGACAGCTTTGCTTCCTTCTCATGGCCCTCATCTGATCCCTTGGTTTTACTCACCGCTTTGGTTTGGGAAAACAAGAACGGGTATGTGCAGGGCAATGCTAACTAACGTTTTTCTTGTACAGACTCACAGAAAGTGAAAACAGACAACAAACCTGCCCCACTTGGGAAGGACGTCATGTTCTGGAGCTGCACGAGCATCTGAAAAGGGTTCCCTCTGGAATTCCACATTTCTCAGAGACAATTTTACGTGGCACTGTAATATTTTTTTATATGTCCATTGCTTTTATATGTCATTACTAGGTCATACTGCCCACCAGCATGTTTGTGGGCTTGTGAGTGTTGTGTATAGCATGAGTGATACAACTCACGAACCCTTGTGAGAAGAGATGCTGTGGGATCACAGAGCGAGAAGCAGGTTTGTTTTCTTCGTAACAGCAGCCCAGGATAAAACCCAATGAAATGGGTAGGATTTATGCATGGGATAGTACAGTATTGCACACTCCATCACTACCAAGCAGTATTTCTTCCTTGTCTGTATTCTTTTAGGCTCATCTTGTTTGACCTGTTAGTATTTAGAGAGAGCAGGTGGAGAATTCCCAGTGAGAGGAATAATATAAATGGTAATAAACTTCTCTATGCAATCAGGCAAACCATCTGGAGAGAATTCAAGCACATTTGTTGCATGAGAAGTTTTCAGGTACCAGCATGTGCTACCCAGCTCTTGGCATTCCCTGCATCTTCTGAATCCAATCGTTCTTTGCCCCTAGGACATCCCTCTGTTTTTAGTGGAAATTTGTAATGTCAGAGTGTTTTCAGACTGTGACAATGTAGCTGAAAGTGTTAGAAATGTTATGTACAAGATCCGCTTTATTTTGTTGTCTTTATTATTACATCTGTTTATCCCAATCTTCTGAAATCCAGTGCTGGTCCACTCCTTCTAGATCCTCCAGCCTTTTTTCATTTAAATTCACACACTTCTGGTGGGTAAAAATAGCCTGGATTCTGTCTACTGACAGAAGGGCTGTCAGTGAAGCAAGATTTGTTCAGTGTCTCTTTCACTAAAAGGTTACCCTATACATCCTTCTGGGAAAGATTTTGTGAGACCACAGATGGGAACCAAGATGCTGTTTAAAAACATAAATGTCTTTATCTGTGTCTTATGTCTCCAAAGGCTTAGTGGAGGATTGGCTTTGGCTGCTGTGGTCCTGAAGCACATTTCCATAATGGATCTAGATACATAGCAGCACAACCTGACATTTCATTATTTTTAATAGTGTTATTGCTGGAAGGATCTGGTGATGTGAGAGAGCATTCCAGCAGCAGATGGGGTATTAATGTGGAATCGAGTTGTGAAAGATGCATGGCTGGGGGAAATGGCAGTGCCTCTGGCAGGATACAGTACGTCCACTAGGATTCAATTTCACAATATTTATAGGCTCATACCTTCTCTTTCAGGGCTGCAAAGAAGAAGAAGAAACCTCTAACCCTCCCAGTGCTCTCATGGTGTGCACAGTAGATCAGCAACAGCAGCACCTTTCTAACCAAACCAAAGGATCTTGGTTTTGTGTCAGAGCCCAGAGTTGGCCCTGATGTGCCTTGCAAGATCTGCCTTGGATCTTGGTGACCAGTCACCTTGGCCACTGTTATCAGCCACTGGACATAAACCTGAGCTTGCCTATGAAACTGTATCATAAGTGCAAGAGCTTGGTATAGATATTGCAAAACTGTGACTGCCCATCACTAACTCCACCTTAGATACAATCATAAAAGGATGAACATGGTCCTAAGACCCGTCCTACAACACAAAATCAGTGCCAGAGGCTACACTGATTTCAAGGGCAGTGGCTAAATTCAGTGTGACAGTACTTAAAATGTGGGCAGCAGAACATGATGGAGGTTCTCTGTAGAAACAGGAATAGCTCAAGGCAGTCAGTTGTTTAAGTATTTACCCACCATAGACCAAATGTCTTCCTGAGAGCAGAGTGAGGGGTGGAAGAGGGAAAAGCCTTGGCCACAGCCTAGCTGCAGCAGATGTCAAGGGCTCAGTCCAGGAACAAGGCATGAACCAAGGACTGGAATGGAGAGACGCACCTCAGCAAACTCCACCACAGCCAGGTGAGCTCCCCAGGACCGGCAGGAGTGCATCCCAGGAACCAGGGGACTCTGAGGAAGCCACCCCCACGCAAAGCCAGCCATCACACCTCAGCACTTCCTCATTCTTCAGTGAACTACAAAGGGGGGGGGCAAAGCAGGCCAAATTTTACCCTGGGCACCAGGAGTGCAGTGGTGAATGACTCTATGGCAAAATTAGCAAGAACAATATTGTTCCCTCATCTCTGAAATATATTTTAAATACCTTCAGCATTTTCCTTTTCCTTTGCTTGCAGAGCAGGACAATCCCTCCTAACCTGACTCTATGCTAACCCCACATGCTGTTTCTACATTTAATTTTGATTAAAAAAAAAAAAAAAAAGAGGAAAAATGATTACATTTGAATACATACTTAAAAGGATGTTTGAGCCTCCCTCCTGTCTGTTGGTTAGATGCCATCTGAGATGGCTGAGTAGAATGACAATGCCTCTGGCCAGGATTGCACTACGGAGGGTTCAGTGTGCTGCTGGAAGTGGGGAATATTTAATTACAGCAAACTCCCCAGAGGTGGGATGGATGGGTCATATGAACAACACAATCTGTCTGCTGCAGGTAAGCAGGCAGTGAATTACAAGCACAGTCTAATTTAGGAATGTAAATAGAGGGATGCCTGATTTGAGGCACTGAGGCCTGAACATTTTAGGCATCATTGTACAAATAAAGCAGGCAATTTATACAGCAGTTTGGGCTCTGAAATGTCCCTGTCTTAAATCCACTTTCCAATAGTGAGATTTCAGGGGAGATTTAATGAAGCTGCAAAACGCACTTGCACAAAGCACAATAACCAGTTACTTCCTTTTAAGTTACAGCAACATGTTTTGGCTAAAAAGAAATGATCTCTGCACATATTGTTCAGATTTTGGCAGCAGCAGCACCACTCACAGTTATCTGGACTCTGCATGATGACTAACCCAAATTCATGGTCTTATCTTGCTTAACATTGCCTTCTACTTTGGGAGGATTTGCTAGCCAGCCACGCACTGGGTGGGAGCAGCCTAAGGAGCCTTCCTTTTGTGAACAATGGGGAACAAATGGTTTCTCACACCACAGCTGTTAGCTGCTGTGGCTGTGGTGCATTTTGAAGGCCCACTTTGAAGTGCAGTGGATCCTCAGGTAAGAGTAAGGTAAAGCATTTTAAGCAGTACTGTTGCTGAACAGAGGGAGAAGTGAGTGTGGCTTCACAGCTATCTTGGGCTACTCTGACACTGATGTGGGTGTCATTGTCCTTCAGATCCACTCACAGATACCTCCTTCTGCAGCTCAGACAGGAGCTGTTGTTTACAGGATAACAAAGAGTAGGGGAGGAGAATGCTCTTGGGATGATAACTGAAGGTCAAGGAGAGGTCTCTAAAGGAGCTCTGCAGCTACGTGCTCATCAAAGCTAGCAAAAAGTAGGAATAGAACAATGCCAACTCACAATGATTTATTATGTGGGTTGCTCCAAAAGTAATACTTTCTATTTACTTCCATAGAAGCTGCAACAGATACAAAGAACACAACAACGATGTTTGATAGAGCAAATTCTCAGCTACAAAACACTATTTTTCAAAATAGTCACCCCCATTAGCTGTGCCTTTTCAGTAGTGATGAAGAAGAGCCTGCATGCTGCGCTCGTTGATACCTGCATCAGCAAAGGTGACCCACTGTTACTGTCAGCACTGCTGAAAAACACCACCCACTGTCTCACTGCACTCATATCCACTGCTTGGTCTCCATCAATGTTCAGCAAATGTTGATAAATGTCAGTGGGTACAATTTTTTCTGCATGAAGGAATTTGATGACACATTTTTGCTTCATCCACACTTCAGACACCATTTTGTCAGACTGCCCCTCTGCTGCCATCTGTCACATGGCAACAACTTGTAATGGAGTACTGGTAGGAAAGTTCAGCCTCTACTGCCATACCCACTGACATCTGCTTCTGATGTCATGGGCTAATATAATAAAATAGAAGGCATTGCTTTTGGAGCATCCCTCATACATTATTCTTGCATTTTAGGCTTCTTTTTCTTACCTAGACATAATTTTACTTTTTTTGTTTTATTCTCAAAATTTGTTGTTTCCATGCATCATGAACACCGACACTGGTGAGTAAAGGAATTTCAGAGCTCTTGTGAACCATTTTCCTCTAGTGTTACTAAGTTCCAGATCAAGTTCTGGATCTTTTGAGCTTGTATGTAGGAAATTGATTAAAAATTGATTATTTTCACCCCATCCATTTCAGCTTTGTTGGTGTGGCACACTGTATCCTTCAAAGAAACAACAAAGAAAGAGAAACCTTCAGGCAGATCAATTTTTTCTGATCTGTGCCTTCTCATTGATGATTCTGTTGAAAAGTTGGAATAGAGTAGGGAGTTAGTGCATTGCTGGGCACTTTTGTGATCACAAAATGTAGGCAGAACAGTCATTCACTTGGCAGTGATATTTGGTATAGGTCAAAACGTAAAGATCAGAGTATAGATCGTATACTATAAGGTAGAAGTGAGAGTTTAGGAATGGATGAACATATCCATGGCAACACATAAGGGATCTTTTTAATGAGGAGAGGAGTTTCTTTTTTTGAGGTAATTGCCAGATGGATAGCAGGTACAGCAGTCTGGGACGCTGGTGAGCACTTTAGGTGCTGAGTGAACCAATGCAATTTGGGGAGGACCTTGGTCCATTTGCAGTGGTGTGTCAGTCCTCAGGAAGCAGAAAGGAAAGGGATAGCATAAATTATTAGGATCAACTTTGCCGTGCAGGGTGAGAGGACCTTGAGGTGGTCAGCTCATGTGGATGCATGCGAGGGCAAGAAGGTAAACAGAGCAAGGAGGCAAGCCCTGTGTTCCATCCCTCCCTATTAGCAGTGACATATACCTTGAGGAAATTATCCCTCAGCACACTGTGTTGGCAACTGGGAGGATTTAGTAAGGGATGTAGTAAGATTTTTAATAACACTTAATAGAATCACAGAATCATAGAATGGCTGGGGCTGGAGGGACATCAAAGTCCACTCAATTCCAGCTGCCTGCCATGGGCAGAGACAGCACCCACCAGCTCAAGCTGCTCAGGGCCCCATCCAATCTGGCCTGGAATGCCTTCAAGGATGGATTCTGCCTCTCTCAACAGCTGTGCCAGCGCCACATCACCCTCTGTGTAAAGAATTCCTTACTAAGATCTAACCTAAATTTCTTCTCTTTTAGTTTAAAATCATTCCCCCTTGTCCTATCACTATCAGACCATGCAAAAAGTCAGCTGCACTCCCGCTTATAAGCTTCCTTTGAGTACCGTAAGGATAACAGTGACAGATGACCTGATGAGCTCACTTTTCTTTTCCACCCCAAATAACTGATGTGCTGATACAGACAAGTAGTTAGGTGCATGCACGACCTGAGTAGAGCTCTCAATTTGGTGCCTAGCAGGAGAGTTTCCTTTAAAGATTGTACTAATTAGCATTTTACAGATGCCTACATGATAGTCTAAAAAAAAAAAAACCCAGCAAAACCACACACAAATAAAGACTCTTCAGCCAATTTTCAGTAGACTCCATGCTCCATGTAGACTCCAGACTGGTCTAGATGATCCCAGTGGTCTTTTCCACCCTTAGTGATTCTGTGATACAGGTGCTTGCTGCTGCTGCTTGCTTGTTAAACTGTATTTCTCTTTGTCAGATATCATTTTTACAGAATGTGAACGAGACACACCTGCTCTGATGACTATCTACTGCTCTGTCATCCCCTTCTCTTCAGAAGGCAGATCCCCTGAACGATGTGATTTTTTGTGTTTCACCTGTCACATTACTTACAAATTGCTGCCAATTGCCAGTGCAGCACCTTGAGCTCCATGCTGCCAACCGAGCTTCCCTCTGCCAAGTTCAAGATGAGCTTTTTGAGATCAGGCACTTGGCCAGAAGGTTACCTTTCTGGCTGATATATGGTAGGAATATGACGAGCCATAGGATTTTGCTACTCCAGCAGGAAAATCCAAATTCAGGCACTATTTTGCTTTCATTCACTCAGCTGATTGCTCACAAGGTAGTGAGTGCTGATGTCAAATCACTTCATTTAACAGGAGGAAGGGATCCAGCAAAACTGCAACTTGAGCATGGTGTTACACAGCCATCTTTCACAATGTGTGTGCCCTCGGGGTGCCTTCAAGATATGTGTAAAGCTGGTTTGCATCTTTACTAGCAGCAGCAACTCCCTAAAATCCTGCCAAGCCCACTGTCACCCTGGGAGCACCCTGTCTGAGCAGTGTTCAGGTTGACAGGGCTGCGATTAGTTCAGTTAAAAATAACTCATATTCTGAAGCTGTTATTGGAAGAGAAATAATCATATAATGTTCTATTATGCCCTTGAGTGATCTGGACTTTGTAGCTGATGGGAATCCAAGATGCGTCCCACTTGTCTACCAGCTCTCAGTACTGGGATTTGTAAGTGTAGCACGGATGTGGATAAGGAAGGCTTGGTGTGCACCCTGCAATCAGCATGGATAACAGAAAGCTGCTTTGCACTGGCAGTGATTTACAGTTGTATCTGGAATGGGAAAAATAGCTCACAATTTCAAGCAAGCCTGAAAAGAAACTCCCAACTTTAATGTTTATCACTTTGTAAATGGAATAATTTGCAATTTCTGTTCCTAGAAGGTAAGGATGCTACTGGGAGTGAAGCGATGTTAGGGGAGCTCCTGCTTCCTTCTGCCAGGATGGTGTCAAGTAGCTGTACAACATTTCTCTTTCAGTGACGAAGATTAATCTTTGCATCCATTGGGCAAGAATGGAAATGAAAAAAAATCATAATGGGCTTCTCAGATTGGGAAAGTGTATGATACAATAGTAAATCTGAATGCAGAAATCAGCTTTGGACTACATTCCTTAAGCCTGAAAGGGATGCAAGTAGATCAGTAGTTGCATATTTCTTGCCTTTGGAGCTCTGTGTAATCCCCTTTCAGCTTACCTGGGGGAAAAAGGAAAGATCTCAACAAAATCCTGGGTGAATCTCAGGAACTTGTTCAGGTCCTGGTTGGAGTGTAGGCATCCTGTGTGAGCCTGGGACATGGCTTCTTTTCTATCTGTAAAGAGAGGAAAGGTGGTGGGCAGAATGACAGGGTTAAGTTTGCTCTGCATCTAATGTGTACACAAAAGCCAGCCATCTAATTAGTAAGTGGACATCTACAGCCTCCTCTGCTTATAAGCACAATGAGGACTGGGACTCGCTCCCACAGGATCTGACATAACTGGGCCTGTAAATAGTTACAGCCTCTCCTTATTGCTTATACAAATTAAATCAAGTAATGAGGTGCTGGGTGTGGTGGAAGGAGCAGAAGTGGCAAGCATACACAGGCACTCTGAGGTGCACACAGAGGAATGTAATGAAGCAGAGAGGAGCTGAAGATCCATCTCTGCTTCTGTGAACTTCTCAGCTCACAGATGAAATTTCTGTGCAAAGCTAGTGCTGGGACCTGGGTGAGGAGGACTGTGAGGGAGGGCATCATAGATAACATAGGGATGCACACCATGAGAATCAGAGAAGTGAGCTACAAATAGCTTAGTGAGGTTACACAAGATCAGAAGTAAGTTTTTATTTGCCTTAATCTGCCAAAAGCTGGGCCTCAAGTGCTAGCATTCACTAGCTGCTTTAAAGCAAGGCTTATTTTTCTCTTGGTATTTGTGTTAACAACTTTGGCAAGGTCCTGGACTCATCCTAATGTAGAAAGTAGGAAAAAAAATCCCTGAAAACTTAGACACTGCTTTTCAGGGCAGGAAACTCATTTGGTTAATGCTAAAAGGATTTTCTGATACAACACGTCTCTACAGTAGGGACACTTAATTCCTCTTAGATCTGGCTTTAAATTTGTGCTTATGCTGAAAATGTATGAAATTAACATAAAAAAAAAAGACTAATACATCCTGTCACGTTCTATCTCTGTATGGATGCATATTAAGAAGTCATGATAGATGCCTATTTATACTGGAAATACCAGTAGGCCTTCAACTATAGCAATGCAAATGATTCCTCTCTAATTAAAATCAGTAAACAAGTATATTCGTTTTTTAATGAAAATATTCTTCCATGCATTGCCAGTTTCTGATAGCATTTCATTTTGTCTGTAGTGGACAAGGAATTAATTACTTCAATTGGAGTTTAAATCCCCGTGAATACACGGGTAATCAAAGACTTCTTCTATTAGCACTTAGATGAGCTATTCTGCAATAAACAAGCTGCTGGAGAGCTGCTCTAACTGCAAAGTTGCTTCTGCTTTGGGAGTTAAACTGAATATCTGTTGGGTGTTTATGAGGTCCCACCAGCTGGACTGAATGGTTTGTGCTGTGCAGGGGATTAGCTTCAACAGCAAGATATCCTGAGTGCACACAGTTAAGGAAAGCAACGATGTGCCGTAAGAACTGTGATTAAGTGGACTGTGTTTTTTCTTATTACAGCATGGAAATAACCTGTCCTCCCCCATGAGCAAGAGAGGAAACTGCTCTGCACTAGGTGGGTGATTTTGAATATGAGGACAGCTGAAGGGTAAGAGGGGAAAAAGTGAAACAACTACAGAAAACCTGGCAGCTGTCACTGGCGGGTTTGTGCTAAGCTTCCCATCCTCTTTTCTGTCAGTGGTGGAAGTCATGGACTCTACAGAGGTGATGTGCTTCAGAGCATTGGACACGTACTTCAGGGATAGAGAAACTACACTTCAGAGGTGCCCCTTTCTCCCTTAACTTGACATTGAGAAGAAGGCCTGTGGTTGATGAGGGTTCTATCCAAAAAGGCCTGTGGGCACATTTCTGAACTGTCTTTTGCAAAAATATTGACCTCTCTCTTGTTCAGCTCTGACTCACTGTAATACTTGGAATTTAAAATATTCAGATTTGTCATGGGATACAAGTTTCTGTTTTCACTCAGTGTTTTGTGTGATAGTTCTGGATAAGCCCCTCAGAATAGACAAATAATGCCCACGTTTGTAGACCTCTCTCTTCTTATTAGATATAATATTCTCGCAATGATTTTGTAGAATTCCCTTGCCAGCAAATACCATCCCTCCTCTGCTGCCAGCACTGATGGAAAACAAAGCTAGAGACCCTTGTGTGACCTGGAACATGTTGCAGTACATATTTCCAGGAGCTCTGAGGGAAAGCCAGTCCCATTGTGCACTGTAATTCATTATTAATGAAAAAGTACTTAAGATTTTAACAGGGGACAGTGAAAGATGGTGTATGCTTCTACACAAGCAAACCATGGTGCTAACTAGATGTTAATGACTGAGCCTTTGGTGCAGCAGTGCTGGATACATTAAGCTTTAATAAAGTGAGGTTGCATTTCAGAGAAACAGAAAATAATTTAGGATTGTAAAGGCCTTCATGACATGAAGTCCAACCATACACTTAACACTATAATTTCACTGCTAAATCATATCCTTTAGTATCATGTCCACACATCTCTTAAAGAGCTCCAGAGATGGGGACTCCACCACCTCCCTGGGCATCCCACTCCAATACTTGGCCACCCTCTCCATGAAGAAATTCTTCCTAATATCCAATCTGTACCTTTCCCAGTGCAAATTGAGACTGTTTCCTCATGTTCTATCACTTGTCACCTAAGAAGAGAGACTAATACCCTCCTCATTGCAGTCTCCTTTTGGGTAGCTGTAGAGAGCAAAGAGGTCTCCCCTCAGCCTCCTCTTCTCCAGACCAACCAGGCCCAGTTCTCTCAGCAACTCCTCATTACTCTTGTTTTCCAGTCCCTTTACTAGCTCCATTGCACAAAACTGAACACAGTACTCAAAGTGAGATCTGCAGTCTTTTCATGAGCTTCATTGCTCAAATACAGTACTGAAGGCGAGGTCACTTCCCTAGTCCTGTTGGTCACCCTTTTTTTTTATACAGTCTCTCATATGCTATTTCTAATTTCCACAGGCTCATTGGTGTTCTGATCCTCCATCATGCCATCACTGCAAACAGTCATGATACCTGCCATCATCAGCACTGAGACCATGCTGCGTGGTTCTGGGTGGCTAAGCAGCAGCCTGGTGTGGGGACAGCCTATGTCCTAGGCTCACTGATGGCCATCCTTCTGCTATGGGACATGTTTCAATTTGCCTCCTGAGCCCAGCTTCCAGTGCACATCCCCTTATGTCTGCCTTGATCTGTGACCAAAGGGCCTGGCAGTTTCCCATGGGTTGTGCTCCAGGCTGGACCATGGTGAGAGCTGCAGTACCTTCATGGTAAAATAAAGCAGACTGTGGGGTCATACTTTCAAAACCTTAATACAAACCGGCCAAGGTTCAACCTCCTCCGCTGTCAGAGGTTTGTTGTTCTCAACTCATTGTCAGGTTTGTTTGTCTGCACTGAAAAGTCTTGACTGATGCTCAAGGAAAGATGGTTTGTTGATAATGATATAAAAGAAGGCCTTCCATCAGATCTTCACCCAGAAAACTGGACGGTTTCCCTTCACAACTGATTCTGGCACTTGTTTCATTTCCTGCTATATGGTCTCTTGTAGTGTAGATTGATAGGTATAGTGTATTATCTTCTAATTGTGATTATATGAAGGACCTTGGATCCTTACAAGGCCATTGGACACCACTGGAATGACATCCACAGCATATGCAGTACAGTTTGTGATGATATAGATGCTAGTAAGAAAAAGGTCACAAACAGTGTAGAACAGAATTAATGCCTTATTTTTTGATGTTGTGAATGAGATTTAACTTTGCCTCTAGATTCATCAGGAACATTAACTGTGGAGTTACTCATTAAAATCATTCCTATTCTGTACATATGTAACTTCACCTTATTCCACACAGCAGCATCGATGTATGTCAGAAAATCTCTGAGCTGCAGACCTGAACTCAGTATCAACATTGTTTGCCCCTGTCCTGCTTTGTTTGACTCCATTCTTGACAGCACTCAGCTGGGCTGAATGGGCTCCACAGATCAACAACCACTCTTGTGTTCTTTGTGACCTGGCTTGATAGTTTAGCCTCATCTCTGTGTAGCTGCCCACAGGTGGTGCTTGCAAAGGAACATGGCCTCGCTGCAACATAACACTTAGAAGAGCAGAAAAGTGGAGTAAATCAATGTCCAAAGCAATTGAAGTAATACTGAGTTCTTTTTCTCCATTCTCACAATATGATTTATTTCCCAAGATACACCATGTTCCACTTGCTCCTCTCCTGCCTTCAGTAAACTTTTAAACAAAGTTAGCCATTTCAGTTATTTTCTACTGACTTTCTGTATATGCAGTGTTGCCATATGAAAAATATTATGTTCTGTCTCAATGTTCTGTCTGTCTGTCTGAGTGAGATGAATTTTTTTCCTGTAATTTACTCTCTATCTGTTGAAGAGAACGTATTCTGCTGTACAACTTTGTTTTAGTCATGGCTGAATATCCCTTGTCTTTCTGAAAGTAAAAATATCCTGGTAGACAGTACTGACTCCAAAGTCTTGAAAAAATAATGATATTTCATGTAGTTTTTAACTTGGCTTTCAGTAAGTTTGTTTCTATTACTTTTTCAGAAGTCTCTGCCTGACTGTTACAGCTGCATATTTTGTTGAAATGCTGTAACCAGTGAAGTAGCTGGGTAAGTTATTTTCTTTCTCCCTGACTTGATGTTGTTTTTGTAGATAGAGTTGTGGGATTGTTAAAAAGTGCAGAGACAAATGCCTCCTTCTGTTCCCAGCCTTATTAGGAATATGTTGGTGCATTTTCACGACATGTCCGTTGAAGTTAGTGGGAGACGAAGGCTCCCAGTCACCCAGGAACAGGTGGCCCGTGAAAAAGAAGAACAAGAACTGCAGAAAATAAAGCATGCTTTGTATGAAACTAAAAAACGTGTTTCTGTTCAAAAGAAGATCTTTGCAATACTTGCATTTTGCAGCAGGATGCCAGCTATTGGAGTTACCACAAACTGTTATTATGGCAAGGAGAATCCTGTCACACGTGAATTATTTGATGTCATTTTTGGGTTAGCACAATCAACAGTATCAAATATGAAGGGGAAAGAATACCCAATGACCTGCAGAGAAATGCAGTAGTTTCTGAGATATGGGAATAACTCTAAATTTTTTCAAGAAATAGAGGAAAGCAGAGGACCAGAATGAGGAGGCAAAGTACATTCTTCTGTGTGGTGTGAAGTTCTTAAGGCTTTCATTGATGGAGAAATTAAATATCTGCCTTGAAGAACAAAAAGTCTGAAAATTATATTTAAGGTTCTCCTGAAAGATTGAAGACCTATGAATTCACAACTGATGTGCCTTTTCAGGGTGTACTGCATGATGAGTGTCCTGGCCCTGCCAAGAGGTAGGCAGCTCTCAACTGCTTGCTGCACATGGGTTGGCACAGACCAGTTCCAGCTCTCCCTGCCAATAATGCCCTGCCTGCATGGAGTGTGGCTTTATCAGCACAGGGCTGGCCCAGCTGGTGGGGCCGGACAACAGCAGGATACCAGGAAATCCTCCAGCACAGCAAAATAAGTGTCTGAGCAGTAATTGTCTGCTCAGACCTGCCCAAGTGGTGTTGCTGATGAGATGAGAGGTCTGATAAGGCCTCACTGGAACTTGTAGAAACCTACTGAACCTACAGGAGGAGCTGGACTTTTTAGACTGGGACCACAGCTGATGGAGGCCCCCAAGAGCCCCCCAGCAACAAAGCTCTGCCCTTTGTTATCTGCAGAATCAAAGCTGCTGTGTTTGTGAACATCAGGAGGGAGCCCAGGCATGCCTTTAGCTGGAGGGCAATAGCCCTTGACTCTTTCTGTCTGAAAGTAAGGCATTATGCTGCAGTTTTTAAAGCACTCACCAATCAGTTTAATAGGCAAAACAAAGATGCTAGAAGGTGAAACAAAGGGTTGCAGCAATGGAATGACACCATGCATATATTTATGACTAAACCAGTGGTTACTTGTCGGTGACACAGCAGCAGAGAATTTTTATTAACATTCAAATTTGGTGCATTTCTCCCGTTGGCCCGAAGTAAAACACCCACTGTTTTTGTCTCAGGATATGAAGAAAGATTAATGCAGGATGTAAAGGAACTGTAAATGCACGAAGCTTACAGGCTGCGTATTTCTGGTTTTATTCACTGAGGCACTTTCAGGTTACTGGCTGTGGGAAATATTAATTAAGCAAAGAGAGTGCTTGACCTATTGAACAGTGTTCTGCAGTTGTAATAATTTAGGGCAATAAAAACAAATCAATGGCATCAGGGATTTAGTGTTCATTGCAAGATTTACTTAAGATCATCAGAATAATTTCAAATTCTCAACTAAGTGAGAGGGGTAGGTCAAATGCATTATGCAGCACAGAATTAGCCTACTCTGGCATTTCCACAATGGATTAACTTCCAAGAGTAGAGGAAATGATGCCAATAGCCTGTGTCCTTCATGATCAGTGCATTGTCTAATAGCATACCTAGCAGAGGGTGATGAGGCCCTGGCGCAGGCTGCCCAGAGAATCTGTGGATGCCCCTTTGCTTGAGATGTTCAAGACCAGATTGGATGGGCCTTGGGCAGCCTGATCTGGTGGGGGACATCACTGTCTCCAATGGCAGGGGGGACTAGGTGAACTTAAGGTCCATTTACAGCACAAGCTATTCTATGGTTTTATGATTCTATGATCCCTGGTTACTAAAACCTGTGGAGTATGAAATGTTTAACAAATTAGGAAATACAGCAAAGGGTGTGAATACTGTGCTAAAGAATAAAGCAGATTTACTTTTCAGTTTTCTTGATTGCTTTTTGGTATCCATTCAGCTGAGCTGGTCAATCCCTTGATGCTTGGCCAGGCTGGATGGGGCTGTGAGCAACCTGGTCTAGTGGGAGGTGTCTCTGCCTATTAACAAGGGGTTGGAACTACATGATCTTAAGTGTCCCTTCCAATCCAAACCATTCTATGTTTTTTATGTTCTTATGCAGCGTGTGCAATGGGTACAAGACCTTGGAAGATCATCATGATCATTCAGTCTGCCATGTGGCATGGCACGGGCTGGAGAACAATCACAAATGAATAATAGTCTGAATTGTTCATCAGCAATGAGACAGGGACTTAATATTTTCTCTAAAAATTCTGCTCATGGAGCAACTGCCATTATGACAGTGCTTAACTCCTCTTAGCAGTAGATTAGTACATATTTATGTTCTATTTGATTGTATGTAGACTAAAAATAAGTATTTACTTTGTAGTGTCCTTTCTCTGGTTAAGTAAGATACGCTCATGACGTACTTAGTGCTTAACCTCTGCTTAATGACCTGAGAATTCCTGCAGTTTCTTGACATTTTCCAAACTGCTAATGCTCATAGTTCACTGTTCCAGTTCTTCATTTTTCTCTTCCATCTGTAGATCCAAAGGCCACACATTTGTCTTTGCCCAGGGTTGAGAGCTCATGTTCAGCTGGTTGGTCACCACCATCCACACAGCTTTCTCAAAGTCACATTCACAGCATTTTCTCTGAACTTATCCATTCCCCTCTCCACACCATAGGTGTCCCTGGAAGCTATGGATTTGCTTGGAGAAGAAGCTCAAAGCCCACAAGAAGCCAGTTAGTTCTCCAGTGGATTCTACCGGTGTGTGTCCTTTTTCACAGAAATTTTCCATGGCTCTCTACTCCCAAAGCAGACTGATATTTGTTCTCATTGACTCCTCTTACTTGCACGTGTTAATTTATAGGGAGCCATGAAAATACCAGTACATGAAGATGTTTTGAGAATGCTCCTAATCTTAGCCTGAAAAGAATGGATGTTCTGTGGGTACTAAATCTTCCACTGCACCACCTGGCTTCTGTTCAGTACAATTTTAATCTAAATTAGATATGCAATGGAAGAGGGTTTTTTTTCCTTTTTTCTTTTCTTGGTGAAAATGCCAGGAGATCAGCTGTTCACACTCTATCCTTAGTTGTGTATCAAAGGAACTTCCTGTTCCCACAATATTTTACATAATGGCTAGCCAACAACTTAAATTAATGCAGGAACAGACAGGGAACAAAGCTGGAAGGAAAAAAAAAAAAAAAGAAAAAAGAGAGAGAAGCTGGTGAAACAAAGGAAAGTCATGACTTGTAGGAGAGAAAATGGGAAGAATGGCAGATGAGAAAGGTACCAGGAAACAATACTGAGCAGAAACACATACTTTATACCACTGGGAGGAACCAACTGATGCAGTGGAAAAGAAGACTCCAGAATAAACAGCAAAACACAGAGAGGCATTCAGCTGTATCTGTCATCATATCTGCCCCTTTATCCTCACACTACGCCAGTCAGGGAAGGGTTCCCTGGTCTTCTCAACAGCTACTCAGTCTCAGTCTCCAAATGTCCACATCCTGCATACTCTGGTGCAGCCAGCTTCCACCTCCTGCCTTCTCAGTCAGCTGCCCCAGCTCCAATGCCTGGCATCCCATGAGTGAACTTGCTTATGTCCTGGGAAGTGAAGGAATGTTTGATTTTCTGTGTGCCATATTTGATATCATTTACATAAAGTGAAAGATACACATGGAGAGTCTGAATCTAGACACCTGTTCTCCAAACTTTAAGACATTTTTATTTCATCCTTCAGAGGATTGTCTCCAAGCTCTGGTCCATGGTACAGCAGTGGGGACAAGATAGAATGCTGAGGACCATTTTGTTTCTGCATTTGTCTCCCACAGATTAGATGGTTTGGGTGGAGAGGGACACTACCTGGGTAGGCAGCTGTGCATAGGCAACAGTATCTTAAAACTGCTATCATCAACCTCTCCAGCTCTCTATTTGAAGGAATGCATGGAACCTTTCCTGTCATTACCTTCTTTCCTCTGGGATGCCAGTAACCAGGGATGGCTGTAAGGCTATTCCTTTAGCAGCAAAACAAGATTGAGAAAATTATAGTGATGCTTCTGTGTGCTTGTGAATGTGAGCTTTAATCTAGAAGCGTGAAAGCAGACCAAAGTGTTTATTTGTCTTTGCCAAACTGATTGCTGTCACACAGCAATGTTTGCCTTTGAAACTCTTCAACTCTTGATGATGCAGATTTCAGAGTAAGGTAGCGGTTGTAATTGCTGCAGTGAATTCAGCGTGGTGTCGGTTTCAAGTGAGGAGATAAGAATAGAAGTGACAGAGAAAACAGTGGGATACAGGAAGGATGGAAATACTCTGTGCTCCTTAGTAAATAAATTCTTTTTAGACCAAAAGCAGCAGCATATCCAAACCATAGTCCACAGGGAAGAGGAGAGGTGGGGCAGAGCTGTCTTAGACGTACTTTATTTCTCTGGGTTTTCATCTGCATCCACTAGATTCATCATCATCTACACTGTGATATTTCTTCCCCTAGTTCAGAATATGATTTTTTTTCCTGCAGTGTCTGAACCATATTTGAATGCACCTTCACAACTGCTAACATTTTCAAACACTGTTTCCAATGCTTCTTCACTCAGAGAACCTTTTGCTCATTGTGAAGCATCCACATGCACACAAACACTCATCCGCAAAGGAAAAGCCAACCTGCTGGGCAAACATAGCCCTTGGTTGAAGGGAGAGGGGTGAGCAGCAGGGGCTGAAACAAAGGCAAAGTCACCTTTAACCAAATCTGTGTCTAATAGAGCTTCTGGAATAAATGCTGATTGTTTGGCTTGATAGTGCTGCTTCGTGCTGGCTTCACATTGCTCTGGGCATGGAAACCTAGGGGACTCTGTGCTGCAGAGTGTTTGTTAGCAGCCAGTCCTTGCCAGAGTTGGCTCTGCGGCTGAACTGAGACAAGATAAAGATTGTTACTTTTGTTGGATTTGACTATTAATATAAATGAGAGAGCATTTCTCAGGCTCTTGAGAACAGAAACTGAGGGTCAGTGGTTTAATTCCTTATTGCTCACAAGAAAGATGAATCATTTTTGACGAAAACCTTGCTGTTTCTCTTCCTCTTTGTATTCATCACCTCCAAAAATCATTACCTGGAGCAAACTTCAGATACTCATTTCCTGAAACATTACTTAAAACATCCACTTCTTGTAGAAACCATTGAATTTGTATCCATACCTGCATATATTTCCAGTACAGTAGGCTATTCCACTTACTTCCACTCTTACTTCATTGACTCCGTTTTTGTTTTTGTAGCGAAGTTTAGGTCACAAACACAGTAAATGAAGAGCAAGCAGTTGCATTCATTCCGGCTCTGATGCAAGTCCTAACTGAACTGCTATGACATGAGCTGCTGCTCACATTGGTGGTATGCTGATGGCTAGACTAGATTATATTAGTGGTTATTTCCAAACTTAACGATTCTATGATTCTGTGATTCTATAATTCTATGACAAGGATGCATGACACACATGCTGTTTTAACAAAACATTTTTTATTCTGCACTTTCCTCTTCCTCTGCCTTTATTTGCTGAACGACTAGAGGCAGCAAGTGATCAGAGGGCCCAAGACCTTCAGCAACAAAACAAGGAAGAGAAAATTGGAACAGTGCTTCTATGCCTTTCAATAGATATGCCTCAGCTTTAGGCCCAGGGGCTAAGCTCTGTGCTTGCCTGTTCCAGATCTTGCCTCCAAAATGCCTTGATGCCTGGTGACAAATGCAGTGTTTGGAATTGGACAAAAATTTTGATGACTGCAATGAATTTACTGTGCTATTAAAAATAGGCTGTAATTATTTGTGGTTCAAAAGGCTTATTTCTTCTCAGAGCAAATCCAATGAAACATGTGATGTTTTTGTTCTCTTCTGTTTTACGCTGATAAAATAACGTTCAGAGAAAGCTGAAAAACGTGGATACTGTTGAATGCCTAGTTAGTTTACTGAGCCTAAGTACTCTGTCACATTACTGAACTTGATAAATGACAGTATAGTATGCCGTTACAGAGCTTTTCTCATTCAAAACACTACTAAAGCATTAATTAATTTATCCCATTTCCATGATCACATACTAATATTGTTATATTCATAATACTCTAACAGCAAGACTAAATGTGTGAAATAAAAGGACTTAAGCTGCCACTAATTTTCAGAACTTCCACTTGCCAACACATGATCATTCTTTACACCTGACAGATTATCCAGGAAAAGGGTTAACTGCCTGAAAAAGAGCCAGGAGCCAATCACTGAATTTCGTGAGATGCTCTATTGCACACAGTTCATTGCTGGTATAAGATGAATGTGAAAGAACTTTTATAATGCATTTATATGACTTGTCTCTCCTGGCTAGAAATAGAATAAGGAATACATAAAATTTGGTTAGGTGAAGGAAAATAGAACAATCTCGCATTAAAAGAATGCATCAATGCACCAAAGTGCTTTATTTGATCCTGAGGAAAAATATTTAACTTACTACTGTGACTCTCCACTGTTTACTTTCTAATCCTTAACACCATCTGTGAATGGCTATGAAGGATCGTTGCCATGATCAACGTGGGATGGAGTTTGCCTCTTTGGGGTGAGTGTCCCTTGTCCAGCATCAGTGCTGTTGAAGTTGCAATGACCCATGCAACATGATCCCTTGTGCAAGAGCCTGTGTTTGGTTGTCAAGGAGACTGGCTTTTTTTGTCAGATGCAGCTTTGAATGTGAAGGGAGTAATATAAAGGAAAAGTGTGTGTACTTGTGACACTTAAGGAAGAGACCCACATCTCAAACTCAAGAAAAATTTGATTTCACCTCCTCACTGAAACAGATGCAGCAGTAGTGGATTTTCAGTCATTTTGTGGTAGCATGCTCTCAGACCTAATAAAATAGGGCGGTAAATCTTTCATGTCAGCTCCCAGGCAGACAACACACCTTTCTTCAGTGAGACTATGAATGGTAGAGCCAATGAAGGCACTGCTATGGTTTTTGGAAGTTCTGTTTTGTACCACTGTCCTATAGTTAGGGGAGAGCCTGCTCAGGATCTGTCCTTTTGGCCAATGGATTTAGTGATGGTCAGCAATTACTTTGCTCCAGTTTTCTGCTATTGTCTCCACAGACTGTAGGAGAATAAGGTTGGTGGGGATCTTCAGGACTTCTTGGTTCCTTCTTCTACCTCCAGACTGGTTCAGCTTCACCTGTGCCAGCTCCTGGAGAAGCTTGGCTAGCCTCCCCTTGGGGGTCTCTAAATATATAATTACTCTATTAATCCTCTGTTACATTGTTAGAAAGTATTTCCTAATGACTAGCCTGCAATTAAAGTTTCTAATTTCTTGCCTTTCCCTTCCTCCTCTCTCTCCTTGGGTACGTAGGACAGATCATTACTTTCCTTTTCTCCCTGGGATTTGAGCTGTGGTTGGTACCACTTTTTCCCTCATTCTCTAGTTGTTTCTAAATCTTTATCAGTATGCAGGGTTTCTGGACCTCCTACCATGCTCACTGATATTTTCTGTCTTTATCCAGGTGGCGCATGCCTTTTCTGATGCAGAGGGCCCCAAAGGATGTGTGACACTTCAGATGGGGCCTTTCCAATGCTGAGCAGAGCTGAAGGATTGTCTCATGTGCAGACATTTGCACATTCGGTAAAGTGGTTTCCTTTTTTTTTGCAGCAAGAAGTCACATTGAGCTTCTGATCAGCTGCATCTCCACCTCTACCCTCTGCCCACCTCCAGCCAGCTCCTTTTTTTCCTCCAGCATTACCAGCAGCAGCAGCTCTTTTCCCACCAAGCACTGTGCACTTAGGATTCACATCTATTTTATGGTGCCCAATAGAAATAAGGATCAATGCAGCACCTAGAGCAGTAAATTTCCTTCCCTTCATTCTGGCTGAAAATTTTGGATAGAAAGCTCTATGGATCAGGACATGCTTCAAATTTTTCATTCATCTGCCATTAGTCTAATCTTTTTTTTCCTTAGCTTGTTTATGAGAATGTAATTGAAACAGCAGTGATAAACTTTAAAAGAATTGAGTAATGACATTTCCACCTCCACCCCTATTCACAAAATGTGTTACTAATTTGAAAGAGGTAATTTAATTGATTTGACACAGCTTCCTTTAACATCTAATGCTTGGCCATGTGTCTCTTAAAATAGAAGAAGCTGTTTGATGTAGTTCTGAGGACGTACCTTCTACAATGCATAGAAAAAGTCTCTAAAACACATTCCAAAATTTGTATTTTCAGTGTGCATTTCACTTTACAACATTCCATATTCCAATTCTTTTGGAAATGGTTTTATGTCATCAATACTCCAGATTTGTAAAACTGAAAATCTGTTTCATTAGAGTACTGAATATATCTTTATACTGCATAAAATTACAGTCTGAGCTGTCACTGATGAATGTGCTGTGATTTCAGAAGGTGTTTCCCTGCTGTGCTGAGGATTAGAAACCTTTCTGCAATAGATTTTATCTATTGACAATCTTCAGTCACTTCAAGCTCATTATGCTATCACAGCTATGACATCTCCTAGCGGGGCTTCAGCTTCAGAGGTGCTCTGCACTTTACTGTGCCATTATTTCATTTTATGAGGCATAGGAAGGATGGGAGCTGGAATGGCAATTCACCAGTTCCCACGTAGCTTTGTCCTTTCCCTCGTGGCTCTTTTACAGCTGGCTGCAAAATCACAAGGCTGATCTAAAGGAAAGCATTGCTAATTTTTATAAGTACACATCTCTTTAATCTGTTTTGTATTTTCAAGTCTGCCAAAAAAGGGATGGTCTGCAGGCATCCAGTAGAGGTATATTTTTCAAGTTATTCAGAGATGACCATTACAGTGGGAATAATTTACTTTGTGTGGCTAGGGAGTCAGGTATAAGATTTTCATTTTGAGGCTGTAAGCCATCAAGTGCCAGTCTAATGATGCCTTTAGTCCCAGCAGTCCTGCTGCCTGGCTGTTAGCAACTGGCAGCTTCAGAGGAACAATGGGCTGCAGAGGAGCCTTGGGAAGCAGAGTTAATGCTCCTCGTGGTGAGTGGTGGCAGTGATGGAGCAGGTGAGGCAAATGAGGCAGGGCACAAGGATGTGGGGAGTAGTCTGCATAGAACCATAGAATATCCTAAGTTGGAAGAGAGCCATAAGGATCACTGAGACCAGCTCCTGGCTCCACACAGGACCACCCAAAATTAAAACTCTGAGAGCACTGTCCAAACAGTTCTTGAACTCAGGCAGCTTGAAGTCATGTTCACTGCCCTGGGGACTCTGGTGAAGAAACTTTTCTCAATCCCCAACCTGACCCTCCCCTGACACAGTTCCACGCCTCCCCCTCAGGTCCTCTCATCATCAGAGAGAAGAGCTCAGCCCTGCCCCTCCACTCCTCTTGTGAGGAGCTGTAGACTTCCCCTCAGCCCCTCCTCAGCCTCTTCTGTTCTGGGCTGAACAAACAAAGGGACCTCAGCTGCTCCTCATACATCTTTCTCTCCTGACTCTTCACTATCTTTGCAGATTCCTTTGAGTGCTCTCTAATAGTTTTATGTCCTTTCTATATCGCGGTGCACAAACCTTCATATGGTACTCATGGTGAGGACACAGCAGCGCAGGGAAGAGTTGAACAATCCCTTCCCTTGACCTATTGTCTGTGCCATGCTTGATGCACCCCAGGGTATGGTTGTCCTTCCTGGCTGCCTGGGCACACCGCTGACCCATGTTCAACAGCATAGAAGACCAACTCAGTGATAAGAAACTTCCTTGGGGATGAGATGAGTCTGAGCAGGACATAAAATCTTAGAATATCATAGGTTGGAGGGGAACATAAAGATCATCTAGTTCCAACTGCTCTGCCATGGGCAGGGTTGCTACCCACCAGCTCAGGCTGCCCAGGGCCCCATCCAACCTGGCCTTGAATTTCTGCAGAGATGGGACATGCAGAGCTTCTCTGGGCAGCCTGTTCCAGCACCTCACAACCCTGAGTAAAAAATTTCTTCCTAACATCTAACCTAAATTTCTCTTCTTTTAGTTTAAAGCTGCTCACCCTAGTCCTATCACTATCTGTCTGTGTAAAACATCTATTTCTCTTCTTTCTCTTTCTGTAAGCTCCTCTCAAGTACTGAAAGGTTGCAATGAGTTCTCCCTGGAGCCTTCTCTTCTGCAAGCTGAAAAAGCTCAGATCCCTCAGTCTTTCTTCATAGAAGAGGTGTTTCAGACCTCTGACCATCTTCATGACCCTCCCGTGGAACCAATCCAACAGCTCTGCAGCCTTTCTGTACTGGAGGCACCAGACTTGGAAACAGTACTCCAGATGAGTACTCTCACAGGAGGTAGAGAGAGACAGTCACCTCCCTGTCCATGCTGGCCACCTCTCTTTTCATACAGCGCAGGATACTGTTGTCCTTCCAGGCTGCAAGGGCACACTGTTGATTCATGTCCAGGTTTTGTCCCCCAGAACCCCCAGTTCTTTCTACACAGGTCTGTTCTCAATGAGTTCTTCTCTCACTCCATATACATGTCTGGGATTGCCTTGACCCAAATGCAACATCTTGCACTTGGCCTTGTTGAATCTCATTAGATTTTCGTTTGCCCAAATCTCAGGTGTGCAGGTCCCTCTAAATGATGTCCCTCCCTTCTATTGCGTCTTATCCAAACTCGGTGATTCTATGATTCTATAAGGTTTTGTGGGGAAATATTGGTGGTAGGTGGACTATTGGACTAGATGATCTTGGAGGACTTTTCCCACCTTGGTGATTCTATGATATCTGGATTATAGAGGGCCTAGAAATGTCCTCAGTTTCTGTCCCTCGTGAGGAAATTGACTTGTTAAAGATGGATACATGTGTCCAGAAAGCAATTTTCAAAGGCACCGAACTTTCACAACAGCCTCCTTAGGAAGTGCTCAGCTGGACAGTTTTCAACCAGCTGCAACACAGAGGCAGACTGCTGTCTGCTCAACTCTCATGGGACAATGGCTAATGGACATTGCGCCTACTGGTCTGTCCACATGAAGAAAATGGATACAGATATTGGTGTTATACATCTGAAGTACATGTGGAGGAGCACTACAGGGCCCATGCTTTCCAGTAGCACAAAGACACAACTCATTTCATGAGCTGTGGCTGTGGAGCTGCTGGGCTCCTGCTGTGATAGAGAAATTCATGGTGTTCCAGCCTCTGTGCTGCTTTCTCCTGGGGCTTAGGAGGCCCAACACAGTAGGACATGAACTTGATTGGAACTTCACAAATTTAAGGAATGCAAATGATTACTATTCATAATAGAAGGGAGAAAATATCCTGTGCTTAGCAGCTAAAACTGCCTGAGGAATAAAACTGCTTGTTGTAGCTGGAAGGAAGATCCCAGGGGAGTTCTTACCGGGTATTTTTGCTGCAGGTTTCTGAAAAGCAGCTGGCTGTCAGATGCACTGCTTGGAAATACATGTTTGCCAGAGGGCAACTGTTTGACAAGGTTAGACAGCTCTGATTATGTGCAGAGCACTACTAAAAATCTGAATTTACACAAAATATTCTTCAAGGCAGTAGAAAGCTGCACCGTTTTCAAGACACTAATTTTAACTTTTGTGCCAGTGTATACCGAATCAGGTTTTTTTTTTACTGCACTCGTAACAGGCACCCTGAAATTGATCCCTTTCTGGAGCTCAATGTAAATGTGTTTTGTAAAAAAATATGTGATTTTGGTCTTCCATTTTCTCCTCTCTCTCCTCTCATTCCTTAATATTTTGAAACCAGTCCTTAAAACAAAGAACATGCAAAGAGAAAACATTAGGTCAGACAATTTATTGATCCCTAATTAGTGCTCCTTTACCTGTCTCCAGTAGGAAGAACTCTGGCTAGCTCTTTAGATGAGGCTGCCCCAGTGCCTGGGTTATACCTAGCATTTTACCCGAGGAAGTTAAGATGAGGCAAGGAGCATCTCTCACATTTTCAAAAGTGGCAGATGTGAGGTTGGTGCTCCTCGCCTCTAAAAAGCACAATTTATCTAATCAGTCAGAGGAGCAAATCCCATGAGTAAAGCTGTGTTCTCAAGAATGCACTGTGTTTTCCTGGAATCAGGGAGAAACAATTAAGAAAAAAAGCTCTGATTTCTGTATAACATTACTAATAAGTAGCTCAGAGTCTTATACTAAAAATATCTAGGTTTACATATCATTACTGTAAAAAATAAAGGCAAGGCATATTTCAGTCAGGAATGTGTAATGCTAAGAGTACTCCAGAGTAATGACTTGTGTCAGGGTAACTTTCAGGGGATTTCAGCAGAAGAGGCATTTACAGAGCTCTTTACAGATATCTTCCCTTTTATAATTTACTCTGGGATTATTTAATAAACCAAAATTTTTAGCACGTGAAGCTGCCGTTCTACAAATGGTCTTGTGAAATGCCATTTTATCCTGGAGGGGCCCAGGAAAGACTGTATCTAGTTTTCTCACCATTGCTGAATATGAGTATCTTCTCCTTGCCATACTGCTGAACTTATTGCCACCATTAGTCTAGGTAGCTGTTGGCCATGGCAGCCCCATCCCCCAGCAGCTGTCTGTCTTCTTCCCCACTCTGCTGCCTCGTGATATAACAAATATTCCTGCAGGGAAGGTGCAGTGATGGTGAAGGAGGCTGTGTATCACGTGGAGATAGCAGAGGATGGTAGTGATGGGGAGATGTGCAGGTCTTGCATCATCTCTCTAAGCTACTGTGTCACTGTCAGAAGTGAAACTTTCCTTTTGATATGTTTGTCCATTCAAATACTATTTGTATTACTAAGAAATATCAAGTCTTACTGGTTCTATGTTCCCCTTACCTACTTACCTACTGGTACCAGAGCTGTATCTGTGGAAAGTGCTGGAGTTCGCTGCTGCACAGCAGGACTCCAGTTTCAGTGAACTCTGTCTGTTCTACCAGCAAAGATGTAAAGGATCCTCAGTTAGAAAGGAAAAACAATTCCCTATAAACATTTTAAAAGTCCTTTTACAAATTCAAATTTATTATGATTAAAATTGCATCCTGAAAAGAAAATTCTTGGCTGCTAAGTCTGCCATACTGAGAAAGCCCCAGAGAGAGCCATGACTAATATTTGCATGTAATGGCACCTTCTAGGCTGGAGAAGAGGGGGTTCAGGGGAGACCATACAGCTCTCTACAACTGCCTAAAAAGAAGTTGTGATAAGGTGGGGGTTGGCCTCTTCTCCCATTTAACTAGAGATAGGACTAGAGCGAATTGCCTCAACTCAATTGAGATTCAGGTTGGACATTAGGAAAAACTTCCCTGGGAGAGTGGTCAGACATTGGAATAGGCTGCCCAGGAAGATGGTTGAGTCAACTTTGCTGGAGGTGTTCAAGAAATATTTGCACAAAGGGACATGGGACAGAAATATTGGTAGTAGGTGAATGATTGGACCAGATGATCTTGAAAGACTTTACCAACCTTGGTGATTCTATGATTCATAAGAAAACCCAGATATAATCTGCTGCTTGTCCTTGAACACAAGTAGGAATGGTTTATTTGTCTATATTGGTCACTACCCATCTGAATTCGATTTTAGGAGCTGATTATCAGTCCCTGAGCTTATCTCAATCCAGTCTTTCCATACCTTCCCCTCAACAAAAAACAAACTGAACTTAAGCATGTTTGAGGAAAGTTACGATCAGTCACTACATTGTTTTACGGTAAAGGAGTATTAACTCATTAAGTAGAATGTCTGAAGCATTCTTCACAGTTCTATTTAGTTTTGAGTAAGTAGTCACTATTGCAAACCACAAGAAAATGGGTGTTTTGTGCCACTGTAATAGGACATCCAGGTCCCAGAAGGTCTTTTAGTTCAAAATTTCTTGACAAAGTCAAAGGGGGTTTTCCACTGGATATTCTCTTGCAAATTTGTATGTGTTCAATTATTTGTCTTTGAACAGAGCCAGTATTCTTTGAATCTGCTTAGATAATGGACATGATATAGATATGGCTATAAAGTTTAAACCAATTACTGATAATGTGGTATTCAGAAAATGAGAATGGATCTATATAATCATAGTTTAATTAGCATTGATTTTTTAAATCCTTAATAACAGAAGTCCTGTTCTTTTCCTATGTATATTTCCATTAGAAAAAAAAAAGTCTATGAAATTGGCACTCAAACCACAGTTCAGAATAAATATATATCAGATCATCAAGACCTCAAGTTTCTTTTGAAGCAATGCTGTAGGTGAATACTGAAATTCCAGTGAAATGCAGCAATTGCCCAAGATTGCATTCACTTCTGCAAGTGAGTACACAAATGATTGTAGCCTAATGTTATTTGTTTATATAGTATTGTTTGCAGTTTGCTCGTGATGTACCAGTCATGTTCCAGAACAGTTTTAGTTCTATATGAACTATAATAAAAGATAGAGATTATATTTTCTCTACACTGTAATTTATAGACTTCAGTGAAAAAATCACCAAGATGACAGCAAAATATAAACCAAATGTTCCTGGTAACAGATAGGTCTGGGGCAATTTCATCTTTCAGTTTCCCTGTAAAATGCTTATGATTATTATTTATACAGGATGTCTGTAAATATGGGAGAATATATGAAAGAAAGAGCACAGAATTCAGAAAGGCATTTCAGCAGTTATGCATTAAAGCCCCAAATGAGGGTCATATAGAGGGGATTTAGGCAATTACAGCAAATCTAGCCACTTGGCAGGCAAATGAATGTAATTTATTAAACCCAACTGTTTTGCACTGACAAAGACTAGTACTTCCTCTGTGCAAAATATCAATTATGACTGAAAACAACTACCGTTGAGCTAATGTCAGCTCTGGAAAGTGAATCCTCAGTGAGACACATAGAAAGAAAACTCTAAAATATCCCTAGATGTTATGGGAGGAAAGAATGAGGGAGTGTGGTGGAGGGTGGTGATTTCTATGTAGCTTCTCCAAGATGCAAACCAGCAAGTAGGACCCATATTATGCTATGAAAGAGAGCCAGAAAGGGATTTGTGCCCCACACCATGGCAGTGGTTGTCTATCAGTGGTGAGAATGACAACTCAGGACAGGAGAGATGGGCACGCTGAAGTGAGCCAGCCTGTCAAACTCCTAAGGTAAGTATTTGGTAGAAGTTTTCAGATGGCTGAAGATTGTGTTACTGCTCTGGGAAAGGGTGAAGCGTGGGTCTGTGCTGAGAATCCAGGTCTCATGAGTGCCCAAATGGACGCTTCAATTGGGGAGCATAGTGAATACAGCTCTTTGAAGATCTTTATTTAAAAATGCCTGGAGCACTAAACCTAGCCTAAAGCTGGCTGTATTAAGTTGAAATTTGGCTTAAAAATATAGTTTCAGCCCAGGCTGTCAATATTCAAGGCAAAACCTAGCATTTTCAGCGGGTTTCTGTGGTGTTATTTTTACAACATTTCTGAACACAATTTCAATTGAACAAAATATCAGAAGATTGTAATGGTGGTAGAAAATACATTGTTTGCCAATGTTCTGGGTCATTCTGGATCATTCTGTTGACGCCTTAATTCCTAAGCATCCTGTTGCATACTGTGATCAGCCAGAGTCACCTAGAGAGGAGAGCATGCTGGTAGAAGAAGATTCATGGACTTGCAAGTTGATAGAGGAAGAGAGACCGCTGGTAGAAAGAGTGGCACCAGCTCCAGGAGAGGGCCTCCTTACCAAAGGAGACTGTGGAATTGAAGGAGACAGTCACCATCTGCAAGACTGCAGGTTAGTCCACATGGGAGTGACTCAAAAGGGTTCCAGGAAGGAATAAAAGCTTTTAGAAGTGTAGTGTTGAAAGATATTAGGGTTCATGCTACATGAGGAAAAGTGTGATGTCATTGGAATACGTGGAACTGGGACCTGCTTGGGGTATTTGGCAATAATACCTTTGTGGTGATGTTTGCTCTCATGAATAGCAGTATTCTCGTGAATAACAACTGGTGCTGTTGGATAATGGTCAGTCACTCCTGCTCCTTCAGCTGCAGATGAAGTGAGGGAACATGCTGTGTCCTTGGCAGGTGTCACCATCCCTCCCTTCTGGAGGCCACCACCAGTAGTTTGTCTCTGGCCTTTTTGCCCAGCTGAATGCTCCTGGGCCAGCATCTAAACTCTGGGACCTGCAGCACCCTTAGAGGTGAGGCTAAAACCCTTTCCTACCAGCAGCCAGCTTGGTCACAGTGAAGACAAGACAGCTTCCAGGTCCCTGTGCTCTATGAGGCCAGGGAAAATATCCACAGACACTTCTTCCTTATGGCAAATCCAAAGGACTTCGTGTGCCAAGGGAAAGGAGCACAGGTACAGGCTGTTACCAGGACCCAGGCAACATATGGTAACTTGTTATGCTGTGATAATTCAATGGCTTGCCTAGCTTGAAGATGTATCAGTTACCACTTATTGTTTCGTAGCTGCGATCAGCAGAATGATGTCTCTGTAAATAGTTGTCAAGGGCCTAGTTTTGTCTGCTCTTAGTGTGAGCAGCCCCATGGCTTTCCACAGGTGTGTTTACAATGGGGAAGAATCATTCAGCAGATTGGGATACCAGAATCAGGTCTACATTTCCACTATTCACTTCGAAGTGTTCCTGGAGATTCTACTTCATTTATTATTATGCAAGTGGCAGAAAGCAAAGTGATTGCCAGACCTATCAGAGCCTGATGCCACGCTGTGCCATGAAAGCAGTGGGACAAAAATTCTCTACACAGGTTCTGCCTACCTTGAAGGGCTAAATCACACCTGCACTGGAGAGGAGGTAGGAGGCATGAGAAAATCTCACTCTTGCATGCCTCCATTCAGACTCTTGGCTTTGCTCTTGTTTTTATTGCTCCATATTGGCTTGGGATGTAAAAATACACACAAAGGTGCAAAGTCAGGAGCTAACATCTTTCCCTCATCAGACAGGTGGAAATTAAGCATCCTGAGGAGGCTGGCAGGTTTCACATCAGCAATGATGTCTTAATAATCTCACTCAAGGGTACTGAAATGGAAACAAATGTTCAAGAGGTTTGAAGATAAAAAATCAGTACACGGAAATGTGAAAGGTGTCCTGGAGAGACTGGGATGGCAAGGCCAGGAGCAATGGTTGGAGCTGGAGCTTCTCTACCACCAGTACCCACAGAATGAAGTGATGTGGACAGGTCCAAAGCATTAACCCCACAGAGTGACACAGGGATTTTGTGGGGGCTATACACCTGTGTGCACCCTGTTACGGAGATGGGTTGCTATGCTGCTACCACCCACGGTAAGCATCATGGAAATGTAAGGTGCTATTCCATCTCCTTAGCTGGGAGGCCATAGTGCAAGCCCGTGAAGGAGCGCCACAGAAGTGATCAAATGCCCTTTTTGCTATGAAAGCTCTTCCTTTACTTCTTTCACTTAACCTAGCATAAATTGTTCAGATTAGAAGTGTACAGTTTCTTTGGGTATGCAGCAGGAGTTATTGGCTCAGTAAACTAAACACCAATAAAACTGAGATAATGAGCCATTATTTATGCAGCAGAGCCGTTACGCTTTTATTTATTATGCTTGCTGTAATTACAGTTTCACCAGACCTGACAGTAACACATTCTTTAATGATGTACCCAGAGAAAGGATTTATTTGGAAAAACAAACAAACCACAAGTGTTAGTCATAACATAACTTTCTACAGGAAATTTTTAGAAAGGAAGATAAAACATAACAGTAATGGATTTAATAAGAAAATATGTTGGTGCGTTTGCTTGTTAGTCAGTTTGTTTAACTCTTTGTCATGTTTTCAAAGGCCCCATCAGTCTTACAGGTCACAGTGAAAGCTGCTGTTACACTGGTAATGCCTGGCAGCAGGAATACCTAGAGGCAGTTGGCACAAGCTGGAGCACAGGTGCTTCTTTCTGAACACTAGGCAGCATTTCTGCGCTATGTGGGTGATGGAGAGTTGGCACAGGTTGCCCAAAGGCTATGGAGGACATGGCCCTCCCTAAGCACCCTGCTTGGGGTGCCCCTGCTTGGGCAGGATGGACCAGATAGGTCCAGAGAGCCCTGCCAGCCTCAGCCACTCTGGGACTCTGTGATTCTGCAGTTACAACACGATATCTAGTAAACGTGGCACATGCAAAGCTGCTTGTAAAGAAGTGATTTGCTGGTAAGAAGAAACTCCTCTGAATAAATGCTGTCTCATGGCAGCTTCACCAGTTCTTAATCTCTTATGCATTCAGGTCTTTTCTGAGTTTTTCTCTGTCATCAGGATGTCATCCCCCTGTTAAGTTATTATCTAATCTATTATTCTTTCAAAAATAAACAAAAAAGCAACAGCAAAAAAGATAATATAAAAATCAAATAAGGTTTCACTTGTAAATTTAACGTAGACTGCTACTTGTTTGGCATGTTTCACCTGCCAGATATATCTCTGTAGACTGGCCTCTTCATAAGTATTCCCATAAAAGCATCACCTTCCTGGTGGAAGCATGCCCAAATAACTGACCCTGGGCTCTTTTTCTTGGTAGCTTCCAGGCCCAGCTCCATCCAGCATCCCCTCTGAATCAAAACCTACCCTTGTCCATTGTAGGGAATAGTTTTCCTTACTAGCATATCTTGCTCGGACCCGAGACTCTCCTCTGTCCCTTCTGTCCTTCCTGACCACACCACAAAAGCCTCAGTGCCTTTCTCCTGGGACTTTGTGCTTGAGATCATCATTAGTCTGTTTCTCTCTTTTATAGCAGTAGTCAAAATGACCACAGAGACAATGTGGCCACCTGTAGGATTCACCACAGCCATACATTTTTTCTGTATATCCTTTCAAAATGAATACCTCAAAGACTAGATAACCTGTTGTATGGGGGACTGCTGAGTCATGGCCTGAACCTGTGACTGAGCACCTGAAGGAAAGAGCTGGTCAGCCCTGGGAACACAGGTGAAGGCAATTCAACTGTGCGACCAGAAGGGTGGAGCCAGGCTCCACCCCTCTTAGGTCTTATTTAAGGTCTGACTGCCGCTGAAGAAGTATCTCTTCTTGGAGGTCCTTCATGTTGGAGGGATTTTATTTTTCTTCTTCTTCTCTGTGAGCCTGTGTTTTTTTGTGATGGGTGAGTGTTCATTTTTCCTTCCTTTTGTAACATCTCCTTTTTTGGGCTGGTCCCTTTGTACTTGTACAGCTCAATCTTGTCTTGAAGATTTAGACCTGTGCTGAGCACCTCTTGCAGTCATCTGCCTGGGCTGTGACTGGCACTGAGTTGGAAGGAAGCTGACAGCAACTTTGGTGTCAACAACACTAAAAAGTGATGGAGGAAAAGCATAGAACAGGAAAATCATGCAGAATTTCCTCATGCTTAATTGTTTTGTTTGCTTAAAAATTTGCTGCATTTTTGCACTATTCTTGTTCCAAGTGGGGCTTTGCTGAAGTGCTTTATTTGCTGCTTGCTCAGCCAACAGAGCAGTAATCTCCTCACTTATGCTGTCTTTTAATGACAGTCTGTCCCTGTGCTAATCTCTCACCTCACCCCCTGCGTTTCTTTGTGATTATCTTCAGGATCCATGTTGACTGAAGAAAACTACCACTTGCTTATAGCCAGGTGAATGTCTGCATTTCTTTGTTCGAACTCCATCAAACAGAATTTAGAATGTTTTTTGGCTTTCTAACTTTTTCTGGAGTGATGTGGTATTTATCTCAGAGAGCCCTGACATCCTTACTCCCATGGGGTTTGCTGCAGTGACATGTCAAATCTTATCTTAGATTAGGTTGTTAACTCTTTGGGACTGAGGTGCTAGCTTCCAAGATTTAATGACATTCTCTGGGTCATGTAGACTAGAACCGTTTACAGAATTCTCCAGGGGTCCCTTTTCTAGTGATAAAAGTAATTAGGGATGCAGAATTTGTTTTCTGCTCCTTTTCAGCTGGAACTTCCAGCTGTGGTGAGCATTTCTGCCAGAAGGCATCAGATACATTAGCCTAGTTGCAAAAAGGGAAGGAAACAGCACTGCAGTAGGGGAAAACAAGCAACCATGAAAAAGTTGCTTATGATGTTCACCCATGTCTATGAAGGTTTTGTCAAATGATTGGTTGTGTAGTGTCAAGAGAGTAAGAGAAATATTTGGGCCTATAATTGTTCCTGCTACAAAGGCAATAGGCAGCAGATTGATCCAAAATACCAGCTCAAATAGTTTCTTCATGAAAAGTTTGATAGAATATTAGAGTTAACTGTCACTAAATCTTTTTAAGTTTGCTGTCTTCATAAGGTTTGCAGGATGGATTTTGTGACTCTCTCTAACATGACAGCGAAGTCAATGTTACTGTCACAGTGTGACTAAATTCATGTGGCATGGAGCAGACTTCACTACTGGCAAAACAAATTAGAAAGGTGTGTTCACAAGACTGTAGAAAGAAATGAAACAAGATTTTAGCTGCTGGCAACCGAACTGGAAGAGGATGAAGTGAACAGTGTTTCTGTCCATCTTAATGACATGGATGTCAGTACAGCATCTGTCATAGGAGCTAGGAAACTATTGATTACACTGAAGAAGTAAAAGAAGAGCAAATTTCTGCCATGGCAAAATTGACATCCATGAAAATGACACACTTCTCTGACCAAGGCTAGTTCTGTGCTGGTTCTAACCAGGCCACACTGTGTCTTTGGGATATGTGCATGTACTTGGGGTCATCTTCTTTGGTAGATATATGGGAAGGTTGCCTGCTTCCTCTCCTTTCTCAGCTTCCTGGTGACATTTTGGGCAAGAGTTTGCAGTACTGACTGCTCAGTGCAGAATGTAATTGCTGCAGTCTACTGCAGCAGGGATGCCAAAGAGGAACGGCTGTCTGTGCTTTGGTGGGTCACAACTCTAGAGTTGTTAAAGATGCTGAAAATCCCAGAGCTGAAGAGTGTCCACTGAAGAGGTGGTTTTGAGATAAAGATATATAGATATCATTAGTTCCATTGACAACAGAACTATAAGAGGAGAAGGCCTGACTCAGGAAGTCCTTGATCTTGAGGCTTGTTGTCAGGGAGAATATGTGGAGGGAATATCACATATGCTTGACCTGATTTTATTCATTTCCCTATGCTTTCAATCTGGTCACACTAAGGAGCCTGATGTCAGGCTAGATAGACCTCTTGTTTGATGCAATAAGGCCATCTTCTGTTGTATATGCACAAGTGCGTATGTGCAAAGAAAAGTTAACAAACTTTATGCATTCTTTGGAATGGTTTGCCTATTATGGGTGGAGGATGCTCAAAACATGGATATTTTTCCTTCTGTCTAATGTCTATCTACACCCACTAATAAATGACTTGTACTCTAGCTATACTGTCCCATAAATTTTAGCGGATTGGATATGTTAGAAATCTAATCCTCAGGAAGGGGATTAGCCATTGGAACAAACCCATCCAGTGAGGTCTTCAAAAATCAATGTGTTAGTGCCTCTAGTCAGATTTGTTTCAACCAAACACAATGCAGATACAAAATGATGAAATGACAAGGCCTGCAGTTGTCAGAAGTGGATAATCCAACTGGTCTCACTTAGACTAGAGATTCTACAATGTATAAACAACTCAGTGTGGGGTAGATGCCCCAGATCTGCTCCATAATCTCCCAAGATAAATTAATTTGTTCAGGATGTGCCACCAGTTCCAGCTTCTTCCTTTACAATAAGATACATCCTGCTGTGGAATGCACGGAGCCTTGAGGAAGTGGGTCAAACATGAGCATTCTCAAGAGTTAGATCACCTTCATCCTCTGAATCATTTCCAGGTCTTGTTTTCTAAAAATGCTGGAGGATTAACAATTCTACTAATATCTTCAGGTTTTAAAGGTTGAACTACTATTCTTGAAGGAAAATAGAATACCAAACTCAATGAACTCATCGAAACTCCATGAACTCAATGGAATTTCACAGCTGATTAGCTTAGCCCCCTGGACAAATGTTTTGATGAGATTCATTTACTTTAAAACTATATATTAAAATGTATTTCTTATCTTAGTAAGCATATTGGATTTTGCTTAAATTCACTGTAAAGTAAAATGAGAGCACAGAATTCTTCAAAGATGCTGTTATTTTGTCTGCACGTTTGTGAGAACATCATGGAATTTCATAATAACCATAGAAATATTTAAAATTCAATCACAAGTTGTATATTGTGCATTTCAGTTTGTTCCTTCTACTTGGATTGAATTCAATCAGAAAAAAAAAAAACCAAACTGTTTTATATCCTAAAGTTTGGAGTTTTTTGCATGGGGAGCAAAATGAAAACTTTTTCTCTCTAGAAGCTTGATATCTCAAGAAATAAAATCAGACAGACCCAGTAATACACAGATGCTCTTTTTTTTTTTTTTTTTTTGACTGGAATTGTCTTCTCACAATTATTAAAATGTAGGTGTTTTGAAAAGGAAATCAATGTATGCAAATCTGTTCTAGCCCTATAGGCCGCTTTCTAATCTCAACCAGTGCAATTTTTACATTGTGGTGTGCTTGCAGACCAAAGCTTTAGGTAGGCTGCTTTACCTAATCTCTTTTCACCTTCACGAATTCTCTAACTTAAGAGAAATGAAGGTAAAATAGCTGCTGTGCCCAGAGTGTCATTTGTCTTCAAGATGCTTTCACCAATAAAGTGTTTCTGTTTTAAGGCTAAGCCTATCACTTGGATCTGTTTGATTGTACAAGATGATAATTTTCCTCTCAAGGTCTTCTGTAGTTCATTTTGGATTGAAAATCTTCCTGGACATCCCATCTTTACCTGATATTGATGAGTCACATCAGTAGGTTAAGGTGCATGAAGGAATGCATTTGTGGAAGTGGAGAGAGGAGAATTCAGCGCTGCAGTATGTTCTCACATGCACATTGGATATGGTGAAGGTGTGAGACTGCACCTGGGGAACAGAAAGGGGCTATGGGTCCCTAATCTGAGGGTACCTATGATGGGCTGCTGGGGTACTCATGGTCTGAGCTTATTTTAGCCCTGCATTACCACAATAACAGCACAAAAAGCTGTGCTTGAGGATTAACTTTTAATAGCTGCTTGTAGGCACACCGTTAAGTCCAAACATTTTTATTGCCTGAACAGTCTCTTATTTAGACATGCAGTCTATCAAGTAAGGTTTCATAATTGCTTCTTGTTTGTTGTTGTAGTTTTGTATTTCTTTGTATGTTTTCCAAAGATTACCTTTTTCTGGTAAAAAAAAAAAAAAAAATTTAGTGTGCAATCAACATTCAAGTAAGAAATATGGATGGACCATGTTCCCCTCTACATGTTGAGTGAAGAGGGCTAGACCACAATGTAAGACACTGGCAGCAGAAACACAGGCGAGTGCTGCTACAGCATTATTCCTGTTATTTTACGGACCAGAATTCCTTGGCCTCACATATCCTGAAAGTAGGATTTATGTCACTTCATATTAGGGTTTTAAGTTGGAGATGTTCACACTAGGATAATTTTACAGTCAGTGGACAAAAGCACTCTCTGGTGAGTTTATACACCTGAACTGTTCTTGATCCTGTTTTACTGTTACATAAATCCTCTGTAGATTTGACATTTACTGCCCATTATGCATAAATTGAGCTTATGATAACTAGGTTAGACCGAAAAATATAGTGCCTAGAAGCCTGCTTTGAGTGAATTCTATTATTTAAACTGTGTCTGGGGTGGTTATATACATTTGAATATGTATTTTAGATAGTCTTTGCTTTCCCCATTTCTTCTCCAATGGAAGTAGGACTTCTCCAGAAGCAGTCTTTTCATAACCCAGTCCACCAAGTGTTAAATGTTAGGCCTTTTTACCTATGTCTGTTTACTTTTATAGGCTGAAATAATAAACTGCCTTCAGTAGAAGACTTTTGCACAGGGAGTACAAATCAGTGCTAAGGTATTGAGGTAGCAGAGTAGGACCAACACATCACAGAGGGTTCTTTCTTTTCTTTTTTTTTTTATCCTTAAGAAAGGCAAACCTTGTGGTAGAGTTAGGGCAGAATTAGCCTCAGGCAGAAAATGTGATACTGTGAGTGACACTCATTCCCAATCTGTCTGGAGAAAAAAGCCTGTTTTGGTGAGTGGATGAGGAGTGAGAGGAAGCACTAAGTTTCTCAAGAATAAAACAGAGAGATGTGTGTTTCTTCTATTTCTCTTCTTTTTCCATGACAAAGATGTCGATGTTAAGTTAGAGTAATTTTTTTTCAGCTGGAGAGAAGTCTGGATGATAATTTCTTCACTGTAGAAGTCTGCTAAGACAGAGACTTCTTAAGCATACATAAGCTTTATGCTGAGATACAAGTGGGAACAAAGGAATAAATTTAAAAACTATTTGTCTACAAAATAATGGATAAACCCCTCTGTAGTTTTTGCCACTGCATGGTATGTGCTTTCTGTAACAAAGGCATCTATTGCTCACACAGAAACTGCCTGAGGAAAAGAAAAGTTGCATTTACATTACAGAAATGTATTCAAAAGACTCAAAGAGCTTTTACCATCAGTGGATCTGCACAGAGGATTGGTTTGGTTTAAAGCATCTAAGTCTTAAGAGATGTTAAAGAAAGTGTGGTTGTCCTGGCTGTCTTCCCACAGCTTACCAAGCTGGTTGTGGAGTCTGTGCTAATAGCATCAGGAATTTGTCTTTCATTTTTCAATATCACTTTATCATTTTTCCCAAGAATGTGATTTTATAAGATGTAAGTTGATGAAATTTCAAGCTGAGTACTTCTGGTGAGTTTGCCAATGGGTTTCTTAGAAAGGTGGTATTCTTTCTTCTAGCCCCTGTAGGTATTGAAAGGCTGCTCTTAAGTCCCTCTGGAGCTTTCTCTTCTCTAGGCTGAACAGCCCCAGCTCTCACAGCCTGCCCTCACAGGAGAGGTGTTCCATCCCTTGGATCTTTTTTGTGGCCCTCCTCTGGTTGCGCTCCAACAGGTCCACACCTCTTCTGTACTGAGGACATCTGGATGCAATACTCCAGGTGAGCTCTAACAAGCGCAGAATAGAGAGGGACAAGGCCTCCCTTGGCCTTCATGTTCACAGAGGTGTCATTCCTTGGTTTAGTTTGGTAACAAAACAGATTACCTTGCTATGGGAGATTCAAACAGATGCACCAGGCTCTGCTTTTGTATACTATTTTTTATTGTCTTCAAATGCCAGCATTTAGTCAACAGGGAGGGAAAGTGCTTTTAGACAGCAGACGAGAGAATATTGTCATTTCCTGGGCTCGCTCAAAATTCTTGAGGTTCCAGGAGAGCTTCATAAAGTATGTGCTCTGTCTAATGACTTCTAGGAAGCTGTTTCATTCCCATTCATTAGGATTAAAACCAGATTCAAGTTGAAAACAGCCAGTAGAATGCTGTGTATTTGGAAGACAGTCATTACATATACACACAGATTAACAGCAATCAGCAAAGGGAACTGAGTAACAAAAAGTTGCTTTTCCTCTCTGTTTAGGGGGAATTTAATCATCAGAGACTTTCTTGCACGTGTGGAGTTCAAGATAAGCAGGAGAGGATGTTTTGGTCATTCAAAAATAGCCTGCCTTAAAAATAGTATCAAAGCATCCATGGTACAAGATACAGGAAAAAGAGAAGCGGTATCATGGTGTTCTTGCTGCATGGTAACTGAGGAACATTATGCATTCATGAGAAAGCAATACAGTCCAACGTGGCATACATTTCCTCAGTGTTCTCTTAGTAGCATCTGCACACCTTCCTACTAGAGATCCACATATCTGCAAGTTTAAGATCCTTCACCTGCAGAGCAAGTAAATGTTATAATTGCTCTGGAGGACTGCATTAAATGATCAGAATAGTTGTTGAGGGGCAATCTCTACTGATGATTTGATAGACCAGTTTGAATTTTTGTTCAACAAATTTGACCAAATAGTTTATATTTTTAGGTCACTATTTGAAGTGAAGCTATCATTCCAGAATATTTTGACTAAGCTGATCACTCTTTTTTTTTTTTTTTTTTTTTTGAGGAAATCTATGCAGTGTAAGACATTAATTTAGCTCCAGATATGATAATTAGCCATTTAATATCCATTGGCATTTTCCTGAGGCTATGAATGGGTGGCTACAAATCAAGCCTGATACTTCTTTACTCTCCTTCCCCTCTTCAAAATAACAGCCCAATTTATCATCTTATTATACAAATTTTGTGCCAGCATATCTTCTCTCAGTTCTGCGGAATTGAAGAATGAAAGTGAAAGCATGTAGTAGCATATAAATGTCTCCAATTCTTTAGAATTCATGATTTTCTTAATCTCTCATGGTACTGAAAGTGCCATTAATTCTAGTTGAACAATATTCTTTACTTTCACCCTGATTTTCCTATGCTCATTAGTTCTCATAGTAGGCATAAATCAGAATATCCTCCTAAAACAGTTCAGAAAACCCATTCAACGTCAGGCTTTTTTACTCCACCTTCATCTGGGCTAAATCTTTCTGAACACCTCTTATTAGTTAGGGAAGAATTACTATCTCAGCAGTATCTGCCAAGGAGATCGTCTTTGTCCCTTTTCCTTCTCTTTGATTCTGACTCCTAAACTCCTACTCCTTTAAGTCTTAAATATATTTATGAGTAGAAACAAAAACTTTGCTACTTTTATCTTTTCCATACATTATGTACCTCTGCTTCACGTACTCAAAGTTTGCTGTATGGATTCTTAAAACCTATAAACATAATACATAGATTGCAATACTGCCTTGAATTCAAACTCTAATACTTGCATTTCTTTATTAGTCTCTTTCCTTCCAAATTTGCCAGCTGTTTCTGCATTATTCCTGTCTCAGGGAGAGAACCAGGTGTGATCTGAGAGCACCAATTCAGCGGGTGCAGCTTGCGAGGAGCTCCATTTCTGTTTCTCCTCTGCGGCTTTGCCTATGCTTCCTACAGACCCACCAGCTCTCCCTAGGGAACCCAGCAACATAATGCTTGTCAGAAGTTTCTTGGTCCTATACCATCCTATATGTATGGGAGTGACAGCTGTCCTCTGTCTGTGAAGGCTAGAGGCCCTGGAGTTTATTAGTGGTCTCAACTGAGAAACCTTTCCTTCTTTTCTCAACCAAATCAACAAAATCTCTTTGTCTTCATTATAGAATCTGCACTCTAATGCTACTTCAGCCTGACCTCTGCTTAATGTGCTGGAGGTAACAGAATTCCGCAGTCTATTTGTTAAATTACTATAATTTTTCTGTGAGCCCTATCTGACAGTACACAAAGCAATTAACATCTCTCTTTTTCCAGAAGGGTTATGTTCAAACAGTTCTGGCCATAACTGCTTGTGACACCCTCACAAGGCAGTATAGGACACAGTGCTCAATTACAGCTGTAATATCACACTGTCAGTGCTGTTGCCCTTGAGGGCTGTTTCTCAGTTGTTTTTGGTGCTACAGAACCTCCCCTGGTATCCCCTGAGGAACTAAGTCATAACATATGGTCATCATTGGTTTTAATGTCACTTGTATTGCCTAATCTTTTTTCTATTTTTATGATCCTATGGAGATGCTATTAAGAGAGTGCATGGCTTTATCCAACATGTTCATAGTGCAAGAAGAGTTTATAGACTGTGTATCTAGTAGGGTTGCATAATTTAAGTCTATGATTTCTGGGGTTGTAATTTGGATGTTGCATTTGGATAAACAAATCCCATGCCTGGAAGCTACTGAAAATTAACAGAAGTGAACTGTATACAGGATTAAATGTTTAGTGGATGGCAACCCTGCCCACAGCAGAGGATTCAAACTTGATTTTCATGGTCCCTTATAGCTCAAGCCAGTCTGTGACTCTAAGATTCACTCTTCAAAATCTGAAGTTCAGGGTTCCTAGCTTTGCAAAGAGCAATCTCACACTCTTCTGGTGTTTGATGGGCTCCATATGAAGTAGCAAAATAGCAACAATGGTTGGCTATCCACCAAGTAGGTGCTCAACCTTTGGTGATGTTCTCTGATTCATAAGATATCAAAGCCTTCATTAGCACCAATTAGGGATACTGCCTGGGGAAAAGTTTAGTGTTTAACATTTTTTCTGGAAGGCTAAGTGATTTCAAGTCCCTGGGAGGAATGGTAGGGCACTTAGCACATAAGGTCTCAAGGGGAGTGCAAGAGGGGGCTTCCCAGAAGTGCTCAGTGCTGGTTTCATCTCTGTTCCTCCATGCTCTGAGGTGAGTTGACTTCACAGAGGATTAGACCCACAGCCTCCTCTCCTGCTGTTTGCCTGTCCCCATCTCCCATATGTTGCTACAGGACAGGGAAACACCTGGATGCAAGAGGACCACCAGGGAGGTTCTGCAGACTCCAGCACATTCAAAGGCCAGTACAACCCACAGTGAGTGTGATGGACTGCCTGGAATTATGGAGAGAGGTTGTGGAGTCTCCTCTGGAGATATAAAGACCTGCTTAATGTCTGCCTTTGCAACCTGCTGTAGGAAACCTGCTTTAGCAAGGAGTTTAAATTGGGTGATCTCTAGAGGTCCTTTCCAATCCCTACAATTCTGTGAAACAGCTGCTTGCTGGAATGAATGGTTCTCGGCAATAGAAAGCCAATCTTATTACATGTTTCGGGAAAACATGAAATACCAAACATTTAGTAATGAGATTTTTCCTTGTCTGAATATTATGACTTTTGCTTCACAGTTAATTTTACTTTCTTTACTTCTTAGCTGAAAAGTTTTAAAATTGAAATAATTCCTGAATATATTTCACATTTTGAAAATTATTATGGTAATTTTATTTCAAAGACATTTAGAACATCTTTCTATGTTATGTATTGGCCAGAATAACTTTCCCCAAATCTGTGAATTCTTCATGAAAGAAACATTCCAACTTTCCTCCAATTTTTGAATCGATGCTGGAAGTTCTAGTTATTCATGAGGTAGCATGAAGAGTGGAATGAAAGAAAAACATGTGTTTCAGCTGAAACATTCAATTAGCAAGTCATAGAAAAGGGGAAAAATGCAAGGCTTTCTTCTTCCATTGTAAATCCAAAGAAATGTTTTCTTTCCTTTTTGGAAAGAGGAGAAAAAAAAAAGAAAAAAGAGAACTGAAACATAGGAAGTTTATGTAAAGATTGAAACTGCTTTCAAAAATGAGTTAGTTTTATACAGTCAGAATATGCAGTACAAACCAGAACTGACACAATCTATCTGTCAAAGCTCACTGACACAGTGTGAGAAACAATCTTCCATCATCTGTTGAGTGAAAAAGAGCTTTTAATTTGAAATCAAATAGGAAGAAAGAGTGGGACTAATGTGTTACCAAACTGTGGGTGCCACCCGAGCCCTGAGGCGTGAGTGCAAGTGTCACGGAGCAAAGCTTGGGGCAGCCCAGCCTCCTGTTCTCAGGATGGACAGATCTCACCTAGGGGGATATCATGAAAGGAGGGTTCAAGTGTAGGATTCAAAATCTGCCTGAACTTCAGAGTATCTGCAAGGCCAAAGCAGGTGTTACTGCATTACTTCACATTCAGATTTGGAAGGGTTGTAGCTGGGACAATTACACCCATGCCTATGTTTGCATCTACATGTCTGTATCTAATCTACAACTATGTATCAATCTAACCTATAAAAGCTTTGCATTTTGACCTATCAATCTGGAAAATGAAAAATTGTTACTGGATTTATGCCTAAATATCCCAGTCTCACATCAGCCTTCAGTAATTGTTCAAATTAGTAATTCACATTGAGGCGTTTATTCATTTGTTTTTCCTGCATTTAAACTATCAGGATTCCATGTTTTCCTCTTCATCTGTGGTATGACCTGATGACTTATAAATGTATGTGATGGTGATTTTTCTTCTTGGAAGTAAATGTACTGCAAATTGTTCAGTTCATGAATGACAGAAATGTTGGGATTTTCCATTTAATATGTAATATCCTTAGATAAACCAGGAAAGCTGCCTGGAAAAGAAGTAAAGTAGCTGATTATGTGAAGTTAAGGGTGAATACTTGATTTTCTTTTCCTGAAAATACAGTATAGTTCTGTGAAGCTGTTAATTTTATCTCTTCATCCAGATGAAGCTGAGTAGTTTCTCTTGTCCTCCAAACCTTCATGTTAAGATGCAGTCCTGGTTGGCTGCATTTCTGTGGTGCTCCAATGCAAAGAAAACTCAGATGAGGTACGGAAGCTGGCTTACGTGTTGCAAACAGCCAGAATTGATTTGATTTGTCATATTCTGCTTGCAGCAACAGCAATCCACTCTTCAATGCTGTATCTCCAAAGTTAGTGGTGGTTGCAGATGTTCTCCCACAGTAAAATACATTCCTGCCAAGAGAAATGATTGCTCTGGTGTCTTGGTTGGAGTTGTCTTTGTAGGGGAACTTTATTGGTCTGAGTTTTCTGTATGTAGCAGTTCATACACTGCTATTTTTATTTTGACTGAGTTATGTAGAGAAAAGGTATTTGTGTCAGGATATTCTGAGACGGTTGTGATAGGAGTTGAGAATCAGTGTAGGAGTTCATGCTTTCAGTTCATCTGTATACTGAAGGTAACACCTAGAGCATTTTAACAGTGAGCAAACTGTGGACTCAGTTTTGTGCATAATGGTCAGTGTGTTGCATACGAAGATGAATTCACTGAGGATGGGAGAATGATTAAATTATTATGATGATATGACATCTGTATGTTTTAATGTAGGATTGTTTTTTTTAATATAACAGATCGATGTTTTCTGACTATGTGGATCATTGCTATGGTCATCTGATTTCTCTTTTGGCTTAAATTTTACTGGCTGTAGGAGCTATTTTGCACAACAGTGAAGTATATTTTAAGGCACTATTATTGCAGACCATGAGAGCATCTGGTGATGTTGGATTTGATCCTCAGTGAATGAATTCAAATGAAGTTGGTGATCTCCTGCAGATTTTGAAATCAATTTTGGAATTATACTTGGCAGCCATGTGGTAACTCCTCTGGGAATAATGTGTTTCTCACATAACCTCAGGCTGCTGCTGGTAGTGGTGTTTTTTTCTCTTTGTCATAGCATCTCCCTATCATATCTGTCATAGCTTCCTTGTTTTTCCAATTTTCATTGGAAGAAGCCTTAAATCTTCAAAAATCATGATTACCTTAAGCATCTCAGATGAAATATTTTACTAAGTATGGCATTGAAACTGAGGTTCCTTTTGCTTGAAATCTGTTAGAACTAATCCAAAATAGCAGAAATGGAAGATAACAAAATAGACACTTTCTCATTTTCTTAGGACATTTGACTCAGTATTTTTCATTTGCAAAATGCTACATAGGGAAGATAAAACTTGAAAAAAAGTCATCGTTATAACTGCAGTTCCAAAAGACTTTGGCCGTAAGTTCTCCCTACACTCTGCAAGGTGTTTGAGAGAGAAGTGGGCACTGTCAAGTACTGAATCAGCACCATACACGAGTTCCCTTTCAAGCATCAGGTTCCTACGTTTGGAATACAGTGAATTTGTCTTAGGGAAGGAAAAAAGCCTTGCTTCCATAATAGGAGACAGCTAATGGGCTTTGTTGGATAAACAGCAGATTAAATGTAAACATTTTATGACAGCGCAAATGTCAGTTGTATAAAATGATACATCAGCCTAACAGTGTCACACAAGATGCCTTCTTGCATAGTATAAAACCTTGGAAATGTGAAAGACAGCATCTGCCACAGTGCTTGTTGAAGGCACTTTGTTCTGCCAGTTAAGGACAAATCACACCTCAAAATCTTTTAAGCGTGTATCCGATGCAAACATGGAAAGGAAATTACCTGTGAGTGAGAACAGCAGAATAACTTTTTCTGCAGTGTAACTAAGACAGTACAACAGCAAAAAGTAAATGAACAAACAAACAATGTGAAGAACTTAGGTTCTGATTTTCTTTACTCAGGGAAAGTGAAAGGGGCAGGTGAAAGCATGGCACTGTTCTGCCAAGCAACTTCCCTCCACACCTCTCTTGCTCACTGTGGAAGTACTGTTGTGTCAAAAGTGATTTTAGTGTGACTATTCACTCATCTGCTGCTCAGATTTTTGGCTAGCACAGCTCATGCTAAGGCCTGATGCACTCTGAGAGCAGCATAGTTAAGTCAGAGCAAGAGCAAGACTCAGTCAGGATGCAGTGGACTGGAAGTGCTGAAGGTCATTATGCAGCTGTTCTCACCTTCAGTTTGCTGTCTCTTGCAGCACTTCTTGCATATTAATTATTGGCACTCTCTTCAGACCCCACTAGCATATGGAATTGGCATAAACCAGGCTCATGAGGTGGAAGGCATAAAAACATGAATTTACCCAAAAAGCTTTTGATGTGGATCCAACAGCAGCTGGATTGCTGAGGCATTTGTGCTTTGTGGTATGATGGGGGATGCCCATGTGCCAAGGAGGAAGAACAAACACTATCACCTTCACAGAGATAACTGTTTTGTTCATAGGTGCATGAGTCAGGAGCTGCAAAGTGTGAATTAGAGAGCCTGTGATTTAGAAGCTTCATGAATTAAATGCTGAATCAGTGAATTCATGTTAGACTACACTTTACAGAGGGGATTAGCCCTCAGAATCATAGAACATCTTGGGTTGGAAGGGACATCAAGGATTGTCAAGTTCCAACCCCCATGCTGCAGGCAGGTCTACTAACCTCTACATCTGGTACTAAATCAGGTTGCCCAGAGCTTCATCCAACCTGGTCTTGAACACCTCCAGGGACCGAGCATCCATAACCTCTCTGGGACAGCATATTCCACTTAATGTATATTTTTCCTTTCCTAATGCAATCATAAAATGAAGTTAATTTATAGAGTATGTTGCTTTGTAAATGTGAGAGTTCCAAATATACCATGACTTCTGACCATGTTAAGCCAAAGATGTAATGCATGGAACTATCTTTCCCACTTAGGTTGTCTAATATGGTTACGTTCTGAGGATGCAATATGTGAAGTATGGCTATTTCATATCACACCTTGTATTAGATGCTTGTTTGAAGCATTTGCCCCTAACTTCTGGAGGATTCGCTGCACAGAATCCCCATGAACAATAGAACATTGTTAGAGACAGGGAGGGAGACAGATGGGCTGAATACCCTGTCTCCAAGGAAATATTTTCCCAACAGCAAACTCTGTGTGAAGGAAGAATTATTGTCTTTGGAAACTGTCCTCCTTTCATATACACCTCCTGCTTATCTGTCCCATCATCCTTCAATATCTATCAGAAGTGATTTTTCTTCTTACGCTGCTTTTTTTGTGTGCCATTACAGACAATTGCTTCAATTATTTTGTGTTCAGTTTGGGAAGAATGAAAAGCAGAATCGAACTGAAGGAGCAGAAAACAGTGAGGGGAGAGTGGAAAAGAAGGGAATTAGAAGGACCAGAACTGAAGACAAGCAGAGGGAAGATAATAGCTGGGAAAATAACAGGTGAATATCAGGCTACGCAGATCAGTTACATATGCCCTTGCACAAAACCTCAGTTGATACAGCTTGATGAATTTCTTGCATCTGGAATATATAAATCCAACTGTCCTAGCAAGAGTTCCATTTCTGCTTTGTCAAAATTTCTTGCACCAAGAGCATCCTCTCTCCTGTACGTCAATTTGGTTCTTCAGTTTTTAGACTTGCATAAGGACACAAAATACACATGCTCAGTGTAGTCATGAAAGGGAAAGCAGCGTATATAAAAATTTCAGAGCTGGTGAAGCATAGAATCATCAAGGTTAGAAAAGACCTACAGGATCATTCAGTCTAACCATCCACCTATCACTAGGCATTCTCACTAAACCACAGCCCTCACCACAATGTCTTCAAACATCTCCAGGTCTGGCTACTCCACCACCTTCCTGAGCAGCCCATTCCAGCACCTGACCACTCTTTTGGAGAAGTATTTCCTAACATCCAGTCTGAATTTCCCCTGGAGCAACTTTAAACTTGTTGTATCACCACTTACATGAGAAAAGTGGCTGACCCCCAGCTCACTACAACCTCCCTTCAGGTAGTTATAGAGAGCAGTAAGGTCTCCCCTGAGCTTCCTCTTCTCCAGACTGAACAATCCGAGCTCCCTCAGCTGTTCCTCATAAGGCCTTTGCTCCAGACCCCTCACTAGCTTTGTTGCCCTTCTCTGACACATCTATATACATATATGCTACTTGTTTATTTTTATCTTGTTATTCATCACTGGACTGAATATTATTAAAAACAGAGAAATGAAGGATTTTTCTGAAATTTTGCAACATTCAACTTCATTGAACTCAAAAATTGATTCATATCTAATGAAAGAAAAGCAAACCTGATTGAAACCAAATCACTGGCATATATATATATATATGCATTACGTGCTGGATGCAATATTAAAATAAATGTAAAGGAAACCTCCGTATAATGAAGATGCAATCAGCCAATACATAATGCTGGGAAAACTGTCTTGAAGTCTTCAGTGGTAGCTCTATAAGGAGATGTGTCTGGAGGAAGAAAGATGTGGGTAACAGTAATGTGATCCAACTAAGGGAGAGGTTATTACACTCTCCCAAAAGGGGTTTTTGGCTACCAGCTCTGCTTGAAACAGTTATTTATCCAAGCAAACAGATGGGAAACCTCCCTCATCAGCATTGGGAAATTTGTCCCAGCACCTGGATAGCCTCCTTTTCTGGCTCAGACAGCTCTGCTTTACAGCTAGCTCTTCCCCTCTTGCTTCTCTCCAGTGAAAGCCAAGGCAACAAACTCACCAATTCTTTATTGCCAATGAGGAATTTTTTCTACTGTGTGTCGGTCCAGTGGAACAAGATCATATCCCATCAGTGCCTGGCCACTCAAACAAGTTCTGGATCCAAAGCACTGATTGTAGAAATGTCCTTCCAAAGAGACAAGTTAGTACATCACCTTCCCAGGGAAATTTGAACTGGAACAGTTCAACAAATAAGACTGCCTGTTATATTTGGTAACTGAAAAGCATTTCTCATTACATTCCAGGGAGCACTGACTCTTTTATGGATGCAGTAGCTGAAGTAAGTCCAATTTCAATTTAAATACAGGAGTGTTGCTATTTGCATCACAGAGCATTAATAATCATTCTTTCTCTTAAAAAATATCTATAGTTATTTTGTATGTCATATGCAGGCTAAACATACTATGCATACTATCCAATCAAATGTTCTTGCTTTGCTTTCATGGTTTTTAGTATTGTTTTTTGTCAATACTGGCTTAGATCTGACTTATGGACATAATTTCAGTTCCAATTTAAGAACTAATTCCAACTAATGCAGCCAAATTGTTTTGTTTTTCTTTTTTCTTTTCCTTTCAGAGCTATTGAAAAATGATCACGATCGTTTGGACGTGGGTTGTATCATCCACCACTATTTCCTTTTCTCACTAGTAAAACGAGAGTTATCCAAATTACTGACGGGTGGAAGATACCTTTTTCTCAGTGTCCCTCAGGATTTTCAGTCCTAGTTGACTGCTGACAGTAGAGGTGTGTTCTGGCCACCCTCAGAAGATGATCTGAAGTGACTGGCACAGTTAATGTATTCCAGCAACCTGGAATAAAGACTCGTGAAATTTGATGGCATGAAATGCACCATTTGCAAATCTCTTTGACTTTACACTCTGTATAGGGCTGGTCGTGATAATTATGTATAAATGTTGACATAAAACTCAAATGCAAACAGTACAGGCTCATGCATTAAAGGCAAACAGGCCTCAAGGAAAAATAAATTTGCACATATTTTCAATAGTCATGTTAAAGAGGCCTGAGTCACTTTTGTTATCCAGCTGTTAGAATGCCCATCCACTCCTCTCATTGTATAATTGGCAATGATGCATCTTTAGGTGGTATTTCCCAAAATGAACAGAGCTGGAGCACAAGATGTCTTTAATAAAGTCTGTTTTTGAGTTAATGCTGAAGTTGCATTCAACTTCAGATCTCCTCACGTTTAACATACGCAATTTATGGTGAACTGAATGTTAATTAATATGTCAATTATATTTCCATCAACTGTAATAGTTTCCTAGACACCTAAAATACTGGCAGACTCCTGAGTTTAGGTGTCTTAGTTTCTGGCTGAATCCTTCCTCTTTTGTCATTAAAATAGAACGAGTTGATACTTACGGCTGTATTAAGAGTGAATATGATGATAATTAAATCTTATAATGTTTATGGTTTTTTGCATATGTGTGATGTTTCTCCTTTTAAACAGTAATGTGTTAGAAAGTTTTATGGAGTTAATGACATTAAAGTGAAAATATCATTCTGAAAAGACTTTGGAGGTATATACTGGGGAAAAGTATGAGCACTGATAAATGTATCGTTCATTTGCTGCATCTGCTTCCAATAAGAGAAGCCAAGTGTATGCAACTGTCATTTGGGGAAAAATTTTAACCATATTCTACCAAAAACATCTGCATCTCTTTCTTAAACACACGACAACTTTAAATGTTCTATGTCTAGAATAAAGACATTTCAACTAAAAACAAAAACAAAACCACTTTGCAACTAATGCAAAATTCAAACCATTCTTCAATCTTCTCATCATAAAAGTGTGGTAGTTTGGCTCCTATTTTCAATGACAACAAAGGGAAAACTTTTCAAATTAAACCATGTGATTGGAAAGTGAAGTGTCTAGACAAGGTTAATAATCCTGATTCCTCTACAGTCAATAGACAGAGAAAGACATCTCCAGAGCAGGATTTGTTTTGTCCTGAGGCAGCTGTGTGGGAAAAGTAGGATGACTCATCTTTTGGGTTTGCTTCTCTGTTTTTATTCACTATGGAGGGACCTTAATGATTAGTTCATGTATCTTGTGTGTCCAGCCTTCAGAAACCTGAACAAAATTAGATGAGTCCCACTCAAAGTAGGCAAATTGTCTGTGGCGAACCAGTCCACTATTGGAGGAGTCAGGGCCCCTGTAAAAATTCTAGTTAGAGTGTTTCAGAGTACAGCTTTGGGATTTCACCAGCAGGACCAGAAGGTCCTAGATTTGCACGTGCTTGGAATCCCTGGCTAAGGTTCAAGCCATCAGGAGCTGCTAGTGCAGGATTCTTTCAAAATAATTATCTCCCAAACCCTGTGTTTGCATTAGTCAGAGGAAACTACTGTATTGTGTGTAGCTCATTTAACCTTAAGGCTCTATTCTCTTAATGCTTACCTTGGAAGGATATTTGGTTAATGGCTATTCACCATAAAAGACAAGAAACAAAAATATAAATAAATTGAACATGTAGGTACATAGATCTGAAGAAGACGATTGACAGGCCATTTAATGAACCATTCAAGTGCAGCCTTGAAGTTGTTAAAGTTCATATGCAACTTTGTAAACAAAAGAAGAAAAACAAGACTGCCCTTCTTCTTAAATGAAAAGCAATTTTATTATAAGCTTTCTGAGGTGGACTGTGTGTCAGTTTTCCACTTACTAAACAGTATTATGGGAAAGAATCAAAGAGAGTCATTAAGGTAAATGGAAAAGGAATGATTTTGGAAAACAGAAGAATAAGGAGATAACAAGTGGGTAACCTTGTGTGCTCCCTCTTTTCTGTGTGTGCAACCTGCCAACAAGCTTGAAGCCAGACAAGCCAGGTAGTAAAACACGAGATCTGGGGCTGGATACTGGTGGGATGTTTGGAGTCCTTTGGAGAGGTCTGGTTCCTGATGTCCAGCAGCTCCAGGATATTGAGTTTGAGCCTCTTTATACAGTTCAAATTTTAATTGTCATTGTCAGCATTTTGTCCTGACAGGACAGCCAGAAGTGAATTTCTCTCTTGAGCAGAGTGGCAATTTTTTTCCCTAAGCATTACCTTTTCATTGTCTTTGTATTGCCTTTGTATTTACCCTTCCTCCTCAGTAAAGATGCTCATTTCTGTCTTCCCAATGTTGAAGAACAAAACAAATCAGTTTGTGGCTGTCATACAGACACAACAGTTTCAGGTAACAGGATTAGACTTTCAGTATCCTTCTGAACGTGGCCACCAGTAGCTTCCATCTGAATCTCTTTCCTCTTTTATATCTCAATAAAAGCAATGAAATTATGTCCCAGTGAGAAAGTTTCACCCATTTCTTTAAGGAATGCTTGCTCCCTTGAAAACTGGGTAATACTGGAAAAGAACTAAGAGGAATATCTCTTGCTGCATTCTGTGTTTAAATTAGTGGCAGAAATTAATTATCCCAGAAAGATCCTCTCTCATGCAGTTTCAATTAGCCCATATGTAAGTACTAATGACTGCTTGCATGAAAGAATCCAAGGTGTGAAACTTCCATTCTGAAAATTAGTCATCACTTTCATACAAAGGGAGATCGTTTTGATTGGTTGATCAGAGCTTCAAGTTATGTTTTGATTTTCTCTATGGCTAGCAAGAGTCTGTTTGATTAGCACTATGAGCAACCTAGTCTATGGCCATAGTAGAATACCATAAAAGATTACTATTAGCTTTTGAATCCCATAAAGAATATATAGTCTCAGCTTAATTTTCCATTTGAACATTTCCACAAGGTTTACCAAAGACATTTAAAGACTGACATAAATATTAATCAGAGTCAAGAGAAGTTCATGTTCTTTTTGGGTTTACTGTGTTTTTCCTCTTAGTATATTTCCTTCATTTACCAGTGTGATTCTGAGCAACATTTAATATTACTGAGCTTAACTCCTAATGGGTTCTGGGACTCTGAGACTTTTTTTCTATTCATCTGTTCCTCAGCCATAGCAGAAGGGCTATCAATCCTGTATCTTCTCAGAAAATGTTTTTGTTTTTTTTTTCCCACATAAAAGTCATTTTCCCTGTGTCTTTGAAATAGAGTCACTGTCCTGGTTCTATTTTTCTAAATATTTTTTTTTCCCAGATGATTTGTCAAGCCTTGGTCTATTCAAGAACCTCTATATCATAATGGATTCATTTTTTTTCCCATACAATTTAAGATCAAATGCCTTGTTACCATTCATGTCTTTTGTCATTTTCCAAGATTTTTATCTTCTAATTTAAAAAAACAACACGAAGAAAGAGGTATTGGGGATAAAAATATGTAAGTGTGGAATACAGAGTACACAATTTTTTCCTGTCATGTATTTTGTGTAAACAATAGTTCTTGACTTGACAGAACAGTGATAATAGGCAACTGAATAGAAAAGTCCTGAAGTGTCATTTCAAATGATACTGTGTAAATTCTATGAGATCACATTTGAAAAGGCACACAAGAAGACTAAAATATATCTCCCAAAGAACAAAATCATAATTATGAATATTAAATACATATTTTCTTGTTCATAATTTTCATAATTTCAGTATCTTCCATTACTCGATTGCACAAAGAAATCAATGATCTTCCTCTCATGTCTCCATTAGATCTTTTCAAAATAGGTTTATAGGATTGAGGTCCATGAGAAATGAATTTGAACTGTACAGTAGAGACACAGAGTAGCTGAGGTTGGAAGGGATATTTAGAGACCACTTAGTCCAACTCCACGCTCATAGTACAGCTCTATTCAAAGTCAGATCAAGCTGCTTGGCACTTTTTACGCCTGAGTTTTTACTCCCTGAGGTTGGAGATTCCGTAGGCTCCTGTGTAGTTTAGAGCTGTTTTTCACTACTCTCAAAGGAGATGTTTTTCTTATGTGCAGTTGGAATTTCCCTTAAGAGAACCCAAGATCATCATCTCTTGCCTTTCCGATGTACATGCTTAGAAAAACCCTGATTTGTTTTCTTAAGAATGTCAGTGGTGGTGATTGATGACAGCAATCAGATCCCATCTAGAATTTCTTTTTTCAAGGATAAACACACCCATAAGCCTCTACTGATAAACTTGGTTAATCTGTTTACCTCAGGGGGTGGGTGGGACTGGAGATAAATGGGAAAAAGAAAAGATGTTTTTGCTGCAATTGTGCCATTGTTCCTATAATCCTAAAAGTAACATTTTGTTCTCATATCTCTTATTCATATATTGGTACCAAATCTCAAATTGTTCTCAGAAATAAGAAGTTGCTATCAAAACCAAAACAATGCAGTCTATCTCTCTTTCCTTCACATAATGAGTAACTCTCTTTTTTTTCAGTTTTACATTTTATTTTATTATTTATGTAAATGATACCCAAGAGAATGGATCCAATGACCGTAATACACCGATGTCTTCAGTTAGAAGATTTCTGCAATTCTAGTCAAAGAAGGACACCCATTTCCCAGCACAGTTCTTTGGAAATTTACCTCTCCTATAGCGTACTTTGTTATTAATGAAGAGCAATGCTTCATCTACTTGCAATAATACAAAGACATTAACAGTCATACAGAAGCAAGAACAGGCAGGGAACAATTAAAAAGCTTTATTCCAGAATAAAAACAATCCTGTTCCAGAAGTGTCATTTAATTTTTTACTCGTGATCCTGCAGAGATGAGCTAGATGATTTTTGTGGGAAGAGGTAATATCTTTTATGAGATCATCTACTACATTTGTACTCTGTAATATTGTTTTTAAGCCTATTCATGGAAGTCTGTATATCACATGGGCTGGCACATCATGTACAGCATGGTTGTCAGTTTAAGCAAGATGAATTGCTTTGCATTGAAATGAATCTCTATTATTTACTTAAGCTCATCTTATCATGTACTAAAATAGTACCTATTTCCTGAAAACCCCACAGCCTTCCTGGGAAACCTGTACCAATGTTTGACCACACTCGCAGTAACTTCTTTTCTGCAGCCTGAACAGTCCCAGCTCTCTTACCATGAAAGACATCCAGTCCCTCCAATATTTTTCTGTCTCTTCCATGTCCGCATCTCTCTTGTACTCAGGAGTCCAGAACTGGACCCAGAACTCCAGATGTGTCTCACCAGTGCTGAGTATAGAGGAAAAATCACCTCCTAAACCTATTGGAACAGTTAACCTCATGCAGACAAGGGTACTGTAAACTGCGTTGGCTCATGGTCAACTTGGTACCCAGCAAGACCCTCCAGATCCCACTCTGTAGAGGTGGTTTATTGTCTGTCAGCTCTCAGTCTGTCCTGGTTTATGTGATAATTTCTCTTCAGATGCAGGACTTGGCAGTTCTCAGTACTGAATTTCACGAGGTTCCTATCAGCCTGTTTCTCCAGCCTACTGAGATCCCTCTGGCAATGGCAACGCAATTATCTGGCATACTGGCCACTGATCCCAGGTTCTTATTTATTTATTTTTCCCTTTTGTCCTTTCCGTGCTTCCTCTGGCACTCTTTATGAGCTCCCATTCCTGACTGATTTCAACAGTAAGCCAAGAAATGTAGATATACAGAGTATTAATCACACAATGACTTTAAAATATCTGCCCAGATATTTATTAACAAGGATGCATTTCAACTCTCCTTGGCACCCCAGAGATGCTCCTGTTTCACTGAGCTTTTATTCCTGCACCTCCCAGTGTATTCCTTAAGGTATAACACTATTGATTGCACTCAGGTGGATAGGAGAGTGGTCCCTTTCCCTAATTAATGAACTAGGAGAAACCTACCAAACACTTTTAAATGAAGTTATTCAATACTTTTTGTTTAAATCACTACTATGAATGTGTGCTCTCTGATTTACCTGTAGCTACTAATTTTCAGGTCTAACTAATAACGTAATTGTGGATCTCATCAGGAAGAGAATAAGGTCACAACACTCACACTGTGCATTTAAATAGTTTCAGCCAAGGTTTCTTTCCTCTGTATGTGTTTGCTTTGGTGTTTTTGCTTTTTTTTTTTTGTTTGTTTTTTATATCAGCTTGCTTTTTCTGCCATCTACCTTATCATGTTAGGCCTAGAGGAAAGAATATGCTAAGTTACAGATAACTAGCAGCATGGATAACTACAAAATGAAAAAACGAAATGTTTAGTTCATAATCAGTCCAGAAACATAATTCTTGAAAATCAATTATTGTACATTAATATAGATAATGACATTGAGGAACCATTCATAATGTTTACTTACTGCTCAGATTAGTTCTCTGGAAAAGAACTCTATTGGCAAGGCAGAAAATTTGGGCTCTTAACATTTGGTAATTTGAATCGTATTCAGTCAGACACAAGAAGCTATTCAGAGAGACATCAAGAACACTTTTTGTATTTAGAATTCCTGACTTTATTAGAAATTAGAGATTCACAACATTCTGGCACCACTCACACTGTTTTAGAAGTAAAGAGAAAAAGCAAATGTACCAAAAAATGTTAGATATACAAAGAAGCTCTGTTACTCTAAGTATCTGCTTAACTATTTCACGTATTTCCTGCATAACTCACCATCTTTAGAAGCAGAGCTTTTTGTTCCACTATTCAGATGCTTATGAATTCGTATGAGAAGTTTTTGTATTAGCAGGTCTGAATTGCCATCTTGATGTCTACATGTTCTTGAGATAGAAGAACGCTAATGAAGTTGTATTTAAAGAAAAAAATTGGAAAAAAATATATATAAAGATTAGTAATTATGAAATAAAGAATGGAATCATAATATTTTGGAAACAGATAAGTTGCAGAATTGTCAGATATTACTGTCAAGATAGTCAGAGAGATGGTGTTTTCTAATCTGTAGCTGCAGTCAGTGCATCTGACTTGCAGTTCTCCGTCACATCTTTCAGTATGCCCAGTTCTTTGAAATTCTTTAACGGCTGCACTTTCTTGAGTAATTCTTCCTGATGCTTGTCTATACAAACAGTATATCATATAATACTGGTACATGCACTAAGTGGTAGCTCACTGTGACAAGTTTCTGTTGTTAAGAGAAGTTCTTCACCTTTTATTATTGAAAAAAAAAAAAAAAAACCAAAACATAATTAATTTAATTTTCTTGAAGGAGGAACTTTTAGTTCGTCATGTGTAGCTTTGACTTCTTGCTGGTAGCTCAAGAAAATCTCTCAAACACTTGTATTCTTACCTGTTTGCCAGGTAGCACCATCCCTGAAATTCCATTTGATATCAGATTATGTTCTAAATGGCTCTGCATAACAAATTTTATTTTTAGCTCCTAAATTTAATGAACCATCTTTTCCTTATAGGGAAAACTTAGCTTAGTGGGCACTGTCAAGGGATGGAGCAAAAGATCAGGCTAGTGTGACTTGTATCATCCAAGATACACTTTCCATCCACCAGAGCATGCCCCACAACCTGTGGTACTGTAAGGAAAGTGCTCCTCCTTATGAATATAGCAGCCTGCCTCACCAATCTTTAGACATTCATGGAGCCAGAGAAGTTAGGATCTTCTGGTTAGCCATTCACCCTAAGTATCAGTCTAATTGGAGTTATGGTAAGAAGACCCTGGACAGATGTTTCGGAAGGGAAGAATTTCTGCTGGGTTTTATTCTGTTGTCATCTGTGCTTTCTCTAACAGAAAAGAAAGATTTAGTCCCCTAGGACATGGGAAGGAGAAGCTGTCTCCCTTTGGACCTTCCCCATGGAACTCTCTTCCCTTTCAGTCTTTCTCTCCCAGTGTTTTCACTCTCATTCTCCTGCATAACAGCAGAGATGTGCAACTTCTATGCATTTTGGATAGAGTGATAAAGGTATAAAGAGCAGATCGACAGTTTTTCTCAAACTTCCTATTCATGGAAGCATAGAACCACAGAATGGATTAGGTTTGAAGGGACCTTAAAGATTATCTAGTTCCAAGCCCCCTGCCATGGGCAGAGTTGCCACTTACTATATCATGATGCCCAGGATCTCATCCAACCTGGCACACTTCCAAGACTGAGACGTCCACAGCCTCTCTGTGTAGCCCATGCTAGCACCTCACCACCCTCTGAATAAAAAAACTCTTCCTACCTAAACCCAACCTAAATTCCATCTCCTCTAGTCCAAAGCCACTCCCTCCTGTCCTACCACCATATGAAGTGTACTAAATCATAGAATCATTTGAGTTGGAAGGAACCCTTAAAGGTCATCTAGTCCAGTTTCCCTGCAATTAAGAGGGTCATTTACAGCTAGATCAGGTTGCTCAGAGCCCTGTCCAGTCTTGAGTGTCTGCAGGGACGGGGCATCTACCACCTCTCAGGGTAATCTGTTCCAGAGCCTCATTCCACTCTTACCTTAAAAAACCCTTTTCCTTATATTCAGTCTAAATCTTGCTTCTTCTGAAGGCCAAATTCAAAGCCATCTCATTTCCTTAAAGCAGGAGGACCCAGGATTCTCCCAGAAGGGTAGAGAAAATGTTTAACCCAGCACATCACACTCACACAGATGCTTACATCAAAAAGGTAATAAGAAATAATATATAACTAAATAAAAAATCTTGAGTATATTGCTTCAGTCAGCTTTTATATTTACTTTAACTAAACACATTTCACAATGATATACTAACATATTTGTCCTTTCATATGCTGTCAGTAAGGGCCTCATTCCTACATCTTTGAAATACTGAGAAGGAGTTTAAGTTCTGCAAGAACGTTTACTTGAATTTGTATACACAGCTATTATGTGGGAATTGTAAAGTCTGACTCCTTAGAAAGGAGGAGGACAAATCTGATACTGAAATGAAGGCAACAAGCTAACAAATCTGTGTGGGCTCTTCACTGACAGTTACACACTGTCTGGCAAGAAGCAGAGAGAGAAAAACAATACCTTGCACTGCAGTAATATTTTCTGTCTCAGCATGTAAAGAAAGATTTTAAAACTTGAAGCAGTAGAAATGCTCAAAATCCATGGTTTGGGGAAACTCAAGAGGATACAGTTTTCATTTTCAGAGACGGTTTTTTGGTGTTTTTTTTTTTTTTTTTGTAGTGCTGACAGTAGGTAACAGAGCTCTTCTGGCTGCAAGATGTTACAGCTGCTGTCATGGAGCCTACCACCCTGAAAGGAACTGTCCTTCCCACTGGGGCCAGTACAGTTTCTTGGACACCAATGGGTATGGGGCTGCTATCATCCATTGTTGTAACTCCTTCTGGGAGGTAGATGGTAAAGCTATTGCAGAATGTGTCTGGCTAGTAGCAGGTAAATGAAGGGCAAACACCAACTGGCATGACATCCATCTGCTTCTCTTGGGTGGAAAAGGGCAGGTCATCCCAACAGCTCTGATGCCATGGAGACTGTCAGAGGTGTCACCCCAATGGGAGCAGAAACCTCTAGTTTAATTTACTGTCTTCAAACAAGATGAATTCATTCTTAATTTATTCACTGGATATTTGGAACAGATTTTTCCTTTCTTTTGCTTGGTTCAGTTCCTGTTTTTTGTTTTTGTTTTATTTGTTTTTGTTTGTTTTTTGGGAGGTGTTTCTTTTTATGTTTTTGTTTGTTTGTTTGTTTGTTTGGGGGGGTGGGGATTCTGCATTAGTGTCTGCCATTTCCAGCTTCTTCATGTTGTTAAAATACATGACATAGTCCTGTGAGAAATAATTTGGAAGACTATCTGCTGGAACAAAGTGTAAGAGAGCTGTTAAATGAAGTAAGTGAGGGAGTTCCCGGTAGGGGAATGATATATACAGACTAACAGTGCCTCAGAGGGAGGAATTTTTCAGGGAGCAGGGAAATAAGGTATCTGGGGAAGTAATTGTTCACAATTGCAAATGATTAATAAAGTAAGGCAATTTTCTACCTTGTAACTCTGATAAACTTCTCCAAGGCCAGCTTCCCCACTAGGATGTGCTTTGCAGTAGGCAAGGAAACCAAGTTTATCCTGCTGTGAATCAAGTGCTCTAAAGTTTCTCCTGTTGTCGCTTATGTTTCTTTCACAATACAGGTACAAGACCCAGAGTGTAGAATCTGACAGTGGCTGCTATTTATCACCTAGGTGTTTTGTATATTACTTTCTACATTAATCTAAACAAAGCTAGATGAGGCTAATCTTCACTGTGCTCCTTGAGGATTATATGAAACAGGAGCAATTCCTAGAGAAGACCTATCTGATGAAAAGCCTGCTTCAGCCTTCTCAAGCTACCATCACTGAAAGACAAGTAGATAGCAATACCAGAGAACAAAACCCATCCAATGGAAAAAGGTCAGAGAAAGGTGAATTTCACAGAACCATAAAATGGGTTGGTTGGAAGAAAGCTTAAAGATCATCTAGAGGATATGCAAAACCCTGAGGTTCTCAGTACCTTCTTTACATTTGTCTTTAAAAGTCAGATCAATTATCCTCAGGATACTTCACTCCCTGACCTGTAGGTATAGGATGGGGAGCAGAAAAAACTCCCCACAATTCATGTGGAAACTGTTAGAGACCTACTACTCCACATGAATAGTCACAAGCCTTTGGGGCAAGATGGGATCCACCCAAGGATGCTTAGAAAGCTGGCAGAAGTGATTGCCAAGCTGCTTTCCACCATCTATGAGTGCAACTGGAAAAGTCCCAGAGAACTGAGGCATGCCAATGTGACTCTCACCTACAGGAAGTTTCATAAGGCGGATCTGGGGAACTACAGACCTACCAGCCTGAGCTCAGTGCCAGGTAAGGTGAGGGATCTGGAGCACAAGTATTATGAGAAGCAGCTGAGAGAACTGGGAATGTCAGCCACTATGTGAAAGGAGGTTGTGGCAAGGGTGGGGAGCAGCCGCTTCCCTTTCATAACCAGCAATAGGACTAGAAAGGATGGGCTCAAGTTGTGCCAGATAAGATTCAGGTCGGAGGTTAGGAAAAAATTATTCTTTCAAAGAGTGGTCAGGCGCTGGAACTGGTTGCCAGGGAAGTGGTAGAGTCACCATCCCAAGAGGAGTTCAAGAAACATTTAGATGTTGTACTAAGGGGCATGGTTTAGTGGGGAAATAGGTGGTATGTGGATGATTGGACCAGATGATCTTGGAGGTCTTTTCCAGACTTGATGATTCAGTGACTCTGAAAGGCACACTTAGGTGCCTACTTCCCAAACCATCAGAGTCTAAGGGGAATGTGCACCATCTGAAAAGCCTAATCCCAGGACAAAGGGCAAGGGAACATGGCAGTTCACACTGGGCTACTGAAAAATGTGACTGCAGCCCCTTGTCTGCTTTTATCTGTACAGATCAACCCCGTGGAGTCAAAATCCTGAATCCTGCTAGATTCATTTTGACATCTAAAAATAAGTTTACAGACAGATAAATAGATACTTGAGAATCCTAGTTTACAGTTATGTTATGTATAAGGAATTATGATAAATTCCAGTTCTTCTTTTTCCAAGTAAAATGCATCTGGTTTACATTTCTCTTTGTAAATAAACTTTCAAGATGCTCTTAACTAACGTGTAATCTAACATCTTCTGGAAATGTTGCATGCTATTTTCCTATTCAATTTAACCCAGTTGCAGATTTGCTGATGCCTTCATTTTTGTAATAATAGAAAAGATGTATTGTAATTGTATATTATCAGAAGACAAATGTTACCCAGAATAATTGAATTTATTAGCTAAAATGAAAAAAATTTTTTTTCTGAAAAATATATTCCCACTCAGATGCTTGATCCAAATTCAAATATATTTTAATAAACATAGGGATGTTAATAGTGCAGGTGAAAACCATCTTCATCTATGCTAGAAATATTCTAAGCAAATGTAGTTTATCATTTTCTGCAATCGAATTAATGACTTGCAATAAAAGGACTGATGAATTCACACTACATAGTGGAGATTATAACAGAATAATAAAACGCTTGGGCCTGACCTTTCATGCATAATCAGGGAGCTGGCTCAGTAACATTTTATGGTCCAATATGCTTCATCTGGTTCTTAACATGGTGTTTGCTGCAGATCTGTGAGGAGATGAATCCAGCAGACGTCTAATACATATATTTGCATAGGGAAGACAATAGCTTTGGATTGCTCTTGTGCTTATTCGTCCTGAAAGGACAAACCTGAGGAAGAGCAGGGATTAAGCACTCACTGGCTGGCTGTTGTAGCAGGTAGGGCACAGAGAAAATGAGACTCAGTACCTATAGGAGAGATCCTGCTGCTAGGGAAATTCCAGTGCCAAAAGCTGAGTGAACTGGAGACAAATAAGGCCTGCTCTACGTAGGTCTTCAGAGTTTTTATTGGGTTTGATTTTTTTCCATCTTGTGTACCTTCTTTCTGTTGTTCAGATTAACCAATTAATGTATACTGCAAATTTAGCAGAGTATTGCTCCAGAACACTGTTAAAATGGGAAACCTATAAATAAGTAGATAGAGAGATGATAGATACACAGATGGATAGATAGATCACAGATAGATAGATTTAAATGCAAAGGGAAAGAAAACATTCTACAAGATATTCAACAGCATTGTAAGGCAGTCGGTGAGCAAGGTGGAGACAAATGATGACAACATGCTCCTGCTTTCCTAGCAGCCTCTCTGAGGCACCTGCCCTGCTGCAATTGGCAGGAACTCTGGAACCCCTCCTCTGAAGTCAAGAGTTTACACACTGTTTGCTGCATTATGGCTTTGTCAGCTGGATCTTCTGATATAGCCCATGAAGTTGTTAAAGATGAAGTGAGATTTCTTACAAAGCAGAGGTTGCATTGGCGTCCTTGTCTAAGCAAAGTGTGTTTCCTACTGCTGTGAAGTGCAGGCTCCACCGACTGGCTGAGGTCCCTGCCACAGCAGGAGGTGCACTTCATTAGCTTGCATCACACAGCAATCTGTCCAGGGGCTTAAGAAAATAAATCTTTTATAAATCCCATTCCTTGCATTTGGGGCTTTCTTCATGTTGATGATGATCTCTGCTTATTGCCAGTTAAGGACAGGGAAACACAAGGAATTGAAACTGTAAGTCATTAAAGGAAATCTGGATCTGAATGTATACTGTATGACTTATTTCTTATACAAATAAAATACAGCTCTTTGGTGAGCACATTCCCTGATGTGTAAATGAACGGAGAAATGTCACTGTCAATGGGAATATGGACAGAAAGTATTTGTAGATGTATGTCATGAAAGTTGTTCTTTTAGACAACACTTAGGAATGCATTTTGATAACCTCAGACAGCCCCCTTGTCCTTCCTCCTTCCTCTTCTCCCATGTCTCTTTCCTGCAAAAATTATCTCTCTGACTCCAGTTTGATTTCCATCAGTCATAAGTCAAGTAGCCTAGGAATACCAAAACTACCCCCGCACCCCAATTGGATGAAAGGGCCATCTGATGACTCTGTTGTTATTTCTTTGTTTTGTTTTCCTGGAATTATATGTTATGCAAAGTAATATGTGGATGTGTGCTGCAGCACCAGTGCCAGAAGCTGAGCATCTTTGACCCCCATACAGCATGACTGGAGCCTGACAAGAAGGGGAGAAGGATCTGAAGGGTTCTCAAGATCTTCACCAAAAAAGAGAGTGGGATGTGCTCTCCTGCGTTTAGATACTAAACTGAAAACGTTGAGTAGAAGCTAGATAATGAGGACCTTCTAGCAGCAAAACACTGTACCAAATTGTGAGGCAGAATCACCTATTAGCTTTGTCAAGAAGTTTGTTACTTCTTGATGTCTCACTGTTAAAGAGAAATGGGAGAATCAAAGCCTATCTTTGACTTGCCCATCCTTTCAAAGTAGCACAGACAGTTAAATCTGTAACAAGCAAAAATCTGAAAAAAAAACACAAAAAACTCATCAAGATGGATCACAGGCTCATCACTGAATCCTTTAAACGAATTAATGAATGATTCATTAGTGTTTCTTTCAGATATTTGTAAGTTTTCGATAAAAGCAAGTAGATACATCATCTAACAGAGCTGCCTGTAACAACATCAATTTTTCATTAACTTGATTTCTTTGTGGATACTGTATTTTCACAATACGTTATAGATTGCCATGAGTAACTAGTCTTCACTTTAGCCCTTCTAGGCTTTCAGGTGGAATTTCATACTAAGAACTTAAACAAAAATAACTAAATAATAATAAAAAATGTGAAGAGATTCCTCAGAATGACTTGAGAAGAAGCTTTTCCCTTTCAAAGCTGTGTTGATGCAAATAGTGAAGGAAGGCTGCAGACAGATGCATTCTGTGCCCTGCTCCAGGCATTCAGCATCATTTGCTGGGGCTTTACCTGAACAAAGCTACCACAGAGCTTCTGCAGCTGCTCTACTCTAGCCTTCATTCTAAACTTTCTTCTGAGAAGGTCCTTTGGCTCTACATCATATAAGAGGTTTCCACCAGCCTCAGTTTTAACATTTAGATGGTTGAACATGGGAACAATTAAACATGCATGGATTTCCAGACTTCTAGTGTGACTGTGATTGAATCCCCCATCTCTCTGAGTCCATTTGTGCTGAAGGGACATCCTACTGCTACATCACATGCAGTACTGGGAGCAGTGAAGATTTCGTCGAGCAAGTTCTCATGCTTTCCCTTCCTTTCAAGTTGTTACAGAGCTGGCAAGCAGCAGGTAAGGCAGCCAACAGCTCTATGTGTGCAAAACCATGAGAACATGGTGATTTATGCACCAACGCCACTATTACAGTTCTTATTATGATGCAAGTAGTCAATGCATTAATAATGTCTTTATATTCTAGAAAATGCATTCATTTACATTCCTTTAAAAACACCAACTGGAATAGCAAGACAAATGAAATGGGGAAAGCAATATTCTGTAACATGTGACGTACTCTTTATTCAAGCAAGTGGCACGTTACTCCTGGAAACATCCCACACTGTGGCACGTCAGTGCTGGGAAGCTGGCTCCATGCTCTTGTTCCAGCAAGAAGAATTCCAACAAGCACTTTAGGGAGGTATGAGTTAAAACATCCCAAAGGGGGTTCTGCTTTAGGAGCTGCTCCCAGCACACATAGCAATGAATACTGGTCATTATTCCAGGAAAAAAGCTCATCTCAGATTATTTGTTCTCTCCTCAGAAGGAAGGAAAAATCTTCATCTCGTCTTCATCTTTCTTACAGAATTTTAGGCACTTGTTTATTGCTAAGATTTTAAATATAGAAATGTCAGCAAAAGAAGCTCAGTCGAGTTAAAAAGTACAGTTTGGAAAAAGAATTATTTCTCTTATAATCACTGCAGAGAAATGGAGAGATCCTCTTCATGAGAATCCTGGATTCCGAAGTTCTGATGTTTTTCAAGAGTGTTTTCTAATTCCTTTGGTTTTCCTGAGAAAATCAGTGGAAAATGTGACCACACCTGGAGAAAATTCTATTCTGCATATGTTCCAAAGAAATGACCTGGAATTTGAGAGCCTGATGGGTCTATCCTTTCGCAGCAGGCTTGCAGTTCTCATCAGTTCACATGTTTCTTTCCTGTGGGTAGTAAATGGTCTGTTTTGAGAATTAGGCTTCTCTAGTAATTGTGATTTCCAGCTGCTCAGGGCTGGAATAGACATTCTTCTGTGCTCTAAAGTGCTTCCGTAGTAATTTCCAGGGAAAACAGAAGAAATGTCTGGCTGACCATTGTCTAGAACAAACAGAAAGACAGATTAGAAGGGAACAAATACACACAGAAAAGAAGTAAAATGAAACCAGAACTGGTGAAGAAAAGCTGAAATCAGTGTAATCTGCCTCAAAGGGAATGTGCCAAAACATGACCGTTTAGTTTTGTACCAGTCACAGTTCACAGAGGATAGCTATTGAAAAATCTGTCTCAAAGAGAACTCATAAAAGATGGATCTGCAATGCAAAAGTCATGAGAGACAAAACACAGTGATTTTTCAGAAAAATTCAGCAAGGTCGGAAGAGCAAAATTAAAATATGAGTCTCTTCAGAGTTCTACTAATTAAAGCAGAACAAACTAGGGATTGATAAAAAATGTGCATAGTGTGCAGCCTATCATGTAACTCTAAAAAGAGTAGATTGAAACCTATCTAGTCTGTAATACTTGTGTGGAACTACTTCACACATGGAACAAAGCAGCTAAGTCAAGTCTGTTTGGAATCCCAGGAGAAGAAATGTGAATTTTTCCTTCTCTGTTCCTAAAGCCATTTTTCACCATTTGCCTTTGTGTAATTCTTGTTCACAGATAGAAATGGAGATGTTCGGTTCAAAGACTGAAATTAAAATAAGTTTGAGATTTGACTGGATCAAGGGTGAAGGGATAGAGAAGGTAGGGAACTCCTGAGCTGGAAAAAAGTGGTAGCAGATATTCATGAAGAAGATCTGGGGAGGGTGTAGGAACACATAGGTGGGGGATAGTGGGAATTCTCTTTGTTAAGGGAAACACTGAAAATTAATGAGGAGCAATGGAGTTAAAAAAGGCTGGGAACAGCTAGATAAGAAAAATAATATACGAGGGAGAGCAAGGCACAAAGGAGAGGAGTGGGATCTGAGCATGGAAGAGAAAAAATGAGACTGTATCTATCAGGGAGGAGAGATAAATTCAGAAACAAAAATACTGATCCACAGAGAGAAGTTGTTGAGGTCGAGAGGAGCTGGAAAGGCAGGGCAGTCAACAGTAGAGCAGCCAGCAGCACATCAGTTACACAGCACTTGTGTCTGTGCAGATAAGTGCACCTGCATAATGTACTTGTACTTCAAGAGCCCAGAAGCTTACCAGGCACCAATTCTGATTTTTTGTTTTCCTTTTTCTAATAACAGGAATCAAAAGGGTTGAGTTTTACTATTCTTCCCAATATGACAAAAAAAAAAACAAACAAAAAAAGAGTTTTCTTGAACAAATTCTAAGAATCTGGCCTGACTTTGCTAACTTAACTGGTCTCGTTGGGTGTTGGGTGTGTTTTTGTTTTTTCATTAGTTTGTTTGTCTAAGTTCTTTCCTTGTGTGATTTAAGCATTTGTTTAAATTTTATTTTGTCCACGTATTAGGACTCTCTGAAAAAAAAAAAAAAAAAAGACCAGTTCTCTGTTTGTTGTGCTGAGCATTGTCCTACATAGTACAAAGTCCAGCAGGGAAAACCGGTAGTATTAGCTCCAATTTCTGTCAGAGTGCTGACACCAACACAATGCAATTACGCTCACGGCCACCCTCTGTGAGAAGGTGCAGGCATCCTGTCTCATCTCATTGCTGTTCCACAAGAGCTCTGGCTGAGCATTTTGGGAATTCAGCCCTTCTGCTGTCGAATACTATTCCATCTCACATCAAATATACCACTCCTGGCAGAACAGCTTATGTACCTGAGCTTAAAACTAGCTATACAAATGTTTCAGTGAGTTGAAACTGACAGCACAAGTGTCCATGCACAGTGAGCTCTTTTGGAACAGAAGTCCAGGGAAAAAGGAACTCATCAAATTCAGGACTCCTTTACTTTTTAGGAAAATACTTCCGTTTTTTAAGACTTGTGCAGATTTTGTGGGAGCTATCAGTCTCTTGGCCAGCCTTCCTCTGAACTGCAGGGAAGAAGGAATTTATTGCTCTTTGTCACATAGCAGAAAGTCACGATGATGCTCTGAGTTCTGCTTTCTGCATTCTCTTGTTCCGTACTTACAGAGACACACTGAACAGGTGGGACCCAATTCGATCCAGCCAAGTTGCTGACTCGGGCAAATATCACTAGGGAAGCGTCTTGAGTTGTTCTCATGTCAAATTCTATCCAGTACCAATCCTTCCATTATTGCAAATTTAGGCATAAAAAGCACTGACTAGAATTTCTAGTATATTTCCATGGGAAGTGGCTGCAGCCTTATGGCATGAGTCACATGGCTTGTTAAACTATGACTCTTTGCTTGCAATAACATTAATATACCGGTCTGCACGTAACACCATGTCATTTGAGATATGCCTCTTTGTGAGAAACAAAGCATGCTAATTAGCCATGGCATTGAAATGCTTCTAGTCCTGTGAACATCCATTTTGGGTCTATGCTACATAAAATCCATGATTTCAGAGGCAATGTATTTTTTTAATCAATCCTTTTAAGCTAGTCGGGGGCCCAGTGATAAGTCTTGTCTTTCCAGAAGAGTGAATTCAACAGCACTCAAAATATTAGAAAACTAAGAAATATCACACTGCAATGCACAGACATGCTGACTTCACTTTACTCCCTTTCTATCCTGTTAAGTCCAGCTATAACCAGAAAGAATTATTTGAAAGTACTGTATGGGTTTAGAGATGGGAAATACAGTTATGGTTTGGCATAATGCATCCAAGATCAATGCAGTCAAGGGCTCATGCAATTTAGCAGAGGCAGATTATGAAGGGCTAAATGGCTGGACATAAGGCAAACAGAAGTAGATCCTATTTAGCTCTGTGCAGTGGAAAGCATACATCTATCTCCTATATTTACACTTGGACATGGATGAGGAGAGTTAAGGCTGTAGCACTGTTTCCCTTTCTCAGATACCAAATGTTTAAGTTGTTCTTAATAAAAACACTGTAGGACTGTACACCATCACAGCACAACCTGAGCACTGCACTGAAGTGCTCTGTTTGTTGGAATTCTTAGAACAACTTTTTAAACACAGGAGAATGATTTTCCTACAAGGATGAATGTGCACAAGTGAGATACTACTGTAGCAGGGTAACAGTAAAAATATCCACAGGTTGTTTTCCACTCTGCATTTTATTGCTGCAAGATCAGTAACAGAAAGAAATAGGAAAATTATATTAACAAATGCATTAAACTGTGATGTCAGCCAGTCCTTAGAGCATTCAAGAATACACCTTTTGCAGTAATTTCTATCATTCAAAGAAGAAAGTTACAGACAGAAGAAAATACTACAAATCGGCTGTTATTTGAAACTTATCTATTAGAGTCATAATTCCAGCCCTGACAGCTAAGTTTAGGCTTCTCTGCTATTTCTAACTCCAGTGCATTTTGCTCAGAGAGCATCATGCCTGTGTCAGCAGGTGGCTCTGGGTTTCCCCCAGCCCCAGGTGAATGGAGAAGACAGCCATGCCGTCTGCCCATCAGTACCTATCACTTATTGCTCCACCTGCTGTATTTATGCACCTTCCAAAATTGATGAAGAAACAAAACTGAGTGGAGATGCTGAATGTGCATAAATATTGATGCATTTGCATCAGTTCAGGTGTTACACAGAAGGATACTGCCTGTGGTGTGGGGGAATAATGGTATATATTTGAAGATGATCAAGGCTTAGAATGGTGATATGTTCCTTCTCTCTACCATAGCTTTACTCTTCAACAGGCATAAACAGATTTATTTTATGGTTTCCTGGAACAACGGAGTCAGTAAAGCTGCAAAACTTCTAGAAAACGATAGGGATAAAGACACATCCACTGCAGTCAGCTGAAGCAGAAGTACAGCCTAGCAAAATAGTGGGAAAGGGAGGGCATTTCCAGAAGACCCCTAGATGCATTGTACTCTGCTTTGAGGCTTGGTTCACTTTACCTTTTCAACCACCACAAAGCAATCCATTTTTGTTCCTCTAAATCATACCTGTAATCTTCATATTCTTGGGATTTCTTCTGGACATGTTCTCATTTTCCTGTTGCTCTACCAGATAACATGCTTCTGTTCTGTATCATTCCAAAACATTGACCTCCACTTTATACTTCTATAGTCATGAGCATGATCTAATCTTACTAATAATTTTTTATATATCCTTGAATAAAATTTTCTCTTTTATCACTTCATTCTATAGCTGTACATGATTCCTTCCTGAAGTGCTGACATTCAGCCAGGTATGTCCCATTATACATGAAAGTCTTCTGTCTAAATTTATCTCTTTGTACAAGGCTTCACTGAGTTTCATCTCACCAACAACCACTTTACATTCCTGTCCTTATTGGCAGTTTCTTTTTCCTTATGTTGATGTCATTCCCAAATCTTATGATCGCACTCTCTGTTATGTCATCTCAGCTATTAAGCATAATCTTGTCACTGCTAATGACTCTGACCCCTGCAGGACCACACTTCAGTGCCCTTGAAGTGTGACAGTGAATCCTTGATCAACCCCTATGAAGAGGACTTAATCAATCAGCCATTCACCCACTTAATGATTGCATCTGTGGGATACATGCCTACTTTGGCAACAAGGATCTAGGTAAAATAGCTCTTAGATCCTCACTAAACTCAGAACTAATCATATCATCACCCTTCTCAGCCACAAGGCTAGCTTTCCTGCCAAAGGAATGAAGTAGGCTTCTCTGATGAGAAGCATTATTTACAAATCTATGCAGGCTTTTTTTATTCCCCATCATCCTTTAGATCCATTCTTTCTGTGTATTGAAGCTGAGTCAGTGGATCTATAACTTTCTGAGTTTGATTTTTTTTCCAGCTTTTTAAAGATAATCTTGTTTTTCTTGTTCCACTTCTCTTCATCAGACAGCTTCAATGTATGTCTTGTCAGAACTAATTTTCTCTCTCTTCTTTGCTGTTCTTGTATCCCCTTCTTAAATAAATGTCAATAATTAAATGATTGCAATTAATCCTTCTTCACCAAGCTGAGGCAAAGAAACCCTGTAACGTTTATTCATATTGTACATAAATTGTAGTTTCCTCTTTTCTCAAATTGGTGGTAGAACTAGACTTCTTTTTCTTTCTCTTAATCTTAGTTCAGTCAGCACATCTCTTAGTTCTTTATTTCCTTGCATTCCGCATCTCAGTTTTAATCCTGTACTCTGTGATTTCATCTCTGCCTACACCTTGTATTTCTTCTTGGTTATTTATTTATTTTTCCTGTATTTTTCAGGATATATTTTTGATTTTCAAGTTCCTAAAGTACGTATGAGACAACTGTATTTGTCTGTTTATAATTCATACACTTTTTTTTGTTTTTCAGTGGGATGGTTTGCCACACTTTACACAGCCCCTTTTAATAGGTGTCAGTGTTCTCTGTGTCTTCATCTCCAATGATGCTGGATAATTTAGAAGTTCTCCCCACCAGTTTCTTAACTTTTAGTCTGCTTTATTGGAGTCTGTAACTTATTCTATTGTTTTTTGTTGTTTTTTGTTTGGTTGGTTGGTTGGTTCTGTTTTTGTTTTGTTTTGTCTGTTGACTCCTCTGTCTAATGGATTTTATCATGTAAAATTACTTTCAGGAAAATAATCTTCCACTCTTGAAAACTTTCATCCATTATCAAAACCAGACTGAACCAACCAACAAGCTGGAATCTCCCAGGGCCAGTCCTGTGGCCTTTTTTGTCTGATTACTCTGTTCAGTACAACATTGGCTTTGTTTGTTGGTTTTTGATAGATGCATATGATTGTGTTGCTCACACCTCCCCCTTTTATGTTCACAAAGAGATGACCAAAAACCTTCAACTGTCCTGCTCTGGTCACCTTGTGGCTCTAGGTTATGCCTCTCAGACAGGGCTATGACTTCTAACTCCTCACTGAGCATAAAGGTTGCTTACCTTCAACGCGTCTCGCAGCCACATAATTGTCCTTGAAGAATATTGACTAGGGAAAACAAAAAGGACTCTCTTTCTAACTGAAGGTGTCCCTCAGTCTTGTTATTTCTAAGCTGCCACCACATAAATCTCTGGAGTGGGTCCACACAGCTACATGGACCCTCCTCCCAGTGTACTTTTCACTAAATATCCATGATGAATTTTTAAGGGACTCAGTTGTCAGATCTTCCTCTTATTGTGTGCTTCCCCATCCTGTATATTTCTAGGATTGTCATTTGACAGTCTTCCAGCTGTTTCTCAGTGGACTTTTTGATTGCTGTTGTAGGTATTGTGATCTCCACAAGAGCCAAGCCTCCAGGGCATCTGCTTTTGTATGTTCAAAGATATAATGACTTCTGTCAGGTCAATGGTGTGTTTTTACTGTACCCAGTTGTGCATGAACATAATATACTATTTTTGTTATACTATTCTTGGCAAATTACAGTTGCTTCAAGTTTGAGTCTACTTTCAAATGTAATTTATTCAGCAATTAGTATTTTGTGTGGTAGAAAACACAGAGATGTGCCTCTTGGCTTTGGAGAAGACCTTAAATTCCTGGTCAAGTTGCTGTTTTTCAAGAAATACATCTGCAAGGGCAAGTTGCTGTATTTCTGTGAGTTTCAGCACATCAACAGCTTACTGTAGAGTAGCTACATATTACTTATCATCTGAATACTGACAAGTGTCTAAACATGTGTACATTCTGGGGAAAAACTGAGATAATTTAAATTTGCATGACTAACTGATTTTCCTTGACATAATTGCATGTCATCTGGCTCACATCTCTGAACTCAAATAGTGGGCTTGATCCATTTCATATAGTGCTCAAGTAGGTTAGAACTTAAACAAGAATTTTTAGTTCTGACACCTGACACACACAGTCTCAGGGACCAGATACAGTGTTATCTATAAATGGTTTGATTAATGTGTATTTTTTTGCTGCCAAAGGCTAAGAGCAAAGAAAATATTTGAGACTGAATGGAGAACTCTAGAACAGTCCCATGGAAATTAATTGTTTAATACTGCACGTAAAATGGTAAGATTCCACCTCAAAACAGTTTTAACTAATAAATTATTCCCAAACAACATTCTTCATTTCCACATTATGCTGAATTGTTATTATTTCAGATTACTTAATATTTACATTATTTTTGTCCTTCAGAAGAGACTTCTATACAGCATAATTACACAGGTTTTTTACTTCTGTGATTACGTTTGTTCTTTTGTCTGATTGCACTGGATTAGAAGTGGCTGTGAGGACTGATTGCAGCATATTTTCTTTCAAGAGCAGTGAGATTTTGCTTTAATTAAACACGTATTCACACACAGGTAGAAATTATTCTCACACCTGCAACTTCAAAATATTTGAAAAATAATCACATCCTCAAGTTTGTCTTTTGTTTAGAATGAAAATAGTTCATTGATTTATGGTGAATAAAACAAAACAAAACACCACCAACATATATTCCAGTAACTACTTCTGAAGGTAAGTGCAATATATGTATTTTCTTACCATGCTTCTTAGATGCTGCCATATAAGTAAGCATCTTCTACTTTCAGCTTTTATAGAGGCACAATAGTCTAGGTCCTCGTGGTGTCTATGAATAAGCTGTTGGTTACTCACTGCTTCCAGCTCTCAGACATCTCACAAATCCTCCAGCTGAAGGAATTGATACCAGAATATCTGAAAATGCAATAGAAAACTGTTATGAAGTCTTATGAGACCACAAGTCTTCAGTGTTCCCTTTCCTGGTCCCAAGTTTCTCAAAGTCTTCTCAAAGTTTGAGAAGCACTTGAAATATAATACTTTTTAGTAAGGAGCACCTTTAAGTAACTATTATCTATAAAACAGCCTTTGTTGGGAAATATTTTTCTTTAGAATGGTGTTCATGCTCTCCAATTCGTAAATGGAATTGATCTTAATAATATGAATCTTGTCCTTCCAAGAGTGCAGTGCTTTCCAAATTTCCACAGCAAATCCTAAAAACCAGTGTATTTTCTCCACTTAATTGTAGGCTATGGAAGATCTCAGTGTCTGAAATATTCAAATATGCAGTTCTTTTTTTATTCCCACCTGTCCCTGCTCTCTCACCTTCCTTCAGGAAGAGATCACTTCCCGGTCGTCCCTCTAGAGGGTCCTGCCCTTGAGTCTTCTGGATGCTTTAATGTTTTTGTTTATACCGCTTTCTCCAAGTCTTGCTTTTTTCCTACTCTTGTCTATACAACCACATTTAATATTTCATATAAAAAATCAAATGATGTCTCATCTCTAAGAAAGAAAAATCCTCTGGGAGTGAGAAGTCAGGGGTCTGCTCTGGTGTTTAAAACTATAACAAGCTTTTTTGTTTGCTGTCTTGTACTGAGCTAAACTTAAAATGACTAGAAGAAAAAAAGAATATAAGAGGAGGAGGAGGTACTTGAGTAATTCTGCCAGAACACTGATAGTAGAAGGTTTCATGTCAACATGAGCTCGTGGAAATTTGCTCACCTTCCCTCAGCCCTTTCCATCTATATCCCACTATAATCTGCCTATGTCCTTGTCAACCTCGAGTTGTTACTCATCTCATGGCATCATCTCCCACATCTTCTAACCCAAAGCACCAGTCTTTCACTTAGGCTGCTATACCTACTGTTTATCTTACTTGTTTCCTCTTTCCCAATTAAATGTTTCCTCCAGGAGAAAAGACAGAATAGAGGTTCTTGGTAAGTCTGTACATGAGATTAGTTCTTTAGGAGCACAACATTCCTACCACATGTCTTGTACTGAGTGCCAACTTGGCTACCACTTGGCTAAGTGTCAGCAGCACCCTGAAGCTGTGAGAGACCTGAAGCTATACACAGCTTTTCGTACTTTGCATTTTAATCATTTCTCATTCTTAATTCTGTTGTTTTGCAAAACAACTATAAAGGGAAATAAACTCAAACCAACCAAGAACATGGTAATTGCATCTACAGTTCTACTTCCAATGAAGAAGCCAGTGTATCAAATACTCTAAAAAATCCCAGTTGGTGTGTCTTTCTCAGAGAAACTGACAGATCATGTATTCCTACAAGACTCACAATAGACGATCTCCATAATCTCCCAGTTCTCAGCCTCTCCTTTTTGCCAAGGCTCTCCTGGTCCTTCTGACGAAACTCTTGTTAATTTTGCATCAGGGGCCCAGGCAAGCACAGATGTACACTCACTGCAAAAGGAAAGCAGACTTTCAGAATCCAGTTTCCTGAGTTCAGATGTACAACTGCTGTAAGAGCTACCTGAGAACACCATTGCATACTGCAATTCTTTATTTATTACCTTTGCATGACTATATGGAAACATAGTACTAACTAGATATCACATACTGAGAAAAGTTATGTCATTAATTAGATTTCTCTGTAAGAATATTAGAATTACCAGAGAAGTCTGAGTAAGTTTAGTCACTTGAACATATGAAACATGAACAGAAATGTTATCTTCACTGCCACTGAAAAATATGGCCAGTAGGAAGATGCTGAAGATAGCCCAGCATCTTGCCATTAGAGACAGATGGTTTGAGGAACCTGCATCCTGTTAACAACGTCATCATCTTCTGCATAAGACAAGCAGTCCAGCTGGAACAGTTGCCTCCAATTAAAGTGAGATGGAAAAGCATGGGCAAATGCTTTGTGTAATGAGGCTCAGACAGGAGGTTAGCACTGTGATGAAAATATATGTGTTTGCATTTAGCCATCTGAAAATGACCTACAACGTCTCAATCTACCATTAGTAAATCAGTACACACACACACACAGACAAAATAAATTAATAAAAAAGTCACTGTGTTTTAAGAAAGAATTGTTACAGTTTTACTGAATATAAAGTAACTTCTACGTATTATCAGTGTTGCTTAATTGCATCCTGGTTTGTCACATTAAATCTGTGAGCTTGGTTTGAAAAGACATTAGATACTTGTGATAACCTGGTAAAAACAGACAAAAGTTACCCTAGCAAATAATTAACTGTAGATTCTGTTATGAATACATTTACGAGGATAACTAGATTACAAAATCTCTGCAATAAAAGTTAAAGCACATATGCTGGAGTGTAATTGAAACACCTGCACGTTACATTAATGTCATTTTTTGCCTTCAGATAAGTAATTTGTACTAACTGTGGTATTATTATGTTGCTAGATTACAAAGTCATGCTCTAAGCTTAAATGAACCCTGGGCAGAATTTGAACAGAAGCAACATTATGATAGCATGATTACTGTCCTTAAAATGCAGTACTTCATAGCTCTGACAAACAAATTGCCACTGTAAACAAAGTCAAGATCTACACTGATTTACCATGATAAATTCTGTTCTGTTGGGCTAAAGCAAAAGCAAAAACAAACAAACAAACAAAACCAACAAAACCAACAAAACAAAACAAAACCCTTAAACTTCAAAGAAAAAAGAAATGCTGGATTTATTTAAATATCTGAAGATAGTTATATACACACAAAGATTCTGTCCATGAAATTCACATTCCTAAATTTTTGTGGTAGCTTTAGGACATACAACCAGGCAGAAGGGAAGCTGAGCTGTTGCATACTTTTCTTTAGGAAGAAGTTTGCCAGCAGACTTATGCAAAATCCTTGAATTTTCTTTCAGCAAGTTCTGTTTTACAGCATTCTCAACGATATTGTGTGCAAATCTTACATAGAAAGCTGGTATACGTAAACCCTAGATCATAATGACTATGCTTAGTTAGACCTTCTAAAAACTACTTGTCTTTTCTCTCCTTCACCCTAAGGTTGAATATACCGAGGAGGAGGTACTGGGAATTAAGCAGAGCAGTGCACAATGGGATGTGAGTCGGGTCTGCAGGACCTGGGCCCTGGCTTAACATCAGTCCCAGGTTGTCTACCTGCACAGCATGGAGCTCAATGGGCATGGGGCTCCAGACTGAGAATAGTGTGACTTGAGCACAGGTCACTGTGGCATGCTCTGCAGGGAAAAGTGATCTTGAGAGTGCTTACACAGCTGGACAATAGTAAAGGTTGTGCTTGTCACAGAGGACATCTCACAGTGGATTTGCTGGGAAGTCCCCCCAGGGAGCATCGCCAAGGCAGAGGCCACACAGTTTCAAAAATTCATCACAGATTTGCACAGAGGAAGTTCCTCAGGTAGATATCTTATACAGTGATGTAATTTGGGGTGAAATAATTATCTAAGCATAGTTTCGGACTAGGCCAGTCAGAGAGTTTAGGTTTTCCATTAGATTTTGGTCTAGAAAAAAATATTAGACAATGTTGTTGCAAAACATGTTTCAGCTTCTCAACCAAAATATTCTAAATTGAAATAGGAAGATTCTCTCCTGTTCCTACTTTCACTGTTAGCATCATGGCATTTTCAGTGGAGAGCATTTAGTCAGAAAGCTCCCAACAAAGTGCCTTTTCCAGTGCAATGAACACCTGAGAGTGACAGCAGTTGGTGAGCTAGCACAAGACCATACGGGAGTTACTGTTGCAATTTTACAATTGCCACATGCTTGACTGTGTTGAAATGGAAAAAACAAGCAGGTTCTAATACCTTCCTTTGGAAAAGAAGTTAAATCCTTGCAGACAGTTGGAGGGGCACAGGCAGTGCTGCAGGCAATAGGATAGAGATGTGAAATGCAGAAATATTTCTTTTTGACATCCTCATTGCACATTTTCAAGGTTATGGAAAGAACATGTCTTGAAAAGCTGAACTGCCAGTAAGCAAATTGGGTTTGTTCATTGCCATTTAGAAGCAATAGAATTCAAATATGCTGAGTGTTTTCCAGACAAAACATGTTATTTGCCCTGAAAATACGCAGAATGTTGTTTCAAATCTGGATATTTCTGCCCACTGCAAAATGGCTTAAGATCACCAATGTAAATACTACCATATAGTGTGTGTCACTAAACAGTTGTTAAAAGATAATTACCCACCTGAACCAGATGGTCACCTAAAAGAGAGACTTCTATGTACTGGAATACACTAGGAGAAAAAGTGGTAAAACTAAAATCTTGAGGAGAATCAAGGCTTTCTGATTTTGGAAAATTCCCTGCTCCTTAATGAGGCTGCTGTCTCCCAGAGATACACATTAGGATCCCTTCTGCAGAAGATGTTTTTGTTTTACACATGGTTTTGAGTAATCTCATATACAATGCAATGAGCTGATTGAATTTCTACAGTTAAAAGCTAATTCTAGCATGGCTTCAGCAAGAGCAACCTTGTGTTACTAGCACAAAAATGTAACTCTACTGTGCTTATCATACATTTGTGCTTGTTTTGTCCCATACAATGATGCAATCTCAAACTTTTCAGGGTACTTGTATTGCGACCAACAAGATTCTTTCTCTGTTTTGAAGTATGACTTCATTTCTTAGTCTGAATAACAAATATAAAACCTGGATGCATTTCTTCCCATTCTCTGTTTGAAACTAACATAGTACCTGCTGAAAGTTTTTCAGTTTTAAGAGTTGAGAGCGACTATCAGCTAAAACCCTACTGAAGTAATACAGTTCTGCTACAGAGGGGACAAATTTTTCCAAGCAAGAGTAAACCAATATTTATACCCAGGAAGCACATTTTGTGTCTGAAGGAAAGAGAAGACATTTAGCTAAACATATAACCTCAAGAAAGTAGTTGTAAGTGGAAGAATAGAGAGAAGAAAATGACATTTTCATCATACTTTTTTTTGTATAAGAATGTGAAGCAGATGATATGAGCTTGTTTATACAGTAAGTACAGGAAATTAAGATTTCATTATGAAAATTAAGACAATGTTCTATTGTTTATATGCCTGTCAATCATTGATGCCACAAATCTAATATTAATTTATACTTTTCAGATGATGATTAGTATCATCATCAACTAATTGCATTATCTGCCCAACTGCCAGGAAAAAAAAAAAGAAAACACAACAGAGCAATTAAAGGTACTGAGCAAGCTTGCAGAAGATACTCCTGTTATTCACTCTTGAAGCAGCAGTTAGAGGATGATATCAAGTGCATCTAAGAGCACATCAAATAATACATATCTCAGTTGAATATCTTTTCTTCTAAAGTTGAAACTCAGAGGCATTTCTGCTGCCGTCATTGAAGGAAATGAAACATCTGAATATGCTACTGAAAACCAGAGATTCTCACAGTTTTGGTAAGCTCATTTGAAAAGATGATGAAATAACATGGGGAGACTTAGTCAATCTCCACATCATCCACCACATATATTTACACAATTTTTACTATTTGCTTTCATTATTTATTCTGATGACATTTTACACCCATTTACACTTAGACTTTTTTTTCTGTCAAGAAAAACACTTAGAATTTATGTATTAAGCACCACGTTACAGAACAGGGTGAGGCAATAGGACTGATACTAGTTGCTCGAGCTTCAGTTCACCAGATTTTCCCATTCTTTCATTCATTTCAATAATAAAGAGCTTTTATAATGGAGAAATGTAATTTTACTGAAGTATCAAAGTTGTGAAGCTCCAATGCACTTTTTTCAATCCAAGCACAACAAGGTGTGTGTGGTGCAGAGACAACAGGCACCTTCTGATGTGTTCTCCAGTCTTCTGATAGGATTTCACTTTAGTTCTGAGGAAAAAGGGGGCTCAAAATCAAGATGTCTTTCTGCCACTCCAAGTGATGCTTTCTCCAGCTCAATGGCCTGACTCCAGAGGTACTAACAGGAGCAGAAATAAATTGCTGGTAATTGAGGTATCTCCTTAACTTACCTTTCCCTAGAAATGAAGGGCAGCTTACACACCGTTATGTCTGGAAAGACATGGGATAGATAATCGAACATGAGCCCTTGACTCCGTAGCACCTTAAACTTTTTAAGTTGGGACGTTTTAACTCAGTTTGTGCAGTCCTTCACTAAGCCCTGGTTTTCCTTCTCCATCTGATCCTGTCTTCCTCCTATAATGTCACATGGGTGCTGAGAATAGCCTAATGATGTGGACATCTGACAATGCAATCTTTTCTGATCTCATGTGTGTATGGGCACTGGCAAGGAAAAACCTACATATTTAATTTCTTTTACAGCTGAAGTTTATGACAGAATAACACATTATGTGCTTACTAAATGCTTTTTTCTCCATTTTCCTTCACACTTAAAACTTTATATCTTAAAATTATTACATGTGGAAACAGAATAACATTTTTATGATGAAGTCAGTGCACACAAAAGCTTTGAGAAGTACCTAGCTGCTCACCCGTGCTTACCTGGATATTTTGTAGATAACTATATCAGACTGGGTTCCTCACAAGTATCATCCCTTACTGATATCCTTGGACACATCCATATCAATTGTGGCATTTGTCCCTGACTCTCCGGTTTATTTACTTCACTCATTTTCTTTATTTGAATATAGGGATTTTCTTAAAGTAGCTATTATGCCACTGTGCAGCCTTATGCCATTTATGAGTGGATAAAGGGACAGAACTTTTCAGCATCTTGACAATTTATGATTACATAGTTTTTGCAGTCCTAATCTTGCTTTCACCACCAAAGACAGAGATCTTCCTATTGGCTTGGATGGGGATGCAAAGAGATCAGTAGCTGAGTCCAGTCTGGAGCAGGGTTTTCTTTCAGAGGAAGCAGTGAGCTGGAGAGAGACAGAAGCATTCCCAGAGAACAGCCTGGAGCTCTCTGAAGGGTCAGGACAAGCAGCACTTCCTGGTGCATGTCTGTGCTCTCAGAACGTGACAAGAGGAGATATTTGCCCACAGCTGTGCCAGTTCTTGGCAATGAGATGATTTCATTCACAAGGCATGTCGTACAGGCCCCTCAACAACAAGACGGCATGTATTTTAGATATGTAAATTAAATTACTTGTCTTTGCACACAAAATCTCAGTTATTAGAGGGCGAGATAATGACTTGCAATATGTTTTTGAGAAGAAACACGCAATGGTAATCTTATTTACTTTACACTTTAATTTCCTACTGTGCACATGCGCATGGAAGGCTTGCCTGTGCAAATGTCAGTTATCAGAGAAATGTCAGGCTACGGTTAATTTAATATTAGTGCCCCTTAGGCTTGAGCAGATGGCCAAAGTTCAGCAACTAGCAGGGTTGCCTGCAGTAAGAAGAGAAATGAGTGATGTGCACGAGGTGGGTTCTTGCTGCAGTCTTGATTAAACACAAACGCGTTCACATATATGAAGGGTAGAGACAACAGAAAAAGTAACTTGTTAGATAAATTTTATTCCCAATTCTTTTATTTCCAAAAGATAATATCCTATTTGTGATTTCACCTTTAGCTGAATCAGTGTTTGTTTGACCTGAAACATTTTACTTTGGGTCGTGCAATGCTAAAGTGCATTTTTCCATTGTGGTTTGCTATCTTATGGAAGCTGCACTTTCAGAGCACTGCTTCTTAAAAGAGCTGTGAGTCCCTTGCCAGGGCACCTTCATCTAACGGAGCAGCATGGTGCCTCCTGAGAGCTATACACCAGAGCTACAGCTCTCCAGTCTCCCAGGTACACAACCCTCAACAGAGAAACACCATCTCTTGAGGGGTGACCTAAAGCATTGTTCCCAGTGAATTCAGTACCAAACACTTCAGTGTGGAAATGCTTTGATAATCAAAAAGGTCAGAATTAAATGGTTTCCCCATAACTCCTTAATATATCTTTCAGAAGACTGTCTCTCTGGGACACTCAGATGTCAGTCTGTACTTTTGTCCCACAAGGCTAGTAAAGTAAATGCATGAAAACAGGAATTTCCTTCAGCAATGGAGGTGTTCCTCTAAAAAGAAAAATGTACACACCGTTTTTGTTCCTTTCTATCCTCCCCAAAAGCAACCTTTTTTTTTTTTTTAATTTTGCAATTGCCTAGTTCAGGGAGTGTGGCCCCGTCCCTTTTGCCCCTCCCTGCATCCCATCCTTCAGCCACCTTGGTCCTCTTGCTCCCCTGGTGGTCACATCTCCCCTTATCCTGCAGAACCGTGGTGCTTCCAGTCATCCTGTGGGACCATCTCTCCCCACTCACTCTGCTGGGTCATGCCACCTGCTCTTCCCAGAGGAAGTTGCCTCTACCAGAATTGCCATTTCCTTTCTGCCATGGCTAGGACAAGAATCCCTTTCCATTCCCACGGCAGGCTGAGAGCCACCACCCAGCCTGCCTGGGGGTCAGCACAGCACACTGGACCTGTCCTCCATCACCGCTTTCAAGCCTGGTGACATTTTGAAGTTCAGTGGTATTTTGCTAGGTGGCATTTCAACTCTCCTGTAAGACTACTGCTTGAATTTCATTGCACGTACAAGAACTGCAAATTGCTTGTCCTTCCCAGGATTTGTTCTTATGTTGGCTGTACTGTGATTTAGGATGACGTAAGAATGCATCATGTTTTCAATCTTGTGAAGGCCAGTCACAATATTGTGCTGAGAGCAGCAGAAAATGCCCTTCAGTATAACATCATAAAATCATATTAATGGTTTCTAAAATGTTCTTTTGTAGGCTGCCCCAGTTTTCTTTTTTGTGACTGTCATAAACATCTGTCTGATCCTGTAGCAGAGCAATGATGGAAACAGAAATATTGCTTAAAAAAGGAATAAAACCTCATTATTTTCTGGATTTAGAATCAGGCTTATATATTTCTTTTTCTTATACAGTTCATGGCTTTTCCTTACTACTTATTGGTCATCAGTGAAAGCACCATGTGTACTTACTTGATCTATAAAGTGTCCACTATGTGAAAGCATGGAGGTACAGGGGTTGGACAGACACCAAATAAGTTTTCCCTCAGCCAGTCATCCCAACCCAGCAGTCTGCCCTCCCAACTGTCCTCCTAAATAGACGGTATCTTCCTTTCTATGAGCAAGCAAGGAGCACACAGCTTATTCAGCAGCTCCCCTCAAGTGTTGTAGTTAGACTGATGTCCTCAGAAGAAATGTGTCTTTACTCCTGGTATTTGTGACTGTACAAGGTTGGGTCACACTCAGTGTATTTGATATACATTTTTTCTTTGCAAAGTCATAAAACTAGACCAATGACTTTGCTGGAAGGTCTCCAGAATTACACTGCAGACAGAGACAGGTTCATTGTTCTGTGTTTGCACCCTCCATTGTTCCCAGCACTGCTCTGATGCTCTACATCCAACCAGAACAAAAGGGCAAAGCCAGTCCAAATCTGTAGGATTAGAAATTCATGTCTTCCTAGAAACATGACGAGAAGAACAGACTGTTCACTGTCGTTTCTTCTGTGCTTCAGAATGTGGAGCCTGGAAAACTGCCTAAGGTAAAGGAAACTTACGTCAGCGGACAGCTGATGAACTCCTTGTTCAGAGACCCATTGGGACTTACGCTGTGCAGCAAGTCATATGGAGTCAAATACATGGATGACAGATTGGTACGTATCTATATCTGCTGTTCAAGCTTGGTGATTGCTTGGATACCAGATAGAGATCTGCCCCAATCTGCCATTCATGGATTTTGCTCCATTCAGACACCAGTTAGAGCAATGTTTGCAGAAGACTGAAAGTGTCTTATGATGATAAGTAAGAGGTTTTGGAACTGTTTTGTGCAGCCATTACCTAGCTCTTGGCACAGCTGTGTATCTTCACCCCACGGTTTCGTTGTCCCAACAATCACCTAACACCAATCACCAATGGACTGAATGCTATGTGCCATAACATGAGGACTTAATGGACTAAGGAGTACTTCACCTTAGGTGAAAAATGTACTTAGACCTACATATCATATACATTGGAGCTAAAATTTAAGCATAATCTTTATATCCTCTCAACCACCAGGACTGTCTGTAGTCTTGCTACTCAAGTTTGCATCCTTTGGATTCTTTTGCCAAGTTTTAACAAATCTTCTAATCAGAAGACTGAAAACAAAATTTAAATTAAATTAAAACACCCTAGATACTAATCTTGTCATCTTTAATCCCAACACATTGCTACATGGGCACACAAACACAACTCATGTAGCATGAAGTCAGCAAAATATTAGTTTGATGAATCGTTGGAAGATAATTATTCCTGTATGCTAATTAATACTGAAGATTAATGGAAGAACTACCTCATACTCCCAAAATATGTAGTAACCAGACTTTATTCTAATTCTTCTGTAATTCATGTATTTGTTCAGTTTCTGCAGAAGTAGCCTTGTTTTAATTGTTAAAACCACTAAACAAATTTACATTTGAACAGAAAACTACATTCCTGGCACTGGAAATAGCTGTTTACACCATATTGCCAATGAAGACAGGCTGGAGTTGAACCTTTTTTTAATGTGTTTGTTTTAATTTTTTTTTCTGGTCTTAAAACAAAATTATTCATAATAGTCTAAGAAGGCATAAAAATCAGCACCAATTCAATACATTTAGCACTCTATCAGATCGGAGGATTTCTTTCTATAACTATTGTAGGGGGAAAAACACATGCTTCAGCACACACTTCTTGCACAGTTAATAATTCAGGCTTTTCTTTTGACACAAGCAAGGTGATCTTAAGTAAGTGGAAATGCAAAGCTGTGTGGTTAATATGACTATAATGAAGTAGAGACCTGCCTTCTCCATGGGCACCCACACAATGGGAAATGATGGTTGTATGTGAGAGATCACCTCTGAGCCCTCTGATAGGAAGAGAAAAAGCAGACTTGAAGAAATGTCCCATTTTCTTCCACATAAGCCCATGACATTTTTATAGGCAACTGAGAGAGAGATATTCTCCTGGCTCAATCTGCTCTACATAAAGGGGGTTCTCCTAGCTCCATGTAAACAGCTGAAGACAAGATTCTAGAAAGACAATTGATAACCTTTTCTCCCACTGGATTTAAAGCCTCTGCCCTTTGACAGGTCTCAACATTTTCATATTTCATGATCTAAATATTTGTGCCGGAACTGGAGGAGAACAGACAGATCTTTGTGACAGCCTTCCTAGGTCAGTAACAAGTCATTGCCTTGGGCAGAAGCTTATCAGAAAACAGAGAAGAGTTATTCTGCCTTTTAAATAATTTCCTGTTCATTTATAAAGTGCAAATCTTTGACTTAGATAAAGATTTCTGTTAAAAGCCTCTTAATGTTCCTTCACATAAAGAAAACTAACAGGTTTTTAAAACACTGTCAGCAATATCAAGGATGTCATCAGATCAATCAAGACATGAAGAGATCACATTCTGTTTTGTGAAAGTGCTCTGTCTCTCTCAAAAGCCCCACTGTGAATACCTGGTATGGAGGGTGGCTCATGGATATCTGAACAGAAGGCTTCTAAGTGTCTCTACGCCTAAACAAAGAACCCTACCACAAACTGAACTCCTACTAACAATTTCAGGGAGAAACAGTGATTTTTACATCTAATATTGACCAGTGGTCCCCTTGATTAAGTTTCTGCAATGATGAACAGTTGCCTAGAGTCATGTAGTGGGAGACCACAGTGATCTTCATCAGTATTAGCTTTGTTTAATTTGTGTGTCAAAACAAATAAAACACACATCAACGCAAACTGAAGCTAGCAGTGAATTAGGGGTAGTTTTGCCCTGTGAGTTTCTTGCACTGTTCTCCTGGATGGGCTGCGTTGGGCTGTGATGCTCTACTTATGTCCCTCCTGGCAAACTGCAACCCAACAGCATGATGATGTGCTAAGGCTACAAAACCCTGCAGTTGTCCCAGGCAGCACCTTTGTTATATGTTTTTTCTGGGAGTTTGTCATGGTAAGATCAGGAAGAGATGCTGATTAGCAGCACTGTCCAGCTTGCACCCCTTTTACTTTAGAGCCATTCTGCCTGATTTTAAATTAAGTCAAGTCTTCTTGCTATACCTTACAGCAGTTTTTAGGTCTTTGCAAACTTCCCTTTTAAAGAGATCTGATATCATTTTATGTGTGCATATTTACTTAGTTGAAGGGCTGATTTTAGAATTGCAGAGTCTTTCTCTCTAACAGAAGATGAGTTATTTCATCAGTGAGAGCAGGTACACGTAGTTCATGTTGAACATAAATGAGGAAAATGTTTAAGAATATGGCATTTAAATAACATCTCCTGAAGGAATTACAATTCATAACATTTGATTGGACTTAAAACTCTATGCAGTGCATTTTAGATCATATGATGAAGGGTCTTAGGTCCCAAATGGCATTTCCACCCTGCTGTCCCTTACAAAGGTCCAGAGAAGGAATAATGGGGATATGTATCCTTAGACAACTCCATCTGTCACATCAATCTATTTTAAAGGTTGGGACATCAGCATATGATAGTGCGCCATCATCTGAAAGATGACACAGATATTTCACATCTGACAACAAGTAGGGCTGTGTTCCAAGCTGTACACATGATGTTGCTCAATTCTGTTGTTTTAAGCTGAATGAGAACATGAAAACAAAGCCTGACATCAAGATAAAACAAATGGAGTCTTTCAGAAAAATAATATAGAATGGTATCCACACAAAAAGAGCCTATGGTCTCTTGCTAACAGGGTAACTATTTTAAAGGACATTTACATTTATTTGCTAAGGCTTTCTGTGTTTCACCACTCCCTGAGAGTGAGCATTTTGAGGTTGTATTTACTTCATTCATATCATGATTAAATGAATGTCATCTGCTGTCACTCCCCATGAAAACAGCCTTTTTTCTACTTTCCTTGATACAGGCAAATTGAAAGTCATGTAGAATGTCCTCTTCTTCCATCTGAAAAGCCTATTTTAACAAATGATTACCTTCTGGAAGCCTTTTTGGTTGAAAAAGAAAATAACAGATTAAAACCCACATAAACGTTATGAATCATGGAAAACTAATTAAGGTATCTCCTTACAGACTGTCGTTTTAAGCCTTGGGTTACAAAAGTTATTGCTAATTTTTATTAAACCTGTATGCATGACAACAGTCACGGTTACGTTGTAGTAGTGAAAATGTAAACAGGAAAGTCTATCTTGCAAGTGCTGTAGCATTTTGCTAAATGTAGCCTGACTTCCTGCTAAGGAACTGCTCAATGACTTTGCTATAAAAGTGCTAAGCTCACAGGAAGGATTGTTTCTTCTCCATAACTAGCAACAAAATTGAATGCATTTTTTGTACATTTTTATGTCTTTATTATCATAGGAAAAAGAAATCACAGGGACCGAATTAGTGTTAAAATAGACTGACTCAGAAGATCGTTTCCATTTCTTCTGCTGCCTTTTCCCTTTCTCTCACTTCATGAATTCTCTATTATGACACTGTAGAATCATAGGCCATGCTTGGACCTCCTGCCAAGATGGTTCAAGTCTAAGATATAGAGTTCTTTTTGTAATCTTTTCCTCCAAACAACGTCAGATGGTATCCAGACTGTGCTCTTTAATGGCAAATTCATTGAAAAGAAATACTGAAAATAGTCGATTCAGTACAGAAAAAAGTTACAGACTTCCAGATATTCCACTTCTAAATGATATTTTTTAACAAGTATACATGACAGTCATTCCTTTCCATTCATTTCAGAGATACCAGCTCAGCATGCCATTTCTAGAGCACAATTCTTTACCTTGCAATATAGATTTCAGCAACCTACAGTCAGTTCATGATAAAAATGCTTGCCTCTCTCCAGTGGGTGTATTTCAGAGGTAGATCATCCTCACTGCCCACAGCTAAAATAGGATTTATTTCAAGATTGCATTTCGTGGACTTACATGTCTATGTGTGATCTGGGGCCATTCTCAGCATCATCAGTGGAAGTCTAGTTGATGCTGTTAGTTGATTCTCAAGAGCAAAATGACAGAGGCATCTCAACACTAGATGCCTGTTTGTGGGACACCAGAAACCTCCTGGATGAGCTGAAGGCTTCCCTGACCTCACTGATTGTAGTGTGAGCTTAATTGCCAGCAATTGCACACACACCTATGTGGAAAGGCTGCAGTTCAGTCCATCTTAAATTAAATTCAACTTCTAAAGACAGGTGAGAAGAATCTAGCCCTTACAAATCAGTTTTCATTTCTTTTGAGATCTTATTAGTTAAAATAGTCACACTGAATGAAGTTTATTCCATTTTTTTGTTGTTGTTGTTGTTAGCTAATAATGTATTTTCCATGCTTATAGCATCTCCTTAAAACACACAGAGTATATTCATTTTTCTCTATCTGAAGCACCGTGGAAAGTGGGTTGATACCTTAAATCTCAAATGAAGTTGAAATCTTCCTCATATGCTCATTCTTTACACTCAATAAAAAGCCAACAAGAATTTGTCCATTAGAGCACAGTGGGACAATATCACTTTTACATCTGTAAAACTGTAGGACAGCTGAAGCGAACTGATTGTATCATCTTTCAAAAATATATGCTAAAAGTCTTCCAGGAGAAAGCCCGAACTTTACATGTGAAAATATCTGTATCTTGAGTACAGAAGTTCTGCATGTGAGGTTGCCTGGATGAAAAAATTGTAGTTCTAATTAAGGCAGCTGAAAGCCAGAGCAATACTAAATAATAACTGTAATAGTAGCACTAACAATTTTGGGCTCCAGATGGTTTTAAAATAAATTGGTAAATTAGTAGAGAAGACAGAGATTACTCCTGCTGCACAGAGGAGAATCATGCTGTATGTCTGAAAATTTAAGTTGGCAGAAAAAAAATGAATAGTGCAATAGTTGTCCCTATCACTTTCTAGGTGTATATATGATTAGCAGGTCACACTGTCCTTCACCAACAGCAATACTGTATTACTGTGTGATAAGGAATAACATTAAAATGGGAGGATTTGTAAACCTCTTAATTAAATTTTGAAATTCCAAAATGAAAACATCCAAAAAACCTGTCCAAGAAGTCAACTTGAACATTTTGAAATTACAGAATGAAAATCTCATTTAAAATACCAGGTTTTCTTAAGAGGAAAGGAATGGCTTTGATCAAGCTGAGATGAATAATGACTATTTGGAAATTTCTTGTTGACTAGGGTACAATTTCTCTCTATTCAAATACGTTACAAAATAAACTATATATACATATATATATGTATAAATGGTCCAAAACATTTTTTTTCCTTTGATTTTTAAATATTCATTTTCAGCAAGACTAAGGGTTGCTTAAATTGCATGGTACAATTTCTGTCTGGTCAATGGCAGTCATAGAAAAGAAGCAAATGAGATATTAAACTTCAAGGAGGAACAAATTACAGGTACTTATTTTCAGATAATTAATAGTGCAGTTTACAGCTTACACAAATTCTGAGATATAAAAAAAGAAAACTATCTAGTAACAAGATTGCCTGTGACTAATAATATAAATGTACAATGACAATTGATCAAGTTTTGCCATTATGTGAGATTGCAGAAATAAGCCAGCCAGCCTCTGTGCAATAGACAAGGTTTCAGTTTTGAAAGACAGAGGTGTGATGGAAGATGTCATCTGCCAGACAGGAGAGAAGATGGCCCCAAGGTTTGTCCTTTTCTGCTTCTTATGGCCAAAGCAATGCAAAACAGCTCAGACTTTTCCTTGTGTCAGAGTGAAAAAATTCATTCAGAATTCAGACAAATCAACAGTAGCATAGGTAAAATGAACAGGAATGACTAATTCACTGTTTTTTCTAATATGACAATATAGAAATATCCTGAAAATTGATCTATCATCAGGTTTCAGCACAAGTACTTCTTCTGTGCAGTATGTAATTATACCACTGTCGTAGATGAAAAGATGAAAAACATAAATGAGTTCAAGAAAAAGAGTCTTGAAACACTACTGAAACATCACCTAACAATATCGAAACATCATCTAAACTCTATTAGCTCACAAGGTCCCTAGAACTCCTATAGCTCAATTAAAATCGTGGGAGAAATTGCCAGTATATTCAACTTATATTGATTTATTTCTCTGAGGATTCACTGTTTTCTGCTGCTGGAGATGCACTACAAGACAAAATGACCTGGTAGAGCATCTCTTATGCTCTTAGGCCACCATACTTGTCATTGGGAAAGAGAATAAGTAATTCTCTCATAATTATCCAAAAGCATAATCAGTTCGCTCGTAATCATTAAAAAGAAACACCAGGGTTTTCTCCATTGTGCAGTCCCTTTCCTAAGGACTATGCAACTCCAGTCCCCTCCAGTGTAGGCTCAGCACTGCCTTCATCAATGTAATATCAGCAGAACCTCATGGGAATCACCAAGGTTACACAATGCAAAATGGCATGCAGATCTCTCCTCCATCAGGCGACCACAAAGATGACAGAGGGCCTGGAGCACCTCCCTTAAGAGGGAAGGCTGAGAGACCTGGGACTGTTCAGCCTGGGGAAAACAGATAGGGGACCTTATCATGCTTATAAGCATCTAATAGGCAGAAATGAAGTGTGTGGGGCCAGACTCTTCAGTAGTGCCTAGAGACAGGACAAGGAGCAACAAACTGGAACACAGAAAGTTCCATATGAACTCAGGGAAAGAAAATCCCTACTGAGAGGATGAAAGAGCACTGGAATAGGCTGCCCAGAGAAGGTGTGGATTCCTCCTCTCTGGTGATACTCTAGACCAGTCTGGACACTTTTCTGTGTAACTTACTTTAGGGCTGAAGAATATAATGATGGAGAAAACATTCAGTACTGGGGAGAATCTAGTTCCTTAGTTTGGATGCTCAGATCTAGGCACTGAAGGAAAAGCACAACACTTTATAAGCAAAGGAAAGTGTGTCTGGATTTTTCCAATATCTTCCAATGATATCAGAAATTAAACATTATTTGATACAGAAGTACTGTGAGCAGTTCCTCTGCAGTATGTCCCACCACATACCTCTATACCTTACTCTAGGAAACAAATTTTCCTTACAGCTTGGGCCAGAAAGACCCCACGTTTAAATTATTTTGGACCTTAGAGAAATTATAAAGAGATCACAGTGGTTCCTGGAGGAGTCATAATTTTCCCTTCTCCCACCTCTGTCCATAGATATCTGTGTTTCTTATTTAGAAGAACATTCTGTACCAGAAATATTTTTCAGATAAGGACTGCTGGAGAAGTATTCCTTATAGAGCTGAACTTGAGTACCTATAGTCTTCCTTTTTCAGACCTAAAGTATTTTAGATATACTAACTGGTTCTTAGATCAGTCAGTAGCTTTCTCCTTTAGCCTATACTATTTACACAAAGACAAATATGTCTTTAATTAGAAAGGCAAAAATATTTGCCCCATTTTAATAACGCTTGATTCAAAGAGTTTTTCTTGATGAAAATAGAAGATGAAAATCTGACCCTCTGCTATGAAATGTTGATTGAACATTAACTTTAGGTCTGTTTGTAAGTGTTACTATAATGAACTGATTCCATGTATCTGATTATAGATGACTTCATATATGATTTTACTGATGCAAAACCTGGCCAAAGCAATCCAAGCCTGGATTCAAGTGCAGGACCTGTGCCCTGATTTACTCAGCTTTTTTTGCGTACAAGTATGCTGTTAAAGTACGTGTAAGTGCTCTTTTTGGAGACTCACTTTATTTTGAGTGTCAGGAATGTTCTGAGATAACTTGGCTTAAAAATACAGAACACAATTCTCATGTAAATATTAACTAATTATAGTATTTATTTGCTTTTAAAGGGATAACTGTTTAGATAGTTTATATAAATAATTTTGTTTTCAGTTGCATTCAATGATGTCAGTGGGAATACTTTTCTGGCAGTACTCTATATGCACATTTTCAAAAGACATTTAATCATTTCGCTTCAGTTATCACATTTTTAAACCATTAGCTGATCTCTCTCAGCTCTTGAAAGTAGCTTTTCTTGAGATAAGTGTTCACCTCACAAGAGTTTCTGATGTAAACCAAAGGTTAATAATGATGGGAAGAATACTACCCACCTTTTACGTATGCGGTTTCCATTGCAAGGCTCAAGAGCGTTCACAGAGGCAGCAGCTGTTATCTATATTTCACAGATAAGGAAGCAGATATCAGGAGTGAGGCAGTCTACTGAGTCATACAGTGAAACTGCAGACAAGCTATCCCTGAAGTCCATGTCTCCCAAGTTCCTCATCCACAATGCATCTTCAGTACAGTCAAAAGACAGACTTGCTGGAAAACACGACCCTAGATGATTTGAAAATGATCGAAAACAATGTAATAATATCATTAGAATTCTGATTGGAAGGGAGAAAGAAAGGAAAATGTTCAACAATACTGAATCAAGGTACTCCACTATTTTCAGAATTCTTTTTCATTTCTTCCTGAAATTTGATATTTCAGTCCAAACCATCAGGAAAAATAAAAATCAAATCAAAATATTAATTCCTCCAAAATAGAGGTGTGTAGTTTCCACAACACTTCTCTCCTTTACATGTATTTTGTACAGCTCTCTTCAAAGTTGCTCATACTGTATATAAGCATGAGGAAACTAACCTTTCCTGACTGAAGAAAGTACCCAAAATGAGTTCTGTTTTGAAAGGCAATCTCCCACTTCCACTAAAAGCCTCTGACTGGCAGTGTCAGAAGAGAGGGGAAAAAAAAAGTCTCAAAATTTCTCTTTGATGTACCTAGAAATTGACAACCTTTACATTCAGATGCATCATATTTTGAACAGTTGTGCCTTGAACATAGGGAGAAAAACATTCAAAACCCACCAGTAACTTTAACAATGCAAAACTATTCATTGTGTTCTCATATATCTTGACAAATGATTAAAGATTAGAACTGCTAACAGGTATCTGTATTAAGAGTTTAAGATGGTAAATATTGATGAATAATTCAATTTTTGTTCTCCCCTCGTACAAAGTCTATTTTTAAATCAGAAAAAGAATTAAAGCATTAAGCTAAAGCATTCTTCAAATAATTTAGTATAGTTTTGTGAAAGCCTCATAATAAAATGTGATGTTATATTAATAAATCTCTTAGATTGCTAAAGAGTCTGTAGTCCTTTCGCTACTGAGTACTTTTGTTTCTCTAGCAAAATAACATCTGGAATCTTTAAAATACAAAACTAATAATAATAAAAAGTGGTGGTATTATGTCCAATACCACCCTGTCAAGAATACCATGTTTTCTTTTAAAAGCAAGGCAATCTTGATGTCTATAGTGCTCATTTTATTTTTAAGAAGCTACTGTCAAGCCTGGAGTCTGCAAATACTCCTCCTGAGATCTGATGTTTGATCCCAGCAATTAGGAAACTGCTATTTTCATTTCCAAACAGAAATGTAATTGCATTATCATAAAAGTCACATTGCTGTTGGCTGTACTGTAAATGCCCATGGGTGTCCTCTTGACCTTGAAAATGGCATCATATTGTAAAAGATTTCTGGTTGCTGAGAGAGTTCCCTCTGTTCATACCTGCAGGATGAAAGTAGCAAAAATCTCACTGTAATTTTACTCAGTAAAAGAGTAATTCAAGGTATCTTAAAAAGTTTATTTGATTTTGAGGGTAAAGTAGAAGAGAACTGCCAATAAATTGAAGGGATAGTTCATAACCAGTTCATAATCTCAGTTGCTTGTGTGAAAATTGAGGTTCATTCCGTCAAAATCAGTGGAAGTATTTCATTTTCCGGTGACACAGCAAAAATTAGAATTGGGATCAGAGAATGCCTTTTTTGTACTGTGGCACCCACAGCTGCAGCCAGTGCTTGACGTATGTCTGCAGAGCAGAGTATGACAATCCCTTCCTTTGCCTGGTAGCAGTACTGTGCACGGTGCACAGTACAGCTTAGCTTGGCTGTGCAGTGACAGACCTGCCATGGTGGGGGCTGTGGCACTGGTACACCAGAGCTTGTCCCATCCTTGCTATGCCACTCAGATGAGAAGTTTTACTTCAAGCAACATGCACACAGCTCTGTTAATAGATAGATAGCTTCCTCCGTGGTGGATAACAGATGTATTTCTGTTGTACATGTCCGTCTCCAACCTCTGCAAGAATGGAAATCAGTTTATTTCCCAGACCAGACACCAGAACATTAAAATTAATCAGCAGACTGCAGGGTAACTTGCTTCCTATGATTTAATGTAGGCAATTTTCTGCTACACTGTAGCCAGCAGTTTCTTAACTAAAATGCAAAGGTCATACTGAAAGTATTGCCTTCAATTTATTTCTGTGGAAGCTACAACAGATACAAAAAGCCCAGTAACACTTCTTGACAGAGCAAATTCTCAGTGACAAAATACTACTTTTTAACATACTACTGTTAGCTATGCAGTTTTGCCAGCAATGAACAAGAGCTCACATGCCAAACTTACCAAAATCTGTACAAGTAGATGTGAACCGCTGTTGTCACCACTGCTGAGATATACTGTGCATGGCCTCACTGTGCTCACAGCCAGTGTTTGGGCTTGTAAATGTTCAGCAAGTGTCAATGAATGTCAGTAGGTGCCATTTTTTCCACATGGAGGAATTCAGTGGAACTCCTTTGTTCATGCACACTTCTGGGGACTGGAAGGCAGGGAGTGGGGAGTTAATTTCTTTCTATTAGGAGTGAAGATTAGGTTCAGGACCAGCTTATGAACCTGAATATAAAGTGTATACAGTCCAATGACATGCATCCCAGGGTCCTAAGGGAGCTGACTGATGTGGTTGTCAATCCTCTTTCCATCACATTTGAAAAGTTATGGCTATGAGCTGCAGTCTCAGGTACTTGGAAAAAGGGTAACATCACTCTCATTTTTAAGAAAGGTAAAAAAGAAGACTATACACACTACAGGCCAGTGAGCCCCTCTGTTCCTGGGAAGATCAAGGAGCAGATACTCCTGAAAGCCTCATGAAGTCATACAGAAGGTAGAGAAATGATTCAAGATATCCAACGTGGCTTCAATGAAGACTATAGTGTGTCTCAAACTGTAATCTCCAGGTGCCCTGCTCTTGACAGGAATGGTAAGCACTTCCACTTGAAAGACTGAAATTTCGTCACAATCTAGATGTCTCAGAGCTCTACCAGAATCAGAAATCCTGTCTTGCTTTACTCAGGTGAGTGGTAACATTGCTTTTATCTCCACTGATGTGTTGAAGATTGAAAGTAAGACCCAAACTATTCTGAGCACAGAGATGAGCTACTTCAAATTTACCCTTTCTGTATCGGCACTCAGAATAGATGGGAAATTGTGTCCTATATTTAAGACATGTTATTGAATTTAGCCTCTGCTGTCATAATATTCCTGATGGCTAAGGCGTAATTCAGCATGGCAAAGAAATTACACATTTATCAGTTAAATCTGTTTTCAGTTGAATGAAAAATAAAAAAAAGATTTTGTTTAACAGCTTCAGAGAACTTTCAGAACAAGAGTGATTCCCTAGAATTTACAGATGAGCAATTACTGTCTTTTAAATTACTCAGCAGTATGTTGCTGCTTCCATGAATGATACACATACCAATCAGTACTATTAGTCAAAGCAGTGCTACACCACAGTCTGGTCCAGAGGACCTGCAGACATTGTAATCCTTGGGAGAATGGGAAAAATGCAGTGATGTTCATTTCTTGGATTTCCATCATGGGGCAGTGTGTCTGTAGCCAGGGGTGCATCTCAGCAACCAAAGTGATATGTCTACAGCCAAGAGGTGAGAGTTAGTGCCAGTAACTCTACATCACTTGTATAATCCCCAGAAAAAAATAAAGCAATTTCAGGATGCAATTTCTTTGGCCTATTCTATACTTGTTTCATGATGAGATGCAATGAATCCACTCTTCTCACTCAGTAAATGTGCCTCTGTCAGCCATGACAGGAGAAAGCTCTGAGGCAGGTGTTTCTACTGGCCATTTTTTTCCCTAAAATGATCACTGTCCTTACCTACTTCAGGGAAACCTCTGGGAACCAGTGGAGTGAGATTTTATCCTTCCAACAAGGAACAAAAAGATGAGAAATGATGCAGGTCCCAAGCTGAAAAAACTATCTGTGACACAGGCTCTTAACTAGCTGTTTTAAAACAAATACTGGCTTTCCAGTCAGTAAATTCACAGTTCACAGAATCCAGGTCCTTTCCCAACCCTGAAGCACTTCACTGTGATCAGATCCTCACCTGCTGCCAATGGATTTGGTGGCACAGATGTCACCAGCTTGTGGTTTGATGTTGGTTCTCCATCATGAGATTCCCGGACAGGAGCAGGTTAGCAAGTTCTGTACATCAGGATGATTTGCCATCAGGTCTTTTCATTAATGTAAAATTTAAATCCCTTCAAGCAAACTACTAAATTTTGCCTGTGAATGGAAAGGGAACAAATGGTTTTCTAGAAAATAACATTAACCAACATTTATAACATTCAGTGAGCTACTGCTTCCTGATGTAATTGCAGTAATGAGGAAAGGAGAAACATTATTTTCTTGGTAGAGGGTCAGGGGAACCTGTTCAAGAAAACAGTGTCATAAAGAAGCTGTTTCACAAGCAAGTAGCCAATTATGCCAGAATGGAAATAAAACTGTTTAAATGATGGTATAATTAGAGCTTTTACAGTTCCAGGTTTTAGCAGAAATTCTGAAATGTAAAAATGTAGGAAAAGCTCAGTTCATAATGGATTCGCATAGTGCTACAAACCAGTTCAGATTCATGAATAACCTTACCCATCCAAACAGCAGGTTGGTTTGAACAAAAAGGCAAGTGTAGGCAACTTGAAAGGTTGGCATGTGGCACTTCTTAATAAAGTTACGGTACAACTTTGTAGGTACCAATACTGCAGTTCTGAGAGCAAAAAGAAAACTGTGTTGAGCAAAAGAAAATGAATGCCCAAATCCTATGGCGATTTATCATTACTGAGCACCAACGTCCAGATTTAGGAGGTCAGATATTTACCTTTATATGTCTTAACTACAAACTCTCTCTGGAGACACAAATAATCTTGACTTTCTGATAAAGCTGTCAAAGGAGGATGAGGGACCCTTCTGCAGATTGAAGATTTTATCAGAAAATCCACATCTCTCCATCCTCCTACTGCTCTTTCTTCATTCCTTTCACTTGGATGTCCTCATCCTGTCCTCCAGACAGTCTCTCCAAGAGCACTAGCACAGTGTATACTTCAGCCAGGACACAGTCTGAAGTACTTTCAGTGAGTTCAGTCTGCCAAGGCCACTAAAGGCAACCCTGATCTGTGTGCTCTGCAAAACTGATGCAGGCACAAAGGCAGAGGTGCAACATTAGAGGCCACTTCTGGAATAAGCACAACACCAACCAGATCGTATTTTAAAGCATTAACAGGACTGCCCAGGAAGAAAAGTCAAAACAAACCACTTTAAGTCTAAAAAAATATGGTCAGATTGTCAAGTTGAGGTTTTAAATTTATGTTGAATTTTCTTGTTTGGGGGCAGGTTTCTAGTTTTATATAATTGGACTCACAGGATCATTTTCTGCACCTCCCTTTTCCAAGCTGAGCCCACCCATGGGTGACTGGAGCATCACCTGTTCATGGCTAAGCTGGTTGATACCGTTGACATACGACTACACATAAGCTGTTAGCAAGGTTGTCCTGTGTTATTTATTCAGCACAGCAACCATGGATCAACATCATTTGTCTTCTCAAATAGCTCCCAACCAGACTAAATTTAGAGTACCTCTGCTAGAAGAAGCATAATTAACATCCGCAAGGCTGGCAGCAGTGGTGCAGTACTGGGTACAGAGTGCAACTACAACAGATAGTGTCTGCCAGCCACAGTGGTATAGGGCCAGAGTCCAGCAATGATCATAGAATCATAGAATGGTTGGGGTTGGAAGGGCTATTTGAGTCCACTTATTTCCAACCCCCTGCCACGGGAAGTTAATCATTCACCAGCTCAGGCTGCCCAGGGTCCCATGCAATACGACCTTGGATGCTTCCAGGAATGGGACATCCACAGCTTCATTGTCAGCCTGTGCCTGTGCTGCAGTGGCACCAAAATTGCTGAGGGACAGGAAAGCCACATCCTGTAGGAGGAAAAGGAATCATGGATTCAGCAGGGGCAGAAGGATGGCAGGGGCATGGACATGTCTGGTCCTAGAAGGCTCTGGGTTGACTCCATGCATCTTTGTGTCTCCTCTTGCTGCTTTTCCAGAAACTTCAGCTGGAGAGGAGTAGTTGAGGAGGCCATGGAATTAAATCAAGAACAAAACAATAAAAAAAATATATAAAATAAAAAACATGTGTTGCCACAGTTAGACTTCAAAACCATCACAAGGACTTAATACATGTGGGGGTTGCTGTGTGGGTTTGCTGAAGTAACTTGGGAATTCTAAGGAGAAATTATTCAGTTGTTTCTATGTTTGCTGGGTTTGAAGGTAATAGCATATTATTATGTAAACTGCACACTACTGAAGTGATTTTCACTGTTTTGTATGCTCAGCCCAATTTTATAACCACAGTGGCTAAACAGAAAGACACAGTGGGGAAAAGCTGGGAATTTAAAAATGAATTCAGGTAGAGTGCTTGCACTGGGCTGAGTCATTTATTTCAATGCAAGTATCATCATTGGCACACATAGTTGTTCAGAGTCGACTGCATTTCTCCAGCTCAGACAGGAAAAAAACATTCTTCTGCTGTTGCTCTTGTTGGAGATTTTGGGACTCCGCTGCAGAAACTTCTTGCTTTTTGTGTTCCAAGTTTTCCTAGCACATAGTTTGCTTACAATTAGGGCCTTCACAAGATTGAGGTCCAAATGAGGAACAGAGGCCATGATTTTTAAGGTTTTAAAATGGCTCAAGAGCCACCAGTGATACAGCAGTGGATTTCATCAGTGACCCTCAAAGGCACAGTCAGTAGCCCAGAGGGAGATCTAGGAACCACATTAGGGATATTCTCAATTACACACCATGATACGGTTGTTTAGGAGAGACATGATGGATTGGCAGCAGTCCATAAGCCCAACTCATTTAGAAACCACTGATATAAATTGTGGCATAGATAGCATTTTTCCACAATCTTGAAACACTTGAGAAAATAAATAACATTTTATTTTAAGGCTGTACCTTACAAATCAAAGCATGTGTATGGGTTACACAAGATATGTAGTAATAGCCCTTAGGGGAGTCATCACTCAAATATCAAGTGTCTTGACTTGGCAAATAAAGTTTTTATGCCAAAAATTGGAAGTAAATATAGTATATATACATCATCTTGTACATACATTGATCTTCTACCAATGATATTTACTAGCAGTTGCTAAGAGAGCATAAGCACAGCTATTAGACTGAAAGTATAGGATGTGCATGCCAGAAAGAGATGGAATATTTTACTCCAGTTTTAGTAAACTCTTTCCCTTATACTCAGAAATTTCATTAGTGTTGGAGTAATTTTCAGGTATGTCTACCACCAGTCCCAAAGGCAGCATTATTATGTCAGTGTTGGGATTTCAGTACATGCCACTGGGGTCCTTCTAATTGTGGATCTGGAATTATTCTTTCCTGTCTACCTCTGATACACAAGTAAAGGGAAACATTTTTTAGTGCCAGTTACAAAGGAAAGCATCACAGCTTAACAGCTTGCTTGAAGATCCTTTGCAAATGCCAGAAGCCCTCATAATACCAGGGGAATTTTTAGGTTGCTCAGAGCTTTTTATAGATAATATAACCAGAAATTCTGCAGGGAAATGCTACTGATTTACCTAAAATGAGCTCAGTTTTACTAAATATGAGACATTTAGTATTTTCTGCTTCTCTTTTGATTTAGATATTAATATATTTTCTAAAAAGGTTATGAGTGCAGAGGTTCTTTCCTTAAAAGAGAAAAATAAATCAGCTACTAATGACTCTGGTGAAGGACTTTTGAGGCACAAGCTTCAGTTTCATTGACTGGGTGGGTTTACATCACTTGACTCACTTTTCTTTGGCACAGGCAGATATGACATGCCCATCTTCCCAAATGCACTGAACTGGCATAAGCCCCTGGGATGAATAGCCCTATTTTGTTCTTCATCTTTCTCCCATTTTGTGAATTTTAATTCCTCAAATTCAGTGACACACTTTAATGTCAAGGGGTGTCTTTGTACCTAAACAAATACTTATAGGCATGATCCCATGTAAATGCTTCAGTGTCTGTGCAATGTAGATTTTTGTGAGTGTAAGATTGATGCTCCTAAAAACTCACTGTGCATACTAACAGATTTTGTGGGTCCTTGGCACACAGGAAATTCATTTGTGATTCAAAAAATGGCTTATAAAGTGGGAAAGAATCAATAAGTTTCTTCATTTAAATCTCTGCTCCTTTTATCTTTCCCCAGTGCTCCACCTCACCCCAGTGAAACACAGCCTCACCAGCTCCTTTAGCCTCAGAATCAGCACTTTGATGAGACATGGTGGCATCCCTTGAAACCCCAAATGCTCCTCTGTGTCCATGGAGTGACGTTAAAGTTGCTCTGTTCTGTTCTATCTGACTCCAGCCCCCTGGGGAGCTCAGTCGTGATAGGAGGCTTTGCATGCAAACAAAACATTTGCAGAGCAAAAATAATAGGAGTCACCTCCATAAAAAGAAATTTGTTGAAACACTAATTACAAGTTGCTGCTGTAAAATGCAAAGATGTTTTCCAGGACTCGTGAATACAAAGTCATTAAAGACCTTCTCTCCTCATCTCTGCTTAATCCTTTGTGGGAAGTCTCATGCACATCCTTAAGTCTTCTCTGTGCAGCACTACACCAAATACAGGGACATGCAAGCCAAGCTTAAGCCGCAAGGTTTTGAAAAACCTGCAGATATAGATGAGGTCTGCAGTGTTTTTGTGACACAGCTCCCCTGGAATTTTTCTGGGGCCTCATGTCCCATAAAATATCCCTGAGGACATTTTTACATGCAATTGTAACAGTTCACTGTGATGACCAACATCTCTGGGCTGGCTGGTGCTTGTCTAGAATTTAGATCCATTATATCACAGTTCAAAAGAAAACGTTGAGATCTACTTTCTTGTGACTTCCAGTGTGCTTATTGCCCTTTTCTATTCTTTTGACCTTTTGTCTTGGAACATGAGATTTTTCCTATTTCTTCCCCCTGGAACATGGCCTCAGAAGTTAGCCAGTTCCTGGGTCTGTTGCAGAAATGCTGTGAAAAAAGGGCAGGATGTGGAGGGGTTCTCTTGGCCTAGAACAGGAGCCCCCAGACTCCCATGCAGAAGTAAGTCGCATGATCCATCAAGGGTTATATCCCCTCCTTTCCATTTTATGTTGCCATCTGACTCCTCACAAGAACAGTTATAAATGGTTATTCTGGCATAAGTCACAGAAAGAAATATGCAAACCTCAACTTCTTTTTAATGCCTTCTTTAATAAGTACTGAATGTTCTCAGCACTCCTGGGGAAGCAGAAGGAGCAATAGAAGCAGCCTATTTTTAAACTCCAAAACATTACATCCAGTGCAGCCAGTAGCGTGTTACAGCTTTCTAGATGGTAAAGCATCCATTGTACTCATTTAGCTTCTCAAAGCCTGTCTAGAATTCAATAATTTTCTTCAGCTGTCTGAATTTTTACTACCTTTTGTAAGTCTGGCTGTGCTGAGGCTTCCCATCATTTTAGTCAACTTGCTGTTGCCTACTGTGCAAATGCCTTGCAACCAGTAATATATAGGACTCTGATGTGGTGACAGCTTCGTTTCCTGGGTCATGTATTGAGGATGTAGCTGGTCTAATGGCTATAAAAGGCAGTTGGATCAGTTTCATATGGGGGTGTTAGGAAATAGTTTCAGAACCCAGAGTTACATATAGGTCCAGCAACATGTTTTTTTGTGTACACAAAGTTTTCATCTCTAGACAGCACTGTGCATGCCAGTAGGGCTGAATACTTTGAGTCCCCATGAATACAGACATGGGTTTTGCAGATTTTAGTCCCTTGCTCAAACTATTTCAGTTGTTCAACCAGATAGTCCTTAGATACCAGCCACCAAACATCCATGCGTCCTTCAACAATCTTAGTTTTCTTGCAATCTATTTTTGGATTGTCTTAGTTTTCTCACTAATCCTTTTCACTTTTTCAGTCTCCTTTCCAAGACTCACAGAACTGTACAAACTGAAGATGGCAATCACACATTTCTCACTAATAAAACCTGTTGAACATCTTTCATTGGTTTTGGTGGTCCTCTCTGCTTGGAGTAATTCTAGTATTTGGGACATTTTAATGATTGATTTTTGTCAGTTTTGCTAGCTGCCATATTGAGCACAGACCCATCTCTTGCTTCCCTCATATACTTCCAATTCAGCACAGGCATCTTGGGCTGCTGCTGGAGCACTTTGCAGGAGTCAAGAAAGAACACTGGGAAAAGGTGATCTGGTCCATATAGAGCACAAAAGTTTCCACCACCATCTCTTAAAGAAATTGGGCTGTCATGGGTAGAAAGTATTTTTATTTTCTCAGGGTAATATGCAAGAGGCCAAAGACTAAGCATTAGAGATGAGGTTTCCAGTGAGGTGCATGAAGCTCTGTATCAGGACCATCCAATACATACTGTAAGCATGCGCAGAGGCCATTAGTATGAGTGCCATGAAGTAGTGATAGAAAAGTTATAAGTGCTACACAGCCTGAAGATAATACAGAATAAATCAGGATACTCACATCTAAAGGTGACTGCAAAACTTGGCACCAGAACAATAAATAATTGGGCAATAAGCTTGCAGGTGATGTTGAGTGCAAATAAAAACATAATCAAACACAAGGAGAAAACAATGTTAGCCATGCATGCCCATCCACAACGTCTGATTTATTTCTTACGAGTCACGAAAGAGCTCTTGATGCTGATGTGAATAGCTGCTTGAAAATACCTCTCAGTGCTTGGAGAGGCTCAGACTGGCGGCTAGACTGCAAAGCATGTGGTCAGTAGTATGAATGCTGCAGCAGACTGCAAAATGTTTACGTATTTGTATTTTATACCTTTTAATCATCTAGGTAGTGCAGCTAAAAGGAGTGCTCAGGTGCTCAGGCATGCAAACGTTTCTCTGCATCTCAGGGCAAGAGCAAACTGGGAAAACGTTATGGTGCTATACAAAAGTGTATACAGACATTTTTAGTATTGCTTGCAGTGCATGTCATCACTGTTTCAAAATACAGTAAATTAGAAAAATACAGAGATAGGAGATATGGAACAGCTTCTCTGAGGAAAGAAAAGCATAGCTTAAGATTTTTCAGCACGCAATAAAAGATAAGACCTGAGCCTCTGCTGGAAGCATACACATGACTTGGTGCTTCAGTGAAAATGAATAGAGAATAGCAATTGATTTTTTTTCACAACACAAGAACTGTGGCTATCTGATAAAGTTATCGGGCAGTAGGTTTCAAGCAAACAAATGGAAATACTTTCTCACACTGTATTTAATTGAATGGTAGAGCTCACTGTTCTGTGCTGCTCTTCACCCTGAACAGAAGAAATTCTAGGGTTACTAGATGAAAAGAAATCTAGTTGTCATTGGCTAGAAGAGGAAACGAATGTACAATGCCCGTGTGCATGCATTTAATAGGCTTGCAAAATGAATTTATCCCATGAAAGCTCTTTATGCAGATCAAGATTGAATTACCAATAGGATTGCAAGGAGTTACCTAAAACTTGATTGGGTGTGAAACAAAGAGTATTTGGCACTTCTGCAATTTCAGCCTTGAGATTAGGACTCATGCCTTCATCTCCAGGCACTGGGTAGGTATGGAAAGGCATGGGGGTCAACACTGCCTGGTGTGTGCAGAAAGCACAGTCAGCGCCTGAGCTAATTGGAGAGAGTCAAGGCAAAAGCCTTCCTTCATAGAATCATGGAATCACAGAATGATTTGGGCTGGACAGAAACTTAAAGCCCACCCATTTCCAACTACCTGTCGTGGTCTAAGCTGCCACCCACCAGATCAGGCTGTCCAAGGCTCCATCCAACCTGGCCTTGAATGTCTCCAGGGATGGGGCATCCACAGCTTCTCTGGCTGATCTGTTCCAGTGCCTCATCACACTCCAACTAAAAATTTTCCTCCTAACTTCTAACCTAAATCTACCCTCTTTTTGTTTAATTCTTGTTCCTCATCATCCTCAAGCCATCTTTAATAGCAGCACTGGGTAGCACCAGGTCTCAGTGTGGCAGCTTGGCTGGACATCATACTGAAATGAGATGTTGCAGCCCCCTGCTGCCTCCCTCAGCTGCCCTTGCATGTGCTGAGCATCACAGGCTATTTGGCCAAGCTGCACAGACCCCATTTCACGCAGCGCTTGCCAAGTTCTTTTTTATGACATCCCAGCTGGATGTCCTTTTACTGCATAATTCCAGCCACAGCAGGTCTGGGAGCATCTTTTTACACAAATTGCAGATCTGATCTGTGTGAGAGTGACCTTGGGAGTTTGTGCCTGCCCACTCTGACTGCCCCAGCTGCAATACCAGGAAGCCCAGAGGGGCTGTTCTAGCCCCCATGGGCAGCCCCCATGTATGCTACACTCCTTTGCAGCCAGATCAAGGTCAAGTTTTGCAAAAGTCCCATGTAGAAGTTAATGACCATAACTGTGAAGCAGTACAACAGCACCCAGGAGGGCAGAACACTCCAGCTCAGGAAGCTGTGGATACTACCAGTCACTGCTTGAGGACGTGCAGCTAATCCACACTGAAATGGTTGTACCATTCATTTAGACTGCAGAAATGGTGAGGCTTGGTTCAGCATTGTGTTTATTTAAGATTTTTCTTCAGAGATCAAGTCTATAACAACGAGTTCATACTACAGTTTTCCCATTTCTTTTTGACTGCCCACAGGAGAGATGTATGAAATGCAACCTGGTAATAAGCTGTCAGAAAAAATAATAATATTTTGTGATAATTCTTCCTTCTTTTGCTATCTGAATAAATTTTTGTCCATGTTATTTTCAACCATTCAGCCTTACCTGAAACCCTAGAGTAAAACCAGACAAAATAAGGATGTTGCCTGATAGGATACAACGAAGCAATTTTTTAAGTATTTACCAGAGAACACCTGAGACAAATCCATAGCATTTATCTTTTTATCTTGGCTATGGAAGGAACAGCTTCAGGGAATTCCATGGATATATCCCTGATTTAAAACATTTGTGAAGAGAAAATGCATGTAAGTGTGAAAGAATTTGCCCAAACTTACAAGCTTGGAACAGGAAATTTTGGAGCCAAAATGTCAAAAATGAAAAATAAAGAAGAGGAAAGAAGGAATGGTGTGCTGCCTTCTGTGGGCACTCTTGAGCACCATGCCAGCCTCAAGAAATGAGTGTGGGGATAGGAGAAACACAAATTATGCTGAGGAATGAGAAAGGCAGGCTTAAGGCAATATGTAGCACAGCAAAGCAGGACAACTCACTGGAGGATGTAGTTAAGAACAAAAAGTTCTCCATTCACTGGGCTAAGTTGGATGAAGGCAGAAACACAACTTTCAAGTCTTTCAACCGCATCCCATTTGGCTCTCTCTTCTGTTGATGACTTCCCAATTAGGATAATGGAGCAAGTTCCTTTTCCGACAGCTCAGCTTCAACTATCCTTGTCCTGGAAGCAGAATTTAGAGAAAACCCTGCCAAACAGCAAGAAAGCAGCTGCACAGCACCACACTCTACTCCCAAAACTTTTCTGTTTGTGAGAGCAGGGAAATAATACCAAGTATGGCTGGGCTTTGTTTTATTTTCTGTGTATATTGCCAAGGCAAAGATCTGCTGAGCAGGGTTTTTCAAAACGTTATGACCGCTCCAAAGCATTAATAATTAGTGCATCTCTAGTGAAATGCATATATAAGAAATTATGAAAGCTAGTGCTTAGGGCTAACCTTTGTGGGCTGTATTACTTAATGAAGGAACACGTGGAGCCATTAGAAAATGAATACCAGAGGCACACGGACAAGCAGAGTGGGATGCCATCCAGGAAGGCTGTGTCATGAAAGTAAAAACTTTTGATAACCCATTTCTAATGAGGCTGAAGCTGTTAACAAAGAAACACATGCTGCAAAAGCTTTGAAGATGGAGTGAGAACTGTGCAAGCAGGAAGTATTTAGTGAGCAATATTTCTGGCCAAATAATGGATCTTGATAATGAAGACAATTTCAGCTGGAAAACTACAAAACAGGCCCTGTGTCTTACTTATAAAAAGCTCTCATGGATTCTCCTACGTTGAAATAGTCTGAGGTCATAGGCAGATTAAACACTGCCTTAGGAAAGAGATCTAAACAGCTCCAAAGGCTGGGGATCATCCAACCAAACAGATGTGTCTGCAGCTGAAATTCTTGCATTCAAACAGCGATGGGCTCATCCCAGGTCTGAGCACCCAGGGAGCCACAGCTCACTCCTGTGTGTGCCATTCCACCCTTCGTCTACAAAAAGTCTAGAAAAATAGATCACACTTGCCAGTCTGGAAGAGAGAGTTTCTCAAAATCAAGTTATGTGCGCTTACGTGTGAATAAGGTGAGTAATTTCCAATGAAACACTGTGATGATAGAGTTCTGGCTGAGCTGCTGTGGCCTTTGAGCTCACTAAGATGTGGGAGAAGACACAGTGCTTCTGAGGCCCAATTTCTGTGGGAATAATTCTACTTGGGGTGAGGTGGCTGATGCCTGGCATGCTGTCACATGCTGCCTTCATATTTGTGTTCAGCTGATAGTAAAGGAATTTTAGCTATAAAAAGGTTTATTGTCAGCTCTAGGGAGAAGAGGAAGCCTATCTGTGCACCCCTCTGGCTTGCAGGACACCACCACCAAACCTTCTCTGAGAATTATCAATAAGCTCTGCTGTCCTTACATTCCTTTCAGAGTCTCATGGGCAATCTTGGCTAGCTATTTATCCACAAAGTTCAATGACCTGAGCATGACACCAACACAAGCCTGTAGTAACTTTGTGCTGGACACTGAACTCAGAGCAACCAAGAGCCAGCTGCTCCCTGAGCTTCTGTGCTGTTTGGCAGGTGGGCTTGGGGGATGCTGCAAAATATATTGATTTAGTTTTTGGCTGCAATAATGCTATTGATAACTTAGGGTTTGTCTGTTCAATCTTTGCTCCCAAATTATGACAGCAGCACAGAAGAAATTATGCTAGGTTGGCTGATTTCTGTACATTCACCCCACTGACGTCACTGGAGTTCTATGGATACAGCACATCTTCGGCTCTCATAACAAATAAGAGACAGTGCATGAATACAAAAATAAACCAGCTGCTACTTACACCCCTGGCCTTTGAGTTACATGGCCAGCAGAAGCACATGGTGAAAGCTGCCCTTGAAGCATGGTCTAGAACCAATTTCAGCCTCAGAATTTTGCTCAGCAGCGCTGCAGAAGTCTTTAAGCTCAAAGTCCATGTAAATTTTCATTTCCATATATAATAGATCATAATGAGCATTAAACATAAATTCATTCAAGAGGAATTTCCTCCTTCTGAAGCATCTCTCCAGATCAGATTAACAGAGATCTTAGTGTTACATGGACTTGAATTTCAAGTGTCTGTTTCTTTTCCTGAAAATTCTCAAAGGTAAGAAATGCAGATTTTAGACCCAGCTCAAGTGCACATTTAAGCTAATGCACACTGCTGTTAAAATCACCACTTATGAGCATATCCTAAACATACAAATCAGAAAAGGGCTGCTGTGACCATGGCCAGGTTGAGTTTATTATCTCAAAAACTGTGGGTCAGGAAAAGAGTAGAGTCAGAACCCTGAACTTCAGGAGAGCAAAATTCTGGCTTTTATAGGAAGTATTGGAAAACTGTCCTTGCGGACATAGGAAAGGAACAGAATTGGCAACTATTTAGGGACACCTGTATGAGAAAACAAGAGCTCTCCATCCCCCAGCAAAAGAAATCAAGCAAAGAAGACAGGAAACTGGCACGGCAGAGCACAGATTTGCTGAAACTCAAAAAGGGATGTGACATGCGCCAATAGTGTGCTCTTGTAACTCAGAAGATCAACTCCACCCTGCTCTGATTCAGAAGAGGTGTGGCCAGCTGGGCAAGAGAGGTGATAGTACATCCCTTTACCCCATTCTATTCTGCCCTCATGAAGCCCCAGCTGGACTGCTTTGTCTAAGCCTGGTGCCCCCCAATATAGAATGGATTTAGAGCGGTTGGAGCAGGTCCGGAGGAGAGCCGTGAACATGATTGGAGGGCTGGAGCACTTCTCCTATGAAGAAAAGCTGAAGGAGATGGTCTTGTTTAGCTTGGAGAAGAGAAGGCTCCAAGGGAGACCTCATTGTGGCCTTCCAGTGATAGAGGGAAGATTACAAGCAGGAGGGGGATGACTTTTTATATAGTTTGTTGGTGATAGGACAAGGGGGAAATGCTTTAAACTTAGAGAGGGGAAATTTAGGTTAGATGTGAGGTGGAAATTTTTTCCTCAGGGGCTGGTAAGGCCCTGGCACAGCTGCCCAGGGAAGTCGTGGATACCCATCCCTGGAGGTGTCCAAGTCCAGGTTGGATGGAGCCCTGGGCAGCCTGATCCGATGAGTGGCAGCCCTGCCCACAGCAGCAGATTGGAACTGGGTGATCTTTCAGGTCCACTCCAATCCAAGGCAATCTATGCTTCTATGATTCTGTGAAAAGAAAACATTGATTTTCCCACCCTCTTTTTCTTAACAATTCCACTGAATGGTTTATCAGTTTACACAGTTAGTTATTACCTAGGAATAGGGCAGCCTTATGGAAATATTGACTTCTTGTTGGACTTATGAGTTGTATTGCTAGGAATCACACCCTTTTGATGTAACATGTCACTAGGATGTTTGTTTGCCTGAGTTTGAATTAGGTCTGATGAAACGTTGCAAATTTCTGTTTCTTGAAGCATTTTTTCAGTTTCACTCTGGCTAGTTTCTTGCTAAGATATTGTGAATGAGAGGAAGTTTGTGAATGGATAACAAAAAGCACAGTCAGAATATTTGTTTTACAAGTGCAGATAGGATTATCTTTCCTAACCAATTCAAATGATAGTCATTGCTCAAGATTATTTAAAACCACTGTGCAAGATTCATAATACTATTAATTATGCTGCAAATACCAGGTGGTGTTTCAAATATGTAACAGTAATGATTAACTCTGAAACGTATCATGCCTAATTTACCTCTTTGAAGACTAATTGCAGGAGTTTCAAATACAGAACATCTGGTAAATGTGAAGCCTCCATAGATAGAGCATTTCTTACCACTAACCTGCTCTTACAGGAGCCAGTAACACAACCTTTCTCTTTTAATCCTGACTTCTGCTCATGCTTTTCTTATTATCATTCTCTTGATAAACTGTCACAAAATTGTTACTAAGTATGTTCAATAAACTGCTGGAGAGTGGCCAAATGCTGCTGATGCCATGTAAGTGTGAGAGCAAGAGTGGATCAGCCCTTCGCCTTGTCTCTGGTTGGTGATGGTGCTGTTACTAACACAGCAGTGCCTTTCTTGTGGCTGGGTGAGAAAAGTCATGAATTTCACTTAGCACCAACTTCACCTGCAGTTCTTCCATGCTGTGAAAGCACAGAAATATTTTCTAAAGAATGTTTGTGTCGGGAACGATAAAATCCACTTGTTTGCTCTGTGTTGTTGTGTTGCTCCTGCCTCTTCACTGGAGGGAGATCAGTTAGTAGTCCACCCCATGATGGTGGTAGAGGACTGTATTTTCTTCCCCATCATCTTCAGGATTCTTTGATCAGAGTGAGGCATGCAGATCTGTAGACTCTGGAGTGAATTCTGCTTCCTTTTCCACTCAGCAAAGCAGCTGAGAGGCACAGCAAAGCGTGAACATGAGCGAGAATGCTGCCTGACTCACAATAATTTGTGTTTTGACAGTCAGGGAGCAAATACAGCATCAAGCAGTCCTCAGTCTACAAAAGCAAATAAAAGCCCAGAAAGGGCTGGTGAAAAGGAGCTAGAGCACAAGTTTTCTGAGCTAGTTAGAAAATGTCGAGGTTGGTGGCATTATTTTCCCGTAAGAGATTTGCCCAGGACCATGAGGTGTCTAGAAGTCCCAGTGCTACCACTGGTCCATTTCTCCTTTCTTGCATTTGTAGGAAGCCAGTTGTGAAACAAATAGCACTTGTAGACATGAGAGCTGCTGAAAAATAAGCCAGAGAAGTCTTCCTCATGAAAAAAATAGTCACTGTTAAGTCTGGTCCCCATACATAAGTGAAACACAGCTACTGGCTACAACTACTGTTCAATGAAAACACCATGCTGTACTGAAGTCCTCTGAAGGATATTACCCTACATATCCCATAGACTTTCTTCATAAGTTTCTTCAGGGAAAGTTAACATTTTAGAAGGGGTGAGGCAGAGAAAAACCAACATAAATTCATAGTATCATAAGAGCAGATGTGTATATGTGTGAAACAAAGTGTGCCACCCCTGTAATCACTGCTCATAACCAGATGAACCAAATGATGATGTGTTTTGATTGAAGAGTTAACATTTTTTACTCTGTGGTGCTTCCCTTATACAAGGACCTGAGGAGCACTTTGTTGCTGCAATGCTCTGTAATTATGAAAAGTGCACACAGAGGCCACATACACTGCTGAATGAAGCAGTTCATTCACTGTTCACTGCCTAAAACTCCTTTCCAGGCAGTGGTTTGCCTCAAGACTCAGCTTTATCTCCACAGTATCACAGAATCACAGAACTGTAGGGGCTGGAAGGGATCTAGAGATCATCTAGTCCAACCCCCTGCCAAAGCAGCTCCCTAGCCCAGGTTGCACAGGTAGGCATCCAGGTGGGTCTGGAACGTCTCCAGAGAAGTAGACTCCACCACCTCTCTGTGCAGCTGTGCCAGTGCTCCGTCACTGCACTGTGAAGAAGTTCCCATGCACATTTTTGCATAATTTCCTGTGCATCAGTTTGTGGCCATTTCCCCTCATCCTATCACCACACACTGCTGAGAAGAGTCCAGCCTCGTCCCTTTGCCTCCCTCTCCTTAGATATTTGTAGATGTGGATCAGATCCCCTCTGAGTATTCTTTTTTCAAGGCTGAACAGACCCAGGTCTCTCAGCCTTTTCTCATATGGGAGGCATTCCACACCCTTTTATTATCTCTGTGGCCCTCTGCTGAACTCTTTCAAGGAGATGACTGCCTTTTTTGAACCGGGGAGCCCAGAACTGGACACAGTACTCCAGGTGAGACCTCACCAGAGCACAGTAGGTGGGGAGAATCATCTCCCTTGACCTGCTGGCCACACATAAGCCTTTCTGCTTGGATTTATGCTGCCTGATCTGTATCTTCTCTTGTGATAGTTCTCCCTTTCACTGACAGTCCTGGCAGCTCCCACAGCCTTCAGATCTCCCAAGAGAGCTGAAGGATTGCAGTGGAAGAATTGTTTGAGGGGGGACAAGAAAGCTACGTCAGCATTGGCAACTTTGGCTTCCCAAATAACCTCATTTGGAGAAGAGGCTCCCATCACAATGGGTCTCCATGGCTTTCTACATCTGCCACCCAGGCCTGGATGGCAGCTACATGCCATTCTCTTGGGAATTAAGTTTTAGAAAAGGTGTGAACACAAAATGAAGAATGCTGCTCAGGCAGGATAATCAAGGTGAAAGAAGAACAGCTTTTAAAATAGGAAATAGCAGGAAAGCTAGGGAGTATACCAGCAAGCAAAATGCCCAGAATAGAAAATGAGACAATCAAGAACAAAGAGCAATCAGCAGAGGCCATGGGTATGATTGCTAGACCGCCCCATAATCCTGAAGGGTCTGAGGCCATCAGCTGATGGGAGCTGCCATGGTTCCACAGAGGCCAAGCTGGGGATTTGCCCATTTATTCTTAAATCCTACACATTGCACACTGCTGGTAATCTGATAGCATCTTAAAAGCTTAGTTTTCTACAATAGTTTTAGAAAAGAAGCACCAGGCTTTATACTAGTCTCTTAGAAATGATCAGACAAGGCTTAAAACTTTGGTGACAGTACAGAAATATGAGGAGACAAATTCCTGTACAAAGGGCAAGTGTTTTTTTGTTTGGAGAACAAGGAGGATTTACATACTGCTGTTCCCTCCTGATATATGTTGCATTTTTCCTCCATAACCTTCTGCTACAATAAAGGTAGGAGATTTTTGGTATTGTTCATTGTTTTCCTTCTCATGTAAGTACTTCATAATCTTATTTTTTATGTACTGAAGCAAGATATAATTCCTGTTTTCCAGTGCATCACCACCCTCTAAGTGAAAAATTTCCTCCTAATATCTAATCAAAATCCCCCTGTCATAGTTTAAAACCATTTCCCCTTGTCCTATCACTATCCACCCATGTAAACCGCTGTTCCCCCTCCTGTTTATACTCTCCCTTCAAGTACTGGAAGCCCGAAATGAGATCTCCTCAGAGCCTTCTCTTCTCCAAGCTAAACAAACCCAGCTCCCTCAACCTTTCTTCGCAGGAGAGGTGCTCCAGCCCTCTGATCATTTTAGTGGCCCTCCTCTGGGACCCATTCCAAGAGCTCTGTCTAGCCACCACTTTTTTAATGCAACCCAGAATATAGCTGGCCCTATGGGCTGCAAGCGTGCACTGCTGGCTTATGTCCAGCTTCTTGTCCACCAGGACCCCCAATCCTTCTCTGCGGGTCTGCTCTCCAGGAATTCTTTACCCAGCCTGTATAAATACCTGGGATTGCTCCAGCCCAAGTGCATCATCTTGCACTCGGCTTTGTTGAACCTCATTAGGTTCACATGGGCACACTTCTCCAGCCTGGATGGCTTCCCTTTTCTCCAGTGTATCGACTGCACTGCTCAGTTTGGTGTCGTCCACAAACTCGCTGAGGGTGTATTTTATTCTACTGTTTATGTCATCGATTAAGATGTTGAATAGCACTGGTTCCAAGACTGACTCCTGGGGGACACCACTCATGTCTGGCCTCCACCCAGACAAAGTACTGTTGATCACAACTCTTTGGCTGCAATCAGTCAACCAGTTCTTAATCCATCAAGAAGTCCATCCTTCAAATTCATACCTCTACAATTTAGAGAGTGTATCACTGTGAGTGCAGCCAAATTTGCAATCCTTCAGTTCTTCACAGCCCAGAAGTGTGTGTGAACTCTTTACTCCTGCTGTCCCAGTGCTGTAGGAAAATGGTCCTGGAGCTCTAGTGGGTGTTTTCAGGTTAACCAGGCAACTGTGGGAGGAGTGGTGCCTTAACAAAGCAGCAAAGCAAGACCCATAGCTACTCTGTCTACCAATTGCCATGATGTCATGCAGATCTAAATATAATTTGTCTTTTTAACTCGATCAAATTCCCACTGAATTAGAAAATCCCATGCACAAAGAAATATTGTTGCTCAAGTTACACTGTTACACATATACAGAGATAGATCACATTTACTATTGTGCAGAGTAATACTCTATTTTATCAATAGCTGTGTCAGCACACACAGGAGCAAAAATAAATCCTGATAAACACTATGACAACAGAAAAGTTGTAGGACATTCCCCAAGCAATGAAGAAGAGCTGAGGGCAACTGAGCAAAACTGGTAAATGTTTTCTAATCAAACCAGAAACCCACTAGAAGCCACCTCTACTAGAGGTGCACCGAAGGAAGAAAATTCATCATTTCATCCTGCTCCAAACAAGCCAAGCAGACACTCTGAATGTAGTGAGTCAGAGAGGGTTCGCCAGTAAGAAACAGAGAGGCGTATAAATTTCCTGCCACTGATCAACCTGGCATTTCACCTCCCCAGATCACGGTTTTGTTCTGCAGCTAAGAATTCAGTTCAGTAAAACACTGAAGAACATGCCCAGTATTGAACAGAAAAATGAAGAAGACCTTGCTGCACAGGGAAGCTGAATCTGCATTCATTGTAAGTCCCAGTGAATGTGACTGGGGACCTGAGCTGGGCAGATTCCCTGCTTCAAACAAAGGGCAATCACTTCACCTAGCTCTTTTGACATAGACAATGCTGGCACGTATATAGGAGGTGTTCACAGGCACGTTGGGTTCTTGTCATTGAGTGTGTCCATGCACTCAGCCTCTCAGCTCTCTTGCATTTCCATGACTCACAGACATGTTACTTTGCAGGTTGATCTGATGGCGTGCCAACATTCAGACTCAGAGAAGGGAAGAAGTCTTGAGGCATACCAAGATACTGAGGCTGCATCTGGGATCACATGGTAGTACAGAGCAAACAGGAGGCACAGAGAGCAGAGGGCTCAATCCATTCAGCTGAACGTGCCCAGCCCAGCACCAGCCCATGCTATGCAGCACTGCCTTCTCATCAGCACAAATGTAGCACTTGTGCCTCACTGACAGCAACTTTCTCCCAATGCCAGGGGTTTACAACACTTCAAGTAAAGCCCTGTGCTAAAGTGCAAGAATGAAACAAATAGCTTTACAGAAGATCAGAAACCAATCCTGCTTTGCCTTGCTTTGTAATATACTGTCATTTTTATGATTACTCCCTCTGGCTTAGCTCCACTTTCCCAAAATAGGTAATCTCTGGAAGGGCAATCATTGGAGTCAGCAGTTTATTTCAAACAGGTACAAGTAGCATGTATCTTCAGAGCTGGACTACTTTTTCTTTTCAACCCTGCTACCAAGACAAACTTTTCCAGTGCATTTCTGTGCCCAACCTTTTTCTGGGTGAGCTAACATTCCCATCATTTTCCTTTCATGTTTTGAACTAGTTGAAATAATTTTGGATGGAGTTTCCTTCAGTGACAGTTGTTGTCAGATCTTTTCTAGATGAGCATCTATCTACCAGCTGCATGATGACGTGATGCCGTGAAATGAAAACCAAGCAGGTTTTCATTTCAAAAAAAACATTGCAGGGTCAGTTAGCTAATATAATATGACAGGTGCTTTCCTTTTGAGTCTTTCCATCTCCCTCTCTTCCACAGAGTTCCATGTTTTGTCTACTGAGAAGTAGTCTTCTCATGACACTACCCAAAGTAGGAAATGAGTGTTCCAAATATTAATCAGAGCCTTAAGGAAATGTAGTTACTAAGGTCTTTACAAAATGGACATAGCATTATTCACATACTTAGAGTTTAGCATAATCAAGGGTGGTTGAAGGAAGGAGTAATCTCACCCAAAATATAATTGGAGAACAATCAATTTTATGCCCTTTTCAGGACATTGAGATAAAAATGACCTGCGTTCTCATCCTAGCTTTCTGTACCTGTGTATAGTTTCAGTTTCTGCTACCCACAGGTCTTTTCTCAGTGCTTCTGTTCACTCCTCAAATAATTTTACACTTGCTGCTGATGTATTTGGTGAAAAACAAAGTAAGGCACTTCTGCTGAGGCATAACATCTTCTCTTCCCTGGCCCAATTACATCTTTTCATCTCCAATTCACATCATTGCATCTCAATTCCAATCAGAATTTTAAGAGAAAACCAACTTGAAAAGCTATATTTCGTGTTTTTTCTTTTTAAGATTGTGGCTGCATAGGTAATTGGCCTTATCACTTTGAGGCTGACTCAGAGCAGTGCAGTGCAGACAGAAAGAAGGCATCAAAGATGCCATGTCAGTACCAGGACTTCAGTGTGCCCCAGGGGCAACCTAATTATACCTTTCAGCTGTGCCTTGGGGAAAGCCAAGGAAAAATGTAACATCAAAGCTTCTTTTAGTTGTGAAGACAGAAATGACCTCAGACAAGCTGGAATTTTTAAGGCTCTGCACTATAACAGAGGTTTAAATACAAGCAGAAACACTTGCACACATACAGATTACTTTCCCCAGAGTTTAGCTTCTCAGTGTGTCACAGGAACACAGCACAGTGACTGTCTATTTGTTGTCACGCTTTCTATGTGGCAGCATATGAAGATACAATACAAAATGTGGATTTGGCCAAAGCTTAGAAACTTCTTAGAAAACATGCAAAACTTCTTGGAGAAGGGTTGTGTTGGCTTGTTTTTTCTTAATGTTTCCAACGCAATAACTTCTGAGACTGAACACTTGCTTGTGACTGTTCTAGCCTACTGTCTTCCCTATTTTTCCTCAGCTACTTCTGGAATTTTGCACCAACGTCATTTGGCAGGCCTGGCCCTCAGAGAAAGCTGCTGCTTCTCCTGATGACAGCTGTCTTGGCCGCTTCTGCTTCCAAAGCTTTTGAAGACAAGAAAACTGTCAGGGGTGTCAAACAAGGTTTATTCAGCAGTTCTTTGTCACAGAATCATGGACCCGTGTGTAGGTTGGAGGGGAGCTCCAGAGGTCACCTGGAACAACTCCTGCTTGGATGTGTGCTTGTGAGAGCAAGTTGCTCATAAGAATTTCAAAGATCTTCAAGGACGAAGGTTCAGCAGCCTCACTGTGCCACAATAATCTGCTCCACTATTTGACCACTTGCGGTGAATTTTTTCCCTTCTATCTAATGAGAATTTCTCCCATTCCAGCTTATGCACTTTGCATTTTGTTGAAGCCCTTGTTGTATCACTGCACCAACAAGAAAGGTCTGGAACCATCTCCTCTGCACCACTGTATCTGAGATTTCTGTCAGGCTCACTCCAGTGTGTCCATGTCTTTCTTGTACTGGGTAACCAGAAAATGGATCCTGTACTCCAGATGTGTATCACCAGTGCTGAGAGGAAGGATCAACTTCCTTTAACCTCTGGCACCACCTGCTGATACATCCCAGGGCACAGATGGCTGTCTCTTATCACAGTGGCACACTACTTGCTCATTTCCCACTTGGTGCCCACCAGGATCCACAGGTCCTTTTCTGTTCCCCAGCAGTCAGCCTCCAGCCTGTGCTTGTGCATGGAGTCATTCCTTCCCAGGTGCAGCACTCTATATTTTCCAGCACGGAATCTGTGATTACTGTCTGCCCAATTCTCCAGCTTGTCCAGGTCCTCCTGAAGAGCAGCCTATCCTTCAGGCTAATTATTTCTCTGTTTGGTATAGTTCACTTTCATACTGAGAGTGTACTCTGTCATCCACAAAACTAGGAAAGGCTTTAGAGAGTGTCGGTCCTAGTCACGCTCCTTAAGCACCATCACTAGCTGGATGTTGCACCACTGCTCACATCCTTTGATGCATGTCGAGCTTGTCTTTCACCACCCATTCACTGATCAAGTTCACACCTCACCAGTTGGACTGCAAGGTTGTTGTGAGGGGTATGTACTAAGGTCAAGGTAAAGAGTGTTCCTTTAGACATCAAGCTAGTCACTTCATCATAGAAACTGGTCAGGATGGCTAAGAATGGCTTGTCCTTGGTAAATCCCAGTCTTGCCCTCCAGGTGCCTACAAATTACTTTCAAGAGGATTTGCCTCATGATCTTCCTTAGGAGGAGTTGAATATCCATTAGCAAATTTAGAGAGACTCTTGATACTTTTCTGACAGAGATTAAAATATTGCTTCCTAGAAAAGAACTAATATTCTTGTGTCTAAAAGTTTATCTGGAAAAGCAGTCTAAAAAATTTATAGTTTATTCTACTGAGGACCTTTACCACCAGGGAAGTCTTTGGTCTACTGTGGTAAAATTTGGTAGAATTCCTTTTCTCTTTTATTAACTTTGTATCATTCTCCCAGCATATGGAGGGAATTGCCCTTTACTGAAGAGAAATTACCTGCAGGCTGTTACAGAGACAGTTGGCTGTAGTCAAAGCCATGTTCCACCACCATCTGAGGTGCTGCATGTAACCCTGTACCAATTCCTGAAACTGTGGACAGAAGAACAGTAACTACTCACTGTCTGTTCCTGCTCAGTTTGCTTTAGCCAAAAAGCACTCCAAAAATGCCATTCATATGCTCATAGCTAATGGTGTTATACCACCTGTAATATTTTATCAGAATGAAATTTAAGGGAAGCCCATACAATTAAACATCCATATGCTTCAGAGACAGGTTGGATATTAGAAAAATTTCTTCTCAGAAAATGTGGTGAGGCAATGGCACAGGCTGCCCAGGGAGGTGGTGGAGTCACCATCCCTGGAGGCATTCAAGAACCATGCAGTTGTGGCACTGAGGGACATGGTTAGCGGGCATGGTGGAGGTGGGTCAGCAGTTGGAGTAGGTTTTAAAAATAGGCCATTATTATGAATGAAGGCCTAATCCAAAGCTCACTGAAATCAAGTGGATTTTGGTTTTCTTCAGTGGATTTGGATTAGCAGCATGATAGGTGGGTGGGATTTGCACGCATCCAGCAAGAGCTTGGAGACAATTAAAAGCTTATCTGCAAAAACTGGGACTACAAGATCCTGTTCTTAGGGAATACCACTTGCAATCAAAAGAGAGTTTGCTGCCTGTTTTCCTTCCTGAGTGATAAAATAAACCCACTGCGTTAGCTACTAAATGAAATATAAATACTTTTCTGGAAAAAAAAAAATGAATTCTGCCATTCCCTGAAGTTTCTGTTGTTGAATTCTCTAATAACTGAGACTTCCGTGCCAAGAAAAAATTGCAGGCTCCTTGGCAATTTATTGGAGTGTCTGGAAGGATACCTGTTATCCTCTTGCTACAGCCTTTAATACCAACTCACAGCAATCTCAGAAATTACATAGGGAATTAGCAGAATTTGTGTGCACTCTTCCCATTAAAATTATTGCTGCAATAGAAGGACCATCTGCCTATTTAATGTGGGAATCTGCTCTAAAATTACTCAACTCTCTTCCTCATTTCTCAGCTAAGTATGTATATAATTTGTTATAAACAAACAAACCAAAATACAAACAGAAAGAGAATGAGAAAGGGCAACACCCTGAATTCTGGCTGTGTTTAAGCAACCTGTTCTACCATTCCACCAAAAATCTTCATCAGATATTGTATAGGCATTAGCAATTGTTCCAGGTCTCTATAAGGCTCTGGGAATAAAGTTGCTCTGAAATATGTAACAAACACCTACAAAAATGTTTTCTGTCTTCTGTTTATCTTCCTCTGAGTGGAGGTGCTTGTTACCTTTTGCATATAACTTCAGCTTGTTAAGCTGTAATTTGCCTTCTTCCCAAATTGAAATGGACAGTGGAAATACAGTCATTTTCCCAGCTCACAGTGCAATGCTGGCCATGTGTTACGGAGTGTTGATCCTCTGACAGTAATAATGCAAGTGGCTGGGAAGAAAAAAATATAATTGGCTCATTAAGAATACAGAAAATCTCCCTTGTCAGGCCAGGCCTGGTTCATCAGTTTCATCACTCGTGATGCCAGATGACATAAAAGGAACGGTGAATACTTGTGAACTTTCTTTTCATTTGGTTCCAGCCTACAAAAGACACATGTCAGCCTCAGATGGAAGAATTAAACAAGCAAGCAAACACTCAGCTGCCATCAGTATGTAACTACTAGCTAGACAAGTAGGGCCCAGTACAGGCTATTACTAAACTATGTTTTCAAACTTCATTGCAGCCTCCAAGAGACACCTGGGTTGAAGCAGGCACTGTTCTCTGGCAGCCTGCTCACCATGAGCAACCGATGAATCTCCTAACTCCCCTGAGGACAGCACAGAGTTCACCATGATACCACACTGAGGGAAGACAGAGCAAACACAGGAAAATTTCATCGTAATTCCTTTATTCATAGACAGGGAGGATGTTAGAACAAACACTCCTGCAAACTGCCCGCTTTACTTCTGTGAAGCCTGAAAGCAAACAGGCTGAACATTTCATTTCTGAATACAAAGATGGAAAGAACCAGTGAAAGGCACATTTCAGTTGAGAGCCACAACTGATTTTCTACAACAAACACTCAATTATAATTCCTTAAGCAAGTCAAAATTCATAATTTTCTTATGATGGGTAGCTCTGATATTTAAAAGAAAAAAAATAATTTCCTGAAAAATATTCAACTGAGTTTGATTTTTCTTCAGCAGTGGGACCCTAATAAAAACCATATGCTCATTACTTACCTTCTGTTTTTGCTAATAGTTGTGTCTTCCCATGGAGTGTTTCAATTTTGCTGAACAAGAGTTTTCTAACAGTAAATTATGCTCTGTCAGAAGATGTGCAACCCATTTTAATAGCAGCAAAACAAGAGTCTCTTTCCAACAAAGGGACAATGTCATTTTGGCCTTCAGCATTCACCACGGAGAAGTGTTTTGTGTTGCTGTGTACCCTGTGGCTGTGATTCAATGCCAGGTATTAATGCTTGTTATACAGCCAAGACTTGTTCAGCCATAGATCTTTGCGTTGATCTTACAAATCATCCCTTTAGGGACTAATAAGAAAGTCTCTCACTAGAAACTTTTTTAGCAGGACAAAATCTAAACCTCTTCTTGGCCACCCAACTTTGCAGGGACAGGAACAGTGGTGCCACAGCTATTCATCACAGTACAGGGAAAGCAGAGGTCTGCAATGCAGGTGGGGCACACTATTCAGGGCTCCTTTCATCTTGTTAATATTTGGTTTAATAATTAAGCTGCACTTGGATTAACTGTACTTGATCAAAGGAAAATTACCCAGTGTTAGTGCACAGTCATCATCTGAGGGGCCAGGACCAGTGGGGATCCTGAATGCAACTGTGGCTGGGGTAAAACTGGCCATAAAACCCTTCTTTGATATCAGATGAAAAACTGAGCATCAGGAGGCTATGGTAAAGAAAAGAAGAGCATTCAGGGTTAGCAGATGAGCCAGCAGATGCTGGCACAACTACTGCAGGGAGCAATGGGATCACTCATATACCTGCACCGCATTTAAAAAATCATTATGAGAACTGAAGAACAAACATGCCAGTTTCCCTGTAATAAAAAAAAAAAATGGTCCAGGAATAAAAAAAAATGGTCCAAAGAATTGCTTTTTGGTTTGTAGCTCACCCGCACCTGTATGCTCCCAGGGCTCATTGGTGGAAATAAGCAAAAGCTAAGAGTGGTGGAGTAGAAAAACACATCAAGGACTCCTGAGAAGATTGCCAACTCCAAGTAATAATTCAACCTCCCAAAATCAGCAGCATTATCTTTAAACATTTTACAGAGTAGTGGATGTTTGATCTCTCTTCTCTCTCTTTATGGCTGTCCAGAACATGCTATTAGAGGCAATTCTCTGCCATGTCATTGCATTTCATGTAACACATCTCAAAGACCCAACTTGGGGTTGGAGGAATTAAATGTGTTGGATTTGACAGAGTTATCAGGAGACTGCAGAAGGATGCCAAATGACACTTGAGCTTCATTATATAGTACAGCAAGCTAAGAACACTGCTATACTATCTCTGGGCAGCAGTGAATCTATACAGAAATAGCTCTGCACACATGCAGCATGCCGTGGTGTCAGCAATTTCTTTGAGAAATAAAGAGTGTTTTTTTTTATTATCATTATAAAGGACCATGTCTGCCAACGATTTCACCTGAATTATTATTTCTTCCTAAGCTGAGATTCAAAATATCTTTAAGCAATAGGTTCAGCTTGTCTGGTGGAAAATGTCACTGCTGCCTTCCTGTGAGCCCTGAGAACAACCTGTCCCAGGGTCACACACAGAGCAGAGCTACCTTGAGTGCATCTGCTCCAACCCTTATGCCAGAGTTGCTCTCTTGGACCAAGCCAAGGTCTTTTGATGGACACAAATCTATGGTCACCTATCCCTGTGTTGCCTCCCTGTTCAGTAACATCAGCTCATCTTTCTTCTGTGCCAGAACATCTACTTTGCACAATCTTGCCTCACCTCAGGCTCCTTGTGGGGACTAACCAAACCTTCGGTCAGCATGGGTAGCTAGAAATGATGAAACGTTATGGTATGTTACCAGGTTACCTCCTGGTAATCCCTCTATCATACAGGTGAAATAGGGATCAGAACTCCCTAAACAGTTTTCCCAGAACTTCAAAGAGGAATTTCTAAAAGATCATTGATTTCTTTGAGAGGCAATCTCATCACTGCAACTCGTAACATCTTGAAATACTAGAGTAATGACCCCTGAAGACCAACAGCACTGCATTTATCATCAGGTCACAGATAAACATAGCACACAGCTGGTGAGGAGCTCCCTGCTGAGTCCTAACACGATGTTTTGTGTCTGCACTGAGTTCCTCAAATCACATCTCAGGGTCATTTAGAGAAATGGAGAGCTGTGTGAATTTTTGCATCAGCCCTTGCCTCCTAATGCAGTGGAGCATCTCTTCATCCTGCAGAGGGGCTCAACTCTGCCTAGGGCAAGGAGCAGCACAACAGCTCTATCTCCTACACCCTGCCAGAAGACACAGATGACCAGCACAATGTGGTGCTGAAAGCAACACAGGGGAATGCAGCCATTGCCTCAACAGCACGCTGGTGTGCACGAGTGTGAGCTCAGGTCAGGTGAAGGCACTGCAGTGCTCTCCCTTAGACAGTTTGGTTTTGTATCAAAATATATGGCATATGAAAGCTTAAAACATAATTTTCTCATTTGGCCTCTGAGTTGCCGCATTTGAGCTCAGTTTCTTGTTTTTGGTGGACAGTAGTACAAATCAGTAATGCTGTAAGGTGATGGTTTTATAAGAATAGGAACAAGCCCATTTCACAGGATGGGCTCTGAGTAGTGGAAGACCCTGATGCAGAACGCATTTTAATCACAGTGTGCACATGACATTAATCAAAGACACCCAAATGGAAAAAAGATTAGGGAAGATGTATTGTTTTGTTTAGAATAATTGCCCTTGGAGGAAAAATAGCAAAAGAAGCTACATAATGATGCTCCTTGACAAGTGATACTATCACCAACAGCAAGAAGATATTATTTATTGACTGTGGCTATAATGAATAAAGCTGCACTTAAATGGCTCCTGTTCTCTTCTTGCCTCTACAATAACCACACATACAGCACTGCATGGCTGCTCATAGCTTCCCAAGGCTACAGAAGATCATACACAAGGCTACACAAGATCATACAGGGAAATGACACGAAGATCTGCAAAGTGGTGTCACTAGTGGTCAGGGACTCTCTGCTTCAACCTAAATTTTCCTGGATCTGCTCTCATCCAGCACTGAAATGTTTCAGAGAGAGGCTGAAGTGCTGAACCACAACAGTAGCAGATGCTTGTTTTCTCTGTTATATGAGTGAACTGGGATTTCTTAGTCTGAAGAAGAGGAGGTTCAGGGGGGACCTATATTGTTGTCTACAACTCCCTGAAAGGAGTTTGGATTGAGGTAGAGGTTGGCCTCTACTCCCACATAACAGGGATAGGACAAGAGGTGATGGCCTTAAGTTGCTCCAGTGAAGGTTCAGGCTGGAACTTAGGAATAATTTCTTCTCAGAAGGAGAGGTGAGGCACTGGCACAGGCTGCCCAGGGAGGTGGTGGAGTCACCATCCCTGGAGGTGCTCGGAACTGTGTGGATGTGGCACTGAGGGACATGGTTAGTGGGCACGGTGGGGATGGCCTGATGTTTGGACTAGGTGATCTTGGAGGTCTTTTCCAATCTTAATAATTCTATGATTTTATGATCACCTGTAGCTTGGTTTATCAAATGCCCAAGTGCATGAAGTCAGTTAAAATCCACATGAATTTGTGCTGATCACCTGAAGTTATAGACCCTGTGTAAGAGTCACTGGAATATATTTTCACTATGCACCCTATACTTCCCACTGCAATTAAACATGATCTGTTTTATAGAGAGATTTGCTAGTATTTGCTGATAATTACATTGCAATTTTATTGCTAATTTAACTGGGAGCATTCCACAAAAACAAAACAAGACAGATTATTTTAAATAGAAATGTAATAGTCAAGTTACCATGATGAGAAACTGAAGGCACTGGTGCTTTCTACTAGATCAAATGTCACATTGCTGATCAGAATGTAACACTGTGTGACAGTGATCATGCGAAGAGAAATTGATATTGAACTGCTGATCTCCTATTTCTTGTGCAGATTGTAACTCACAACGTCTCATTTTTGTTGCATGTGCCACGGAAAGTTGAAAGTAAAGTCCAGCATCAGCTTGTTCAGAGGAAGAATTCCATTTCTTATTCATCATTTGCCATCATGACAATCTCCCTGCATCTGTTTTGCATGCATCAGAGAGGTCATCATCACTTGGTGAATGAACAAAAACATGAATGCAAAGGCATGAATGCTCTGTGGTCTGGTACATTTCAGGTTCTCCTATCTCTCCCTTCACATTCCCCATCATAATGTGCTGGCTCCCACGGGAAACAGGAGGGCATGTGAAGGCCACAGCAGGTTTGTATGGGAGGCCTGCGGCCTCCTGCATGACCCTGCAGACAGCAGAAATCATGGTCATGCGAAATTCATAGGTGGTGTTTTTCTTCATTTCTCTGCCTCACTTCCTCTGTTGTTCTTCCTGCTCTCCTTTTTTTCCCTCTTTCAGCTCCTACTCCTTTTCCCTCATTATTTTTTTCCTTATGGAGCTTTTAATCTTTACATAACCATTTCCCTGGAAATGCCATGACAGCTCTGGCATTTTAATCAGAAGGAATCGGCAAGGCACTAACTTTGTGTATTATGTACAAGAAAGCATGAACAGTTGTGTTCATTTGAACATTTCCCCTTTTCACCCAACACTAACAAAATTCAATTGGAAGTAAATATTCTGTGTTTTCTAGCGTGGTACAGCACATGGTACAGAATTTATTGAGTTACACTGCTCCAATTTTTCTGGAAGGGAAAGTAAAAATATCATTTGCCTCATTCCAAATTAATTTCTGAGATAAAAGCACTGTTTGTTTGTTATGAACCATGACATCTACTCTTTTCATGTCTTTTGCACAGCAAATGTACACTGTATAATTGCAGATAACTAAATAAAAAGATATGGTGGAAGGAAATTTCTTTCAAACGTACCCAATGTGAAAGAAGATAATAGCTCTTTGCAACTTAAAGAGATATCATCTACAAAAGGAAATGATGAAGGTAAAGTCTTCATCCAATATTAAACGTGAATCTGAAGGTCTGTAAAGTCCAGGCAGCTTGAGGCTGCTCAGAATTCAATAGCACTTCCCTGAGAAGGTTTAAAATTGCCAGGTGTCCTCAGGGAGCCCCAGAGATGCATACCACCTGCTCCAGGAGTGCTGCTCACCTGCCACCCACACCACACAGCTGCCTGCATGCACACAGCCTGACATCTACAGGCAGAAACAATTACAGAATCCAACAAAGTACAACTCTAGGCAAGCTAACAAGTTTCGGAGAGGGATATTCTGTGAGATCAGAGAAATACCATCAAAACTTACCTTACTGGAGTGATGAGGAGAAATCAATCCCCAAAGAAATTCTGAGAGCAGCTTTTATTACCTGCACCCAGCTTTGTTGCGTCTCAGATTACAGGAATTTTTAAAGGTGTTAAAATAAGGATGGTAAAGCACTGGAACAGGTTGCCTAGAGGTGTGGTGCAAGACTCAACCCTGGAGATACTCAAAGTCAGGCTAGAGGGACACTGAGCAACTGATCATTTCAGGGGAGTTGAACCACATCATCTTTAAGTGTCCTTTCCAACTCAAATGATTCTATGATCATATGAAAATGTTTGCTGTCAACCAGAGGAGTGCTGAGATGATATTTAGTGTTAATAGATAGTGCCAAATACTCCACAAACTATGTCATGTAATAAATCGTGACCTTCAGGAAGTTAAAGATGAAATGTAAAGCTATGAACCTTGTTCTTAAATTCCAACATGTTTGGTGTCAGCATGATTTGCCATCTGAATGAAAACTCCATTTGGTTTACAAGCAATAAAGCAAAACCAACCAGAATAATGCATTTAGTTAATATTTCAGTTGGGAAAAGAATGGCTTAGGATGCTCTCTGATAATAATTTCACATTGGTACCACCTGGAAGCTTCCCTTTCTCTCCACTGAAGTGTGGCTCCTATTCTCTGAGATGAAGGATTTAGGAGAGCTTCTGGGGCAGAAATCATTCTGCAAGGCTCACATCACTGCAGCTAATGGTTTCAGAGGCATATAAAATGCCTTTGAAGAAACAACTTAAATGCATAAGCACTAAAATACACAGAGAAGGAATGAGAAATAGAATAAAACAGAAAGTTATTTCATGAAAAGAGGGAGGTAGAGAGGGAGAATCTTCATGTTCAGGACTATGAGAGTGAACTAGGATTTCTTTTATCTGTCTGAGTGTGAATTCCAAACTTGTAATTGCAGCTTTAAAAGTCCTAAGATAGAGTTCTTTGCAGAAAACTGAAGAGCACTCCCACATTGCCTAACTTTGGAGCATGTAGCTACTTTAATAATGACATAATTAATTAATAGTATGAAAACTAAAGTTAACTGCATGCTTTTGAAGCACATGACATAATGCTGCTACAATACTGTAAAATCTTTCCTGCCCTTTTTACAGGAACTATGAATCCTTCCTCAATCCACTGAGCCATTTTACGCAGGAAGAATCCTCCACTTTTTCCTCCTCTTCTTTTGCTTTCAATTGATTCATGCTGCGTGGCAGTTCCTGGAAGCTAAAATAGGAAAGAGATATATAGGTGCCAGGCTAAAAATAACAGCTGATGAAGCACTGTTTAATGTCCCAGTTACCATAGCCAAAGCTGAGATCAACCTGCATTATTATTTATGATGAAAGGATGGGGTCCAGTTCATGTAACCACAGCTGTCTCAGAGCACTGGGTGACATCAATAGCTCCTTCTGTAGCTCATGGGGATAAATAGACACTGATAAGTGTGAATTCTATCTGCCTGATAGTTATGGACCAAGAAAGATTATGAGTGACCCTCTCAGAGTGATCTCTGTCTGTGATTGCATGTGTATCTGCATGCCCATTGAACATATCTGCTTAATACATTAGGCAAGTATGCAGACAGATGTACTATCATATGAACTAGGAAACAGAAATACATGAGTCTATGAACACTGGCAGGCACAACAGAATCAATCTGAAATTTAGAAAACAACCAATGTCGATGAGGTTTAAAAAAAAACTATCCAAGCTAACTCAACTGTATTGAGATCTTGGAGCTGAGTGAAATACACACTCAGCATTAAAATCAAATACTAAAAGTGCTTTCAGGCTCTCGACCTTGAAAAGTGGGATACAGAGCATGAGAGAAAGCAAAGGGCTTGTTTGGGATTTTCACTCTCAGCAGCAGAAATCACTGCATTATGGAAACGGCAGGTGATCTTTTGTTACACTTGAAATCTCCAGTCCTTCGTCTTCTCATTTTTCTGGAGACTCTTGGCTGTGAAAGTGTCCATACTAAAACACGAATGCTGCGAATATATCAGACAAACAGGTTGCAAACTTAAAGAATGGAAGATTGTAGACATCATATGAATTTTATTAGCTGAAAACGTTTCCAGCAGCATGTCATCTAAATTTAATACAACGGAGAAAATTGGCCCAAGGTGTTAAATTAAAATTTCTAAACCTAAATATGTGGTGCAGGTAATGGCACAGAAAGATGTTAATGTATAATCAAATGCTAAATGCAAGCATTTAAATATATTTTCTGGCAATATTTTTATAAATGCTTTTTTAAGTATACATCAGCTGATTTAAGGAGACTCCTAAATGTTACCTTAGAATAATTAAATTTCACTGCTGTTGCTCCTTTTGTTATTGCTGCTGCTTTCAAATTTGCATGCTGTCAGTGGCAGTCTGTACACATACAAGGTGTGAACAAGAAAGATGTCATCTGCAAAAATATTGGGATTTGTGAGTAAAGGCTCATCACCCATTAAAAGAAAAATGGTGTCATACACTGTGAGTCCAAAGGAATCAGTATTTGGCAGAGAAGCTGCCATCTTTCGGACAGTGTTTCTACACAACCTTCTGAGAGCCCTTCTCCTCTCTAATGTGTTTCATATAACAACAGGGAGTGTTTGGGAGCTCTCAGATAACACAGCTTACTGTGAGATGTCCGATACATCTCTTCACTTACTGCCTTGCTTTCCACTGTGTTCACACTGTTAATACTGTGAGATCTGGTACACAGCAAGCCAGCATCAGACAGCAAGGAGAATTAATTACCACAGGCTCTGGGGCTTTGAATCATGTACAGTCTACCAAAATCTTTGAACAAAACAACCAAATCCTTGCAGGAAGGCTCAGACATACTACAAAATTCCAAGGAGACATTTTTAAGACAGTAACTCAGTAGTAGGTGGGAAGGTAGCTTGTATGATAAAAGCTAGTTAAAGGAAAAAAAAGTAGGGTTCATTCAGGAGCGTTTCCTTTTCACTGAACGCACCTGGAGTGTGTATCAGGAGAACGGCGCTGCGAAATAACCTCATGTACAGATTCGAAATGATTTCACAATGATGTGACCCTGCTGCAGCTGATAGCATAGTGACACCTACTGATGAACACTTACATTGCAAATACTGGTGCAACCAGTGCTTCACATCTTCCTCTGTTTTCTGTTCCATCTCTGAAGCCACACAGCTTACAGTACTTCTTTGTTACAAAAAGACCTTTGCCAAGAGAACAAAAGACTGCCAGCCAGACCCTCAGCCTGTGCCACGTCTTCCTCGAGCCTTTCAGTATAGACTTGTCCTGTTTCAATGAAGGATCCCATAGAAACTAAAAATGCACAGATGTGGCCTAAGAGGAGCATGCAGCTTCTGACCCTGACTCACTGGATGGAGTGACTTGCATATGGGTGTGTTCTACAAATCCCCATTGACATCTGCGAAGAAGGATCAAACAGAAAGAGCAGGCTGAAGAGAGGAGCCAATGCAAGGTAGCCTTTAAGGAACATGCATGCAACCCTGACAAATTCAGCAAGTTTTCAAATACTTGTATCCATCTGAGCAGGAAAAGAGAGCCTGTGTTAAGAAAAGATGTGGGTCTTTTGCAATGGCATTTTGCGAGAGCAGATGTTTTGTCCTTGTGCTGTGAGGAGTGGCTTTTGTTGGTAATACGTTTTTCTGACTTTTCTTCCGCTTTTTATTGTGCCTTGAGCTATATAAAGATACAATTACTTGTTACTCAAAGAGCTTCTCAAGGACTTTGAATTATAGAATTGTTTGGATGAGAAGGGATCATAAAGACCACCTGGTTCCAGCTCCTCTACCATGGACAAGGATGCTTTACAGTAGATTAGGTTGCCCAAAGCCTCACCCACCCTGGCCTTGAACAGTTCCAGCGATGGGACATTCACAGCTTCTCTGGGCAGCCTGTTCCAGTGCCCCATCACCCTTATAGTAGCAAAGAATGTCTTCCTTATTTCTGTTCTGTATCTTTAAGAAGAAACAGTACTTTCCACAAAGCTACAGTATGTAAATACTGTGCTACCAGATCTGTAACAGCTTGTAAACTTACATCTGGATTATGACAACCATTTTCCTTAGATTCTTTTCAATGTGCTGAGAATTGTTTTGTTTCATGTAACAAACCCATAAAATCCCAAGAATGAAATATGTGCTTTTCATGACTTCTTCTTGAAAAGGTGACAGGACAGTCTCCCTGTTCTATAGATTCAACTCAGTACTAACACTTCACTTTCAGTACCTCCCAAAGTCAAGAGTGGCTCTAATAGTTGCCATAAAAACTGAAAGCTGGCTCAGCAATGAAATACCAACTCCATTTCAGTTCTAATCTGCATAAAGTTACTCAAACATGTCTGGATGTTTATAAGGCAATTTGTCAGAATTCCATAGCACAACAGGAAGTAAAACTCTGTCATCTTCATTTATTGTCTACCACCACTTTATTCCACATTTCCCAGTACATATTTCTTTTTACAAGCCTACAGGTTTGGAATTTGGGATATTTCTATGCAGTATTTTAGCCTGCAGTTTCATCAAAGTTATTTAAAAATTTGCTACTAATGCCAAACAGAAGGGAAGTTCCTTGGGTGTATTGAAAATGCTGCCAAGCACCTTTCTGCCCCTTTGGAAAACATATTTGAAAATCAGGCTCCTCTTCCTCGTTAGAATGGGAGGAAAAAAGCAACTTTTTTTTTTTTTTTTTTTTTTTTTTTTTTTGTCTTTTGCATTTTTTCCTGAATTCTCCCCTTTGCCTTTTCTGACCTAGTAAGCAGCAGCAGCCAGCAACGGGGTCTCCAGTTTTTCTGTACCTTCCCTCTACAGAGCATTACCAGATTTAACCACAGATCACAGCCTCTCAGATCTGATGCTGCAGAACAAAAACAAGTAAAATCCAAGGTGCATCCCAACAGCACTGAAATAATCCCCTAGATGAAATGTGCTGGTCTTTGCAGGGAGTCATGCTGATGATGGAGCAGAATTCTAAGTGTACTCCTGATGTTTGACATGGCTGTGAAAGGGATGAATGATCCTGATACTAAACCTGCTTGTGCCGCAAAACTCAACCAGTGAAGATTTTTTCTCTCTGGCTGCTCTCTCTACTCTTTGAGAAGCCAAAATATTCCTTCCCATAGCACATCTCAGCAAACAACACAGTAATGCCACTTGTGACCACCTTCAGTGTGTTATCTGCTTAAATTCATTCAACTAATTAAAACAACATGATGGTCTCTGTGAGAGACTCATGCTGAATCCCCTGCCATCCCTGCCAAAGGAGGTGTTATCTGAACAGCTGTGTCCTCCCCCTCCCAGCTGCATTTCCAGAACGTCTCCAGTGATGTTTAAACTGTCTTAATTATTGTCTTTGGCAATAGTACAAGGAAAATAATTATTTTGGTATTTATCTCTATTGCTTAAATGCTGCTGGGGAGAGGCAAGACACTTTTTCTTAATTATTTGGCAATAATTAAAATTAATGCATAGTTTCCTATTAATTTAGTATTTTGCATAGTTTTCTTTTAGGGCCTCATCTTTCCTGCCTCATTGTGCAGCAGCTAGAAGGGAATGTGCAGTGATGAAAATAAGATGACAGTTCTCTTTTTCCTGGTGTAAAATAAGTTGAGGATGAAACAGTTTGCATTCAGCCTTTGTTAGAAGAAATATTACTAAAGAAATTGTTGTCATTAATAGAGCCAAGCTGTAATTAACAATACATAACAATGTCTGTGATTTGTTCAGCAGTACCCACTCACTGTTCACTGAAGGGATTTGTGCTGAAGAAATGGTGGCTTCCAGGTTGCTCAGAAAGCCTTCAGAGCCCTTGTTCCCTCAGGTGTCTGTCTGCATTCCACAGCAGCCACTGCTTGGAGGTGACACGGGTTGTGCAGCTTGATGGCAGCATGTGCTGGTGGCCTCGAGCAGATCTGATGTTTTGCAGGATTCTGAGCTTATCAGCTCTGGGGGTTCAGCAGTGTGATCGTTCTGTGGAGTTCAGCATGCCCTGGGGGACTTCTACACATGGTTTCTTGGTGGGCATGGATGTCCTACTGGTTTCTGGTGACTGTTTCTCCATCCAGACATAAGGACCTGCAGAGTATGTTCCCTCCAGTTCTCACAAAAGAGGCATTTACAGTAAATCTTAATTTTTAAAGTAGAAGAGCTTTTTCAGGGCAAAACAACCACGACTGAGCCAGAGAAATATGCTGGAAAGTGAAATTTCGTTCAGAATAAACACTTGGTGTAGATGGGACCGTACAGGAGGAGCCAGAAGTGCAGAAGTTCTGCCCAGCAGGTAGGGCTGCCATCTGGCCTGGGTGCCAGCCCATCCTCAGAGCCTCATTAACATTGCCAAATCAGTATTTTCCCAGTGGAAGACATCTCCTTCTCAATTCCTCTATCCAGTATGTGGCTGATAATTGTGCAAGCTCCAGTTCTTGTCATGCTTATTCACTACTTAGCATCCCTTTTCACCCAAAAGGCATGTCTCACCTTTCCTCTGCTGAGCATGTTTTGGGGGCATTAGGAAGCAATGCGCTCAGCAAGGATAATTACTTGGTGTGGCAGCACAGAGCTGTGAAGGCAGGAGCCACATTACAGCTTCAGCAGCAGACCTCTCAAGAGAGTTGAGCGTGCATTGCCTCTGCAAAGTGTCAGAAATACGCTTTAATTGGTAAGAAATACAGCATTTCTTGCCTTTGCTTTTGCCATTGTTGTTTATGTTCCCTTAACCTCTAGGGACGATACCTTCCAGATCTATGGGGGCAATGATGACTTTTCATGTCGAATATTCGGACTCTTATTCTGAGCTATTTGGAGGAGCTGTTCACTTGCGGCGGTGCTGACACACCACATTGTTTCAGGCGTGCTACGGGAGAGCTGGATTACTTTCCACATATCTCGGTGTCACTTGCTGAAAACAGGCAAAGGGAGAGAATTATTTAATGTAGGGAGACAAAGATATGCCAAGAACACAAAAAGGGGCAAAAGGGGCTGTGTGTTTGAAGGGCTTTGAGCACATGCGTGTGTATGTTCTGTGTGCATATGAGCTATTGCAGCTAGACAGAGTTTAGAAGTAGATGGTAAAGGTAGAAAACATAACAAGGTCAACAGAAGGGAAGTGAAATGTTAGGAAAAGGTAAAACAATGTTTGTGTGGCTGGAGGTAGAAGTTCAAAAAACTGAGCAAGGAAATGAATGGCAACCAGGCATTCATATCAGGGCTTCATCATCAGGCATTTCTCCCAGTGGTGGGGACATGGCTCCTTCCAGTAAAAAGTATCCACAACCTCAAGAATCATCCTTAGGGGCTACTTATCCTGATCCTTGGGCTACAAAGGCAATTGGGTGCCCACTCTCAGCATTTGGTAGCCCACCTCATTCTGAAAACAGACCAGCTCAGCTCCTCCTTCTTTGTCATCATTACTTTTTTCTACCCTCTTGAACCAGCTGCAACTCAAACACAAAAATGTTTAATGGAAGATGTGATTGTAGCCAATTTAAATTTTGAGATAGATACTGCCAATGAGTGCTTTCAAACTGGTTTTATTCCATCTTGTGTTTGTTTAATACATACCAGAAGCAGCAAATCAAATGATTTTTTTTTTCTAATGGAGTCCTCCTGCTATATCTAATTTAAGATTTGTTTTAGTAGTCTGACTTAAATTAGCGTACTGCCTGTGAGCAGACTATCACTGTCAGGATGAGAAACAGGACTCACCAGCACCATGAGGCACCAGCTTTGTCTGGCACAGGACATAAATAATACACTCGTAATGCTGTTTTTCACATTCAGTTAATTTCTGTGGGGTATTTTAAGTTGCTTCCTGCGTCTGTATTTCAAACCATGAAAACAAACAGCATAACTTGTGTGCAAGAAGTCATTTTCTCTCATTTTCACTTTCTCTGCCACAGGCAAATCCTCATTGTGTAGTGTCCTGGCAATAAAGAATGTAAATATCCTACTGTAAGTCACTGATTACATTCTGCTGATAGCAGAGCTGATAACAGAGCACGTCCTACCAGTAGAACAGTCTTTGGGCTCTTTGTGAGAAAATCAAATTTAGAATATCTTATATCTTCTTCAGCAGAACCAGCTTGGCTTTATCAAAGGCAAACTGACAGTTAAAATGCATTCTCCCACCATTTAATCAATACCATCAAAATGTCACCTGTGATGTGCAGAAGAAGCAATGGCTCCTTCCCTGACTGACAACACAGTGTGAGCTGTGGGACAAGGCAGGGAGAGGCCATGATCCCCCACTCCAGAGACTGCAAGTATCACAGAAGTACAAAATGTCACAGAACATTTGAGATGGGAAGGGTCCACCTGCTCGAACACCTGCCCAAGCAGGAAAACCCTGAGCAGAGTGCCCAGACCTGTATCCATGTAGCTTTTGGACAATTCCAAGGAGTCCTTTTGGCAGCCTTTGCCAGTGCTCCATCACCTGCACAGCACAGAAGTGCTTCCCAGTGCTGAAATTCCTTGGTTCCAATTTGCCCATTGCCTCTTGTCCTGTCACTGAGCAGCACTGAAACGAGCCTGGCTCTGTCCTCTCTCTTTGCACCCTCCCTTTAGGTATTTGTGGACATTGAAGAGATCCCCTGAGTCTCTTCTCCAGACTGAGCAGTCCCAGCTCTCTCAACCTCTCCCATACCTCTGTCTTTCCCACAGGGACGTTTTTTCTGCTTTGTTTCAATTTTTTTTCCCTCAGCTGTGCCTCACATACTCTTGTAAATCTGTAGCTAGAACATCTTTTGACATGAATTTAGAACATTTGGATCCCGTTGTGAAAGGAATTTAAATGCATTGAGAGAGATTACTCCTTTTTGCTCTATGTCTTTTATCATAAATTCTGTGAACAGAATAGTGAAAGGACTTCCCCCATCAGCAGGACATTTGCCTGAAACATTGGGCTACAGACTGGAGTCCCCTAGCACAAGCAGAGAAAGTTACAAAGGACAGATGAGCACGGCTGCTGCTTGCTTCTTGGAAGTTGGTGCTCATAGCTCAGAACCACTGCTATTGACAAAGACCTTTTCCAGACAATGGGCCTAACTTTATGGAAAATGACAACTCCTATTTCCAGCAGCAAAACACATACATTGTTTCCAACTCATGAAACACTACGGTTGCTTTAAAGAAATGGTATAAAACTTTAAGAGAGGCTCAGAGAACGTGGTTTTTTGCAAGGTCTATGCCTGACAGTCCAGAGAAAATGGGAAGAAATAGGAGACACGACAAATGTGATGCAGAAATTTCTATCCCAAGGGATTTGAAAAGTGTCTGTGTTAAATCACTTGGAAAATCTCATTAAATTAAATAAATCAATGGAGAAAAACACTATTGTATGAAGGATAGAGATGGCAGGAGGGAGCAAGCTTTAAAAACAAAACAGAGAAGTGGACTAAATATTGGAAAAGTAAAGTATAGATCTAAATAAGTGAACGATTGTTGTCAGACTGTGCAAATAAAAAGCAGGTGAGTGCTACACTGTAGCTTTATCTTACAAAGACAGCTCCAAAACTCCACATTCTCTGGAAGGGAGAGCTGGAAGCACCTACCCAGAGACTGAGAGGTTCCTTTTGTGCTGATTTGTCCCAAGGCTAACCACAGACAGTGGAAATCTTCCTCCTGTTCCAGGCGGGTTTCGTGCCATGTTGCAGATCCTCACATGGGTAGACTTCAGAAGAACAAAGCCAGAGCAAGAGGATCAAAAATATCAATGAATATGAAATAACTCTGCAAACTTATGAGGAAAAGTGTGATCATAGGCCAATTATTTGAGCTGAATTTAAATTTCCATGCAACCAGTAGGAAAACTGCTACTGAATTTAACACTGTCATTTGTGATTTAGGGAAAGTAGGTAGCTAGTTCTTTCCTGGGCTGGGATTTTCAGCAGCAATGAACAGATATCTCAAGAATATGTTCTGAAAAGAGCAGAGCAGCCAAGTGAAAAATAGGTTGTGTGGAAACAGCAGTAAGTTAGTATAGGAGAACAACATCTGAGAAATAAAGGAATAAGTTAATAGATTGGACTTCTGAAAAAGAGTCCTAAGGCCTCTGTCATCTTTGCACCCTTCCTTTAGGTATTTTCTACAAATTGGTAAGATCCTCCTGAGCCTCCTCCAGGCTGAGCAGTCTCAGCTCTCTCAGCCTTTCCTCTTAGAAGAGTTTCTCCATCATCCTTGGTGGACCTATGTTGGATTCTCTCCAGTTTGTCCAGCGCTCACTCATACTGAGGAGCCCAGAACTGGACACAGCACTCCATGTGTAGCCCCTTCTAAACTCTCTCCAACAGCTCCACATCTTTCCTGTGTTGGAGGCCCCAGGCTTGGTCACAGTACTCCAGATGGGGGCTCACAAGGGCAGAGTAGAGAGGGAAAATCACCTCCCTCTCCCTGCTGGGAACCCCTCTTCTGATGCAGGCCAGTATACTGCTGACCTTCTGGGCTGTGGGCACACACTGCTGGATCATGTTCAGCTGTTCAACGAGCGGGCCTTGGAAGTCCAGTGTTGAACTTTATGAGGTCAACACATTTCTCCAGCTTGTCAAGATTTCAACATGCATCAGATATTAGATATTTGAATCCAAGTCACTAGAGAATTCCATGATATCCATGATTAACCTTTAAGTTTGCCAGAATGGTGGCATATTTCTCTATTAAAGAGCTGTTGGAACCCAGATCTCTATCGATGAACATCCTTCTAGCAGGTCGCTATGAAATATCACTCCAAAGTTTTTGCCTTCAGAGAATAGCATCAAGCTGTGCAGGCTAGTGTACCTCCAAGGTAACATCAAACAGGAGCTCCATACTGTCTTCCCCTATACCCCGTAATAAAGTGAACACATCCAATGGGTATAGAAGAGATCTAGTCATAAACAAAACTGAAAGAGCTATGAAAATCCAATGGATCATAAGAAGTTTAAATACCCTAGGCTTCATGAGTATAAAAGCAGACAAAGCAAGCTTTGTGATTGAATTTCCTTGAATATGTTTCATATTTCATTTTTATTTTGTGGGAAGGAGAGAGACAGACAGACTACATTCATCTATGTCATGAGAAGGTCCAGCACTCAGTAACATAACAAGAGAGGGCCAAGCCAGAACAAGCACTTTCTGGTGTAATTACTTTGCCTTCGCTATTCCATTTTATCATGGCTGATGTAAGTTAAGGTGAGAGAATGGCACCTGAGAACTCAGCATGAAGGCAATGTGGTACTTGGAAGGTTTCAGCTTTCACAAAGACAGATTGAGTCTGTCATCTTTATCTGACGCTAATTGGAAGCCTTTTCATTATCACAGTTGAATTGTGCCCTTGGCAACCTGCCCATAAATCTTGCTGACATTTCCCAGTGAGTGCTGGAGGCAATAAATCTGAGCACAGGATCTGAAAGCAACCTGGTAGAAGGAGTTGGAACAGGGTGCAAGGGACCCTGCTGGGAATTTGTTCCCTGTCCCAGGCAATATCACAGAATCACAGAATTGTAGGGGTTGGAAGGGACCACTAGAGATCATCTAGCCCATCCCCAGCTGAAGGACACTGGCACATCCTGTTGCTCATATTAGCAATGAAGGTATGTGAGAAGGTCTGCTAGTTTTGAAACGTAGGTTTGGAATTACTTTTCATTATTTGCTGGGTTTTTAGAAGTGGGCTGGGGAGAGAATGCTCATTTTACATTATTTGCACTGTGATTTTGGTGGAGTTGGAAAGTACTTCTGCTTTTGCGTTGCTGCTCTTACTCTTTACATCAACTTTCAAGTACCACGTAGAAGTTACATATATGGGAAGTGTCATCCAGAAATTCCTTTAACTCTGGCAATTTGGAGCCATGACCATCACCCTGTGGAGACTGTTTCATGGTCCAACCACCACCTGATGAAGATGAAGATCCTTTTCTTGTTACTCAACCTGACCCTCCCCAGCTATGCAACTACGTATAGAAAGCAAAGCAGAGCTTGCTGCTGAGCACCCAGCCTCAGGCTGCACGTGCTTTTGACATCCATGATAGCTGCTGGCAGGGTGTGCAGACTGAGGTTGAGCTGGGGATCTCCAAAATTTGTCACCTTCAATCCAAGAAAATAAATCTCTGATGGAAGGAATAGAACAGTGGTGAAGTTCTGTCTTGTCAATTAGTTTTTCATTTCCAATGACTGGCACTGCTTTCTATTTCCCTTTGGCCAGTAAAATATATATTCCTGACCTTATAAAAGATTAAATCAATTGTCTCTTTTAAAAAGAAGTGTATCTGAATGAAAGAGCATTATATGGGGGAAAGGACTCACCAACTCAGGCCAAAATTGTGGATGAATAGGGGAAGAGAGTTTTAAAGAGCAGTCATTTTGAGTACAGAATTACCTTATTTTAGCACTTCTTTCTCTTTCAGGATGCAATTAAGTGTACAGCCTCTAATTTCTGCAGCACAGCTAAAATGTTGTACATTATGTGCAACATGATAAGAGGTATAAACATCTGAAATCCAATAGTGAGATGGCAGCATACTTAAATAAGAACACTGAACTGTGCAAGGGGGCATGGCCATACATTCATTTTGTTTGGTTTATGAGTGTACACATTATTATTCACAGTATTGCTTTGAAAATTAAGTTTCCTAATTGCAAACCTGCTAAAAGGAAGAACAAATAACAATCTGGGGAATCAGGATGCTTCTTCACCTACTTGCCTTGTGCCTCATACACTAATCTATGTCCACACAAACACAGTACTGGCAGCAAAGTGATAAGCATCACACTAAAATTATAGGTAACACTGATACAGCAGACACAACGACATTGCAGCTGTTCAATCCTAACTACTCTTCCAGCCTTGACTTAGTGTAAAATTGCTGATTTCATACATCCAGATATATTATGCATTATTAATGGAGTAGGACATCCAACTATTACATTTTACATTGCTTGTGTTACCTTACTGTTGTGAAGAGTGGGCTGGAGTGCAAAGCCAAGCTGGGACATTATTACGCACACGCTACTGTAGTTCACACGGAGCCTAAAGATGAATCAGAGCCCTCTCACAGGCTTTATGTGAATGCACACCAAACAGATAATCCCTGCCCTTGTCTGCAATGTGACTGCAATTCACCTCCAAAGAATCAGCCTGTAGCAGCAGTGGATAAAGATTCTTGTAGCATGGTGATGGGACTGGCTTGGCCCCAGCTCACTGGTACACATTCTCAAAATACCCTTTCTGGCTTCCACAGAGGGCTCTTCATGCTACAAGAGATGCTCAAAAGCCTATAAAGGGGTTCCCTGTCTACAACAGGGTCAACTTATCATAGAATGGCTTAGGCTAGAAGGGACCTAAAAGACTGTCTCATTCCAAGCCCCTGCCACAGACAGGGCTGCCACCTAACTTGGGCCCCAACCAACCTGCCCTTCAGTGCCTCCAGGGACAGGGCAATGCAAGGCCAGCATCAATAATCCCTAAGAAGGAAAGCATAGGTTCTGCAGAGCCCCAAGTACATCAAAGGGAGCTGAAGGTTGCAGTCAGGACAGAGAATAAACACAAACAAATGGGAAAATTTCATGAGGAGATAAGGCTCCTAATGCTGTCAGCCAGCCCACCCCTGCCAGTGGATTTTAGCAATCTTCTAATCCTTTTCCCATTCTGTCCCAAAGGAATTAAGTGCTGTGGGGAGGCTCATCAGGTCCTGGTGGTCCAGTGCCCTGCATTGCAGATAGCACTGGAAAAAAGACAGAATGTGGTCCTGAGATGATTACAGTGGAAACACAGGGAAAATCAGGGAAAGCCAGTTGTCACAAGAACCATTATTTTTGAATTAACTCAAAATCACTTTCTTTTTTATTTAATATAGGAAGTTAATGAGGTAATGCATGTTGTCATTCACACAGACTCATTATGCACAGCTTCCTTTTGAGGGTGATTAGTGTCATCATTTATACAGTTAGGTCAAGGCTTACAAGACCAGTGATATCTAATTTAACAATGGATTCAACCTCTTATCTGAATTTCAAGCACTTTATTACTGTAAAACTGAAGGTGCATTTGGTAGGAAAAAGACAGTGCAAACTGACTCCACAACAGGCATTTTGTTCTTAGTCTCTTTTGTCTTCCTAATTCAATGTTACTTTTTAAATCTTTCAGATCTAATTATCTCCTAATGCTACCAGCTTTAGGTTACAAATCTAAATCATCAGCACTACAAAGATAACTGGCAAATACATTCTGAAATAAGTCTCATGATTTTCCTTTCTCTGACTCTCAGTCATTTATCAATGAGAGACAAAAGGAAAACAAAACCAAAGTAAGTTTACATACCTTTTACTCAAGGATGTGACCACCTGTAGGTGTAGATGGCATAGATTCCTCACTGTGTTCTCAGAGAATAGACAGACATCATGTGCTTGTGCCTCCTGTGTAGGTCAGCCCATTGAGCACCTTGGGTTTGGGTTGCAGAACTCCCTACTTCATTCCACATCATTGATTAAAACATGTTTCTCCTGTCTTTCCTCTCTCAAAGGCTCATTTTGACACATATATATGGAACCAAAACCTCATTTGGTTTCTGAACACAACAAGGTTTGGCTCTTCTGTACATTTCCAGAAATGAATTGTTGATGGGTCACAGCCCTGTAATCTGAACACTGCAGTTCACAGTATGCCCCGCAGGGGATGCTTCAAACACCACTCATTCAGTCTAAACTATATTTCAAGCAAACATATCTGTTCCAGACTTGATAACATGGGATATCAAGGATCTCAGCAGCATCCTGGCTAGTGTCAGAAATAGTGCATCCAGCAGGAGCAGGGAGGTGAGTCCCTCTGAACTCAGAACTGGTGAGGCTGCACCTTGAGCAATGTGTTCAGACTTGGGCCCCCACTACACTGTGGCCCTGGAGCATGTCTAGAGGAAGGCAACAAAGCTGTGAGGGGTCTGGAGCACAAGTCTTATGGGGATCAGCTGAAGGAACTGAGACTGTTTAATTTGGAGAACAGGAGGCCCAGGAGAGATATTCACTCCCTACAATGACCTGAAAGGAGGTTGTGTTGAGGCACAGGCCACCCTTATCCCTGTTACCCGAGAGAAGAGGCTGAAAGGTGATAATCTTTAGTTGTCCTAAGGGGGATTTTGGTTGGATATTAGGAAAAATTCCTTCTCGGAAAGAGTGGTGAGGCACTGGCACAGGCTGCCCAGGGGGGTTGTGGAGTCACCATGCCTGCAGGTCATCAAGAAACCAATAGATGTGGCACTGAAGAACATGGTTAGTGGGCATGGTGGGGATGGGCTGAGTTGGACTAGATGATCTTAGGGGTTTTTTCCAAACTTAATGACTCTGTGATCTTGCCAGGTTGACAAATGTTTAGCACTCTGATTTCTCTGTTGTCTGTAGTATGTACACAGAAATCTGAAGTAACAAATAAAAGCACACAGAAAAGCACAGGGGCAGATAGTTCACTGTCTCTTCTGACCTAAGAATTAAGCGGCTGCTGATGGCAACAGCATGTTAGAGTCCTCTCCAAATTTGGTTGAAGCTGTCTGACATAATTACCAGTTTTGGGGGAAGACCACCAGATAGACAATTTGGCCCCTGCCTGATTCTTGTTGCACTTGTCTGCAGGCTCTGCGGGGGGCTAGGACCCAGCTAGGAGCTCTGTCCCCCACTGGATCCAGCTCCAGAGTTTGCAGAGGGGACACTTCAAGCTGAGCTTAAGCATGGAGCCCCCAAGAGGAGGTGAAAAACCAGATGCCATACCTTTGCTCTTTGGACTCAGTGATAGAATGTTGACAGTAACATGTTTTGTTTTGTGTTCACTGTCTTTGAGAAGTGATGAGAGGACAGGTACATTTCTTTAAGAAAAAAAAAGTGAGTATCTGCATGTTTGTGATCTCAAATTTGCAAATATGCAGGCAAGTGCTGTCTGTGACTCACCCTCACTTAGCAGGGTGCACTCAAAGCAAAGCAGTGCATCTCTCCTCAACAAGATCAAAGAGACCTCGGCATCACCTTTCCTAGCTCTACCCACCCACTGGCTACTAATTACTGCCTGAAAGCCAGCCAGCTGGCACAGAGCACCTTCATCTTCCAGACAGGTCCTTCCCACTGCTGCCTGCCAACAAAGTGAGCAGCTTCCTGCTGCAAACCCTTTCTTTAAGTCCAAACACAACTTGTTTAACTTTTTCCAGAGTTACAGCTCTAATTCAGAGATGGTTTAGTACAGTTTTTCATGTGTGGCTGAGTTGCTTGGCTGCTCAACAGACAACAGCAAAAGTTAAAAGGTGCTGGAACTCTTTTGATGTTCACTGCAAATAGCACTGGCAGGGAACATCAATTACAGCTCTACGGTTTCAACAGAAAGCTGAAATGGATCACGAACAAATCTACAGCAGCCTGTTGTGGTGCCGTAAATAGCGATGAATCTGAAAATACCAAAAGGAAGATAATCACAGCTAGCAGTTCAAGCATCGCCACTCTAAGTCTTGCAAATTCTAAGTAAAACAATGTTTCTAACACTGGATAATCAGTGTGCTATCAATTACCTATTAGTCTACTAAATTGCCAGCAAAGTAGCTGAAAGCACCTGCGCAACAATGCATTTGTCTCTCCCTCCCAGACATTTCACTTGTGCATGTTTCTTAAATTAAGACATAAAGCACGCATCATAATCCTTCTTGGAAATCAACTCTAATTTCCACAGAAAATCAAGTAAAGGAGTTCTTTCACATGCAGTGCGAGATTTAAAGATGTCTTACAGAGTGATACGTAGTCGGATATCTTGAATAAGACAACATTAAAAGAAAGATAGGATAGGTGGATTAAAGTGTCTGAATGGGGAGTGGATAGTCTGTGGCCCATGTGATGATAGACTGCAGGTGGGCTCATGGGGTAGAAGACTACAAGGTCAGCTGCAGAGTTAGGAGGGTGCAACAAGCCTAATTTCTGTGAGTATGTGGAGGCTTCCAATGAGCTCAGAAAGCTCAAGATAATGGAAGCTGAAGAGCACTATTACTGGTGTGAAACCAAGCAAAGGGAATTTAGGAACCAGAAAGACTAAGGTCATGTTTTTTTTTCTAATCTATAGTATATCCTGTGGCAGTTCTTCATAATGTGTTCATGCACAAATTTTCCAGAGGATCCTTTTTAGACAGACCAGTGCACTCAACAGGAATTCAGTTTAGCAAACAAACTGCTTTGAGACCTGAGCCATTATCAGACATGATAATCCCTCAGGATAAGAAAGACTCCGAGCTCTTGGAACAGGTCCAGAGCAGGGCCACTAAGTTGATTGGAGGGCTGTGCACCTCTCCAATTGAAGGAAGGTTGAGGGAATCAGGATCGTTTTGTTCGTAGCAGAGGAGGGTTCAGGGAGACCTCACTGTGGCCTTCCAGTACTTGAAGGGAGTATATCAATAGGAGGGAGAATGACTGTTAATAGCGATAGGACAAGGGGGAATGGTTTTAAACTCAGACGGGAGATTTTGGTTAGATACTAGGAGGCAAATTTTACTGAGAGGGTGGTGACAGACTGGAACAGGTTGCCCAGAAATGTTGTGGGTGCTCCATCCCTGGAGGCACTCAAGGCAAGGCTGGATGTGGCTCTGGGCAGCCTGCTCTAGTGGTTGGCAAACCTGCCCACTGCAAGGGGGTTGAAACTAGACGATCCTTGAAGTCCTTTTCAACCCAGGCCATTCTATGATTCTATGATGAAGAGATTTCAGAATTGCACTGCTGCTCTGAACAATAATACTACTGTATATTTATCAGGACAGCTAATTCAGATGTAGATATCTAATTTGTAGATTCCTATGTTTAAAGAATCCCAGGCTCACTGACAAATCATGAAACTCAAACATATGATTTTAACAAGTCCAATAAAAATAGTTTACATGCTGCATTTATCACAGATCATTTTGAAATGCTTTGCTCAGCAGATTGTAAAGTGTACAGAGTACAAAGTGAAACGCATTTTTTTATTGGAAATCAACTAGCTGCAGATGAATACAAATTAAGTTCTAGGTTATCATTTCCATTGTTGTTAAAAGCAAAGTCCTAAATTCAGAGTTACAAATGATATTAGCTTAAGCAGGATTGGAAAGAAAGACTGAATGAAAAGCACATGCAAATACAGTTTAAATGCAATTTCTGTTTTCTTAGATAAAAGACAACTGTGCACAAATTAATCTTCACTATGATGCTTAAGTTTATTTCTCTGTTCACTGGATCTTCTCTGGGCAAATTACGGCCTCTGAAGAGAATACACTTTCACCAGCAGAAAAGCCTAGATTTTCTAAGCTTTCCTTTCTGAGAATTAACATTCTGAAACAAAGATTGCTTTAACCACAGAAAGGCAAAATTCATTCTTCAACCACAAAATGACACCAAATTCTGAATTCAAACTTTTCAAACTAGCTGCTAGAAAAGAACATTTATTGTCTTAGATGGCTGCTCTTGTTTGTGAGAACATCAAAGCTTTTCTATCCCCAGCAGCAACATTGAAATCAGCTGACTTCTCAGCTGCTAGGTCCCATCACTTTGGTTACAAGGAAAGAGAAAGAGGTAGTTATGTCTGAGAAGAAAGAAAAGCTGAACAATGCCCTGTTAGCCCTCAAGTCCTGCCAACTCCCCTGCTTATATTGCTAAGCATGACACCATATTTTATGGAATATCCCTTAGGCCACTTTGGGTCAGTTCTTGTTGTGTCCCCTTCAGCTCCCTGTGTATACACAGCACCCTTGCTGGCAAGGTGGTATGAGAAGCTAGTAAATCCTTGACTATGTGGGAGCACTACTCCATGACAGCTAAAATACCAGTGTATTATCAAGGTTATTCTGTTGTGGTTTAACATGGTAGGCAGCTGAGCACCACAGTCATTCACTACCTCCCCCCTTCCCAGTGGAATGGAAAAAAAGTAGGACTTGTGAGTTGAGATAAAATTATTTATTAAGATAGAAAAAAGGATAATAGTTATAACTGTATATATGAATATATATATGTGTGCGTGTGTGTATGAATTTATATAATGAGTGATGCATAAGCAATTGCTCACTGCTCCCTAACCAGTGCCCAGCTAGCCCCTCAAGAAGCGGAAGAGAGAGAGAGAGAGAGAGAGAGCTACTCCCACTCCTCCAAAACTCCTTCCACATGATGTCATATGTTATGGAATATCCCCTTGGCCAATTTAAGTCAGCTGTCCTAATTCTGTTCCCTCCCAGCTCCTTGGGTCCTTTGCTTGGTCCTTGGTTCTGTGCAACACTGCTTAGCAGCAACCATAAACATGGTTGTGCTACCTACATTGTTTTTCTCCCTAGAACCAAAACATGCATCATACCAAACACTCTGAAGAAAACTATTCCATCCCAGCTGAAACTAAGACATCTTCCTAAATCCAAATCACAGCGCCATAACGGCTACTAAGAAGACAATTTACTCTATCCCAGCTGAAACCAGGACATGAAAACAGTGACTTATATCTAAGGCAGATTAATGTTACAGGTTTGATCAAAGTACTCCTTTGAGTCTTTTGTCCTTGGAATTTTTACCTTAGGACTTCAAAATGTCTGTAAGCCTCTTCATGATACTAACATCTAAGCAACATGCCCTAGGGATTATTCACCTCCTGTTTGCTATCCGTACAGGGAATAGCCACCTTCATATCAAAGCATGGAACTCCTTGAATACTCCCAAAGATTTTACACATCTGGATCATGTGGCACTCTTCTTCTTGACATGGGCCAACGTCTTCAGCACATTAAGGCTACTCTGTCCAAATCTTCACAAATGCTTCTAGACTGACATAGCTCAGCATCTCAAGGCAGTCGGGACTAGAGTCTATCTTTTGAGAACTCTATTTCTTTCAGCAAGATCACCACACTGGTGCAAAGTCTCAGAAGTTGTGTCAATCAAAGTGCAGAAGCATCCGAAATTTCTGTATGCATCAGGATTTAGTTCTAGCAACTGCCTTTAGTTCTAGCCTTGCCTTTACTCAACTCTATCAGCTGATTTCATGATCACTCTGGGGAGCCTTATCATTGTGCTTCAGCACATTATTCTTTGGCAAATATTGAAATTCACCATGAGCCCACAAGCACTGTTTGGGTTTTTTTTCAGTGCAGTAGCTTCCTCTGCTCAGCTGCAGCTTCCTTTGGCTCTGTGCAATCACTGACTCAGATTTCAAATCTTTTTCAGATTTAATTTGAAACTATTGCAGGAAGCAGCAAAAATGAGTTAGAGAAATGTTTTTTCTGCCAGCTCTCACTCCCCTAGTCCCTGTCCCATAAATTCTGCTTTATTCTTTTTCTTCCTAACAGGATTTTCTGCATTCCGATCCCTAAAGTGTTCATGCTTCCATTTAGGCAATAGTGTTCTCATTGTAAGCAACAACATTTTATGTTCTGTGTGCTTCAGGTGTATCTTAGAGCTAAATCACTATGTAAATCCACTGTTACAGTGGCTCAGTGGAAGTCAGTGAGGCTCTGACAATTTTTGCCAGCAAACCCTTTGATTTTATATTTTAAGTGCTTTATTGACACTATATCTATTTAGATATAATTTGCATTTTTATATATGTGTGTGCTATTTTCTAATTTATTATGACTACTTAAACCCCAGGATTCTTCAATTTAGACAACATCAATAAGTAATTTAATAACCTAGAAAAATTAATAACACTCACCACTGAGCTCTGTTGTCAGGCCACAGAGCCCCAGATCCCAATGGATTGCCTGGCACAGACTCAATATCCATTATTTATCTGAAGATAATTTCTTTTTGCTCTCTGTGATGGAATTTGCAGAAAATAATTCAACTGGAAGGAAAGTTACCCTGTCAAGAAGTCAGCATCTTACTGGTTGAGAAGAAAATCTGTGAGATAAGAACTATTGGATAGAACTTAAGGGTAATATTCACCTGGAATATGTCAGAGTCTTGGACCAATAATATGCAGTGGAACATTTATCAGCTATGCTTATCATGGGGCAGATTGGTAGGGCACTAAATTACACCAGCTTTCACTGCAGCAAAAACGTGATCACACATCCGTTTTTCCAAAACAATGAGAAAACTTTAGCCTCATTTACTGTTTCTAAGGAATGCTCTGTTATTTGTTTAGTCATTTCTATGCAAATAAGCTAAGTGTTTTTATAAATATCAGGACATAAATGCTTTACCATTGACTGCATTACAAATATATTACTACTGTCAAGGCTTGTGCACACAGCTACATCAATTAATGTTGCAATTTTTTTCCTACTAGTCCCAAGAAATATTCCGCTTTCTGGCAAAATAAAACTAATGGCCCAAATAGAACATAAATGATCTATTTTGGTGGTAATAGATATTATTTATCAGGGGATTCTTCCAAGTATTCATTAATGTCATTCTGCAATAAATTCTTGTACATAACTTACAAGTTTAAGAAAGGCAATCTGAAGTTTGCTGGTTGAAGAATCAAAATAATGTGTTCATACAGGTCCAATACCTACTGAAATCTGAGGGCTCTGACACCCTCTCAGAGAAAAAGAGAGTCACTGACAGCCCATAGCAGTTTGTCACCTGCCACTGAAATCACAGTATTATCTACAAGGACAAGATGGTTGTTAAAATATTCACATCCAGAAACTACAACTGCATCTACAGATACATGATATGATTTTTTTTTTAAGCCAGGCTCTGGCTTTTAAAAAACATTAAAGCAGTACAAGTAAGCTACATGCTAGATGTAGACATGCAAAGCAGCTCACTTGCATTTTGCTTTGTGTGCTCAGCTCTGAGCACTGACTGTTTGCATGGCACAGAGAAAGAGAGACCATAAAAAAATCATTAAACTCCCCCATCCCTGGGGAGAAACCTCCACACCCTACAAACTGAACCAAGCATAATATATGAAGTAATCTTGCTGGAGCCAGCCTCAGTTACCTGCATGCACAGGGTATTTCTTAAAACAGTCCTTATTCTATTCTGCAGTGTCTCAGTGCTTGATTTTCATTGAAGTATTCTACTGAAGAGTGGAAAACACATGGCAGTTTCTGGACTGTCTCTCACAAGTTACATAGAAGCAGCCAGGGCAGCCAGGACTGCAGCACACAGGGATGGAGATGCTGAAGTAAAATTAAGTACAGCTGGAACATCCTGCTGACCTAATGAAGGGACTGTGTCTGAGTTCCAGAATAAATGATTTTTAACCTGTTAGTACATATTTTGAATTATCAGCCACCTTGCAATAACCCAACATGGTAATTCATTTCACATTTGACTTTTTAGATTGTGAAAGACTTACATAAAACTTAGTAATGAAGAAAAATGACAAGGAAAGGAACAATTAGGGACCAGGGTCTGTTCTGATCAGCATTGTTGCCCCACCAGGCAGAGAGCATTGCTCTGGACTGAGCCCAGCAACAATAGCAAAAATAGGCTTCAAACAAAGTGTGCTCCCACTTTTAACACATATGTATGTACAGCTATGCTGAGCTTTGCCAAAGGCTTCCCTTGGTGAAATATTGATTTTGCATTCCATCTCCCAGGAGCAGCAAGGATCTTTAAATCCCATAGCACTGTCAGAACAAGACTTACGGAAATAACGTCTCCTCTAGGATTATAATTTTCCCAGGGAAAGAACTTTTTCTTTTCCTTTCTTGATGTTTTCCAGTTTGTTTTTCCTACTGTCCTGAATTTAACTTTTTTTTTTTTTTTGGTCACATGGCTATGCAGAGCTTAGAGCAATGCTGTTATTTATGTAATGACATTTGAGTGTAAAAGAGCCCTTCGCTTAAAGATGGTTCAAAAAGGTGTCACTCTTTACAAACCTGTACCAATTACATTATTTTAGGCTTGTGTTTCCAAAGAAAACATAGTATCTTTTTTTTTTTTTTTTGGCCCAGCTTTTTTACAGCTGATTTAATTAGACTTAAAGCATTTTCCTCCTGCCATTAAATCTTTCAGCAATTATTTTTATTCTCCTTTTTCTTGATACAAATTCAATAAATATGTAATAAAACAGCTAAGCAGCAAACTGAAGGACCATTAAAAACATGTTTTTTCACATAGGGGAGCAATCTCTCTTATGCTGGTGCAGGACAGCACTGGGGCTGAGAATCAAATGGGGTAAGGTGAACATCCAGATGCACAATTTTACAGAATTTTAGAAGATCTGGGGAGTTAGGAAAGAATGACATAATCTCATCTCTCTGGATTCATGACAGTTCCCCTACAATTACCAAGCAATTTTTACCTTGGAGATTTTTTTTTCACCAAGAGCTGAAAGGTTACTGCCTTGACAGTGTCATTTCTGTGTGGTTCCTGCTTAATTAGACACAAACAGGTGCATACACATGAAATAAAGTGCCAACAAAAGAAGGAAAAAACAAATTATTCATTTTCCTGGGAAAAAAAAATGCTATTTTTCAATTCCTTTTCTTGGAATAGTAGCAAGAAAGATCCTGTCTCACGCGTCTTCACCCCAGAGATGTCCTGTCAGCTGTCAGATTTCCAGTAGTTTGTGGAGCACACTGACCTCTCACAGTGGCATTTGTGGACTACTGCACATTGTAACCAGGACTGTCCTTGGACATCCACTGAGAGTCGGCAACTCTCACTTATGCAGATGAGCCACAGAAGAGAAGCAGACAGTAATGGTTCATACAGAGTATTCTTCCACTAATTGCAAAGCTATTTAATGCAACAGTCATTCCAAGAACACCTTTCAGATTCACTATTTAGAATAAGAAATATCAACATAATGTGCAGCCAAAGTAATGAATGTAGTCCCTGACTTCAAGAGTATACAATCCCAACTGAACCCATGTGGCATAGATCGAGGATTAGATACAGTAAGACACAAAGAAATGAGAACAGAATCTTAGTAGTATATTTAATCAGGCAACTTTTAGACTCCACTGGAACCCATAAAGTATAAAACTGGGAGAATTAAGCCTCTTGATACAGGTCAGTAAACAACAAACACATGAGTCAAATCAAAAATTGAAAGATTTATTTGTTAGTATTTTTCATGGAATAGACCATAAATAGTGTCCAAAGATCCTAATAAGATCTACCAAGTTGGCTAAATGTGATTTTTCCTTCATAAATCCATGTTGACTCCTTCCAGTCACCTTTTTTCCTCAAGATTTTTTAAATGTCTGAAATCAGACACTTTCCCAGGGACAAAGGTGAAGCTGGACAGCTTGTAGCTGCCTGGGTTCCCTTTCTTGGCCTTACTGAATACATTTGCTTTCTTTCATTTCTCAGAAACCTCCCCAAACAGATGTCATCTTTCAAAGTTCATCAGGAATGGTGTTGCATATACAGTAGCCCACTCCCTCTGTACCTATGGGTGTACTCCTTCAAGCCCCATAGAGTTACAGATATCCAGTTTGTTTATATGTTCCTTATCTTGATCTTCCTCCACCAGGGTAGGTCTGCTGTGCTCCAAATGTTCCTCCTGGTCTCACGGATGTAGAATGCCTGAAGGGCAGTCTTAATAAAGCCCAAGGTGAAGAATCTTTTCCTGTGAGGATGATGAGGCACTGGAACAGGTTGCTTTCTGATGTGGATCATGCCCCATCCCTGAAGATTTTCAAGATGAGGCTGGACCAGGCCCTGGGCAATCTGGTCTTGCTGTGCATGTCTCTGCTTGTTGCAGGGGAGTTGCACTAGATGGCCTTCAGAGGTTCTTTCCAACTCTAAGGATTCTGTTATTCTAACAAGGAATCAGGTACCTGTACCTTTTCCTTTGTCACCAATTTCCCTGCCCCATTCAGCAGCTGTCCAGGGTCATTGCAGTCAAGGCCATCCCTAACATTGACATCATTGTGACAGTAATGGGAAGGAATTAATTTTGCCTTCTTCAGGTTGCCAGTCCATAACGAACTCAGTGACCTCCTTTAATCATATAGCAGCCCCAAACTTTTGTGCTTCAGTAAGCAGTTTTAATAGAGGAATCCTTGAGAATTGCATATCTCTGCTGTCATTTCCAGCCAAGCAAAACTCCTTTTCTGCTCTGATGACTATGGCTGTTTAAATCACTAGATGCTACAAGCATTAGCTGACATATTTTGGACTGATCTACATCCCCTGGGTGAAACAGAAAGGGTAGTTGCTTTCTCAACATCTTCAAGACTTCCTGGAAATATAAAGATGGTTTTCTTCAAGCATTAATGAAACAACTCATTTTCAAGGAGAGTAGCGATCACAGCCAAAACCTGAAACAACACTTATGCTCGAGAGAAGACATGAGGTATGCATTTTTAAATCACTGATTTCTCAATATCTAATTAATAAATCTGCGTACTTTCAAGCATACATGCAGAGTGAAAAGTTCTTGTGGATCGGTACTATGTGTTCTGCCGCAGCACAGTAAGAAAGCCAATCACAGGGCCATCACTCCTTAAATTAAGACATATTTATACTCTGCAGCAAGTAATATATTCTCAAAATAACTCCAATTTTACTCCACATCGTTAGACTTCATCAGACCTTTCCAGCAAATAAGACTAGAGGAGTTAACTAAGGATGGCAAAAATAGGGTGCTGGTGTGGCTTCGCCTGGAGTACTGTGTCCAGATGTGGAGTCCTCAGTACAGGAGAGAGATATAGACCTGTTAGAGCACAACCAGAGGAGGGCCACAAAAATGATCCAAGAGGTAGTGCACCTCACCTAGGTGAGGTTGAGAGAACTGGAGCTATTCAGCCTGGAGAAGAGAAGGCTGTGAGGTAACCTGGTAGCAGCCTGTCAGTATCTAAAGGGAATCTACAAGAAGGGGACAGACTCTTTTGCAGGGACTATGGTGATAGAGCAAGGGGAAATGACTTCAAGCTCAAAGAGGGTAGATTTAGGTTGGCTACAAGGAAAAAATATTTTACAGTGACGGTGGTGAGGCACTGGAACAGGTTACCTAGTGATGTGGTGGATGCCCCATCCCTGGAGACTTTCAAGGTGAGGCTGGATCAGGCACTGGGCAACCTGATCTAGCTGTGCATGTCCCTTTTCATTGAAGGAGAATTAGATTAGAAGACCTTCAGAAGTCCCTTCCAACTCTAAGAATTCTGTGAATCTATGATTCTATGAAAATGACTAGGTGTCTAAAGAACATAAAAAATAGGCAAAGCAAAAAAAAAAAAAACAAAAACAAAACCCAAACCAACAACCAATGTCCATGCTATTAATACAATATTTCTGTAGATTCCTCATACCTCTGGCAAGTTCCAGAGTAATATATAGTAATATATTTTATAAAGAGCAAAATCACACTGCAGACTCCTTTCAGGTAATTGTAGAGGGCAGTGAGGTCTCCCCTCAACCTCCTCTTCTCCAGACCAAACAGGCCCAGTTCCTTCAGCCATTACTCTTGCTTTCCAGTCCCCTCACCATCTTTCTTGCTCTTCTCTGTACGCACACAAGCAGATCAACAATCTTCCTGCATCAAAACTGAACACAGTACTGAAGGTGCAGTCTCACCAGTGACAAGTAAAGGAGGACAAGGACATCCCTGTCCCTGCTGGCCATACCATTTTTGATTCAAGCCATAATGTCACTGACCTTCTTGGCCACCTGGGCATGCTGCTGGCTCATGTTCAGCCAACTGCAGACCTGCACCCCCAGGTCCTTTTCTGCCAGGCAACTTTCCAGCCACTCTTCCCCAGGCCTACAGCACTGCATGGAGTTGCAATGAGCAATGAGCCCTGATGAATGTCATGCAACTGGCTTCAGCACACTGACCAACCCCATCCATATCTTTCTTCAAAGCCTTCCTGCCCTCAAACAGGTTAACAGTCCCACCTAACTTGGTATCATCTGCAAATCTACCAAGAGTTATCTCAATCCCCTCATCCAGATCACTGATAAAAAGTTCAGGACCAAAAACTTTCTCAGACAGCCTACAGTATGTTTTTTTGTGCTTATGGATATTCAGGGAAATAATTCTCTCTGCAGTATTTTTAACATATTTTTCCAAATTATTTTAATAACATTTTCTAATATGAAATGTCTACTACAACAATAATTTTAATTATTTTAATAACATTTTCTAATATGAAATGTCTTCTACCACAATAATTTAGAATGCTTATTAAAAACCAAAAAAAAAAAACCACAGTACTTTGAAAATGGTATTTTAAAGAAGTCTTTCTTAAGTGAAGTGGAAGAAGTTTCTACCTTGCACAGAGGCTTATGCTATGCAAGTGAGTTTTTGCTATGGACCAGCTGGAGCACAGGCAGTGTAGGAAGCCACCAAAGAATCTCTGCTACATCCAGTTGATTTTCATGAGTGCTAGAAAACAAATTCTGTCACTTCACAGCAGGCAAGTGAACAGGGATGTATGGAGTCTCAAACCCCTAAGACAAAAGCCCCTTCCTCCTGATCTGGTTGAATCTTTGTAACAGACCTTAGAAGTACAAAAGGAAGAAGCAGCAAGAAGTCATTTCTCTTCCACTGAAAGAACTTCATTGGCTCTTTCATGGGAGCATTCTGTTACAAAAGCATAGGATTAGGTTTTATAACAGCTTCTTGGAAAAATACATAGAGCTGCGATTTTTACAGTAGTTGTAGTCATTCAGATGACTGCAGAAGCATTTAAAATGATGTGATGAGCAAAGAGTTGATCTGTATTCTGCTCAGCTAGAAAGGCTGTGTTCCAAGTAGGTCAAAAACTGTCTGTGCTGGAACACGTGCTAATAAATTACAGAGAAGATCTGCTGTATATGAGGAGACTTCATGGCGTATATCATTTTCAGTTGTGAAATGTTCCTCTTGAAACTAATTTGTTTTGATGTAGCAGTGATTCTTGTCTTTATGGGAAAATATGACTACAACATGTCAGAAACTTTAGACAGAAAGAGCTAGAGATATTTCAGACGTAGTTTTAATGACAATGGGAAATTAGGATGTTTAACACCACAAGATTCTTTCTTTTTACAAAGTAAGACGGCAGCAATTGAGAGCATCCTATTCAGTCAAAGTAGTGCTCTGTAACTGGCATCCTGCAAAGCAGCTGTTACAGTAACTCACAATCAGACAGCAAAAAGTTCATTGAAAGAACTTTTTATTTCTTATGACTTACGTAATTTCTTCAAATAAAAAAGAAATGTTTTCTAATCACAGAATTGTACTGTGTTCCAGCCTCAGTTTCATGTCAGCTGGTAATCTGAAACTCTAGACATGCTATTTCATTTCACTGCAGGGCACAACAGAATTCAGATCCTTGTAATTGTGAACAACCTGGTAAAGTTTTTCAGCTATTAATACAACTAAAAAAAAAAAAAAAGAGAGAGAAAGAGAGAAGAAACCTTCTGCCTTTTTGTGGGCACTAGCTACTTGTTGGCAAGGTGTAAAACAAAGTAATTATTTTTTTCCCAAAGCCTTAGTAATTATTTCAGGCTGACACAGTAGATGTTTTATGAATTTTCTGTACATCACTCAAAAGCCTCATTGTGGACTTGCATGAATTTTGAAGAACTAAAGCATATAATTACTTAACTGAAAATAAACCTAATACCCATACCTTGCAGAACATCAGTAGTCAAATATTTTTAAATAGCCTGATCCAAAGCCCACTGAAGTCCGTAAGACTTCATCAAATTCAGTGGGCTTGGTTCAGGTCTTTGGTATATAAACACAGAATTCACAAGGAAGATGCTGAAATGAGTCAAGAACTGACTGATGAGTCAGGTTCAAAGGATGATAGTAAGTAGGGTTACATCAGGCCAGAGGGCAATCACTAGTGGGTTTCTTTAGGCTGAGCTCCATTTTAGGGCCAGTTCTCTGTAGTATTTTGATCAATTACTTGAATAGAGGACTTGAGGTTATACTGTGTAAGTTCGCATACAACACTAAATTGGGAAGTGCTCCTGATTCCCCCGAGGGTAAAGAGACCTTACAGAGAGATCTTGAAAATTGGAGTGCGTGTAATCACCAACTCCATGAATTTTAACAAGAACAAGTGATTGATTCTGTATCTGGGATGGAGCCACCATGAATATATATGCTGACTGGGGGACAAGAGGCTGCAAAGCAGCACTGTGAAAAGGGATCTGGGGGTTCTGACTGATGGCAAGATGAATAGGAGTCAGTTTCTGAAGATCTCCAAGGAGACAGATTCCTCAGCCTCTCTGGGCAGCCTGTACCAATGCTTGGTCATCCTCACAGTAGAGAAATGTTCCCTAATATTTAGATGATGAGTCTTGTGCTTCAGTTTTTGGGTGCCGCTTCTTGTCCTCTCCCTGTGCACCACTAAGAGCCTGGCTGCATCCTCTTCACATTTCTTCCTTCAGTTATTTATCAACACTGATGAGATTCTTCCTAAACCCTCTCTTCTCCAGGCTGAACAGCCTCAGCTCTCTCAGCCTTCCCTTGTAGAAGAGGTCTTCCAGGCTGTTCATCACCTTAGTGAAACTTTGATGGACTCTCTCCAGTAGCCCCATGCCTCTCTTGTACTGGGGAGTCCAGAAATGGACAAGGCACTGATGTGGCCTCACCAGTGCTGAGATGTTCCCAGTGACAGAAGTAAAGACTGTCCATGCAGTTGGTATACAAACTTCTCCTAACTTTGATATATTACATGCTTCAGAATAAGGAAGACAGTTCCATACCTTTGAATAACCTACTGTAATGTAATTACAAAATTACAAAAGTTGACTGTATGCATTACTTAGAGCATTTCAAGTTGAGGCATGTCCTTACCTTATCCTGATGTGATCCTTCTTGTTTTCCTCACAAGTTCACTCTGAATATAAGGTCTCTCATCTCCATTCTCCTTTTAGCCTTAAGCAGAAATTGCTAATGGTTTATTGTCACTGGCTCCAGAACTTAATGAGCTTTCCTGTAGCGTGTCTGATTGAGTTAATGTTACAGCACTGTGTTCAGCGTGGGCTTTTATCTGTGATATAATGTACTGCTGGAACAACTTTATTGTTTTTCAGTTTTAATTGTTAGAATCTGCATAAAACTTCTGAACATTTTACCTGTATTGTGAGCTAAAAGAAAGCACCCTGCTGTCAGAAGAGCTAATTGCTAGAAATTTGGACTGATATTCAAATAGAATGATCGTATTGTTCAACATTATTTTTAAAGACTTCAAACACTAGTTCTGTATACACTGTTTTTGATCAGATAGTGCTGTCTATGCATTTTTAAGTGGTATGGATACAGACAAGAAGAGTACATTTATGGTGAGAACTGCTGCTATGAGTTGTGAACATGCATAACGCTGTCTTCCTGTACAGAGAACACCAAATCCCACAGGTCAGCTGACACAGCTATACAGGCTCCTCACTGCCCTCTTTTCACCTGGAATACAGATAAATAAATGGAGATAAATACATTCATTACACATTTTCCCTGATATGTAATACCAACAAACCTGCAGTAACAGTATTCTCCCTGAGCAGGTTTGCCCCATGCAGGATAAGGATAGGGTACGTTGACTTTTGCAGCAACTTGGGGCTCTGAGCACTGTAACCTTTCTGCATTATCATAGTTTGGGATCAGCAGGCAGCTGAGGGTAACTAAGCATGCAGCACTATTAATGAATCTAATCAAAAGGAGATCACAAAATCCTTGAGCTGCATAAATCACCAGAGGCTATCTACAGCAAATTTTCTCAGCCATGTTGTTCCCCCAAACTCCCTGTAATAATGAAATAGCATTTGTGCCTTTTAAACAACATATTGTGTAGATTATAAGTGACATGTAACCTTCCCAGTGAGCCAAGGAAAATGACAGCATTAAATTCCCAACAGCTATCAAAATATATTAACAATTTTATAAGAAAATGACTTTTGAGAAGAAAGGTTTTAGATGAATAAACATAAATTTACAATATTTCATCAGAGCATGAGCTCAGCAGAACTCATCCACAGCTTTTTGCTTTGGGGTCATGTAATTCCATTCAAAGCAAGGCAAAACCACCCTTGATTAGAAAGATATGCGTGCTTATGGGGAGTTAATCTCAGCTCTGATCACAAATTTGCCTAAACTCAGTGGCTTTAGCTTGGAAGGGATTTATGTTGGAGTCAAACTGAAGAAAGCAGCTCTTGCAAACTGCAGGGGGAGAGAAGGGACAAATTGAGGCTGCAGCTCAGGCAGTTTGGCTGCAGCATCCTGGCAGTTTCTGCTCCCTTCTGTGCACTCTGCTTGCCAGTGTCATAGCATGAGCTTGCCAAAGAGCAGCTTTGCCTCAGTATCATAATCTGAATCAAAAGAGATTATCTATTTGGGTCTTGAACCTGGCAAAGAAGCAGCACTGCATGACCTGGCACCCACTAGACAGTGGGGCAGCTGGTCAAGTAGCTCTGGGCCAGCAGAGAAGGGTTCCACATAGGGAACTATGCATGGCTCCAGCTGGGATACTCTGGGTTGTTCCTCAGTTTGCTCTTACAGTTGGAACATGACTCCATGTCTTCCTTTATTAGTGGTAATGATGGTTTCAGGGTTTCACACTGCACTGTCGTGGGGTTTATGGAACAGCTGGAGGGGACATTTTGTGAAGACAGTGTTGCTGACAGCCACCTTGGGGCAGTGAGAGAAGCTGGATATCAGGAGGGCACGGATGATTCTCAAGGCCAGCAGATGTTACTCAGCCCTCTCTGCTCTTGACCTGGTGCCCGGTCTGCACGTTGCAGTCCTTAACCATTGCTTCTGGACAGTGCAGCAAGTGAAGGCTGAAGAACCAGCAGCTCTGGAAGAGGAGAGTTAGACACAAAAAACAAGGTCTCTGGGGTGCCAAACAGTTGAGCAATTGCATGGCACAGAAAACAGAAGGCGCTTGGCAATAAAGTGCAGGTAGCAAAATAGAAGGATATTTCTAGGAGATCAAAGGGCATGTAAACCATGCAAAAAAAGTGGAATATAGTATGGTTACTGGAGTCAGTGCAAATGAATTCCCATGGAAGGCATGGTTTCATACAGACAGGGAGATAAATGAGCTGATCTATCATTCGTGCAGAGGATAAAATGCAGTCCTGGCATTTGGCACAGTTGACAGAATAAGCAAAGGCCAAGGAGTTTGCTGCAAAATTAATGAGAAACAACAAAACAAGTGTCATGCAGAACAGCAGATGTTTGTAATAAGCAGTGAAAAACTGTATAACCTAGACTAGCGTAACAAATTAATTGAAATCTAGACTGAGAAAATACAGGTTTCAAATTCTTTCATTGAACAAAAGTGCTGCAAATGCAGATAATGTTGATTCCATAGAAAGCACTGTTGCAGAGAAACTCTGGTGCTCAAATGGATGTGTAATTTGTTGGAGCAGGAATGCAAGTTAGCTGGAGTTTTTGGAGCAAAGTTGAACTCTCCAAGGGAGTGTTCAAAGATTTAAAGCTCAAAAAAGTCTATCTAAAATAAATTCAATTTATTGGCTTCTTCTGCAGAGGAAACCCATGGGACTCAGTCAGGAACAGTAGGAAAAAAAAAAGTTTATGTAATACTTACCTCCTTATCCATTATGCCTGCATACTCAGCCCCTGTTTCCAGTTTGTTTGTTTGTTTGAGTTGATTAAGGGATTTTCTGAATTGCAGCAAACACTGCCCAGAGAAGACATTTTCTCTTTCTGCCATCAGTGAGACAGGCAAAACCTGGAGCAGTGAATGGGGCAGGTGTGGACCACTCCATGGCCCTACAGACAACTGGTTTTGATGTGTGGATCATATCCACAGTGACAAATGTTCTTCTACTCTTTCTCTAAGCTCTGTATATCCAAATGTCCAGCTTGGCAACGGTCCCTCTATGTTTTTGTCCCATGTTTTCTTTATCTCCTGTTCCCTCACATCACCAGTGCCAGCACTTTGCTCAGGACATCTCTTCTGACCCTGAGCATATCCTACCGCTAGCCAGGGAAGGATCAACCTTCTCCTCCCACCCAGGGGACTGTCCTGGACCCTGTAACTCTGTTTAATAGATATTTCAAATCTCCAACAAACAGATTAACGTGGTTTAACTATGTATTTGGGGGTTATAAGAGAGAATGTGAAAATGTTATTGAGAGCAAATTTCAAACTGAGTTAGGTTAAACCAGAGATATGCACTAAAAACTCTGTACACTTCTATGTGATTGCTGAAAAGAGGTAATCTTCAGAGATATTAATCCTTGGAATACGGCAAATGGAAATGATCTGCATCAAATATTTAAAGAGGCATATAAAATACAGTATTGAGAAAGTAACAGCAGTCACAGGACTTCAGAACAATGAAGGTAAATCTAGCGGCCTGTCCGTATACTGACAAGAAGACCCATGTAAGCCTATCTAGCAGCTAATAGGCATTAATACCTACAGTACGAGCAGTGCAAGCTCTTAATAGAATTCACTCCAGTTTATTGCATGAGAAACAGAGAAATCTTTCTGACTCAACAAACTCTGAACGTTTATGTGGATCATTATAAGGACTCTGCATATAAGGCATTTTAAAGCTGGAAAATCGCTAAGAAAGCAGAAAGAGAAAAATGAATAAATTTGAAAATGAAGAAAGCTGGCTACACTCAGAGGGAAAGATGAGTGCTAAATGATTTAGTAATTAGTTTCTCTCCAGTAACTCTCAAATAAACAAAGATGTTCTTAGATGAGGAGAAATATCCTCATTAGATGAACAACTGATTAAAAGAGAGGAAATGTGGCTAAAATGAGCTGTACATTTTCATAGTGGAGGATATTTAATGAAGCCTCACAGTGATCTCTGCTGTAGCCTGTGCTTTTCAGTACAAAGGATCTTGAGAAGAGATGATTAGAGAAGTGGAAGCATTTGCTGATGAAATTAAGATGGTTAAGATGAAAGTTGATCGTGATAAACTTCAGAAAAACTTCATATCTTGGGCAATAAGTGGCAGCTAAAATTCACTAGAGGTATATGTAAAGGGCTTTTAAACAAACCCAGCTTTACATAGAAAGTGATGAGCTTTGACTTGATCGATCTCCCTTAGAAGATCTCACTGTGATAATGGGTACTATTAAAGCCATTTCCGCACACAGCCTGGGTATTAATTAGTTGTTACTACTTTTTGGGGAACATACTGAGAACCAAAAAATGCAGCTAGGTAAGTTCTTCAGTGTCCATGTCATCAGTATTACGATTTGTGTTGCTCAATCCAACCCAAAATTTAAACAACGAGAGTTGCAAATTGTAGTAACAAAGATGATCAAGAGATGACCATGCTTCTGCATAAGGAACTGATGAATACATGTGGACCCTTCATCTTGGAAAAGAGATTGTATAGAAGTTTATCATAGAATCATAGAATACCCCAAGTTAGAAGGAACCCATAAGGATCATCATGTCCAACTCCTGGCTCCACACAGCACCACCCAAAAATCAGAGCACATGTCTGAGTGCGTTATCCAGAGACAACTGAGAAAGATATGACAAGTGTCTCAAAAACCACAACTGTCAGAGAGAATGTGGCTCTGAAGTTCCTTTATTTCCAACTCAAAGCTGAAAGGCTTGGGATGAACCCAGCAGGGAGATCTTTGCACTAAGGTTCAGCTGTGGCACATCCTGGCAGCTCCCAGTTTCTTACCAGGTTTGTTTCATGCAGGGTCTTACTATATTTATTCCTACATCTGCCTCAAAGCTTTGGCAAAGGATACCCTATGCGTGCTCCGGAGACTCCAGCTGGAACAGCCAATGTAGGAAGAGTAGACTCCTGATAGGCAATACTCAATCCTGTCATTGCACTGAGCATTTCTAAAGATCTGGACTTGGAAGCCAAGTGACCTGTGTGCACAGAAAAGGAACAATCATCACAATCCCAAAGGGACCAGCAAAAGCCTACATGTCCAAGCAGGCAGAAAAGTACTCCTCATTTTACTATCCCATTGTCATTCCTTCTTTCACAATAAACACAGGCAATATCTGAGTGAGGACACCTAGGAAGTTATTTAACTCCCTCTCTCCCTCAGAAAAGTGTCTCTTTTCTTCTAGAGTCCTATATATTACTGTAAGGTTCCAGTTCATACATACCCACCTCACAGCATGAGAAATTAAATAATCTATTTTTTCCATAGCAATAGGAAGCATAAGGAGACCTGGGAAATTCAGGCAATGCCTTCCAAGGGCTGAGCACTCAGCCTGGGAGTGAGCATCTCAGATAAATCCCTTGTGTCAAAATGATGTTTCATAAATCCAAAGTTATCCCTTTGATAATCAGTCAGCAAGTTACTCAGCTCATTGTGTAGTGGCTCCAAATTACTTTGACTGTTCAGGTACAGCTCTGATTACTTATGGCAATAATTTATTTGGAAGTTATTCAGAGTTTGACATTAGTTCAATAGCTTTTTTTTTTCTTCTTCTTCTTTTTCTTTTTAATTTAAACAAACAAACAAAAAAAGTAACAGAAAAAAAAAGCCCAGTTCAGGTATAAGTCAGTGTCTCAAAACTATAGCAGTTGATTTCATTGATACCCAAGGGGTTTCTATATGCTGTCCTGGAGGAGTCATTAAGGACGTGATGTTGCCTTCAAGATGTCTGTATGATACATGTGCTTCCAAAAGCACAGTGCATGCTCCCCTCTCTGTTGCTAGTTGTTCAATTACAATTTTGTACTTGCTGACCAAAAGCTCACTGACTATCTGTGCTGCAGAAATCCTTAAAATTAACACTATTCTTCTTGCCCTGTTACCATCATGAATGTCACATGCTTAAAAGAAAGCATCTATGCTGTCTGTTAATATGTAGCACAAGGCTATGTTTTAGTGCTGTAATTCAAATAAATGTAAAAACAAATGCTCTGATAAAGATAGCATAAAACTAGGATTTTTCTGCACAGAAGGGACTTGTTTAACATCTGGATCAAGAATTCAGGAATGTTGGACTGAAAAGATCTCCAGGGTCAGTTTCAGTAGCAACAGGCAGGGACATAACATAACAGTTTAGAGAAGTGTAACAAGCCAGGAGAGACTGACACAGCCTGTCCAGCTCCTCTCACAGACACTCACTGTGTGAACTGTGTAAGTGATAGCATACAAACGATATGAGTGCCTGGTGCTGTGACAGTAAAGCACAAGTCTGCCCAGTCCATGGGGACATCCCAGATACTCCAGGGAATCTTCAGCATCATCTGAAACCTGTGTTTAGAAAGCTGATTTAGGCACTTGAATGTAGGTGCCATCCTTCAGGAGACTGCAATAGAGCCCTATAAGCTCCCACTCAGAGTTACTGGGGCTCTGGGTGCTATTTACTATAAAGTAGGCTTAAAAACTCTTACCCGTGTAAACACATGTAGATAGTTGCATTAGATATAAATAGATATCACTTTCACACTGAATCTTTCCCCAGCTTTGAAGTTCCTTGAGAGACATGTTGTTCTCTTCCAGTAATAAGTCCTTTGTCCCACATCACAGTCCTCTCATCCCCAGCTCCATCTTCTCTTTCTCCTTTCTATCCACTCCCTATTTTTCATTATTGGTCCCTAGTTCCTCCTTCTTCTCTGTTCTTCAAATGCTAGTCATAGTTTTTCTGTCTCTGAAATCATTCTTGATAACTTGCTTGCCCCCGTCTTCCCCAGACAAAACCAATTTCCACTCTCTCTGCATCCAGACAAGGCAACTTCTCTATGCACAGTGCAGGAAAAAGTTTCAGTGAATTTATAAGGATACAGAAAAAGATATCTTCCCATTTCCTCTCACTGTAATGGAGGATAGAAGGAGAAGGAGGTAATGCAACTGCTTAGCTTGCATGGAAACTGAGTAGATCTGTGGAAGTATAAAATGGGATTAACATTTAGTGAGCATGAGCAAATGGTGAAAACATTTTATATCTGTACACATATTAATAAGAAAGTGAAAAGTTCATATCTAGCATGAAGGATAGGTCTGATGTACTTGCATCAGAATTTAAGAATGTAAATGCACTAGAGCTTTACAGAGAAAAGTAATCAACTGCTGTTTATAAAACTATTCTGTTTTTTAATTTTTATTTCTTTTTTTTTTTTTTTTCAGTCAAAGGCATATTGAATTAAACTTCCTAAATCATTCAACTTAAGACATACATAGAAGAAATGCAAAGTCATGGCTTGAAATGGTGATTGAGCACCTGGTGGGAAGGCATGTCCAACCCAGGGGAGCTCGGGTGCAATCAATGCACCTGAATGACTGGAATGGGTGGAGCCAGGATCCACCCCTTACCAGACCTCATTTAAGGGTTGGCAGTGGAGGTAAGCGTATTTTGCTGGAGATCTCTGTGTACTTGAGACCTTCTAAAGGTGAGCAGCTTTTTTCCTTTTACTCTATGGCTGTTGCATTTCAGTGAGTTCTCATTTGCTGTAGCCTGGGACTTTGCTGTTGTTTCTACTGTGTTACAGAATATATGGGTATCGTGCTGTACAATTACAAGAGCCAGCATGGGAGAGCTCCACTCTCTGATAATCCTTTCATTCTCTTCATCCTATAGAGTGACCCCTTAGCTATAATATCCAGCACTTTACACTACAGGAAGTCCCTTTAGATATGGACAGGATGGGTAGCTGGGCTGAGACCAATGGTATTAAGTTCAACAAGATCAAGTGTTGGATCCTGGACCTTGGCTGAAATAACCTAAGGCAATACTATTGTTTGCACCTGTGCTCCTGACCAGAAGGGGTGGACCCAGGGTGGAGCCACTCTGAGTTCATGTAAGGGCAGCCACTGAAGGAAGAGCATTTCCTGGGCCTAGGTTGCTTCTTGAGAATGAGTGCTGTATTGCCAGAGGGCCCCTTCACCAGTGGAGGTGAGTTTAGTTCTTCTTTCTGCGTATGACTATTAGTCTACCTATGAATACTTTGCCTAGCATCACAAAGAAACTGTCAAGCAATTTTGCTTCTTTCTGTGTGAAATAGAGGGCTTTCCCAGCCATGGTGTTTCTATGATTTCAGCCCTGACTAAAACTGCAGCGACCTTATTTATGCAGTATTGTACTGCTCTTCTTAACTTGATGTTGTTCAGGTGGCTACAGTGCTTCTAGAAGAGCTTCTAACCCTTAGCCTGATCCCTTCCCTGATAATGTTGCACTGAACAATGTCATCCTACTACAAGGACAAAATGCGTTTAGTAGCTGTCAGGATTCAAAGTTTTAAACTGGCTGTTTATTTGGAGAACCCACAGAATAAAAAGTATGTCAAACCCATTCTGTCAGTTGCTAGGCATTTAATCTGAGGAGGATGAAAAGCTGTAAAATCTACCAAACGTTGCTTTGAGGATATTTGTTCTCCTATTCCCAGTTTCTTCTAGCGTGTCATCCTTTCACAAAGCCAGGTTCTTTCATCAATTTCTACATTCTGCATTCACATTATAGAGGTACCAAACTGCAGATTCAATTTATATGTGACCGTGGCAGAGTATTTCAAAGTGACAGCACATTTGACAGAATAGTGGAAATTGGCTTCATTTTGCACTGTGCCCACAGAATGCCCAAAGTAGCCCATGTTGCTTGGATCATTAAATCAGCATAGTGCCAGAGTCTCACTGAAGTCAATGGTTTTATGTCAGCAGTAGCTGTGCCCTTGAGGCACTAATTCAGCAGAGCACTTAAATATCTGCTTATTTACCCTCATTCTTTGATCTGAAGCCAGAGATAAACTTACACAGAAAATAAACTGGAATGAGACAATATAAAACCGCAGCCAAATGTTGCTCAGCTTACAGGTAGAATAGGCTTCAGGTTTCTCTGCCAAAAGAATCACCTTACTTAAAGTAAAGCATAGAACAGAGTGCATCACTGTAAGGAATAAATTATTAAACTGATATATTAAGATTTGATTCCTGACTTTGCAGCAGGAAAATAAAAACAATCAAGTAATACTTGGCTAATACAGAAAACAGATGTTTTCTTTTTAGTCATGTTGGACTTATTAAGATTTCATTTCAAAATAAACATACAGTGTTGGATACAGATGTAAATTGGGGTACTTTATAGAGGATGCATTAATTTATTAGGTATCTAGGAAAAACTTCCATTATTTAAGTGATAAAGCAATTACAGTAATAATAGGCCATGTGTGCATGTGAATGTAATATTGTATTATCTTGGGTAACCATGGAGGTCATATGAATGCATACATGAGCAGGCCACTTTTAACCCACAGTCCTACAATTCTGCTATTTACAAATTAGGAAAAAATGAGATAAAACATAAAGCATAAATGGATTATATAACTGTTAAAAAGCTGTCTATTAAAATTGCTATTTAAAAATAATTGAATTCAGTGGGATTGTGTTGCCTCACACAAGTGCCAGGGTGACTCACATCAAGACATGTCAGTAGTTTCTTGTCAAGGACATCAATACAATGGTTTTTCTTCCCTTCACTTGTTGCTAAAAAAAGAGAACATTGAAGTATGCAGGTGCCTTGAACAATGACCTCTAGCAAAGCTGCAGGGTACAGATGGGTGGGAAACACTATGCTTCAGTGCCTGTGAAGCGATAAAGCAGTGCAAAGAAGCCAGGCACATGTCACAGCAGCAACTCAAAAGGGAGTTGTGGCATAAAAACTGGTGGGAGTCTGCTGGAGCCTGTAAACACAGCAAAATGAACTTAGCAGTTCTGTTGAACAGATTGTCTGATAAGTCTGGACACTTCCCCTGAGTCAGACTGAAATTAACCCAGTTTTATTTCTAAGAGTGTAAATCTATTCTTAGCAGAAACTAGCTATCCTACACTCAATCCTCACTATTTTCTGTAAAGTGAGTAGTAGTTTCATTTAGCAGAGCGATGTTTGAAGTTGTTACAAGTTTCACAATGTGTCACCTCACATATAAGCTCGTATTCAAAGGTAAACTCATACTAGTGAGTTCATAAAAGATTTGCTTTCAGATAGGCAAGGCTTTGGCTAGCTGTGTGTTTTATTACAACATGGAATGCAACAGTGCACAGCTGGAGCAGTTTAAGAGAGAGACAGCTTTTTATTTTATTTTTTATAATTTATGGCAAGTCAATGTGGAAAAAAGTTATAAAAAATAATTATAATAATAACCCGATCTTGAGTTTTTTGGAAGACTAATGTGACTATTTCTACCAAGCTGAAAATTCTCTTTTGTTTTCAAATGCAGATGAGGAGCATCTGCCAGATGTTGAGTTATATTTGCATTTAATTTCCTTTGTGTGATTCAGGCTTGACAAAGATGTACTAAGTCCTTGAGTTTTGAAGCACTGTCCATCTTCATTTTTTTTTTTATGACTTTTGAGAGCAGTCACTGAAGATTCTTTAACAAACAGATCTCTTTTGTGTGATTTTTTTTTTCCTTTTCTTCCCCCTCCCCCCAGAGCATGTGTGCTTTGAGTCAGACACCACTTTTGCACACTATCCCTCTCAGGTCTTGTACTTTCCTAGTCTTTACCTTCCTAAGGTCGTCTGTTTAGCCGCTCCCTCAAAATACACTTGGAATGAATTTATCTCTAATTCTTATCTGGGAAACTAATAACAACAAGTGCTTGCCTGGACCAACCGAGAAAGAGCAGTACCTTCCCTACCTAAAGCCCTGTCCTCGTGTACCTTCCTCAGTACATTGTTTCTGACACACTGAACTGTGATGGGCTCCCAGCTACACACTGTCTGTCCCTGGCACAATTCTGTCCTGGACCGGTTTCTGCACACTGCTCAGGCATCGCTTGGGAAGTAGCATGGGTGGGCTCTACTATTAGGTAGCTGAGATGTGGCTGCTATATACTAATGGCTTAGTGGAGTTTAGTAGCATGGACATACCCATGGTTTATCTCCAGGACAGAGAATGGGACCTTGGGTCCGTAGTACACATGATGCTCTCACAGGTGTAGCTGACCTGCTCATGCACTCATTATATTTGGTGGCAGTGGAAAGGAAAATATTGCACGTGGCCCTGTGATTTGTGCTAACCTGTCAAAGCTGGAGATAAGATAGAGGATGTGGCCGCCTCAGAAGCACTCCTGAGCCTACTGCCCTAGTCAGAGCTTCTGCTCAATCTCTTCAACACTCCTTTATTTTTATTTCCTTTTGTCTCTTTCAATTGTTAGCTTGGTGAGTAGGAAGCTTTATTTTCCCAAGATGAAACAGAGATATGAGCAGTACATGTAAACAAGAGTATTTTTATGTGATTGCAGTCTGTTAGCTTCTGAAATACAGGTAGCAGTTAAGAAGTCATGATACACCTGCATCTCTAAACTTATGTTTATTCCTCATACGTTGTATCTTTATTGCTAATGATCATTGAAAAACTATTGGGCTAAAGAAGGGGCTTTCTTGATGAGGTTCAAGACCTTATCATCTAGTTCTGTATGAATGTGTCTACTTTAAAAAAAAAAAAGTACATGGGGAAGATTAATAGATGTCAATAATGCTTTCCAACCAACAAACACATTCGTATGCATTTTAAATACGAACAAAACTCTGATTCAGATTCTATATAGAAGAATTAAGTCACTTTGAATGAAATTGAGTGGCTCCAGCTTTATGCAAATTGCTGAGCCTTCTTGCCTACTCTCCATGACTTCTTTTTCAGACACTAAGTTGAAATCTGACAGAAAAAGGATCACATTAACTTTTAGATGTTCAGTATTCTATTTCTCACTCTGTAGCTGAGAAAACTACCCGATAGACAGTGAAGCTGAGTTTAATAAATTCATGCTTGAAGTCATACATGTGAATAACGCTACAGTTTTATTTTTTACAAATATACTGAAGGTGTCACATTTGAAACTGGTTTATAGAACAAGCAGACTACCAAGTTTATGCTGCACAAAGATTGGTGACCTTTTAAAAACCTAATTAAAATTTTTAACTTGTTCACATGTAAAATTCTACTTCCAGATGACTTCCATAACTCTAGTAGTCAGACCAGCTGTTCCCGTATAAAAGAGAAAAGCATGCAGCTCAGACATTTTCTCCCCGAACTTGGTTTCTGTAGAGTGTAGTGTAATGCTAGGAGGCAGTTTATTACTTTGTCAGTGTTGATGCTTTCCCATGCTTGCTTGATACATTCAAATTTTTGCATTGTATTTGGTGTGCCATTTGCAGTGTAATTAAGCAGTTGCCATTGACCTCAGTTTCAAAACGGACCTATTACCATGCCTACTTCTGTTACTGAGCTGAATTCACCTGATTTGGTTATCTATGAAACTGTAAATATTGGATTTCATTGGCACATTTAAAGATGTACAGAGCAGCCTGGCACTCCTGAAAAATTCATATTGGCAGGATTTTTTTTAAGAGGTCACAGTATTTAGAATAATCCATGTACTTACTCATAGCACCACTTGTGAAATTAATAAATGCTGCCAAGTCTGAGCTCTGCATGTGAAATCCTGCCAGTTTCAATTAGCAACTGATTGAGTAACCTCTAACATCAACAGACAGATTCCTACTGTCCTCAAGAGGTGTTTGGTGATGTGACAGGAATTCAAATACAGAGAGAAAATATAACTGCTTGTATCAAAGGTACAAATCAGTCAGTTGTAAAGTCTGTGGGGAAAAAATAATTTTGAAAACAGAAAGCTAGTTATAATCAGTATTACAGAAGGCCTGACTCTTTCTATATCATCAAACATTATACAGTGTCAAAGCCAGATCAACCATACTATCTAATATAGTGAATTACGCAGATTGATAGCTTGATTTTAATGGCAGTTCCTGTAAAATAGTTATTCCCGGTAAGAAGCATTTAATTAAGAGCCAAAGAGCTTGAAGTCATAAACCATCCCTATAGTTTATCCCTCTGTGTCTGGGTTTTTGGAGGCAGCATTGTTCCAAAATACTAATTTCACCATCACTTTGGTCAGTTCCTATTTTAGTGATGTAATACTTTCCCTTATCATTGATAATTATGGGTTGCATGACTAGTGGGAGCTATAAGGGCCAGTGGTCTGTAAACATCATTCCAAAACCATTACAACACATTCTCAAAGAAGAGTCATAAAAACATTTTTTTGTCTACTAGATGAAATTCACTCATATTAAGAAATCTTAAATTGATCCCCAGTGTTACAGCTAGAATGAGAGTGATCAAAAATGTCTGAATATGCCTGGGGGAGAGGGGGGGAATTATCTTTTCAGGTTAGGGTGGCTCTTGTAAGTTAAATAAATCCTTGCTTATTTAAATTGCACTGGGAAGCACTAACATCTTCCCAGAGTTAGAGATCAGCTCAAGGTACTACACTGTTTCATCATCCCCACTACAGCCCTTGTCCCAGTCTCCTCTTCCTGGAGACACTTCGCAGAAGCCCATTCTGTAATAATAGGTATCCATAATAAACAGATTCATTTCAGGTACAAATGCTCCCGAGTTTCATGATCCTATATAGAAATCTAGGAAATCTCTGGAAGACATTATTTGCCAATAAATGTCAACATGCAAGCTGCTGTGAAAGATTATTTTCCCAATAGACTACATAACTTTAAAAAAAAAAAAAAAAAAAAAAGGGGGGGGGGGGAGAGGCTTGAAGCAAACAAAGTTAATATGTGAAAAGCTAATTATTGGCCTAATATCCAAATAAAGATGCTCATTTCAGTCTAGTATTTAATTACCACATAGCAGATATGCATTTATGTAATGCCAGCCCATGTAGTCAAGCCAGCAGTCATAGTGAACATAAGCCTTCCAGTGAACCTAGCTCAAAATACTAACGCTAGGAACTCATTAGAACTGGATGTTGAGTTTCTCTTATTTTAGCAATTGCTTTGTCTTTCCATGCATTTTTCCCAACTGAAAAGCTTCTTAATCAATTTTTCCTAGACTGCTTAATTATTAATCTCCATCTCATACTCTGGTTACTCAGAAAAAAAATAGTTAGCACTGTTATTTCTGGGTCTTACTCAAGGAACGAGCAAAACAGAATGATATTTATGGCAGTTGCTGCTCAGAAAACAAAACAAGTTGGTTGTCTTCCCTTTTTTAGCCCATGTCAGAGCTACGCTTAGCTGTGCTACTGCTGCCAGGATGGAGGATGGGTATGATGGTGGCTGTTGCAGGTAGATGGAAAACAGTCTTCTCCCAGAGGAGAGACCGCTCTAGTTTCTGTTGCTCATGATGCATACCAAAGCCAGCTCTTCAGGTTTGTCCCCTAGCTCCTGTCACCCTCATCTGAGTTGCAGCAGTTCAGCCTCATCTGTTTGGACAGTTAATTTCAATATTACTTACACTGCCTGGAAAGTTGGATCTACTACCAAAGATTATTGATAAAGGGTATCTGTGTCAATTAATGAGTAATGCTTAAAATAAATGTGTGATTTTCTTAATTAATGGTGCTTCTAGATTAATTTCAATCCTCTCTTTTATTGAGTATCCCCCCCCCCCCCCTTCAGCTGCATAATCTGCAGTTTTGACATTTTTCCTTCTTGCTTCCAAATGCCAGGATTGTTCATATTGCCCCACTTTTCCCATGACTGCTCACCTCTATCAGTACACATTTTAAAATGTCAGGGAGTTGCTATTCAAAGCTTTTGTATGTGGTCTTGATTCTTTTTTCTCTTTTTCCTATGGAGATTTATATTCCAGCTATGTAGTTCACCACAAAGCATACCTTGATGCTGTACGCTGCTGTTGGGATAGCAATACTACCTGACCCCCAGAAAATAACAAGGAATATTCAAGATGTGAGTCTGAAAGCAGTTAGAAAAACAACTCTTACAAATATCCAGGAGAAGAAACTAAGAAGGAGATGAAAGGTGTGGATATTAGTGCTATTTCTCAGAAATGGAACCAGATGTAGTAGGAAGAACATGATGGTGACAGAGTAAACAAATAGGAAGTGATAATAAGACTAAGATGCTCTGCTCCCATGGCACCCATGTCCACTTTACCGGTTTCTGGGCCACAGCTGCCAGACCAAGCAGCAGGTTCAACCTCACAGCTTTGTCTTCCTAAGTCAAGAACCATTGGTAACTAGAATCACAGAACAGGTTAGGTTAGAAGGCACCTCTGGAGGTCATCTGGTCCTAACTCCAGCTCAAGCAGTATCATACAGAGTCCATTATTTTCTCCTTAGTGAAAATCTCTAAGGAAGGGCTTGTAGGTCACTGTGCCTCATCTGCTTTTTCTCTGCATTAGATGTGTATTGTTGTCCACAAGATGAGACCGCAGTCTCATTTAGTTTGATGGTGTTACCAGATCTATTGAGTAGGGTAGGGTGAATCTCTATCAAACATTCAGATTGGTCTGATCTATGAAGAGCAACAAATGCTTTCAGTACCAAACAAATGCTTTTGCTACCAATACAAGCCGGGGTATGAAGGGATTGATTGCAACCCTGCCAGAAGAGACCAGGGGGTACCAGTGGATGGGAAGCTGCACGTGAGCCAGTAATATGCCCATGCAGCCCAGAAAGCCAACAATATACTGGGCTGCATCAAAAGAAGTGTGGCCAGCAGGGTGAGGGAGGTGGTCCTGACTCTCTACTCTGCGCAGATGAGGCGTCACCTGGAGTAGTGTCCAGATTAGGGCTCCTCAGTACAGGAGAGACGCAGGAGCATTGGAGCAAAACCAGACGAAGGCCACAAAAATAAACCAAGGAATGGAACGTGTCTCCTATGAGGACAGGCTGAGAGAGCTGGTGCTCTTCAGCCTAGAGAAGAGAAGGCTGCAAGATGGCCTGATAGTCACTTGTCAGTATCTAAAGGGGAGCTACAGAAAGAAAGAGACAGACTCTTTTGCAGGGTCTGTGGCAATAGAGCAAGGGGAAATAGTTTCAAGCTTAAAGAGGGTAGATTTAGGTTGGATATGAGGAAAAAATCTTTACAGTAAGGGTGGTGAGGCACTGGAGTAGGTTGTCCAGAGAGGTGGTAGATGCCCCATCCCTGGACACTTTCAAGATGAGGCTGGATCAGGCCCTGGGCAACCTGATCTAGCTGTGCATGTCCCTGTTCACTGTGGGAGGGTTGAACTAGGTGATCCTTAAAGATTCCTTCCAACTCTAAGGATTCTATGATTCAGGGATTGTTAGGATGTGCTGTTACAAATTATGTACTTCTCGTTCACCATTCTGGTCCTCTTTAAAAGACCACATTAGAACAAGCTATGTAAATACTTTTCTGAAGTTATTTCAGCTCAGAGAATTTCTACTTCACATGATATTACAGATAGTATTTTACCCCTTCTCCCTTTCCTCTTTCATGTAAGTAGCATAAATTATATTTTCATTATTTGAAACAACAGGGACTGAAAATGAAAGATCAGGTTGAAACATGGGGATCTAGTGGATTTTGATGATCTAGGTAATCTTTAGTAACAACAGTTAGTTTCTTTCAAGTGATATTCTATACTTCCAGGTAAGTTGGCACTATTAAGGACTGCACATTTCTGCAGTTTCTACTACCTGTGTAAAAATATACTTCGAACTACTTCAGTCTTTGCTTGCTGGCTACCAATTGCTTATATTAATCTCTCTGGGTCTCCCTGCTGAGAGCACAGGGCTCTCCCTCTTTGCTTTTCAAATGTTGCTTCATGATTGGATTTTCTGAACAGGCAAGCATTTGATGTCAGCTTTGAACATTCATAAGTGGGAAATCACAGGGAAAGATAGTGCATTCAGCTGCCTTCTCAAGCAGTGTGCTCAATTTTCCAAAATAATAATTGCACTCTTATTCAGAGTATTCTCTAGTAAACTTTCTTCTTTTCCTTTTAAAATCAGAATGGATAAATTCTCAATTCTGGAGAATCTGAGCTCTTGGGGAGTATACTGTTACGAGTATATTTACTTGCCTTATTTCTACAACATCTATTCGATAAGAAAAGTGTATTAACCTTGTAAAAATACAGGACATAAGGTTAAAGTAGCATGGAAATACAAAGCATATACATGAGAAAAGAGAATTAATAGGGCCAAACTCAGTCAACACACAGTGACACTACAGGGTAATTAACTGTTCTATTGCAAATTGTTTCTGAGGTTAGGGACATTAAACTATCTGGTATTTATGTATTTTTTTTTCCATTAAGGAAACTGCTATCTCCTGATGATGTAAAGCCCTACAGAAGCCCTCTTCTGGGGAATCTGGAGAGGACCGTGAAAAAAGATTTTAATCAGATGTAGCTGTTTGCTGTCCTCTTTTTACTCTTGGGAACTGAAGCCCGGAGATGACACAGCTTCCCAAGGGCAGGTAGGAGGCTGAGAAAGCAGAAATGTCCCAGTGTTGCTTGCTCATTAAGTGCCCTAGCCATGAGCTCAGGGTTCCCTTTAAGACCCTCATGCAGGTAGTTAAAAAGCAGCATTACAGTGATGTGCTCATCGTAATGTATTTCTTTCAGGTGGAAGGGGAAAAAAGCAATACAGATAAAAAAGTCAGATGTGGAAAAGGAAGAATTTAAGAAAACTTTATTTGACCTTCTTCATCTCTGGAGAAAGCAGATGTGAGCCTAGGAGCTCAGAGACAGTTTGACACTTTGTTATTCTCGGCAGCCTTCTTACAAAGCTTTTACAGACGAGCGGTAGCAGAAACTTATTTCAGCTTGGCCAGGCCTTTTAAATGGAAAGTAGTTCTTCAGCCTCCACTATCAGTGGTGGAGCATCCTTTCTTGCCAGTCTGGCTGCCTTGTTACATATAGCTTGTGTTAAATTGCCCCCTAGAGGAGACAAAACGGGTGAGGCAGAGTGACTAAAGCGAAGCTACAGCAAAGATCTTCCAAAAGAGCAGCAGTATCTATGCCGTAGTGGCATGTTATTCTTTCAGTTAGCCAGGAAGGAATTCGCACTGACCAATAACACCTTGTTCCGTTTCTCTTCAAGGGTGTAAAAATAACGCATTGTAAAATGAAATGATGCTGTAGTTTCAAGATTAGGAGGCAAATCTTCAAAGATCAAAGGTAACAGTCGGCTTTTCAGTCAGAGTAGCACTCCACCTGTAATTAGCTTTAATGAAAGGAGGATGAGTTTTTCATCATAAATGGATTGTAGTTGATCAAACTTGACTCTTACTGCTCTTTCACATCCTTTCAATTCTGAGATACACTTTAAAGCTTTAATGCATCTACTACCACGCTTAATGGATAGGCAGCTTTTGCAAAAGGGATGCCCTAGAAAACAGAACTCATCAGTTGTTGTAACCTTTTGTTCTTGTAACAGGAATTTGATGAGCTTTTTGTTGTTTGCTTTCTGATTAATGAAAAGTTGTCTTTAAATCTGAGATAATGATTACATAGACCTTTTCGCCATTACTGAGTCTGTCTACTGATGTCAAAAAGTAAATACCAGAATTATGCATCTTAAGGTGAATATTATGTGTCTGTTGTGGCAAGGATCATTTGCTTTCATTAAAACAGGTCAGAACATTGTAAGCTCTTGTAACAACACCCTTGCTCCTCCTAAAAAAAAGGAAAACAACATTTCTGCTAATTTAATGGATGAGAATATTGTTTGTGTAGCACTAGTTGAGTGGAAATGCAATACCTAATAGTAAAACTTTGAGTGAATTCAAGTAAAAGAAATAAGAGATTCATCCATAAATAGGCTGTGGCATAATTCATCTCTACTGAATTCTTATTGGTATGAATTTACATCACAGATGAATTTGGCTTCTTTTTGAGGAACCATAAAGATGTAAAACTGTATATATTCATATAAGGTAAAACAATGCTTTAGTTACGTTTTCTACTCTCTAGTCTTTTAATGAAATACTTTTGGGAAAATAAGAATCTGGTTGCTACAGCTGTCAGTGTGGCAGGGAGGGGTCAAAACATGGCTGTTTTACCAAAATAACAGCATCAAATTATTGTAGATGCAATCAGAAAAAATGAGAAGAAGCTAGAGAAACTGAAGGTCTCTGATATGTTATAGCAACACAAGAAATCAACTGTCTAACCTTGTGACCTTTTGCAGGCTTCTTCTCTGCCCCTCTGATGGATGTTACTTCCCTCAAGGCAAGGAAATATGACACACTCTTAATCAGTTTCCAAATATCTGTAAATTTCCATATTCACATGCAGCTATTCTTCTTTCATCTTAACATAATGGGCTGAAAGCACTGGTGTTTCAGGAAAAAATGTGATGAATGGATTGGATATCCTTTCGTACAAGGAAGGAAAATGAACTGGAATGGCAGTGGTATCCATTTTGTAAGTTTCTTCTGTGCTGAATTTTAAAAATTGAAGATACAAAGCTAATCACAGCGTTTACTTCACTGTGCACATATTATCTTGCTCCCTCAGTACTTGTAAACCCACCCCACCAGGGCCCATGGATTTATCTCCGTACATTTTGCTCAAGTGTTTTCCAGCCTGATCTTCCACCTGAGATATGTCATCCTTGCTCCAAGCTTTTCTCTCCATCTCAATGGCCTGGGATTATTTGCAACTAAGTTGTGCTGTCACAGTATTTGGGAACAAAGACTTGTTCTAAGTTGCACACACACATTGTCCTCTATCTTATAGTGCATGAGAACTGCATAACAGTTTGATAGGAGCACATCTGGAAATGTATCTCTCTGCTACCTATACACATTACTGTTAGAGACAATGCATTATCATGGCGTGGGAAAAAATGAGTTAAGGAATACATTTAACAAAGCATTAATATATATAACCATAATATCAAATCAATGGGAGCTACTGTAGAAAACTCATAATAGAAATGCCATCAATTTAGACTTATCCATGACTTTACTTCAAAGTTGCATCAAGTTTCTATGCAAGAGCATTATATTGCAAAGGTTGAGTTGAGAGCTATTTGACAAGTTTTATCTAAATGTCTCCTTTTAGGAAAACGTTTGTTGTCTCCTATCATTCAGCAATATGAGTGCCCTTTGTATCTAGTGTGAATGCTTTTGAAGAAAAGTAAGAGTGGAAGGAGCTGTAGCACAGCAACTCATTGCTCCTTCGTGCTCATATGAGGGTCTTAAAGATCATTTAATATGCTGAAGTTTGGTGCTCTGTAAGTTCTTTCAATTAAGTAATCAAGAGAGCTATGAAAACAGTGAAACTGTGGGAAGAAACATGGACAATCTGGAGATGGTATAATGAGAGGGAACAGGCTTTTTGAGGTGCAAATTTGCAAAAAAAAAAAAAAAAAAAAATAGGCTTCAGTAGTTTCACTGGTCATGATGAAGAATCTCACACGTTTCTATCTCCTGTAGTTTTATGTCAGACTTGAAAATATGGACAGAATACACCGTTGTCTGTTGCCATAGTACATCATGGCCAAGTGTGGGGCTGAACAGATGCTTGTGTACACACCCGTACCACGTTGGGTTCAATAGCAGTGACACTGGCAGTGAGCTGGGGGCTCCTTGCTGATCTGGCCAGAAACAAATCTTACCAACTGGAAGATTTGGCTGAGACATTACAGAGTCAGTGCTGAGACATAAAGTGATGAGAACATGCTCCAACAGCAGAGAGAGCAACACCTTGCCATCGGTCTGGCTTTTGTCCATCACAAAACCTTGGAACTAATGTTCACAAAGAAAACAACAGCTTTCAGCACTGAGCAGCTGTACTGCTCTCATTCAAGGAATACAGATAGAGATTTTTTTTGCCATTAGGTCTGCCCATCTCCTGCTACTTGTCCTGCACGCTTCCCCACCAGAGAGACTCTGAATTACAGAAGCATAGGTCCTGCCTTTGTCTGAGCTAAACACCAGAGAAGAAACTTGGCTTGTTGCTAGCAAGAAATACAGACATCCACAATAACCAGGTATGACAAAAATATACCCCTCAAAAGAAAACAACCTGCTCAAATTAACCACAAACTATCCTTTTCCTGAAACCCTCTGGAGGATAATCCTACTACAATGAGGGAATGCCCTTAGAGCAATGTGAAATGCAAGCACATGAAATATCAGAATCTGAGACCTGCTGTATGTATTAGTCCTTATTTGTATGACAGTTTGACCCAGTGAGGAATCAACTCAGCCTGTGCCCATCAACAACGTAGGAGACTGTGCCTTGAAAGGGACAGTACATTTGATACCGCAGAGCAGCAGAGTTGCTGTAAATCATGTGGACTAACAAACCAGCGAGCAGCAGTAACTCGTGAGTGCTCGGCATTTCTAGACCTATAAAGCAAATCTCTTTTGATGTCAGAGATAAGCTACATTCTATCACTTTTCCCTGAGGAAAATAAGAAAGTGAGAGCAGTAATGGGATATTCATTTATAGAAGCATCTCTGAAACAGATGCTGAGCAACTGATAACAGAAGGTGTTTGCATTGCGTTTTGTAAACAATGTATAGAGCTGCATAAGAAATTAACACATCACAGCTTTTAAACCAATGCATATGCTTAGTTTACACATAATAAGTGTGAACTACTATAACAGTTTACAGCCACTGTAATCTCCCAGTAGAAAGCACACAAATACTAAGCTATAAGTTTTTGCACTATGTTGGTGCTACTAGCTGGTATGTCTGCATCACTGCTTATCCTCACAGTAAAGTGTGAAATAACCTTGAGACACTGACATTTTGACTCATAGTCTGCACCACCTGAGGGTCCCAGGTAAAGCTGGTTCCTTACCTTGCAGAAGTTGAGGAGGCTGTGCAGATGTCCTCATATTTCCAGGGCAGCTCATCACAGATCAGAAAACTGTGAGACCTCAGACATTACTTTTGCAGCAAGAACATACTACTTATTTGTTTTCCCTGTTACTCTACCACTGTTTTTTTTTTCAGCTCCAGGACTGCATTTCTTTATTTGCCCACTAGGGAGCTGCTGACAGCCACATGCATGCTCCAGTCCCTGGCTGTGTCCCAATTTACCATCCCATGCTTCTCCTTTCTCTGTAAGCATCCCACTTTTCCATCTCTCAAGGCCTCAGCCATCACCAGGGCTGTATTTCTCTGTGTCATTGTGTTAGAGACATAAATATCTCACTTTAGATAGAATAACTGCCCATTGCACTATGTGTGGTTGTACCACACAAAGATAAATGTGCAATATAAATTAACCACAGACACATGATCAACTAGAGAAATTGCTGTCACAGCTAAACCAAGTAAAACAAAGCTACAGGCATGTCAAGAAATGCTCAGAGCAACAGACTGCAGCCCTGTTACCTTGCAATTCTGTACAAAGCTCACAGTCTGTGCTAAGAAAAGTAATGTTGTGACTCAAAGATTAGGCTCACAGGTCTGATTCCTAGATTTCTAAGCCTCAAATCCTGTTTTTATATCATCCCTCTGAATAATTAATTAATAAGTACAAAATTAAAAGTCTTCCTTCTCAGCCAAACAAATCAAACTGTCAGTGCTTTGTTCTGTTTCTGTAACTGCTTCCTCCTGCCCCGTGCATGCTGAGAGTTCACGCAGGGCATCATCATTTACAAGCAACATATCTGCCTAGCTCAAACCAGGCACCTGAGCACCTGAAACCTGCTTGTGAATTGTCTGTGTCTTTCATAGATCTAATAAAGTATGGAGGAGGAGGGCGGTCTTGAACAACATTCCATGATTTAACTTTTTGATATTTGGGTTCTGAAGCCACGCATTTCCTGTTTTGTTTCAAGTATATCAAAAAACATGAAAAATTGCGCAGTTAAAATGGCACAGTGTATGCAAACTAGTTAGTGTGTTTCTGCTCCTTCCTTCCCATAATCATAGTATCTAGAAAAGACCTCTAAGATCACCAACTCCAACTGTTGATCCACTCCCACCATGCCCACTAACCACGTCCCTCAGTGCCACGCTTACAGTGTTCTTGAACACCTCCAGGGATGGTGACTCCACCCCCCTGGGCAGCATATGCCTCACCACTCCTTTGGTGAATAAATTGTTCCTACTATTCAACCTGAACCAGGTTTTGTCAAGGAAGAAGTTATCCACTTTGTTTAATAATTGTGTTACATCTAGGTGTGGGAATTAATAACTCTGGGTTGCTTGTAGGAGCTCAATAGCCCAACACAGTAGTCCAAGATGCAGCATCTATCAATGGGTTTCTTGGTTTGCTTGTGTTGAAACACCACATTAGACACTGGATGTACAGGTATCATGTCACATCAGAGGTCAGTATCACAGAGAGATTGTACAAGTGTGGCAAGGCGCAGTTTTGTGGCCATTGCAACTTCTAGCTCAGCAATGCAAGCACTTTCTGAAATGTTGTTATAACAGCAACCAGGACTGACATTGGTGTGTTTGAGGTAATTCATGATTAAGCAGAAAGCCACAGCATTTGGCTCAGGCATCCTCATGTCCGCACAGGAGACATCCCAGAGAGAACTATCTGTTGCCAGGGATGTCTCCATCTCTCAGCATCCCATGACACTGGGGAAAACCTCTCTACAGCCACAGCAGACCCACTGGCTGTCTTGAAACCTGGATCTGAGAAAAGACAGGAGCAATGTTCTGCATAGAAGCCAATAAAAACAAATTGAGAGCCCTGCCATAGGAAACCTGCTGGCCAGATTTAAAAGTTAACTGGATTGACTGAGTTGCTGGGAGAATTTTTTTTGCAAACGATCTATTTTTCTGCCAAGCAAAAGTGCCTGACCTTTCCAAGACTAATTTAAGACTGTAGTAACGATACCTATAAAAAAGCAATAAACTCTAATGCATTTTAATGTATTCTAATTGTTCAGTAAGTTTGATATGTATTAAAATGTTTGGCATTTGAAATTAAAAAAGAAAAAAAAAGGGGGGGGGTGGGGAACGAAAATGTAGTAAAATCCCTTGGGCAGTAAAAACTCTATTTTCTGTGTTGGGAAGCTATTGAAGTATACTGGCTGAGTAACAACCGAGTAAAGATTGTAGCCATAATTACTTACATCCCAAATTTTAAACTTTGCTGTTTCTGATGTTAGTAGAGAACAACAGAAAGGCTGTTTTATGCTCTTTGAATGCTGAATCTGCCATTAACAGCTATAAAACATTCTAATGATGAAATACCACAATTTTAAAAATTGCTTAATCTGGAGTAACTGCTAAAACCTGCATTTTCTCTGAATCAAATATACTGACTGACTGATGACAGAATAAGTCAGTAGGTATATCTTTAATCAAACACTTCTCACTTATCTTCTGAATGGGTAAAGCTAATGTTTTCCTAGGCAATAAAGGTGATTTAAATTCTACTTAGAATTCTTGTTGCTGCTCTGGGTGCTTGGAGAGCTGAAATTATTGACAGTCCTCTAGCACTGCCTATGGGGAGACCCCAAGCACTGTCTTCCTTGACACAGTGAAGAGAGGTGGAGAGGAGCTACCTGGTCATGGTGAATGCTTGCAGTCAGTAGAAGGTCTCTGTGAAGCTAATGTCATCTGGATGTAAGTTTTATAGCACATACTTACACAGCATACACTTACACACTTACTTTATAAAAATATAAATTATGCAGAATGTAAACAGTATGACATATGGAAAACACTGTATGCAAAACATCAGAAAGTATTCACCGTATTGTGCCAATCACTGTAATGAGATCTCTGTATCCTAACCTCAATGCAAAAATCCGTCAGGCTCTTTGAGAGCCTTAAAGCACTGCACCACCTGTTACCTTGTGCAACTCTTTTCTTGTGTCTGTACACAAGAACACTGTCTGTACACAGGGAACAATAAATCAGATGCGAAACCATGTCACTTCCTTTTCTAGCAACTATTAAATCTGTTTTTCTTTCAGACTTCTTTTTGCTCCTAGAACAATCTCTCTACCAAGGCAGTCTCTGCAGTCTTCCATGGAAAATACTCAGAGCACTTCACAAAATCAAGAGCTACACCTCTTCTTTTGGCTTCATTGGCTGACTTTGTAGCACTGCATGCAAAACCTGACCAGTCACCTAACATGGGGAGGTATTGATATTAATTGATAGGTAAGATAGTGAATATTTTGTTTCTATGACATACAGTGTTATACACTGTCTTATTAAGACAGATGTGCAAGAATGCTGATTCTCCACCTTGAATTGCTCCTTGAATTTATGTACAGACAGTTAGGTACACAACTGCTCTGCGTTATTTGAATTGTTTCACAGCATCTATATTCAGTGGTCTTTGCTTCTGGATGTTTTCCATGCTATTTGAGAGAGGTGTGCTGTCATTAGCTGTGGTCAGGTTCCCTAGGCAAGCAGCTATCAGAGAACCTAGAATTAAATTTGTCTCATGTTCCTGAGTGTAGATGAGATTCAGGGCTATCTTTCTTAAGATCTAGTTTCAGGTATTCTTTAAGCAGGCATACAATAATGCTATGAGCAAAAAAAAAAATTATCATTTTGCTTTAAAATCTCATATAATCAAATACTCTTGGTGATTGGCATTTCACAGGTTTTATCACTGGTGATTGTTTCCTATACTGTTTAAGAACATCTGAAACTGAATTCTAATTAATGGTAGAGAACTTGCTACAGCTTAGCTAAAAAATGTAAGTTACCAGCCCTAAGCTGCTGGGACCAACTATCACTGGACAACAAGAACTTTCCATCTACAACCCAAAGTTAGAGTAAAAATCTCCTAGACAGCATTTTTGGTTGTAACACACTTTCACCTGTTTTATTTTATTCTCATTACACCTTGAAGGTGTCATGAAAGCAGAAGTGGGTGTGAAAGCAGTGGAATCCACAGTAGCTGTTTATTGTATTTAGTCATGACAAAGATCACTAATAACAAGCTGCGTTATTCTGTGCATTGGAGCTGACACAGCAGTTTTAGGATGACTGCACCCTCTGCTTCTGAGTTGCAGAGAGAACGTAAGATGAATGTCATTTCTATTTTGGACCTTTCAGGCACCATATGAAGATAAAAACTCTGCTATTCCAAAAAAATTATTGACTGTAGGTTTGATCAACAACTGAAATAGGTTTCCTATAGAGCTGATTCATGTCTTGTGCCTGTTAGTGTTGAAAGGGCATTTGGACAAAGAACAATGCTGTCATTAGTAGATTTTAGTTTTTGGATAGCCCTGTAGAGGTCAGAAAGTTAGACCTAACGATCTTTGATGACCTGATGACCAGTGATTCTATGATCTTTTAAGGTCCCTTCCAACTGAACTATTCTACCCTACCCTACCCTACCCTGCCCTGCCCTGCCCTGCCCAGCCCTGCCCTGTCCCGCCCAGCCCTGTCCCACCCTACCCTGTCCTACCCTACCCTGTCCTACCCTACCCTACCCTACCCTACCCTACCCTACCCTACCCTACCCTACCCTACCCTACCCTACCCTACCCTACCCTACCCTACCCTACCCCATCCCATCCCATCCCATCCCATCCTATCCTCTCCTGTCCTGTACTATCCTGTCCTATCCTATCCTATCATGTCCTACAAAAAATATACAATAAAAGATTATAAAATTATTTCTTAATTGTACTGATTTGATGAATCAAAATGAAGAATGTCCAGTAACTGATTTGCTTTTCAAAACAACAGGGCTTATGCAATTATCCTGAGTGGCTGATTTTTTCCTGGTACCTGTGTTTACTCACTGACCAATATTAACTTGACAGAGGGCTATCATCTCCTATTATGTTCCTGCAAGTTTTCCTGGAATTTGCAGATAAAGACCACAGCAATACTTCCCTGAAGAATGTGCCAGCAACAGTCAGCCTTGTCAACCTGACATGTAGTCAGTGCAAACACCCTGCCAGACCTGCCAGAGCATGTTGCATCACTGTCATAAAACAGCAGACTTTACTGGGAACTGCGTTTGTCTGCCATGGAGGAGCGGATATGTGGGCCTTATTGACAACTTTCCTGGTTAACTATCCTCCTACTTCAGTAGATAGAAATAGGTGATAAATAATTACAGGTAAAAAATAATAGCAATAAATAAGTAATTTCTCATACACAGCCAGATTCGCAACCTGTATATTATATATTTCAAACAATTCTACAAGGGCTGCTCCAAAAGGAATGCCTCCTATTTTATTTTGTTGACCCATGATGTCAGAGGCAGATGTTGGTGTGGCAGTAGAGGTTGAACTTTCTTGTCAATATTCCATTACATTTGGTTGTCAAATGACAATCCATGTCATTTGGTTGAGAGATGGCAGCAGAGGGGCAATTCTACAAAATGGTGTCAGTGCATAAAACGTGCATGAAGCAAAAATGTGTCAATGAACTCCTCTGTGCAGAAAAAAATCTCACCCACTGACATTCACTGACACCTGCTGAATACTTACGGAAACCAAACAATGTCAGTGAGCCCAGTGAAGTGGTGGCTGATGCATTTCATCACGGGCAATAGTGACAGTGGGTCACCTTCCCTGGTGCAGATGTTTATGAGCACAGCATCCAGACTCTTGTCATTCTGGAAAAAAAACTCATAGCTAATGGTAATGACTGTGTTGAAAAATAGTTTTTGTTGCTGACAGTTTGCTCTATGAAATAGTGTTACTGTGCTTCTCGAATCTGTTGTAGTTTCCATGGAAATAAAGAAGAAGCATTACTTTTGGAGAAATTTACATATTTTCTATGAGTTGCTCTTCATGTCTAATCTTTGCCAGATGTATGAATACACATCTATTATAAAAAAAAAAAAATAGAGAGAGAGAAAAAAAAAGTCTGTTGGAAGCTTTCTAATATATTAGATTGATTTTTTCCTTTTTAACAGTCATCACTGACCCTTCCTGGGGAACAATTTCCAAGTGCTGGCAGAGGTAGCCTTCTATAGAGCAGCTGGTCTCTTCAGTCTGGTTCCTTAATAGAGCCAAAAGTCAACTTTTCTGTTCATTATTTCAGAAACATCCATACCTGTAAATCACTTGCTATTTCAGAGGAAAAGATCATGCTTGGAAATGAAATGAGCACTTTGACTCGTATGAATCTGTCACTATTCCATTCTGCTCCAAGTAAAAGCTGTGCATTTCTTAATCAGATTTCATTGGAGAGACAAACAATAACAGCAAATTCAGTTAGACTCAATATTTTTCTACAAAGTTACATTACAAGCACCGTATCTGCTTTTGATCTTTTAACACCATACCTTACTTTATGCTTTATAGCATAGTCAGGAATGAGTTTATGGATCTGCCAGACCATAAAACAAAAAGTAGTGTCATGAAGATAAAATGCAGTTCAAGAGACCACAGCAGAAACTGACTTGCATTTAATTCTAGCACATAACCTCTCCCAGGAGTTACTGTTTTAGTACTTGATATAATTCGAGTCCCACAAATTTTCCCCTACAGTGCTGTCAAGTAATTTGCTGCATTAGAGGATGCTGATTCTTTCTTCCTTGTTTTCAGTATTCTTGACTGAAAATGCTGTGAGAGACAGCAGACCCCTCAGCCGAAGGGAAATTTGTGTAAGGAATTGATGAAGAAGTTCACGAAGAACAAAAGAGATAGTTTGTTCACTCCTCCATTCTGATTCATCTTTTCGCAGTTGGAAAAACGACACTTGAATGTTATTTTGTTTTCCCGTGAAATGCTTTAGACCATACCAGAGAACTCCCTCTGAGTGAAGAAGACAGATACAGAATTTTGACATTTAAGCGGAGGTAATAGCACAGTGGATTTTATAGTATTTGGGTTTTCTATGTACACATTTCCCTTAAAAAAAAAAAAGTGACTACATTTTCTGATCTGTGTTTTAAAAATGTCCAGGAAATTCTGTTTTACAAGCCTGAATTTTCATTTATTGTGCTTTAAAGAGCTGTTAATACTTTATCTGAGTTCAAATGAGACTTTCATACCAATAGCTGAGGCCCTTGGATGAACTTAAAATACATTTATTTTGTGTAGCTGCCTGGAGCATGCAAAGTGCCTACCAGATATGAACTCAGACAGAGAGAAGTGAGTTCATCTATGAGAACAGTGCACAGATATTCAAAATATGAAAACGTTGGCAAGAATAACAATTCTTAATCACAATCTCCCTTTTCATTGTTTTTCCCAATGAGTTTGCTAGAGTAGACAAAAGAATTAACCTCTTTGTCTGTTTCCACAAGATACTGCACTTGAAATGCCTACAAAGAAACTGCAGTTACCTAGCATTAGCACAGCTCTGGTTACTGTAAAAGCACGAGTATTGTTTTACTTTACAGAGATAGAGGATAAAATTCAATTTATTCTTCCTCCATTCTGTTTTGGAGAAAGGATCAAGCCAAGAGTAAATTTCTTAAATATGGCTTGTAATTACATAGCCTATAAATGCTTGAAAAGGGATAGTATTTTTATATTACCAAAGTTAAGTATTCTGTATCGTTCTGCCAATAACTTCCTTTTACAACTGCTGCAAGACATTTAAAAGTGAGGTGGGGGTGCCCTCTTGTGTTTACAGAAGAATGATCTTAAAGTTCACCCCATTCGAAATCACAAAGCAGGGAAAATTCATCCAGTACGGCATCAAACATGGGTTTGTGTGGGAGTCAGGCCATGACTCTGATGGGCACTACAAGTGAGGGTACTCACGTGTTCTGATAAGGTTTTGGCCACTTGTCCTGTCCCACAGTATCCCAAAGCACACATCACTTGGCCCTTTAGGGGGGATCATAATTTACTGACCAATTGTTCAATAAAAAGCTGCTGCTGGAGTCTTTCCCATATGGGCAGAATGCCAGGATGTCCACAGCTAGAAGTGGCCATCTCAAGACATTATAACTCCTGTAAGAGGATCTTGGATTGTATCACCCATAGATGGTCTAGGAGGAGATGAATATGGAAAAGCAAGTAGGCATTCCTGCTACCAATGTCTTACTGTGGTGCACTGTCAGCAGGAAAGGAACTTCATCAACTGGCATTGCCTGGAAGGAAGGGTGGCAGTACTCAACATGCCTGCATGCAACTAGCACTTTTCACTCTTGAAACGACTCTGGTGCAGGGCAACCTGCACTAGCCCGGGCCACATAACAGTTTTGGTATTTATGTCATCTCCTGCCTGGTATCCCAATCTCCCTACTCAGCACCATGGACATTGAGCTGCTTGCCTCTCCCAAGATCTGGCAGTGGCCAAACATTTTCTATCTAGCACATGACCCCAGGCTTCCACTCTGTCCTTATGCTGGATACCAATCCATGTGATCCAGCTACTCTTCCTGTGTGACCTGCTCACAGATCTGATTGTTGACCTGAAAAAGGACTGAAAGCTCCCCCAACATCCTTCGTTGAGGAGGTGCAGAAATTAGCAGGTCTGTTTCCCAGTCATTCACCTTTGACTCGCAAGAGGTCATAGCTTCAGGATCCCAAAGGATGCTGACAGGAGTGCTCTCTGCACAGCGATTGCAAAAAAAGAGGTGCTGGGAGATCACATCTGTAGCTGGCATCCATCTCATGCCCCATAGCACAACTTCTCTGCTCCACTTGGACCCATTTTTAGAAACACTGCATGCTCATTACAGGTGTAAGTAAATTTCATCTGCCTATTAGCTGCCTGATTTGAGGCCAAGAACTTGTTCTCTCAGCTGACAAGGAGTGGCAGCCTTGCCTCATACTTAGCCTGCAGACCATGTGTAGAAATGAGGGCCAGAAAAGTGGTTAGCCTTGTTTCATTCTCCTGCTCACCTTTCAGGGCACAAGAGAGGAATATCACAACAAGGCAGTGTGCTTGACTAGACGATTCAAATTTCAGTGCTGTGTTTCCTTCTTGGACATCAGCAACACATTAATTATACACAATAATTAAATTAATTTACCTTTTCTTCAAGTTTACAAGTTATACAACCTCCCACTTCCAACAACCAGACAGACTAACATTACAAATCCTAGGGAAGAATACCATGATTAACTTGCTCTTAGGTAGTACCAGCCATAAGCTATACTGCTCTTACTATCAACTGCCCATGGAATTTAATTGCATTCAGAGACATATTATTTATTTCTTACACTACAAGAGCAAGGAGAAGACTAACATACAGTAGTGGAACAGACTTCTTATACCATAAATATGTATTTTAATTCTTATATTAAAGAACAGCTCTGTGTTTTGGAGGGATTGAAAGAGAGGTTTCACATCATATTTAGAGCTACCTGTCAAGGGAGAACACCCTGCTCAAATCTTCCCCAGCTGAGGGTATGTGTCCCCACCACTTCCCTTCTGTTAAATCTAGTGATTAGGTGGTCACAGTATGAGTCAGTTCAGGTGGCTGATTTGCTAGAAAAATAAAGCTGAACAAAAAAAAAAAAGAGGAAAGAAAGAAAGGAAGGGAGGGAGGAAGAAGAAAGAAAGAAAGAAAGAAAGAAAGAAAGAAAGAAAGAAAGAAAGAAAGAAAGAAAGAAAGAAAGAAAGAAAGAAAGAAAGAAAGAAAGAAAGAAAGAAAGAAAGAAAGAAAGAAAGAAAGAAAGAAAGAAAGAAAGAAAGAAAGAAAGAAAGAAAAGAAAAGAGAGAGAAAAGAAAAGAAAAGAAAAGAAAAGAAAAGAAAAGAAAAGAAAAGAAAAGAAAAGAAAAGAAAAGAAAAGAAAAGAAAAGAAAAGAAAAGAAAAGAAAAGAAAAGAAAAGAAAAGAAAAGAAAAGAAAAGAAAAGAAAAGAAAAGAAAAGAAAAGGTTTTCTATCACCCTCAACAGTTGCTTGTAGAACCATGAAGATTAACCTGTAGTTAATTCCTCTCAGGGAGGAAGGGAAGAACAAGGTCAGATAGTTCAACAGGAGCTCATGAGGTCTGCTGACCTGTATGAGTTAAAATACACCTACATGAAGTGTTTGGTCTCTCCCTCTGCATGAAGAACTGAGCAACTAGAAAAGCAACCTATGCTCAGAAAGCCTGCTAACATACTGTCCAGACCCAGAAAACGTGCTGCTTTTAAAAGAAAGACAACATGGAGACAATCCTACAATAGAAAAGTCTTGAAGAATACCAGGAATTATTTATCCATCATCGAAAGTGAAAATGTGATATAAAATTAAATGTATTAAAAAGAATGTATTGGCACTGCAGGTAATGCCATTTCCTTGCCTTAGAATATCATAATTTGGAAGGGACCCAGAAGGATCATAGACTCCAACTCTGTTCTCTACACAGAACCACCCAAAATTTAAATCCTATGTATGAGAACATTGTCCAAATGTTCCTTAAACTTCAGCAGCTCAGGGCTGTACCTACTGCCCTGGGCAACCTGCTCCATGCCCACCAACCTCTGGTGAAGAACCTTATCCTAACACCCACCTGACCCACCCCAACACAGCTTTATGTTGCCTAAATCTTTACTATTACACTAATATTTGTATTTCAAAATGCATGCTGTGAGCAAAATAATATGTATGCATATTTTCTTTTCTTACTTTATCAGATGGAACATTCCAGATAGTTAAGTTTCCAAGAAATCTCCACTTCAAAGGGAGTGCCTCTTTCTTACTGAGAGATCTGTACTTAACGTGCCCAGATTCAAACCCAGATGGTGGAATGCAGTTTTACAACTTCTACTTTGTTGTAATACTTCACATGATACCTAGCGAGGGTAAGGTAAATACACATTGTTCTTCCTGATTTTTTATATGGTGTGATTATCAGATATTTTAATTGTAAGCAAGACTTTGAAAGGTGGCAACCTAGTTTTTAATAAAAAAGTCCAATAGCTCAGCAGGCTTGTCTTCTCAGAGACAGACTCTTGGTAAGGAATGGGAAGAACAAAACTGAAAATTTTTCAAGGCTGTATGAAATAAAAGACTTATTCCCTGTTAATGCATGAAGTGATTGCAAATATTAATTAATAGTTGGGCCATAGGAATATGAGAAGAATATTAAATAGCAGGTTGTTCTCCCCCATTCTTTCTGTAGTATTCCCACTTCAATGCTTTCCTCTCATCTAATCATTTCATCTCTTAAGAGGGAGAAAAATCCAATAAGATAAGCAGCAACCACCCAGCAATTTAATTATTTTGTCTCAGTGATATACAGTTAATGCAGAATTTGAACAAGGAGAGAAAGATGATGTTCCCAAGCACTTAGAAAGCCTCATTTTAAAACTTCCCTTAAGTATTTTTGGGCAAATCGAAATGCCCCGGTCAAGATAATGAATACTTCTGTTAAGCAACAAAATAGTTACGGTGTTGTATTCCTGGAGACAGGACATGGACTTCTCTTAGCAGACAGAGAAAAAAGTAGCTAATGAAAACAGTATTAACTGGCCTGGCTGTCTTCATATATTATCCTTATTGCTTCTTTTAAGTAACTTCCTGCAGAGGGTTTGGTTTTGGTTTTGTTGCTGTACAAAGCTCAGTCATGCTTCACTATTAATTTTAGCCATATATAAACTGATCAGATTGTCAGTAAAACAAAAGTTTCTGTATGAGCAACCACTGTACATTTAGACACTCCATCTTCACAGGAACAACTAAAAATAGAAGTCCACCACAGCTGGACTCTAATTTTAAAAGGGGACCTGCCTAAAAATGAACATGCTTACTAAAAACAAAACTAGAATGTACATCTATGAATATTAGGTCCTCACAACTGATATGAAGATAAATGGAGGACACTATTTTGAAGGCATAAAATCACCATTCAGAAAGACTTGAACCGCAGATTAAATAATACCAGTATAAAGATGCTTAGCCTACCAGAACTGATAACATATCCCTTCTCACATGCAGGAGGCACAGGAAGCCCTTTCAGATAAAATTAGGCCCGGCAATTTTATTCATTTTCCTGTTCTGTATTAAGTGCTGAAGCTCTTGGGAAATTTCCCATTTCTGACCACTTAGCACTTATAAAGCGTTCATCACAGAAGTTGCTTCACACTTCTGGAAGATGCTGCAGTTTCAATGTGATCAGACCATGTTGTAGAGACAACCAGGTGAAATGCTAATTGGCTTATTGATGAACAGCAGCGTGTGAGCACTCTCTTGAAATTGCTTCGGTGCAGTGGTGACAAATGGTTCTGTGGAATTGTCATCTCAATGCATGATAATAGCAAAGTAAAAAAAAACAAAAAATAGGGAAAAGGAAAAGAAAGCCAAAGTTTGGGAAGTGCTTGGGAACATGGAATAGAGAACATCACCACTGTACAAGCCCATACCGTGCTTGCTTCTTGAATGCACTTTCAGAACCATCTTGAAGAGAAATGAGATGAATTTTGGAAATGAATGAGAGTAAAGTCGAAGGTAGGAATTAACTTCCATTTGAGGAATGAGTAAGCAAATGAGACTTCTGTAGCCTCTGCAGGAAGATTTGCTGCGTGTAGAGGTGTTTCTCATGGTGTTTTAAACAGTCACTAATAAAAGGTGATTACTGCACATGGATGCTCAGGGCTTCCTGTGCAGTTCCCCCTAACACTAATTGGGAGTCTCCAACTATAGAGATATTCAAGACCCTCTGGATGCTTACCTATTGTAGGGTACATGCATTAGCAGAGCGGTCTGATTCGATAATCTCTGGAGGTCCCCTCCAAGCCCTGCAATGCTGTGACTTGGTAATTAAGCTGTGGTACTCCTTGCCATTGATATTGCAGATTCTAAAAATGTATAAAAGCTCTACGGAAGGTTTGACAAGTTTATGGGTGGCAAATCTATTGAGGATTGGACAATTGTTATATTTACAGACACATAAAATAACCATCCTCTGGGAGGCATCTAAGTTTGGCATTCCCAGAAGCTGGGCACATATTCAGGGAAGGATTCCTACGTGCTTGTTCTGTCCCTGTTCCCCTGCCTAAGAGTTTACTTCTGGATACAGTTGGAGGCAGGATACTGGAGGGTAGCCCTGCACTCTGAATGTGCAGCCAGTCCAACATTTTTATGATCTCAGTCACGAACAAAGCATTCTCATCTTTCTGTTACACACACTAAGGTGATTAAAATCTTGAAGGCAGACCGTTGAGAAATTTATATGAAGAATTCTTCTCTCTGTAAAAAAAATTGAACAGGGCCAAAATCATAAGCCGAATGAAATTGTTTCATATATCCCACTTTTTATGATGCATAGTGCAGAATAAGGTAAAATCAGCTCAGGATTTCACAGTGAGTACTACAGTTCTGAGAAGGAAGAAATCAAAGCTGCACACAATAGACTTCCTGCTGGGAAGCTGAGAGGGGGGGGAACTCAGTATCCCAAAGGATGTGCTGGTAACAACCCCAAACTAAACCAAGAGATGTGAGTCATCAAAGTTGCAAAGCTACAGGAGAAAATCCAGGAAGCCGGATGCAAAATAGAAACATGAGGGAAAAGGGGGGAGAAATAACAAGAAGAAAAATAAATCATTTATAGTAAGAAAAGATAACTTGGAGAAAGTTACCTGGAGCAGAAAAGCCCTAGCAGTAGCCTCACCACCAGCCTTTCAGGGAGGCATAAATTTGTGAGAGACTCAAAAGAGGCAATACTGTGTGCCACCAGCATTTCATAACCAGCGCTCTCCTTTCCAGTGCTTACTCTGTGAATACAGGCACAGGTGTGAGGTGAGCTAAACTGGGAAGGGCTCATTATAAATTAATCTTTGCTGCAATCACACTTGTGGTTCCAACTAGCCCATGGATTTTGCTGCGGAGCAGAGTTTGAAGATCATGGGGTGCTCTACATTCTGCGCTACATGGGGTGCAGCTCCAAGATGAGGAAGCCTGAAGGAGGGGAAAGCAAAGCAGCTAAGAAGGAACCTTACCTTAAAATACAATCTGGAATTACAGGATATTTTACTTCTTTGTTTATTTATTTATTTTTAACATTTTTCAGCCTTTTAATTATTGTTCATCTCCATTAAACTGTACTTCCCTTGTCCCAAAAGCTTGACCAGTGACAGCAGACTTACGTGATGTTGAGAAATATGAGCTAGATTTCTCCGGGAATAAAAAGTTTGTATGCAGTTTGCATTCAGGCACTACTAGTACACCCTAAAATCTCTTTCTTCTGCCAGACTATAGACACTAGTGATACAGATTCCCTTCAGAAAGAGAATGCCCAAAGAAAGGCAATAGAGTTGCTGAAGGGTCCAGAGCACAAGACTTATGGGGAGCGGCTGAGGGAACTGAGATTGTCGTCTGGAGAAGAGAAGGCTTAAGAAAGGCTTCATTTCTTTCTACAACTCTCTAAAGGGAGGTTGGAATGAGGTGGGTGTACCTCTTCTCCCACGTAACAGAGCTAGGAAAAGATGTAATAGCCTTCAGTTGTGCCAGGGGTACACCCGCTGTACGCGGCGAAGCAGCGCGTGCCATTTCCAAAAACAGAAAGGGCGTACGTGCCGTGCGACTCCAGGAAGATCCAACCGGACACAAAGGAAAGCTGAAACACTCAGCTGGAGCCCAGGGGAACACCAACAGAGGCAAAAGCAAACAAGAACCCAACGCAAGGCATTTGTCACAGGAGGAGGGGCAGCCGCTTTCCGCCCCCACTTGTTCTGCCCGCAGCCCCGCCCCGCCCGCGGGGGCCCCTACGAGCGCGGGCGCGCGCCGGGTGGGGAAAGCGCGTTCCTGTGCCCGGCTCTCACAGTCCCCACCCCCGGGCTCGCGGGGCGAGGGGCGGGGCTAGCCTCGTTCCCACCCCGCTAAGTCCATATAAAGGCAGCGATTCCCCCCCTCGCCCTCTCTTTTCCTGTGGAGCGGCGGCGGTGGTGAGGGGTCGCGTGGCGGATGAGTGCGGCGATGCGCGAGTAGAGCTGAGGGGCACCTGGGCTAATTGGGAGGGGGAGGGGGCACCGCGTGGCGATGCCGCGCGATTGTTTGAAGCTGGAGGAGGGGGCGGTGCGTACGGGGTGCGGGCGCTGCTGGCCGGCGACCGCCATGGGGCCGCGGCCCGGGGGTAAAACGACACGGCGGCGAGGGGACGGAGGGGAGAACTACAGGCCCCGGCGTGCCCCGCGCCCTGCGGGGATTAGGGGCGGTAGAGCGGCGGGGTCGGTTTCCCGCCGGAAGCGGCGCGGGGCACTCTGGGAAGTGTAGTTTGTGGAGGCGGCGGCCGCGTGGGCGGCGGGGTCCCATTTTGCCCTGGTGCGGGCGGTGCCCGGCGGGGCTCTGCGTGGCCCGCGCCATTTTGAGCGTGGCAAAGCCTTCTGGGGCTGCTGGGAGAGGGGTGCCCGCCTTCGTCGGCGGCTCTGAAGGGCTGAGGGTAGAAGCAGCTCAGTCCTGGATTGAGGCGGCTCTCCGTTGCACTTAGTTTGAGTTACCAGTTCTCATGCTGGCACGTAAGCTGACGTGCCCTAACTTGTGAGGGCGTTTTGAAGAAGTCAGTGGCCCTACGTAGGGCTGTGTGCCTCGTGAATCACTAAATCAACGCTTTAAGTGTTGAGGCGTGCGTTTCTTGCTAGACAATGAGAGGAGAATACAACAAGCTAAGCTTTATAGAAATACATATCTTTTAAATCTATAGCCTAAGATGCTGCTTTGTCACTGGGGATGCTGGTGTCACTGAGCAGTAGTTGCCCTGGAAGAGCAGGAATCATGGCAGAGTTGTGGACTTATCTGCAGGCAGCAATTAGGAGCTGTGTGCTTTCATGTAAGAAGCGATCGCTCTGTCTTCAGACCTCTCATCTGATTACATCCCCAGTCAGGTGTCACATTACTGAACAGTGAAGTTACTGTATCTTTGCTAGCTGTTAGGCTGTGGTTATTGGGTGCCATAAAGGTACTTTAATTGCTTTGATCTGAAAGCCAAGTTTTGTAATCTTATCACAGGGCGGTGGCCCTTATTTCATCTACACTGTAGCAATAAACATTTTTGCTGGAAGAAAACACATATTTGAAATGTGTATAACAAATACTTCCCTTGCCTTGTGTTTCTTTTGTTAGGTTTAAATCCTTTCTACTTAGTTAAAATGGAATTCTTAGCGTGAAGAAAAACTGTTAATGCAGAAAGGGTAGAAATCTCCATCTAGTGCATTTTATTCAAAATCATTTGAAGGAAGTTTAACACTGAGTAAATGGAATTATTTCTGCGGTGCCTCTAATGTGGATTTTGAATGAATATAATGTGTTCCTTTGTTACTTAAACAGCTGTATTTCTTGCTGCCTTCTGAAAAACCTGGGAAATAAGGCTTGAGTACTTAACATTTCATTGCTTCTGAGTCTTTAGAAAGTCTTGATAGACATTATTAAGTATCCTAGTACTAAGTATCTGCTCATTTCAAGTGGTAAGTTTGTCTGTTGTTTATTTTTAGGTACGAAGCAGAAGCTTTCAGTGGCGTCCAATATGTTGTACAGAAGCATTAAGGTAATAGTTATTTTCTCAATGTAGGAGTACATTTCCATTGTTGATCAAGACAGTAAATGTTTCCATTCCAGTTTCTACACTTTTGTCTGACAAAAGCATAGACTGTGTAAGGTACCAGAGATTGTCATCTTCATATGGCGAGTGTAACAAAATAAAAAAAAAATAGTTGCAGGACATTGTGTTGCCTTTAAACTGATGAGTAATTATGTGAGTTAAGACCACTGCTGAGGTCACATGCTTTTATTATCATTTCTGTACCACTTCATTAAGCATGAGGGCCTACATGACAGATGACTTGATTAACGTGCTTCGCCTTTGAGATAAATGTAATTTACTACAAATTAACTGTCTTGTGTTGGGCATGTGTTGGAGCTAATGTGAATCCACATACATGGCCCTATTTGGATTTAACTACTGGTTCTGTAAACTGTGGACAGTACAATAGTTCAGTTGGAAGGAATCTATAAATATTAGGTATAACGCTGTGAATAAATGTGTAACATAAAACAGAAATTTAAATGTCTTGGTTCTTCATTCTTCTACTGTGCATAGTTTGTAAGTTCTTGGCAGACAGCTGTAGACCAATACTATTTTTTTTTTTGTATGAAAAGAAATTTTAGTGACTGCTGATCACTTCCTGACATAGTAATGTGTGAGATGGTGCTTAGACCAATGTAACAGATTTTCTACTTGAACTGATTTTTGCTTAATTTTGATTTCAGCCCGTCACGAAGACACCATCGGAACTAGAAGAGTATTTGGTACACACCAGTGGATTTTCCTGAAAGCTGTGTATGTTTTGAATTATTTGTGGGGATAAATTAACTTGTTAAATGGCTTAGCAACATGCAAGTGATCAAATTAGTAACGCCATTAGTTTTAAAAATGAGATATTATTGTATTTCAGGCGTTATTTGACAGGATCTATGTTGAAATGTGTAGGCTAAGGAAGATGGGTGGGTGAATATTTCAGTCATTTCAAACCACTCATGAAGGAACTGGTAAAATATGTTTAAGATTTACATTGTAAATGTGACAAAGATTACCTCAAGGTGACTTATAATTATCTGTCAGTGTACACTTTATCAGAAAATTAGAAGACTCGAGGTGAAGAAAATGAAGTTGACAGCTGGAAGTTCTTTGTCAGTATAAACAGGCAAATCTAGCTCCAAGTTTTCTATTAAAATGTATTACTCATTTTTTAAGAGTATAGTCAATATTCTCGCTTTCTGGAAATGCTAAGAAACAATAGTAGGATCTGTATCAGATTAACTCGTCAGACTCAAATGCATGCGACCAATGGCTTTGTCTGGAAAGTAAAGATGGGAGGAATGGAGAGATCCACAAGACCAAAACTTGGGCATCCCAAATGGGCTGTGTTATGTTACTGAATGAACGTATTCTAACTGATTGCTTTATTTGTTTCTAGAATGGCTTATGAACAGTTTTTAATAATGGAAAAGTTGAGTGTTGTGATGAAAGACCTCCTGGCAACTCTACTACAACAGATAGAGGTAATATTTATTGTTGCATTGCTGGAACTTTTGTTGAGGTATTCCCTGTTAAAGCCATGTGTGTTCCCTTTCCAGTACAATTATCTGAGTGGTGGATTGTGATGAAGTTGCCATTTCTGATTTGTTGATGAAAAACTTCATACGGATCTGGCTTCTGAAACAAAACCACTTTTCTTTCAAAAGACCTTGCTGTCACTCACTTTCCCAGTTAGTTTTACTTCCATGCTGTCCCCAAATACAAGTTCCTTGCTGTGAATAAGGGTTTTGGCGCGCTGCTGAAACTTGCCTTATGGACATATGCTGTTGCCCAGCAAATGGTAGCACCTTTAAAGAGAAGAAGGCAAGCTTCAAGGTGTCTTGTCTAGGAGCTTAAAAATGAGAAACTCTCAACAACTATTGAAAGTGTCCTGGTAAGAAAATGAAGTGTTCCTGGGTTTTGGGTTAGTTAATGACACCTGCACTGTGCCTCTCAGAAAGCATCGTTAACTGAAGATGCGTTCAGATGTGGGCATTAAGGAGGGCTAAAGTTAATGATTAGAAGTGAACTGTGATGAGTTAAAGCTGTTTCAGCTCTAGTGTTAGTCTAGCCCTTCTGGATTAGTTTAAATTTACCTGCAGCAGGCAAAGTGTGCATAAGAGCACACACTGTGCCTTAAGCGTATTGGTGGCTGTTCCCCCAAGATCTTCATTTTTCAAATTTTTCTGAATTTAATCTTTTTCAATTAAATGTGGGTCTTGAAGCATATCTTCTGAACAAGTTCAGTTTTTATATAAAAAGTTAGAATCTAGAAGTGTGAGGTTCTAATTTTGCTCTCTTACTACACATCTATATTCACTCCTTCCTGAAGAAAGGAATTGCTATCTGTAAAATTGTCGTGGTTTGCTATGTTAGACAGAAGTCTAGAGGAAAGCTGAAAGTAGCAAGCCTTGTTATAAAACTGATTGGTGCAATTCTTGTCTTTGCAGGGATGCTTGAAGGCTGCTTCTTGAAGGTATGAATTCAATAAATGATAGAACTAAATTATAAAAACACTTGTCTGACTTTTGAGATCAGATTATTATTGTCCCATGACAAGTAAAACATGAAAAAAATGATACACTTCATAGTTGTTACAGGCCATGAAAACTTGGCAAGCTAGGTTTAAATAACTGTACTTAAAGCTGCATTATCATGTCAACTCCATTTAAAAGTATGAGGTGACATGTAAACAATTATTGCAGATGGTGTATCTGAAATATAGTAGAGTTTGTGTCTGCGTCATGGGAAATGCTGCAATGTTTCTTCATCTATATTTGCCTTAATCTTAAGATACCAGTTCCAGCTCAATCTTCCTGTTGCTGCAGGAGTTTTGTATAGAATAATACCGTTTTTTGATGTATTGCTTGGTGATAGATTTGGGCTTTTAATATTTTGATACAAGCTGAGAACCGTATTTTCACTATCGTTTTCAGAAATTAAGCTTTTGATTGTGGTAGAGGGAGACTTAGTCTTAACAGGCTAATTGTCACAGTATAGCAAAGTTAAATAATTTCCAGGCAAGGCATGTAAAAAAATCTTACTTTGATGTAAGAACACTTGTAGGTTAACTTTTGTGGAGCATTATGAGTACTGGTGTTATTCCACCACATGCTTAGTAATGTATGAGAGACAAATAGTAAGCTGTGTTCTGAGTGATGGAAGAAAACATTTCTGAGCTAATAAATGTCTCTTTTCCAGCAGGAAAATGGTCACAACTGTATGAAAAAATGCTTATAATTTGCTCAGGTATGTAATCAAAACTTTTCCAAGCACTTCATGATTAAGTCTGAAGTCTGTGTTTACAAGAAATGTTTAGTATCATGTCTGTTGCTAATGGATAACTGATACAGTAGGTTTGTACAGTAATTTAACTACTTACTTTGTAAATGTGCTAAATATAAGATCACTTACTACCCAAGGGACTGCATGTGCCAGTAGTTGTGCCTAACCTTTACTAACCTTCAGATCTACCTGTGAAGTTTTAAATAGCTACCTTACGTGTCAAAGGACCAAGTTTTTTTTTCTCATTGTTGCAATCAGCATCACTATCAAAAAAGAAAAATGCATCATGTATTAATTAGGTTTCCTTATACAGTACTGTTTCTGCATCTCATCTGTGATGATCCTATCCCGAACCTGAATTCTCTGCTGAAAAACCGAGTACGGATCCGGCATCTGAGATGAGATCAAAAGCCTAGTTTCAAACTTACTGAAAACTATGACAAGTTCTGTGTGGTTTTAGGTGCTTTTGCAAAAAAGGAAAAAAAAAAGTATGCAAAGTGTGTGCTTATTTGCAAGTTTAAATTTCTTCCTCCAATGAACCATTTTATTTAGACCTTGTTCTCCTTTTTCCAGTGAGGTGGAACGTTTTTGTCAGTGCTGCTTGACAAATGTGGATGATCTGTAACTGGAAGAAGGTGTAACACCTGAAGAGATGTTCTCGCTTGGAGTGGGACCATGCTTTTAAAATCCTGCTGAAACAGTTGTTGAAATTATTTAGCAGATATTGTTATCAAAAACTGCACGTGAACCAAAATTACTGTCTCTGCATATTTAAACTAGTGCTTTTCTCACTACATCAAACTGCCCTCTTTGGGAAGGATGACTAGCATTAGGGAATGAGTGGTGAGCCTCAGTGTATGAAAAGAGAAACACTGTTGGTCCTTCCAAAGTGGAAGGGTGTGCAGACTTTATGATACTGAGCATCTGTAGTAACTCAAAACAATGGAAGTTGCAGGTAGGCCACGCAGCATTGATACGTAAGTTCAAACTACCTTGAGTGCTTCTTGAAGATGTCACCTGGGAGATGGAAGGAAGTAGTGGTGTGGAAGCATCAACGTGAAACACTTGTTAAAAAAGAAACACTTGGAATTTCAGTTAGCGTGAGGGAGGTTGTGGTTACAGAAAAGGCATGGATTAAAGCATTTATTTTCTTCCGTATCTAGTTAGGGAGAGAAGGAAAAAGGGAGTTTTCAGTGAGCTGCCAATTTAGCATGAAAAGACCAGTATTGGAACTGGAACTGTGCCCACTGAAGAAGACATTGGCAGTGTTACCTGTTCCTGGTGTGGGAGGACAGGGAGTATAAACACTGGAACTTTGGCTTGCAGCAGTTACTAACCACACAGTAACATGTTAATAACATGTTTGTTGTATTAATGAAATCATCGCTTCCACTAATGAGGAGAGGAATTGTAAATTGATTGTATAAGTTGCCTTTGAAGATAAATTATGCATGAAAGATGCAATCCACCTTGAGGTGTGGCTCTTGCACTGCATTCTCAGGAAAACTTTATAAAGGAGGGAATGTGACAAGTGCATGGTAGCCAATGATCAGTAGTGCTGTGGTTACTGAATGATTTTGGAATGTAGCAAAATACAGAAACAACCCTGTAGTCTGCAGCCAAAAATGACAGCACTGGATGCTAGCAGTTTACTTCCTTTAGGGATCTGAGAAGAACTTCATGAAATACACTTATTTTTAAACACCAAATTCTTGAAAGACCTGTTTTCCTGTCAGTGCACTACCACAGAAGTGCAGAACACTAAGTAGCAGCATCTGAATCATTGGGAAGGTCAGAAAGAACTATCTGGCTACAGAGACATGCATTAATGATACTGAATTTCAGGATGGCATGGCTTACTGCATAACCTCTGTTTTGGTTATTCAGTAAGTAATAATCAGCTGCTTTGGCTGGCCAGAGGCTGCTTCTCAGTGAGTAACTGTATCACTATTGAATATATATCATCAGAAACTGCAGAATTTTACTACAGAAAACCTTTCCCTTGATGGCTTTCATCAGGATTTATTATCCATTAAATGTTGCTGAGAAGGGTAGGTATTTCTGTGCTATGTTTTGTACATGCTCTTTCTTGAATAAAGATGAGGATGTGGAAAACTTAACCTAGCTGTTGAACGTAAGTTCTGTAGTCGCTTAAGGTGCTTCTTGACGACTCATTATTTTGCAAGGGCTGCAGAGGCAATGTGGCCTTACTAAAGTACTGGTGCAGGGCATGCTGAACATGTGACATTCCAACACACTGCTTGTCTGGCTCCTGGACAATGTAAGCTCCACTGGCAGTTACGTACTTCAGAGTGTGGAGGGATCAGTCTCCCATCTTAGGTCCATTGCATTTTTTTGCTCTTTTCAGTGGTGTGCACACCTCTGAACAAGGGGTAACAGACAAAAATTGGGAGCATGCGAAATTCTGTGCAAACCTGAAGAAGAACTTCATTGTGAGAATGACAGAACAGTGCCCAGAGAGACTGGAGCCTCCTCTGGAGATAATCAAGATCTGCCTGGACACTTTGCTGTGCAACCTACTGTAGGGAACCTGCTTAAGCAGGGATGGATTGAATTTTGATTCCCCAGAGGTCCCTTTCAACCCCTACAATTCTCTTTTTTTATTGAGTTGATGCTGCTGACAGTGTTTAGTGAAGATGTTCAGGCAGTGAGTCAGAGGTTGACAGTCTTAGGGCACACTGTAGGGGAAGGAGTATATTGAAAACCAGAAAAGGATAGCAGTATTTGCTAAGTAGTGTATTAGCTTTCCTGAAAGGGTATTTACATAGCTTATATAACAGTACAGGGCAGTAATTTATTTGTGGTATGTTTTGAATGGAACAATGTCTTTTTGGCTGAAGCTAATACAAAGCATCTGAAGCTTTTGAGGAGCTCCTGCTATGTGTGCATCCAGTAAAACTGATGTGGACCAGTTGCTCTTCTAATTTCTGGCATCAAAAGACTAGAGATAGTTTCAGTATTAGGGATGGTACTTGAATACCCAAAGTACTTCAGTGTAAATCTAAAATACTGGGGATGTTCTGATCTAGGATTGGCAATGCTGCAAACCACTTGTGGAAGAGACAAGAGGTGTGTCCTGTCAAGCTAATGTTGTGTGGCAGCTTTGGTGGCATTGCTGCCTTCTCTTAATAGGACAAATATGCCATATAGACTTTGACTGAGAGCTGTACTCACAAGGATGGACATTGCAATTGAATTAACAGCTGGTAAGTTACAACTTCCAAAGGTGGAAGCTCAGCAATCAGTTTTTCAGGAGGGACTCATTCACTCAAGATGGTTGACCAGTCACAGCAGTCTGAGCAGTGTTAGACTTTGTCCAAGGAAAAGGCTTTTTTTTTTTTTCTTCTTTTTATTTATTTATTTTTACATTGGAGGGCATATTTAACCCTGAGTTTGGGATGCTATTTTTTTTTTACCCCCAGTTTTGACCCTTTCCCACAGTTGAAAGGACAAATAAAGTTGTAATGAATGAATTTGGCAAGTGTCTATTACAGGTGAGCAGAATCCACGTAGAAGCCTATATATGCTGTGTGTGTATGGCCAGTGACTTGCATTCTTTGTTGTTCTCATTAGAGCCAGCAGTACAAGTAACTGTCTGCTTTTCTTAAGAGGATGTAAACTGGAAAATTAATTCCATCTTCTTTCAAACCCGATGTGGCTTTTTAGTAGATAGTCCAGTCAGGCTATCAGCTGTGAAAACAGTACTCCTCAGCCATTGTTTAAAACTTCCTGTAGGCTCTGCAAGACAAAGTAGTATTTTATGCTCAAAAGAATGACTGTATTGAGTAAGACAAAATCTGCCTTGCTCAGTATTCTGTCTGAGGATGACCAGTATAAGAAGCAGGAGGACACAGATCCTTTCCAGTGAATTTCCTAAGGAGGTATTCATTCTGCTTGAATGTTACTTGGCAATTATGACCTACCTCTAAAGAGATGTGAAATGTGAATGTTACATCGATTATAAAATGCATATGATTGCAACAGCAGGGAAATAGATGAAGACTAAAGTAACAGCTTATTTCTTTTTCTTTGATTTATTAATACTGATTTTGCTTTCAGCTCTTACACTAATGAAAGCTGCAGTAACTGGAGACCAGCTAAGACAGTGTTGCTAGGTCAGTGTTACTGTTCAAAATACATTGGAGATGAAAATTTGATCTGCTGATGTATGTTCTCACCTTCAGTAGCCCTGAGCCTTACTTCAGGCTTGTAACAAGTCAGTACTATTTTTTGCTTAGGATTGAAGCTCCCTGTAACTGAAGGAACATTGTCTCTGCAATGACAGTAGTAGTTGAAAAAGTGTAGATAGAGACTTATTACAGACTGACCTAAAGTAAACTTGAGTTACTTTGTGTTTGTGAAAAGAAGCTAACAGATTAATAGACTCAAATGCTTAGACCTTATTTTGAAACTGGTAGGCTGAGTGAAAAGTAAAGATTGTATTTTTAGATCATCTAAAGGTCATTGAAGAGGAAGAATATGCAGCTACGTTGTGATTAAGTTACCAATTTGCTTTTGCTCACAAGGTTTGGTCTGTGGAAACTGATGCTCCTCTGTCTTCCTGTTCAATGGTATTAACCACAGTGTAAAAAGTTAAGCAGCAAGGAGTTACCTTTAGAACATCTTAAAATATTCTAATTTGGATTACAGGCAATAGGGCCACTGAAAACCTTTTTTCTGAGTGAAGCAATCTTTGCATCAAGACCCTTAGGCAGCATTGATTTCAGTCTTTTTGCTATTTTTTTTTTCCCTACAAAAGAACTGCCATGGTGTTTAGAAATAGCGTGACTTTCACCTATGAACTTTTAGTTTTTAACTGGAAAAGACTGAACAATTCTAGTGCTGGTAAGTACATTTAAACCTCTTAGGTAGGACTGTCTGAATGTGGCAACCTGTAGTTCCTATGTCACAGCATAGTGGAGAAAAGGGTAGCTTTTGCTTGTAAGACTAGCAATCACAGCATACAGATATACTAAAACTAATATTAGAGGAGTAAAAAGTACAGCACTGACTAAATGAAGATTTTCCACCAAAGGAGTCAAAAAGATGTTCTTGCAATTCAGGATTTCATACTCAAATTCCATACTACTACGCCTTAAGCAGTAAGACCAGCTTAACTTCCTAATGAATGAGACGCCCTGTAGTGCTTGCAGCCTCAGGGCAGCAATTCTACATCATACTGTAGCAATGTCCTTCTTTGGCCCTTTTGGTTTCAGGTTTTACTTTCAGTTAACTGTAGGCATAAGTTCCACGGAGGCTCTTGCGAGCAGTATGTTACAGGTGAGCTGTGGTGTAAGGACTATTGACTTTGTGATGTCTTTTACCTGACCAACTTAAAAATAAAAAAACATGTTAACTTCTGTTTTGAGCTGAGGAAACTTGTCAGTGCTGAGATGGCACTCCTAGAAGCATCTTGGTCTAAACTTCTGAGAGAAATGCTGCTTTTCCTAAAAAGATTAATTTGGATGTTCCAGTTAGCACTTCACTGATGATCAGGAAACATAAAAATTTGTTGATTCTCAACTAGGAAGAGGCTCTTAAGCTGATGAGAGGTGTATGTATATTTGTTCTTTCCTTAATCTGTAGTTCTTAGAGATACTGCAGTAGATCTGTTGAAGCTTTGAGCTCTCTCCCAAAGTGAGCTTTCTTTGTGAGCATTCTTACTCTGCCAATATTGGGTCCTTGGTGTCCAAAACTGTTGTCTTCAGTTCTGTATCTCAAGATCCTTTCCCCCTTCTCTTTTATCCCATATGTTAGTCTGTCCAGTATTGCTTTTCCCAGAAGTTATGCAGCAAACATCCTAAGAACCAAGGCAAAAATATAAAATTACAAAAGATAACTACATAGGCCTTCAGTGTGAGACTTGAGTGAAGGAAGTAAAAGTCACTGGAATTGTTATTCTGTAACATCTGTCCAACACCTGTTGGGCTGTAGAGACAAGACCGGTTCCTGTAATTGATTTGACATGACAGCTGTGATTTGCTGTTCAGAAGCCATGAACAGAGCCTACAGATAATTTGCTGATTTGGTAAAATGCAGATCTGTGAAGAATGACAACTAGTTGGACTTTAGGTTGCATCAGATGTAGAAGAGTGACATCTCCACTTCTGGACTGATATTGGGCTCTCCATACCTGCAAGGTCCAGGCAATGAAGTAGCTAGAACAGGGGGAAAGGTGAGATTTCTTCTACATTAAAACATTCTTGGAATGTAACAAGGGAAAATATCAACCATAATCTGCATAGTATTCTCACTTTTTTCTGGCTCAGAAAAATCTCACTTCTCCACAACTAGGCTCTGAACTTGGCTCTCTGCACCTTGAATATTTTGAGGTCTGGCTGGGAAAAGAAGGCACCTCAAAATTATTACAAAAGTAGAAATGAGCTGTGAAGATTCTTCTCTAGCTGCAGCAAAATAGTTATCTTATCAGGATAAAACTGGCATCTTGCCTGAAAGCATACTGCCATTAGCAGTCTGATGAAGAGGTTTAAAGAAATTTCCTCATCTGTCTTTATTTCCTATCAAACTTCTCTCAGAAACTTGGCCATTAAGGTAAAATAACAGTGCGGAAGATTTTCTGTTTCGGGCCAAACTGCAGAAAGTCATCCATGAAATTAATTTGCTTTTTGAGGCTGTCTGAGACAGTGTCCCTTTTTTTGTATGAACAAAACCTTTGTATTAACTGGCCCTTCTCTACTGAGAGTGATAGACTGATTGCATAATAGATCTGGCTAGCAACTGGGGAGTGAAAAAGAGCCCAGGCAAAAATACTAGTAGGTAGAGGGTAGATGAACCTGCCTGTGGTATCTAGCAATAGGACAATAAATAGTGGTCTTCAGTTGTGCTAGGGAAATTCAGGTTGGATATTAGAAAAAAAATATCTTCTCAGAAATAGTGGTGAGGCAGCAGCATAGGCTGCCCAGGGAGGTGCTGGAGTCACTGACCCTGGCACTGTTCAAGAAAGGTGTGGATGTGGCACTGAGCGACACGGTTAGTGGGCATGGTGGGGACAGGTTAACAGTTGGACTTGGTGATCTTAGATGTCTTCTCTAACCGTAGTTCTTCTCTAACCTCTTTTAGTCTGTAGAAAGCAGGTGAACGGCTAAGCTAGAATGTCTCATGTTTGGCTTTGGGTAGGTATTTACATCAAACGTATATTCATTATAAATATGTTTCCACTTCAGTCGCAATTCCAAATTTATATTTTTGTAGGACCAAGGAGACTTCTGAGTTTATTTTCTGGAGACGGACTGGAAGAACAATATTCCTCGTGTCCCCTGTGGATCAAAGGGGGTTGGAAAATGTTTTAAACATCAGTTTTAATTTTTCTAGCCCAGTTGCTAGGCAAAATTAAGGTTTACCTTAATCACTACAACACTGCTTACCTCTAGCAGCATAATGCAGCAGTAATAGTTATTCCCACATTAAATTACAGGATTTGTTCAGGTGTGAGAACAGGTTATGTTGTCTGCACTGCCCCGTGCAAAACTATGAAGAAATACCTGGTCTGCTCTGCATGAGCTGGAACGATTAAACTCAGACATGTCTGCCAGCCAGGATAGCCAAGATCCGACTCGGTATTTCACCAGCATAGACTACTGGAAAGCAGCAAGCAGAGCCTGAAGTACTGACAGTATTTATATACCGCATCTGTGTAGTAACTACTGCCTTGTACCTGCAAGGAGTGTAAAGAAAAAAAGTCCAGTCTTAAAGGGGCCATGAAGACACAAGATTATTTGGACTCACCCATGCTTGAAAGGATTTTTAGGTTGTTTGCTTACATATTAAATAGTATGGAACACTTAACCTGAAAGCTGTGTTGCAACTGCTGCATCAGGCACTTTCCCTCCTGGGTAATCAGCAATGTTGTTGCTAGTCAAATAGCTCTGGGACACGAGTTCAGATGCTGACATCTGACCATCTATGCCACTGGAGGGTTAATACAGACCCTGGGTGAGCTAGCACTCATGTGGAATATTTGGGCATGGCTTAGAGATTGATGTAAATGAGAACTGAGCTACGGGAGCCAAGCTGTGCTGTTCAGAGCAACCTTAGATGATCCCAGTGGTCCCTATTTTGCTGTTTCACCATTCAGTTGTTTTGTTTTTTGGTGTGTGCCAAATACTGGAAGCCTGACAACTGCTAGCCCAGGAAAGGGATGTTTGGATGCTGCTGTACAGGGAGGTTATAGGCAGGTCTGGGCAGTACTCAGGATGGAGGAAAACCTACATCAAGCTGTCGGTTCTGCATTGACGCAGCTTGTGGATCTACTTCACAAACTGCTGCTTCAGCACTTGGCTGCCTCCCCCTGCATGAGTGAACAGGACAGCACTGCTGTCCTGCAGTGACTTCAAGATGCTTCAATTCAGATACCTAGGAGGAATGCTCTCTGCATGACTCCAGGTCCTTCTTGTAAGGCAAAGAGCACTTGAATGGGATTGAATCCGTTTTCTCTAGCCCCTCTGTCCTACTTTGAATAATACTGGAGTGGAAGGGGCTAATGCTCTCACTTTGCTTAATGTTTTTTCTTTCATTTCAGCTTTGCCAAATACTGACCTTGGGGTAATATCTGATGCTTTAAAGCACCAGATGGTAGGTAAGAGAAAGAAGACCAAAAAAGCAGTTATGGTCTAACTCATTTTTGTACCCACAGCAATAGTAAAGCAACACTTCAGATTGGGTGGTTTGTTCCCATAGCTCCCTCACCCTTTATAAGCTTATGAGCTATTTGTATAAGAAATCTGTGATTTGTTAGATCTGTAGTGGGATGAGGAATATGTGATTAGAGGGAATCTGGATGAACATTGGCTCGTACAGTTCTGCAAGAAGCGGGGAGGGTTTGGGATGAAGAACTGAGCAACTGTACGTCCAGCGTGTTGCAGTGGCACTGTTTTGTACAGTTACAAGCAATATTAGGTTTCTGGTAGTGGGCATTAGCTGAGGAATATAGGCAAAAACAGGGCATGCATAGATATGATGGTACTTTTGGTATGTTCTCACAGCCTACACTAAATGTTGCTGTAGAATTTAAATTAGAGTGATCTTTGCATGATAATAATTTTAGATGGGAGTTTCTTCTGTTCAGCTACAAACTTCTTGATAGCTGCAACTTCATGTGATGCTGAACTCCCCACTGTTGGGGAGTACACACTGTGCGTGTGTGCAGACGTAGCTCTGAGCTTGCTATCTCCAGGTCTGTCTGGTCCAGTGAGAAGAAGGGGTGAACAGCTGTTCCCTATTTCTCTCCAAGATGCTTCCGGCGTTGTAGAACTGCATTCTGTTTCTTGATTTGTCTCTCAGCCATGTTGAAGAGCCCTAGTCAATTTAGTCACACTAGCAGTGAAATGCACCTCTTGAGCATCCTTGTAATGCTCTTCTATGCAGCTTTCTTTTCTCTGTCCTTTTGTAAGTGGAGGAATTAGAACAGCATGTGGTGTTGAAAAGGCTGGCGCGATGTGGATCTATAAAATAGTACAGTAATCTTCTGGTTTGCTCCTTGTCTGTTCTGAATGCCTCCTAACACTTCTCTTTTGCCGCTAAGCAAAGGGCATCTATAGTTCTTTGTAACAAGTCTCAGCATCTGTTTTCTGAGTGATAATAGCTTGAGATGGCTTTGAGTTTGCATTTCCCCATATGCAGATAAGCAATTTGGCTGTTTTCTGAGTGTGCTAAAATAGAGTTCTCTCCTACTCCTCATCTTTCAATATTTGCATGTTTTAATCTGGTGTGCTATGAAACACACTGAATTCTACAGTGGTTGCTCTTGAGCCCATGACTGATAAATGACTTAAGAACTTGTAACTTAAATTAGAAAAAAAGCTAAAGATATTATTGGAATGTGCAGTTTCTGGTGCGCCTTTCCTTTTTCATGTTAGCTCTAGGAGGTTGGATTGGGGGCAGGATATACCTGTGTGTGCACGTTGGAGAATGCATTGAGTGGAAAGAAGAAAAAAAGTACTGGGTATTGGAGAGAAGGAATGAAATGCATACTTCAAAGAAATAAGCAGCTTGGTAATGTTTCACTTGCAGTCTTACAGCAGAGAAGCAGAAAGCAAAAGTGAGAAAAGCAGTTCAGTAAAGTTGTTTCAAGACCTTCAATGTATTTGTATATTAAAAACAAAAAACAAAAACAAAACATTAAATCAGAAGGTTCTCCAAGAGTGTCTGTTTGATGACAGGTATATAACAGGAGACATAGACTGTTATCACAAGGATTGCTATTTGCTGTCTGACTGGTGACTGACCCCTTTAACTGTAGCCCGTGTATTCTGGAGGTTGCTTATGAACAGTTATACAGATGAGCCTAAATTTTATGCACGCATGCTGAAGAGAACGTCGTATCATCTTAATAGGCATTGTAGAAGCTGAAGGTATGAAACCCACTGTAGCTGAGTCTCCTGGGTTTTTTGTTAGCTAAAAAGCTACAAAATAGTGTTTTAATGATATGGTCAGCTCTGCAGCTGTCACAATTGCTCTAGAAGCAAGGGCAGGGAGCTTGTATCCCAGTAAAAGTTAGGAGTTCTCGCAATTTTTGTTATAGTGAGAAGTCAAACTTTCGGGTGCATGCCCGTAGTGTAAATCCAAGTCACCAAGTGTTTGCAAATGTCTCTGGCAGGCACGCCTTCCACCCCCCCAGTTTTTCCAATACCCGCACAGGTTGGTCTATGTATTCCAAAAACGAAAAAGCAATCTTTCATTTTGTGGATGTTTTCCTAGGCATACAGTTTCTGTCTTCATTCTACTGATACTGAGGTTGATTACTGGGCTACATCTATAGGAACTGTCTGTCACTCTGCTTTTCCCTTCTGTGTAAAAATATCAGAGGATCAATTAGCTGTGACTGACTCTTGGTCAGCTGGGATTTTAAGTAGGGGCGCAGATCTGTGCTTATCCTAGTCATTTTTTAATTTCCATTCTATGAAGAAAAAGAAAAATGCGTAAAGGTGATTTTTCTGCTCTAAGTTGAAGCCTAAAAGGGGGAATTTCTTTGTCAGCAGTCTGCCATCTGTAGTTAGTCAGCTCCACTGACAGAGCTTAGGAAATTTTACTACTCCTATTCACCCAATGAATTACCCAGATATGAAATTTAGATAGGAGTCTGGCTCACATGTGTATTGTAAACACCTCAGCTTCTGGAAATGTCTGACAATAAAATGGTTGGGTGCAGTATTACTGAAAAAAACGGTCCATCAATTTGTTTTTCTAGGTACCCAACAATATTACCAATCTGTTTTTAAAAGCTCTTCATTTCTGAAGGGTGCAAAAAGTTTTATAAAGAATGTAATGGAATCATAGAATGCCTTGGGTTGAAAGGGGCCAGTTCCAAGCCCTGGCCGTGAGTAGGGCTGCCCCCCACCGGCTCAGGCTGCCCAGGGCACCATCCAACCTGGCCTTGAACACCTTCAGGGATGGGGTATCCACCGCTTCTCTGGGCAGCTGTGCCAGTGCCTCAGTGCCCTCTGAGTAAAGAATTTCTTCCTAACATCTAACCTAAATCTATCCTCCTTTATTTACAGCCATTCCCCCTTCGCCTATCCCTATAAGACCTTGTACAAAGTTGTTCTCCCTCCTCCTTATAAGCTCCTTTTAAGTATATGATAAAAAACTACAGCAAGCTTCACTACAGACAGCGTCTCTTTTTACTGATTGTTTTTCAGAAAGCTTCGTTTTGCAAAAGTCTTTATTATTATTTTTTTTTAATATGCTGGGTGGGAGTTAGAGCTTTTAATGAATTACTGTCGCATCAAAAGCTTGAATTTGTTCCAGTGCCACTGGAGGGATCGCAGTTTTGTTTTGCGTGTGCACTCAGCAGCTTGTGAATACCTCGACAGTGAACTGAGGCTGCAGTCGCTGCTCGTGCTTGCTCCTCTGCGCGGTCTGAGGGGGCTTAATGCGCCGGAGATGCCGAAGGCGCCGAGCTGGGCTGTGAGGCAGTAGTTCTTTGTCACTGCGCTGCCTTGGAGGACGTGAGTAACACTTCTCCTGCCCGTATTTTGCTATCTTTCTCCGGAGCTGCGGGTCCGGCAGAGTTTACGGCGCTGCCTTCTGCGAGGTTCGCGAGCTGGGGCTATCGGGGAGCCGCAATTCAGGAGGCTCCCCGATCAGGAACGCACATCCGACAACGCCCTAAACGTGGCCACATGTGCTTTCCGCGTTAGGGAGTAGAACCCGAAAGGAGTGCGGGGCCCGCTGGCACGCCGTTTCCCGGCCTCGCCTCACCGAACAGCGGCGGGGCTCCCGGCGGGAGCTCCCGGCTCTGAGGAGCGGCGGCGGGGGGCGCCGGGTGGCGCTCCCCAGAGGCGCGGCGTCCCCCCGTTGGCCGCGGGCTGCGCGCTGGCGGGCGGCCACGCAAAGCTCCGCTCTCCCCTCCCTTTGTCTGCGTGGCTTTGTCTCCTCCGTTCCCCCGCCGCGGGTCGGGACAGCCCGCCTCCGGCCGCGGCTCTCCCCATTGTGCCACCTGCACACCGTGGGAACGGCCGCTCACCCAATCGTGTCCCGCCCGGCGCGGCGCTCCGTCACGCACCGCGGTTTTTGGTTTTTTTTTTTTTTTTCCACTATGTTTGTTTCGTTTATTTAGCTTTCTTCTCCTTTCCGGGCGCTACCCGCACAGGTGCGAGGGAAGCGCGGAACGCGCCGGGCGTGCCCTGCCCTCCCCGAGCTCGGCGCGTTCCCCCGCAGCGCCCGCCGCCGCCTCTCCTCCCCTCTCCTCTCCTCTCGGCGGCGCGCGGTCTACGCGTGCGCGAGCCCCGCGTGCGCCCGCCGTGGCGGGAGGGGGCGGCGCTCCGCGGGGCGCGCGAGGGGAGGGAGGGGACGGCGGGGCGGGCGCGCGCGCGCGGGCAGCCCGGCGGGCGGGGCGAGGCGATAACCCTTGCGGAGCTGCCTGGGAGACCCCGGGTTTGGGGCTGCGCCAGCGCGCGCGGCGCCTCCTCCTCGCTTCCCCCCCCCACCTCCCCCCCCGCCCCCCCGAGCCGAGTGGAAGGGGCTGGGGTTGGTGCCAGCAGCGGCGTGAGCGCTCGAGCGGCCGCCATTTTACGCCAGCTCCAGCACACTGTCCGGACACACCGAGGGAGCGGAGAAGGGGGGCAGCTCCTCAGCACGCCGAGCCGCCAGCCGCGCCCCGAGCCCCTTCGCACGGCGTTTCACCCCCCGCAGCCGCAGGTCAGCTCCGGGCGGGGGCTCGGCTCGGAGCAGGGGCCGGCAGCGGGCCGGGCCCGGCTGAGGCGGCGGAGGGCCCTCAGCGCCGCCGGGCGGCGCCGCGTCGCGGGCGGAGGAGCGCCGCGGCCGTTCCGTGCGGCGGGTTGGGTCGGGCCGGGCCGGGCCGGGCCGGGGGAGGCGGGTAGGCCCGGCGGGCGGGGGCACGGCGCCGTGCGGGACGCGTGGCTCTGCCTCATTGTCCCGCCGGCCCCGCCGCGCCATTCATTGCCCGCGCCGCGCAGCGGGATCCGCCGGGTTCGCTCGGCTCCGGGGCCGGCTTGGGAGCTGGGGGCCGGCGGTGCGGCCCCGCATTGTTTCGGGGGAAGCGCGGCTCGGCGGCGGCGGCGCGGCCGGGCCGGTGGTGAAATCGGGCCCGAGGTGTTGCAACCGCGCTCCGGGGGGAATCGGGCGAGAGGTGGGGAAGGGCCGGGGCGCGGGCGGGGGGGAGCCGCTCCTCCTGCTCCCGGGAGCGCGGCGGGGAGGGGGGGAAGTCGGTCACTGGAGGAAGTTGTAGGACATCCGAGCGCGCTGAGCACGTGTTTCCAGCGGGCTCATGGCTGCCGCCGTGGGAGGGTGCGGGCTGCAACGGGCGCTTTGTTCGTTCGCCGGCCCGGTCCGGCGGGCGGGAGGGGAGCGCGGCCGCGGCCGGGGCCGGGGGCTTCGGGTCCGGGGATGGCGGTGACGGAGCGCGGCGGTTCTCTGCCTCCCGCCCCCGCCGCTGGCTCCTCGCTCCGTCCCGAACTTGTTGGGAGCTTCTCGGGGAGAGCGAGGTGAGTCAGTGTCTGGCTGCGTTGTGTAAAACCTGCAGTGAGAGCCACCCCGCCCCCGCCAGGCAGCGGCGTTAGGGCTTCCCTTTGTGTCAGGGCTCCTTTTGAGGAATTCTGTGCGTCTTCGGAAGCCGAAAGTATCCGGGAAGCGCTGCGCCGACTCCGCGAGAGCTGGAAGGGCTGCTGCACGTGTTGTCACTCGGATTGTTCTGCTTGAAGCTTAACGATTCCGCTTCTTGCGTTTGAACAGATATCTGGAAACATGGCTACTGAACATGTGAATGGGAACGGTACCGAGGAGCCAATGGACACTTCTGCTGCAGTTACCCATTCTGAGCACTTCCAGACGTTGCTTGATGCTGGTTTACCACAGAAAGTTGCGGAAAAATTAGATGAAATTTACGTGGCAGGTGAGCTGTGAAACTTGCAAAACCGTCCTAGATCCTAGGATATTTCATTGGGTTCTGCTGTCTTTGGGCTGACCAAGCAACTTCTTGTGCTTTCCAGAAGTACGGGGGCTGTAGTCTTAACAAAATCTGTGGGTTTTCTTTTATTGTTTGTTCGTTTTTGTCACTTTGTGCTATAACTTGTGGTTGTGTTTCCCAGAGACCAGTCTGGGTCAAGACACTCGGGGTGGGTGGTGGGAAAAAGTGCGAGTGTAAGCATAGTATAGCACCTGGGACAGGCAACAGCTGATGCTTAGAAGGAGCAGTTGATGTGGGCTTTGTGCATTTTTACTGTAGTTGTAGGTAATTTCAAGTGACTAAAGCCTTGGTGTAGTCATCATCTGATGTAAATGATGCTTTGTGACATGGTGTTGGAGCTCATGGATGCCAAGGTCACTGTATTCTTCCTGTCAGGCATGGCAGTGGCATAGTTAGCCTTGATTTTGTAGTTGCTGTGATCACTTTGAGTGCTGCGGTTTGCAGCCTTCTCTCAGAATATCATGGTGCAGTGTCAATCAAGCTAAGTCAAATTTTGATAGATCCTTCTGAATTCAACTTCAGGACACTGAAACGAAACCTGCCCCACGTAACATGGATTGCTGAGAATTCAAACATGTAAATGCAGTAACTCATAGTCCAAATCTTTTTCTTTCTTCTTTTTTGACACTTCTGATTAAAAATAAGCTCAGTGCTCTTAATATTCAACTTAGGCAACTAAGTGATTTCTGAAGTATAGTAACTTACTTTCAGTCAGTGACTGGTTCAGGGGACACTGAAATATGTTAGGTTTGTTAAATATGATTAAACAGAGATTGCTACCCAAATGTAATTAGTATTTTTTTTTTCTTTTCTCTAGGGCTAGTTGCACATAGTGATCTAGATGAAAGAGCTATTGAAGCTTTAAAGGAGTTTAATGAAGAAGGTGCATTGGCAGTGCTTCAGCAGTTTAAAGACAGTGATCTCTCACATGTTCAGGTAACATTAAGCAATTCGGAATATAATTGAGGGATAAACTGCTGGTAGACTGGCAAAAGGCTTGATTAAATCTCTTCAGTGAACCATATGTGATATGTAAAATGTGCTCTTGTGGAAGTTTGAGGCAAAATTAGATTCTGGTTTGTAATGTTTGCAGAACTGAAGATTAATGCATCTCTTGCAGAACAAAAGTGCCTTTTTATGTGGAGTCATGAAGACATACAGGCAGAGGGAAAAACAGGGGACCAAGGTGGCAGATTCTAGCAAAGGACCAGATGAGGCAAAAATTAAGGTATGTGCCTAAAAGATAAAAGGTACAAATACCATGTTTTTTTTGTTTTTTGCTTTTTCAAAGTGGTTATGATAGAATTCTTAGTTTTTAAGGATCTGTGCTTTCCTAGTAAAGTCTGTGTTAAGTTATTTGTCATTATTTACTAGCTTTTATTTACTTAGATTGCATCTTGAAGAGAACTTAGATGCTGTCAATTACTAGAACTGAATGTTGATACTCGAGAAAGATGTGGTGGTTTGGTGTATGTGCTGAGTATTGGCTGGTTGGCTCAGTTAGACTGCTTCACAGTTACAAGTTCCAGGAAACTTGTCAACATAGGTATTTGAGTTCAGAGTACATAAATTCAGCTAATGACTTATTTTCTTTTTTTTTCTTTTCCCCGAGTTCAGATTTAAAGCAACCCTACAATAGGAAGATACTGTTGGTGGCATAAGCTGTACTCAGAATTGTCTTAAAGAATAGATTATTTCTTCGTGTGAGTCCTGTGACACCAAGGAACTCCTGTGACAGGAGTTAGGCATACTACAGTTTCCATTCAATTCTGTGATGAGCAACTTTACCAAATGTGAAGGAAAGGAGAAAGAAGTATGCTTAGTTGGTGTCTTGGAAAGTCGAGGGAATCTTTATATATTTACATCTATAACTTTATATGAATAAAATGGAAAGTCCATGTGGTATAGATTATAGCTAACTATAGAGATTGCAAAACTAGTGTCTCTTCTCCTGATTTTCCGGCTGGAGTGCTGTTAATTATAATGATAATTAATAAGGCAGCTGATGTGCAGATCTTGTCACCGCCATATAACGTATGGACAGTATACGCTGAATACCTTAAAGTCATATGGCTATTACTGCTGATGGCTGTACCATTTAAAATCCCTCTTCAATTTTCCAGTTGTGAAATCAACTTCTGTTTATAATTGGAGTTGTTAAATGTGCAGTTCCTTTGCATGTAGCTTCGATTTGTCTTTGTACAATGTTATTAAGAAGAGATGTGCTCCAGAAGGGTGTCAGTAGGTATTTGTATACTGGATTGCAGTTAATGTTTTTAGTTGGTAACGTATTCGTAATTGTGTGCAGCGATTATAGCGAAGATCAGTTGTGCTGTGATACTGAATGTTCCCACAAGGATTGGAGGGGAGGAGGCAGGATGACAGCACGGTTGTTAGCACTTCAGTGGTGGGATACCTGAAGCAGTAGGAGCAGTGTTAGTGTTCCAGGAGTTGTAAGCACTGGAACATGTGTTCTTTAACTTCACACTTATGAGTAATCTCATTAAGTGAAGGGAACTTCTCTGCATAAACGTTTGCAGGATTGGGCATGCCAAAACAAGAAGTGGCTCTGACTGCTAAGATCTTCCTAATTAAAGGGAAGCTCGGTGTTCTAATACTTGGCCTCTTTTTTTTTCTTTTCTTTTTTTTTCCTGTGTGTGTATGTGTATGAAAATGAAGGAATCAGGGAAAACTCCATGTGAACCTCCCAATTTTCTGTTTCATTTCTTGGCAATTTGAGTAATTGTTCTGCAAGTAGCTTGTTGAAGCACTAGGCTCGTTCGCCTGTGAGAGTTTCAAAGCAATATGGTTAAAGATGAATTTTAAGCATGTCTGTTGTCTGTGAATGAAGTACATCTAAATCAGGCGAATTTCCATGTGATTTAACATTTTTAAATGGTACACTTGCAGGCACTCTTGGAAAGAACCGGCTACACTCTTGATGTGACTACGGGACAGAGAAAGTATGGCGGGCCTCCTCCAGAGTCTGTATACTCAGGCCAGCAGCCTTCTGTTGGAACAGAGGTAGGGAGGAGATCATTAATGCAGGTGCATTTTTATTTCTTGGGCGTATTTTTATTTTTTTTATAAGCAACGCTCTGTGTCTGTTGTAGATATTTGTGGGTAAGATTCCAAGAGACTTGTTTGAAGATGAACTTGTTCCGTTATTTGAGAAAGCCGGACCTATATGGGATCTCCGCTTAATGATGGATCCATTAACTGGTCTAAATAGAGGGTATGCTTTTGTCACATTTTGTACTAAAGAAGCAGCTCAGGAGGCTGTTAAGCTGGTAAGTTTTTTCATTTGCCTTTTTTATGTTTTTTTACTGAGAGCGCTGTGGCTTTTAAGCAGTTGTCCTTACGCCGATGTCTGAATGCTTAGAATTAAGCTGTGTCATTGTTATATCATTTCACAAATGTCCACTCAGCATTTTTAAGTAGTTGCACGTAATTCTGCGTATCAGTCTTTGCTGGATGTCTTAGGGGCAGAGTTAAAAGAGGTAATAATGTTAAGTTTGGTCCAGTTTGGTTGGCATTTGCTGCTGACAAAAGTTGTGTTAGTGGTAGTGACTTCGGAGCTGTTAACTGTTTGGGTGAGTTGAAGGAAGTGCTCATTGAGTTGCTGCAGTGCTAAGGATTTGGTGGGGCTTTGTACGGTTTCTGCTTTGCTCGAGTACCAGCAGAGGGCACCACGGTAGAAAAATGCATCTAAAGTCACATAATTTCATGAGATACTTCAGAGGAGAGAGAATCACTTCTTAAGGTCTATTCTGTCTGTTTCAACTGACTGGAAAACGACAGAAAAGCTATGGGTCAAAATGTTTACACTGTTTGGACAGAGGTGTGAATTCTTCTGATGTAATAGGCAAGTCATAGTGAGGCTTCCTGATTTTACACATGAAGCAACCTTTTATTTTTTTAAAGACCCCCTCATCCTTTGTCTTTCTAGTTAAATGAAATGTGAATGTTTTTGAGCTAGTTGCTGCTGCGTTGATGTGGCTGAGGTGATCCTGGGAGTGTCAGCTGTACTCATTCTGAGTTAAACTGACACTGTATAAACCCAGCAGGGTTAAAATCTCTCTCTTGTCATAAGGTAGACAATTAATCTAGCTTGCTGACACATTAATAATGAAAATAATTGATAGGGACAAATAAAGACAAGGATAAGACTGTCTCCACAAAAGGTATTGAAATATATTGGGGGAAAAAAAAAAAAGAAGTGGAAGTACAAAAAGGAAAGCAGTATCTACTGTTGAACTTTTTAAACAAGAATGTTCAGTGTTCCTGTGAGCAATCCAAATACACTTAAGAAAACTCAGCTGTTTGCGTGTACCTCTTTGTACTTTCACTGTCAGCTTAGCTATTTATAAATGTGTGTAAAGTCTTGAGAGTTATGCACATAACTCTCACATAAGAGTGGTACAAGTCAAATACGTTATCAGATATACCCATGAAATGAGGAGATTTTTCCTCAGCTACATTTTGCTTAAACACAGTGTATCTCTTTGAGGTCTCAGAAGTCATTCAGATTTTATTTCCCTACAAGTAACATGTCCGGTACCTGGCCTCAGTCTTGAACTTAGTGATATAAGGGAGGAAGGTACTTAATGCCTCTGTACGCTTGGCCTTTGTTAAGCAGGAAGAAATGAAGCATTGTTTCTTGTCTTTCAGTTAGATATCTACTGAGGGCAACAGTTGAAGAGTGTTGGGATTGATAGGGCAGATTTTCAGGCTTCGTCCTAGGCTTTTTCATAGCAGGGTTAGTTCTGACAACTGCCACAAGATCCAGTTTAGCTTTTGAGTGTTCCCAGCCGTAGCAGTCTGTCTGGTTTGGTGTATTAGAAGTTGCCCAAGTTGTCAGAGTAACTTCAAAGAGAATCAGCAAAATATGTCTGGAGCTCTGCTGAAAATAATGGGTTGATGACTTACATTAATTCCGCATCCATGAGATGGGGTGCTGAAGATCTCTGGACAGCTGTTCTAAAATCTTAGTATTTTACCTTCACTGTTCTTTTTGGTACTGCATGAAAGCTTCTGATGTGCAAGAAACTTTTCAGAGCTTTCTGGATACAGTGGGATAGCAGTCAATCTCTTCTGTTTCCCATTTTCTTCCTGGTGGCTTTTTTTTCCCTGCTTGGATTTTGAAATTGACCAAAAGTGAGGCTAAAAATTGTGGGTTGCCTCAGATTTCTGGGCAGTAAGAGGAGCTGTAAAGTTTTGTCAATACCCAAACAGCAGAAAATACTGACTTAACCTATTCTTTTACCAGAAGAAATCCTGGACTTAAAAGGTTGAAGCTCTTATTTTGTTTATGCATAGCACCAGCAGCTTAAAAAAGGAGAGCTCCTTACATTTTGTTTGAAATAACTTTGAGGCTGTGCTTCAAACAAAATATGGAATGGTGCTGTGGCTTGATACCAAGAAGACTTAAAGATATGAGCAGTGATTAATTTTATGTCTGGTACTTCATCCAGTGTGCGGCCCGCCATGCCTGCGCTCCTGCCAGCTGCTGAAGTACAAGTGGCATCTCAGGGGGTGTTCACTCAAGCGCCACCTGTCAGAAGTTGGGTGTGACTTCTTTCAGGCATCTCTTCTCTGTTGGCATGCCCGCGTTTGCCTTCTGACTCTGTGCTACAAGTATTGTGTTCTGGTTGGTGTTATACACATGTATTTGGTGCTCCTTTCTACTGTATCGTATGAAGTTGTTCTCAGTTTTGGGAATTGTTTCACAAGGATCAGTATTACTGTAGGCATGCACAGAAATGAGAACCAGTGGGCTAAGCTTGTAGCAGAACGTATACGGTATGCTGCCATAATTTGAAGTATTTTTTGACCAGAGCAAATACAAGTTTGATCAAAGTGCAGGTACAGGTGAATTATGCAAGCATTCCCCTTAAGCAGTTTGCCTGCTATGCACAGCAGTGCAGCTTGTTTACTGCTAGAAGTAAACTGCGGGTGAAAGTGGATGAAATGGCAAAACAGACCTTAACCTTGCTTCAGCCATCTGTGAATGGGTTCTTGAAGAACTTAGCAAGAAAATCAAGAGTCTTCTGTAGTGTCTAGAAGGGTACTAATGTCTCTGCTGACTCTGGGCGTGGGTTCAGTGGTGACAGGAGGGAAAAGCATTATGCTGACCTTGCTCGTTTGGTGGCCTCACTCTTGTGGCACTTAATCCAGAATTGGGCCTGCGTGTGCCTTATCTAAGTTTACAGTTGGATTGCAGACTATTTACCTAAAAAGCACCGACTGTATACTTAGGAGCACCTAATTGCAGGCTGCTTTGTCAGAGGTAGGAGAAACATGCGATAGAAAGTAGTAGTTATTGCATTGCAGTATAAAAAAAACTGATGTCTGTGGAATTGCAGTGTGTTAGAATAATTAAGAGTCATTCTCGTTACGAGGTGTGGGAGGGTCTTTTGGTTTAAATGTGGAGTCAGACTTTAGTCTTAGATTTTAAAAGTAACATCTAGATAATATATTGGATACAATTTACCTATATATTCGGTTTAAGAAGGGTCTTTTTGCGTCTTGTGTCCGGACACATCAAGGGCTACCTTTTTAAAAGGTGTTTCTTTTAAAGGATTTTTGTCCCCCAGCGTGATCTCTTTCTAGTCAGTGTTCACAACTGTTAAACATGTATACATGTTTCTGTGTGATTTTTGTCTCCAACTTAAAAATCAAGTCTTCTGCTGTCACGCGGTCAGCAGATACAGAGATGCTTTTTGCTGCATTTTGTTATATTTTGCTACATAACTAGTTGGAAAGATGCCACTGAGAATCCTTTCTGCATGTACAGCTCTTTCAGCTCACTTCTGTTACGTTCGTACAGCTTTGACAATTGTCAATTAGGCAGGGTTTTGGTTTTGTTTTTTTTAATTTATTTTTTTACAACATAGAAGTACAAATAAACATACATCTCCACCCTGATTTTTAGTGCACCAGGCAGGAAGGAGGTGTGGAAGACTTTGCATATGTGGGGAAGTTTACCACCAGGCACAAAACCACTTTCTAGATTAAATAGCTAGATTAAGTTTTAAAATGCTGTTCTACTGCTTGTCAATAAAATGTTAACCACAGAACACGTTCTCCAAGCTGAAGAACTGCTTGTTGCTGGGCTTGCAGTTGGAAGAGGGTCGGTGTACCAGCATTCAACCTCCTTGCTGTTATTTGGATATGTCTGTCTGCAGTATTTTTCCCCTTGAACTGCTGATAGGTTCAGGGTGTCTGTTTTGGGAGAGGCATTTGAACAGTAACCTTAGGATTTCAAAGCAGTGGAAGGTTCTTTCTGCTGCTTACTGTCTGTGTGTAATCTACATGCTTTGGAAAGAATTCAGCAATTGCTCTTGCATGCTTTGTGGAGAAGACCTGATCGTGGCTGTCTGTCTTTTGTGAACTACAGAGCTTTGGAAGGGAATCTGACTTGAATTGTAACACCTGTCTTGTATTATACACAATTCAGTTTAAGAATTCACAGACGCAGTGTGTAGAGGAACTTGGACTTTTTTCTGTGCTGTTGTGAAGGGATTGGCCTTGCCTTTTGTGACCTACCTGTAATCATAAGTTCTCGTAGTTGTACAAGCACAAGTCTGAAGAAACGTGCATTAAGTAGCGAGCTTGTACAAAAGAGGAAAGGTAGATGTTGGCTGGCACTATGAAAGTAGATTAAAGTACATAGGTATAGTGCAAAATAATTGAGTATATATCATAAGAATGTTTTGAATGTCAAAGAACATAATGCACTGCTAGATGTTTCACTTTCAGAAGTATTTGATACTGCTGCTGTCGGAGGAGAGAGAAAGTTCTTTGTAACTGATAATTGTCTGTTTTTCTTTCAGTACAACAATCATGAAATCCGTTCTGGGAAACACATTGGTGTATGCATCTCTGTTGCCAATAATAGACTTTTTGTTGGTTCTATTCCTAAGAGTAAAACCAAGGAGCAAATTGTTGAAGAGTTCAGCAAAGTAACAGGTAACTCAGTAACTGTTTTATTGACCTGGAAGGTGGCAGATGTGATCAGCGATGAACTTTTTGCCATCTTTGCCTTGTTGAGTGATGATGACTGATAGGACTTAGCATTTGCATTGACTTTTGGAATTGATGTTTTTTGTCTTTTTTAATGTACTGTGCCGAGGGCTGAAATCTGTAATTAAACCAGGTGTGTAGTTTCAAGCTTTACTGAGAAAATGTGTGCAGCGTTTAGAAAAGGCCATTCAAACAAATGTGTGGTTTAATTATTTCAGTACCAACAGATGTTTCAGAACTTTTCAAAACAGAACTGAAGCAGATTGGAGAACATAACTAGTTCTGTGCTTCAGAATTCAGAGTGTTTTGATAAGGATCTCTTTTTTGTTCATAGCATATAAACTTGAAAAGGTAACGTTTTATGGCTTCCTCTGTTACTGAATGCTGTACTTTAGGTTCCCTGGAGCATCACTGAGACTCTTTAGATGTCTTGAAATCATGCGAGTTTAACCTTTTGTTCTTTGGACATCCATGGAAAAAACACATGCTGATAAGTACTGTGACTTAGGGGGTTTGAGAGGAGGAGTGACAAAACAACTTTTGGCTGCCCTCCCTCCTCTGGTCAGTGAGATGAAAGGTACTCTTCCATAGCTTCTAAGTTTTCTTCACTTAATAAAAAGGTTCCTAAGCTGGGGTAGCCTAATGTCCTTTGAAAATGTTGGTCTTGGAAGTGTGGAAAGCTTAATTAACGTTCATAGTCTCAGAGGCCTAGCATGGTCATATTTTTTGAGCCACTGTTTAGATGCATACTTCCCAGGAACATAATCCCTACTCTGTTTTATTAAGTCATAGACTAAAGCCATAACACATCGTTTCTTTGTTTCATTTCAGAGGGCCTTACAGATGTTATATTGTATCATCAGCCTGATGACAAGAAAAAGAACCGGGGTTTCTGTTTCCTTGAATATGAAGATCACAAAACTGCTGCTCAGGCCAGGCGTAGGTTAATGAGTGGCAAAGTGAAAGTCTGGGGAAATGTTGTTACAGTTGAATGGGCTGACCCTATAGAAGACCCAGATCCAGAAGTCATGGCAAAGGTAATAAAGCTGTCAGAGAAACGTAATATACTTAAAGTGCCTTGTTCCAGAGTAAGTATTTCCTGGTATTGGCCTAGGTTTGAATGGCATGTGTCAGCCTTCTTGAATGGGAGAGGTAGTGTGAAAGAGATAATAAAAATATGAATGTATACTAGAATTGATGTGAATTTAAAAAAAAATATTGGCTGATGTTTATGCTCCGAAGGGTGAATGATCCATGTGCTGGGGTACTTAATGTCTCCTGTGGAAGTGGTTGTGGTGACTCCAAAAATTAAGATGTCTTTGTAGCTTGCATATTTGATTGCACAGAAATCTATCTATGATCTGAGAATAAGCTTTAACGATTTTTAAGCCTGGAACTGCCTGTTTATCACTTTAGAAGTGGAACATATAGGATATGCAAATTGGGATTTTCAGAGTTGTCTTGTAGCAGTTGCTTTTGAGAAGCTGAGCAATTATTTTGTATTTTGAACTTTTTTAATTACTTAGGGAGGGTTTTAATTCTTTGAAAAATGATGCCTGAACTTTGACTATTTCAGTTAAGCGTAAGTCTGAACAAATATTTCGAAATACACTCTAGCACTTATGTCATGTGTGATATTTTGATATAGAAATGGATTACTTGATTTTCCTTCCCATCAGATAATGTCCAGGTCTGTTGCTTCAGTTTTGTTGTGTGGCTGAGTTGTTTGATGGAAACTCCTAGCTAGCTCATATCCTTATCTCTTTACTTGTTTTTTTGCCTGTGCTTTTACTTTCGTCTAAGAAATGCCACTTTTCTGGAGTCCTACTTTGGTGGATCTAATAAGATAGCTTGGCTGAGATCTCTTTGATGATCCATAAGGGAAAGGGGTTGGAGCAGCAGCTCACTTTCTGGGGAAAAAATTAATTTGCTCTTGTAGTAAGGGTAGTGCAGAAGCATTTTGGAGTACCCTGTTTGCAAGCTTTGTTTTTCTTGCCCTGTATTGTAGTTGATCAGGAGCAGGGAAGGGTCTTGAAGGCGGCATTTGTTGAGAGTGGCATTTCCAGCATCTATCAGTCTGTCTGAATTTCTTGGCTCGGAAGAAAGGCATCCTAATCCAACAAACTGTTAAACTAACAAGAATTCTGATGACATAGTCACGTAGTTAAGTGGGAGGTGAAAGGGGACATGAGTCCCCATCAGTGTCTTTCTGAAGGAAGCTTACAGATGTAAGAACTGGAAGGCTGAAGAAGTTAAAGCTCGCTATTTAACACTTTTTTTGAAGGTGTTACTGTTTTAATACCTTGTATTGCTTTGTATTTATGTGGGATGTGAAAGTGGAAAATGTGTGGGAAAGAACTTGTATATTTTCAGTGTCGTAAAATACATGCAGTTGATAGAAAAGGGGACAAATGTGTGAATGAGAAATACTGAGGAAGTATAGAATGCATAGTCTGGATGAAGGCAGAAGTTGATGCAGGCGCTGGTGTCTCACCTTTGTGGCTTGTTGCATCCCTTGTTTGTTCTTGTTACATGCAGAGGCTCTATGCAAGGCATGCCCCCTTTATGTATGAAAAGAGATCACATCTGGTATTCCTGGAGACATTAGTTTTATTTTCTGTTGCTTATTGTTGTGTTAGGTTTAAGAGCAGCCAAGCTGCTTATTGCACCCACAGTAATCTAGGCGTGAGTTGCAGGCTGGCTACTGTTGTTCCTAGCTACTGCTCTTCAGGAGCAAAGGGAGAGTGCTTGGCCATTGCACACGTCCTCTGGTAGAAGGATCTGGGCGAAATGCTGTAAGAGTAGAAGGTTGTTTTCGTTAGGATAATTATCTAATCTGCAGCTTTCTCATCAAAGCTACTAGAAAAGAAAGCCTGTGAGAGGAAACGGTGAGGAAGGCAGGTTTACCTTGGTGTAGCCAGAAAGTGAACGACAGTGTTCTAAATACCTAGCAGAAAAGCTGGTTGTTTTGTCAGTATAGTAACACTTAGTAATTTAAATGTGTTTTGTTAAAGTTGTTGTTTTTTTTTTTTTTTTTCCTTTTTTCCTCCAGACTCTTGTTTAAGTGTTGCAGGGAGTATTTTGTGGATGCATATTTACTAAATGCTGAGGTGCTTGAAAGGGGTGTTGCCTTAAATATCAAGTGTCTTCTGCATGTTGAGGTAGAAGACTTGCTTTTTAAGCTAGACAGTACACTACAGGAGTTCTGTACATGTGGAAACAGATTCTGTATGAACACAGTTTTTGAAGTAATTGATTTCTGGTCCAAACAAACATTTTTTTCCAACTCCAAGTAGTCGTGCTGATAGTTTTCTCCTAAGCAGCATTTTGATGCCACTCATGTTTTAAATTATTTCTGTAGCATGGCTGTGGCTACAGAGCATGTGCTGGATTGGCAGCTTAAGTAGCTAAATAAAGTCTGGTTCTCGTGGCTGCCTGGTAGATGATAGGGCAGGAGGCAGGGATACTAACCCTTGGAGAATGTAGTAATAAAGGTTGAAGTGTTTGTGCTGTAGGAAAAGAAGCAGATCCCAAGTATTTTGGGGATACTTCACTCCTGAGCAGTTTTCAAGTGGATCCTGCATTTATGACACAGCATTGCTGTGTGCTTGCATGCAGAATAGTGGGAGATATTGCTTGTTGGGTGTGTGTTGCCAAATCTTTGGTGAGCCTTCACCAAGTGAATTTTTTTTTTTTTTAATAAATACACAGGAGAAAATTTAAACTATTTGTTTTTTAAAATGTCATGTTAGCACAGCTTGTGCTGAAAGATGATAGAGTTTATGCTTTGTAATCATATCTGACACCAAGAATGTCAGTTGTTGTGGACTTAGTGTTGAGAGCTACTTAGGAGTCTTTTGAGGAACCAGCTCTGATTTTCTCCTTTCCTGAAGCAACGTTTGTGTGAAAGATACCAGTTCTAAAAGCGGGCGGTTATGTGACAGAACTTCTGTAATTCACTGTCTTGAATTAAAGTACAGTTAAGATAGCTTGCTTGTACTTCAGAGCCATGTTGGAGAATGTTATCACAGGATAGGAAGAAGTTTTCCCTGTGGAGCTGGCTGTGACTTCCTTCATCCCTTGAGAATCATCAGGGGTAGCTATTGCCAAAGGCTGAAGTTGATTACCTGGGTTGGATTTATGGTCTGTGGTGTTCTTTCATCCTATCCTAACTCTGCCATCTAGTGAGACAGGATTTTATAGAAGTCTTTTCTGTTTATTAGTAACCTAATTACACAGTCATACACATAGTAATTACATAGTGTATATACAAGTAGATGTCTGGGTGTTCTAAATTCCTGTACTTTACAGGAGCAGAGATGATAGTTTCACTTCAGAAAGCTGAAGCATGCTTTTCTTGGTCCCTTTGTACCCTGTGTTACTTGTGTTGGCCATTATTAGGATTAGGAACGGAAAGTCAAATACTGTCATATGTTTGTTTTGTTTTTTTTCCTTCAGACTTTTGTTTAAACGTTGCAGAGAGTATTTTGTAGATGTGTATTTACACAATGCTAGGGCACTTAAAAGGGATGTTGCCTTAAATATCAAGTGTCTTCTGCACGTTGATTACTTTTATCATAATCTACCTAGAAATCACTAGTTGGGGGGAGGATGTGGACAGAAGTTGCTCGTTTTCAGCTGCACTGTAGGGAGGTAGCACTATACTGTATGGGCACGGTGGCAATGCCTGGAAGGATCTCCCCCAGCATATGAGAAGAAACTCGTGGATGATGTCATGTGAAGGTGATGATGATGCACAGGTCATTTAGTGCAAGCTCAGTGCGGGTGCAGGGACAAGTTTGTAAATGCTACTGGCCAGTGAACATATGTAATTCCCCAGTGTCCACTGCGTGCTATCTGGTGTATTAGAGTCTAGTATATGTCAGGCTGCATTGTGTTTTTCTTGCAGTAACCCCTGACTTTTTTAAGATGAAACTTTGGACTGATGATTTAGCACTGTCCAGCAGTTAATCAGTTGTATCTAAACACTTAATAGGTAACCAGGCCGCCTGATCTTACAAGCTGCATTTCAGTCTTTGTAGAATTTACTTGTCATGTTGCGTGCTTTAGGGAGATGGGGGAAGAAAATAGGTTTTCAGTTGTTTGGAGGTGGCTGTTGCTTAAACAAAGGGCTCAGCTAGACTTGTGAGGGATCCAAGGGGGGCCTGGCAGTGTCAGCCTCAGTGTCCCTTTCTGTGTTTCTTCCCTCTCCTAGCTGTGGATTCAGGTCACTGAGTGTTTCTCAGGCAAGCACAGTCCTGCTGCTCTGGTATTTGGTATAGCTGTAGCATGGGAGCCACAAGTTAAGCAGCTTGAGAGCTGCAGGCCTGTCACCTCTGACCTAGATATTACAGTGATGACTGTTCTGCAGAAACCTGTCTAAACAATGGAATGTTTTGATAAGTTAATTATTTTGTGTGTAACCAATCTTGCTTGCCTTCTTTCAGGTTTGAAAGCGTTCCTGAGTTGAAAATTGTTGCTGCTGGGATTCTTTTAAAGATTAACAGAAATTGTGTTGACTTTCAGGATGCTAGTGCTATGTAATCATGTTCGAAAATGGATCTAATATTTTAAGCGGTGACGGATGTTTGCTGCCAACTTGTGCTTATGGAGGGATATAGATTTCGATACCTGTATAGATTAAATGCTATACTGAAAATGTATTTTCAGTGCTGCCGGTAGTAATGATTTGCAAAACTTGGTTTAGGCTTTTGGATCGTACTTTTGAAACTTACAAATTTGCTTTCTAGGTAAAAGTTCTGTTTGTCCGCAATCTTGCCAATACTGTAACAGAGGAGATACTAGAAAAGGCCTTCAGTCAATTTGGAAAGCTAGAGCGAGTGAAGAAGCTAAAAGACTACGCTTTCATTCATTTCGATGAACGGGATGGTGCTGTAAAGGTAAGTGAAGAGGGCTGTGCTCCTGTGTGTGCTCGTGCAGGTATGGAAATAGTTATTAAATATATAGTTTGGGTGCTGTATATTTTAACTCTGCGGAGGAGTGCTCTAAGGCATTTTTGCTTTCATCTTTCTCATCTCTGGGTAGCTCCTAAGAAAAAGCATTTGTTAGACTGAAAATTGGATCTTAGATGCGTATATCCTAAATAATTCTCTGATGAGTATCTAAGATAATCATACCTGTAATTTGAAATAGAAGTGCCAGAAGTTAAATAACTCTTCTCAATGAATTTTCAGTAGACAGTGAACCTTTTCTCTAGGACAAGCAAGAAACATTTAGGTAAAAGTTGTATTTTCTAGAAACAGAGCAGCTTTGTTTTTTTTATGGTGTAGATTATGCGCCTTTTCTTTTTGGTGAGTGGTTCAGGTCAGTTGAGGAATTGTCATCCCTGGATTTTGTTAGCCTGGTCTGTTCTCTGGTCATCTGTTGTTCAGAAGGGAAAGTGCACTTCCTCTGCAGCCTATAGCCTATCTATTTTTTATGTCCTGTGGGAGGATACAGGATACAAGGGGATTTAGCTTTTCTTGTTCCTCCAGATGCCTTGAAGCAGATGCTTAGGAAGATGATGGAAAGAGTCTTCTCACAGGATACGCATCCTGTTGAGGCTCAGCTATGTAGAGTCCCTAAAAGTGGTAGAATCTTCAGGATTCCTCTGCTTGAAATGAACTTTTAGCAATTACTGTGACTTGTGAGAAACATGCATGTGTGATGTTGGTTTTTTTTTTTTTGTTTTTTTTTTTTTTGTTTGTTTTTTTCCTTAATTGAGAATGAGACTGTTACTTTTTGGCTTCTGGCTTAAATATATATATATATTTATATGTGTAAAATCATAAAACCACACTGATTTTTAGTCTGAGTAGTGTTTGCCTTTATGCTGACAGTAGAAATATATTGCCTTACTGCAAATTTTTCCTTAGTGTCTTTTCAGAAAACAGTTCTGTCTCTTCATTAATTGAAACAACTTGCAAGGATTTGAAGCCTATTCAGAGCTTTGAGTGGAAGATTTTTAAACTTAATACATGCAGACTTGGGTTTCAGAGGCAAGTTAAGAGGAAATGCATAACTTTCTGAAACCCATAATGCTATGCTATCTAATTTTTTTTAGATTTATTTTGTTGTTTTAGCTATGGATAACAACATTTAAATTGCATATTCTAAAGGATAGAGTAAAATTAATAACTCCAGATATGCTTAGAAGTATATTTAAAGTCTGGTTAATTCCTTCAGGCAATGGAAGAAATGAATGGCAAAGATTTAGAGGGAGAAAACATTGAAATTGTTTTTGCTAAGCCACCAGATCAAAAAAGGAAAGAACGGAAAGCTCAGAGACAAGCGGCTAAAAATCAGATGTAAGTGTAAATGCATGCACATGTGTTGTATTACTTCTGAAAGACATGTATGATCTTAAGAACTAGAACTTCTAGGTAGTTAGTAAGTAAATCGTAGTTCATATAGGTTCTTCAACCTTTCTGAAAATGTTGGATGCATTTAAGTTGTTTGCGTTTTACATAAGATGCAGTGGTGTTAGTTGAGAATTCAGTCACTGTTCTGCTCAGAGGGTGTCTGAGCACCAGAGGAAACGTGCAGGTCTTCCCTTCTTATTTTAAAGTTTCATGTATTTCTGCACTGGTCTGTCAGAGGGATGTATTTAGAGACGTGTGCTCCTTCTAGCAGTCTCAGGAGAATTGATTTGGCCCCCCCGTGAAAGGAGGATCCCAACATACTTTTTTGCAACTTCCAGAAGACATACCTGTTTATGAAATGTATAA